>CM056741.1:26147322-26845656 GCA_029851415.1 Eretmocerus hayati
AATTTCCAGATTTTACGAAAGACCCGTATAATCTCATAGGCCCCTTTTCCACCTAGGGCCAAATCAGGAACACACTGTCAAAAACTCGCAAAAATTTTTTTATACGACTCGACGTGGAAGCTGCGTGAGGAAGCATGGAAACACTCAGTTTCCGCGTCTCGTCGTATAAAACAGCATAAGCGTCTCGTGCCACGCCGACGTCCAGCAAAGTATTCGCGAAGAACAAAGATTTTTGGCACTTGACGCATAAAATTGAGATATCTTGGCTGCAATCTATTGAAATCAAATGCACTTCAGCTCATTCTAAAGGTCTTGAAACAAGCTTCAAAATGAGCTAGAGTACGTTAGAAATTCTTGAGATGACTTAGAATGGCGAGCAAAACAAAAGTAGTAGGGGCAAATTAGGTACTTACCTCATGTGTTCGAGACCTTGCCAAATGTGGGATCGATTTTCATTGAATATTTCAGAAAATTATACCAGATTCAGATGCACAGGGTAATAAGCTCACTCCATTGGGTTGATTAACACCTTCACTGCGATGGACCCCACCGGTGGGGCCCACGCGTCCAACTCTTTGTGCGGCGGTGATCAAAATCCCATTAAATGGGCCCCACCGTCGGGGCCCATCGCACACAGGACCCGAACGCGATTTTTGCCGTCGCAGTGAACGTGTTAAACATCACACATATATCTGATCCTCTCGAGTGATGATTTTGCTTCTCTACAACATTTTTCGACAATTACCAAAAACTATCCTCAAAATCTACCAAATGGATTAGTGCAATCTGGTCTCGATTCCAAAGTTTGGACAATTCAGTCAGTGTTTCACCCCATTATTTCCTCCCAAAACCATTTCTTACATTGTGTCTTAGACTGCTCGCCTACTGATCAAATAATATAATTTCTTCAACCTCCCCCTGATTATAAAATAGGTGAGAAACGAGATTCAAAAGATATTGAAAATTTCAACTCTGTTGCAAGCTCAGAAATTATCGATATGTGCTCACTACATATTATAATTCACTTAAATTCCAACACTCGATATATGAGTGACCGAAGATAAAATTTGACGATAAGTACTAATCACAATTTCTCTCTGATTATTTTCATATCTAAGTAGGACAAGATGTTTGGGTTGATCACATAGATAATCAGAATTGATTCACACGAATCAAATTTTTTATTCTCCTGGTCATCGAAAGCTATTTATAAGGGACTATAAATATGACACGGACGCAAAAATATGAATCGTATGTCGTTGGCAGATCTGCAAGATGCTTAAAAATACTATATATGGTACAGAACTCAACCACCAGGGATAAGAAAAAAATAGCAGATTCGAGATCAAGACTAGAATATACAATCGTTGGGGGTGCTTTGCAGGTGGCAGGTGCACCCCTGCGCACTCGAGCGTATCACTCGTTCACCCCCTCGCGCTATATAGTCGTCAGCCGGTGCGTGGTATATATACCTGGCGCACGTTCTCATCGGACATATTTACTGGTACTCACACTCTGTTGCCACCCCTTGTGACGTTGTTTTTTTTTTTTCTTCATCACCATATACATTCTATACCTTTTGCGCTGCAGTCGGCAGTGAAATTCGACATATTTTTTCAAATTTCAAGACATTTTTTTCGGTCAAAATAAAAGAACAAGGAAAATAAGGTGAGATATCATCTGACCTCAAGGAGCAAATGAGAGAAGCTTGAATTGTAAGAAAAACAAGGGAATGGATGTGAAGACTGTGTAATAGAGTAGTAAAAGCTCAGTGATATAGACTTGCTCTACGCACGAACCATCAACTGTTTTATCGGATGTATTTTTATGAAACTTTGAGCAGTAACTTGATCGAGTCCAATTATTCGAATGAATTTCTCACTTTGTTTTGAGCTTCCGCAATTCTTTTGTATACGTGCATATTTTTCTTGAAATTCAAGTCATTCACTGATTAATTCAATCGTGACCGAGCTCTCAGAGCTTGATTTTCTCTCGACAAATTTTCTCGTGAGGTAAAAAAATATGGTAAGTGTACCCAACTTGCGTTCCCTCTGGTTGGAACCGTACATTCTCAATAGTTTTGGGACACACCAATATTTTTTTTTTTTTTTCGAATCTAATTATTTGAAAAACATCAATACTTGAATCGGAAGAATGGTAAAAAGCCCTACTTTGTTAACGCGCTCGCTCATTTTGCGTACCCTGAGAAGACTTTTTATTTCTTCAAAAAAAAAAAAAAAAAAAAAAAAGACGAAACCGAAGAAATAAAGTCTTGGTGCTACAAATGCTGCTTAGCACGAAAAAAGAATACATGATTTTTTTTTACAAGAACATTCCCACCAAACAGTGAATGTTGCCTCAACGTTTCTGGAACATTACAATTGCAACCTTGGAACGTACCGTGAATAAGTCGAAAACCCCGTAGGTGGAACATTTGAGCAACGTAAAATGTCTGGTACGAGATATCTGTCGTCTCGACGTTTCCAGCACGTTTCTGGGCGTTGCAAATATAAACAAATGAATGGATTGCTTTTTATAAATTGTTGTTGCTTGGCTCTTGTTGCATTCAAGCATAATCTCACCATCTTTCTTGTACTAAGTGGACATGTTTCTGATTGAGCGCAATCGATGGGATTGAACGGGGATGGAACTGATAGCTTGCGAGACACAGAATTTTAGAAACAATTTATTTATTTATTCAACAAAAAAATTTCTAAGTCTTGGTTGCACAAGTAACATCTCGAAAACCGTTGTGCAACCTCTGAAAATCCGTTGAAAAATTTCAGAAACGTGCTGGAAACGTTGAGACAACAGACATCTCGTAGACATTTTACGTTGCTCAAACGTTCCAGCAACGGGGTTTCCGACCATTCACGAAACGTTCCAAGGTCGCAATTGCAACATTCCAGAAACGTTGAGGCAATATTCACTGTTTGGTTGGTTGAGACCAGAAAACTTTCCACCATTCATCATCTGCTCCGAAAAAGACCGAAAATCCAATCGATACGAGAATCGAAAAGACCTCTCCTAATAATAACGGGGGAAAAACTTGAATTCAGAAGAAAAAATCAACAAGATTTAAAATGTTGTAAAATATGAAAAAGGAGAGTAATCATCAGTTATGAGCTCCGAGGTATATATATAGCTGGTGCACACTATCGGGTGTACAGGAGGTCCAACAAGTCATTATCGGTTCAGGGCGGAAGCGCAGATGGTAAGCCATGGTGGTAGCCCGCACCGTACTCTCCCTCTTTTCATTTCTGTATATCTCTTGCGACGAAGGGTCGAGGGCTGCAACACTTTGGCGCGCGACCCGCGTGTGTCCTGCATTGCACATATAACGCCTATATTGTTGCAATACGTACACGTGGTGTCACGATTATGATAGGTTGCACTCACTTTCATGTACACATAATATTACATGCAACCACTTCCGAGCACATGCCTGTACCGAACATACCTCAATGTTACATATACCATCATTTTCCGTCGCGCGACAATTAAACTTCATATTGACAGCGACTGACATGCACGTATAGTGGTAGATAAAATACAACAAATATGCAGGTTTCATATACTTTTTGTGATCATGCCAAGTGCATGCATTGAATACTTATGCAAACTAGTCATACTATTCATCAGTATGATCTATCGACTCAAAAGTGCATCGATTAGATAAGGGATGTACTCTGATATTTTTTGAAAATAACAAACCTTATGTTCGCTACTGTGATAGATACTTTCAACTGTTGCATATGTAATGCACAATATTTGCAAACTTCGAGGGACAATGAATTTAGTGAATGTACCCAATTTTGCTGACTCTGAAATTTCACTAGTGATATGCATAGTTCTGCTCTCTTAGAGATTAACATTTGATTTGAAATCAATTCTAGCCTCAACTAATGAACCGCTCAATAAAAATCAATTTTTGATTAGAATGCCTATAAAATTGCGTATTGAACTTCCCACGGCTCGTTCACGAGCTTCCTTACCTCTTCACGATTATTTCGACCCTCGCTTTCGGCTCGGGCCGAAACCCAATCGCTTAAAAGCCAGCAGCAACGTCATGAACTCGGCGCAAAAAGTACTATTTTGCAATGTTTGGGTGCTTCCAAATTTCAAGAAAAAGTATTCGCGCCTTGTTCTCTGATGAGTTTGGCGCATTCGATCGATTATTTCGACCTTCGCTTGCGGCTCAGGCTGAAAACCGATCGCTCAGAAGCGAACTAGAACCTCGTAAACTTGATCGTGTGAAGTGTACTATTTTGCAATCATTTATCCGAGTTTTTGGAGATTTTCAGTATTGATCATGCAATCATGACGAAACGAACTTGTGTAAGAAGTAACCACATTTTAAGTCATTTATTTAATTCTATCTTCGGTATAATGTCTATTCAAAATCCTACTTTATGATATACATAGGCATAGCAATTGATTTTCGCATCCTGAGAGTCTTGGCCCGAGCTGGATATTTGAAGATCGTAATTGCACGGTTCATCAAGCAGATTGTCGACTTTTACTTACAGCTTATCGAACACACCATCGGTTCGACATACGAGTAGAACCTAGTTTTTGCATCCTTGTAATGATTCCGACCCTCATCTGCGACTCGGGCTAGGAACCCGTCACTCGAGTGCGAAAAAAAGTTTTTACACATACCGCATTGAAATGTACTACCATGACGAACTGCGAGTGAAAGTAAAGAACTCGGGCAAAAAGGATTCATCTGTGCAGCCGTATATAATGTTCTCTGAAGAATAAACATAGATTCCAAAAAATGTCTTAGGAACAACCGCGGAAACATTTTTGATCAAAAAGAGATATTCTGAACTTTGAATTTTGCACCGAAAACTTTGCTTATACATAGGTTACGCAGCAACTTCGAGTGAATGATTGCAAAAAAATGATATCGTGTATAACTTATGTATTGCCAAGTATTGCGAAAGTTCTCATGTTAAAATATGATGAACATCAAAATAGAATTTCAATAAAATAGGTATAAAGGAGGTTCAAATATTGAACGGCAGTTCTTCACCGCAGATAATATTGAGGAAGCCAAAAATATCCTTAACTGCCATTGACTTGACGAAGTATCATTAAAAATTCAAGCAAATACCTGTTTTTAGTTAACGGGGACATACTTCATATTTATACAATAATTTTTATGAATTTAATCTAGGTCAGGTTTAAATCCATGTATATGTCGTAGCCGGTTTATAGAATCCGCCCGTCTATAGACTGGCTGGTCAGTTTATAGACAGCGCGCGGATAGTAGACTCCACGTGAAGACACGCATCTGTCTATCAACCGACTAGCCAGTTTATGAACTGGCTGAATGATCCAGCCGGTCTATAGACTGACCAATCGCGCTCGCGCGGATAGTAGACTCCAGGGTGCGAATCAAAACGAGGTGTCTTTTCTAGAAACAGAACATAGTTTCGAAATGTCAGACAAACCATCGAGCTATCTGGATGGATGAGACCTCATCCCTCATTTAAAAGTCAAAATCATATCAAATATGACAGGAATTGTCTGATTATTTCAATGTACTCAAGTCACTTTTGTTCGAAATAGATCATGACTAAAATCATTATTAAAAAATATGGGTCGTTTTTGGTATGCTTGGGATACTGCAATGAGCAAGTCATTCATTTTCACACGTGCTAGACTCATGGCATCGAGAATTGCGTCGTCACCACGTTTTTGAAAGAAGACCAACGTTTGATGGGACATTGATTACCAGTGGTCTGAAGCTTCTATCAAAGATAAATGGATATCATGAGGTATATCTTCACTGTGCTGGTATCCCATATTTGTGCAGCCATCGTGGGAACCAACCCTCGAGTATAGCATCTTTGGTTCCATCCTGATATACTGAATTTCTTGTTTCGAAGCAGAATTACAATGTAATTTTTGGTGTCATTACTCCTGTAGTTGTGAAAGTCAATGACTCGCTTATAGCCATAGCCCAAGCATACCAAAAACGACCCATATCTTTTGATAGTGATTTTAGTCATGATCTATTTCGAACAAAAGTGATTTCAGTACATTGAAATAATCAGACGATTCCTGTTATATTTGATATGATTTTGACTTTTAAATGAGGGATGAAGTCTCATCCATCCAGATAGCTCGAGGGTTTGTCTGACTCTTCGAAACTATGCTCTGTTTCTAGAAAAGACACCTCGTTTTGATTCGCACCCAGGAGTCTACTATCCGCGCGAGCGCGATTGGTCAGTCTATAGACCGGCTGGATCATTCAGCCAGTTCATAAACTGGCTAGTCGGTTGATAGACAGATGCGTGTCTCACGTGGAGTCTACTATCCGCGCGCTGTCTATAAACTGACCAGCCAGTCTATAGACGGGCGGATTCTATAAACCGGCTACGACATATAGATGATAATCCGAGCAAATGTACCCACGGGTGGACATCGCGCGCAGAATCGAGCGTTTGTCGCGATGGTCGGCTTCGTCTCCTCCCAGCGGGGGGCCGGTCAGCTCTCGGCCAATACCAAGCCGGATCGATGCCCGCAACTTGCAGACCGGCCTCTCTGTAATAAGTATGCTCTATCATATACGGACATAGATGAGCCATGAGCCACAGCTTTATACGTCGTATAGGGATCCCGCAATAAGAGAGGCTGTCTCTCACCTGCTCAGAAAAAGTATGGTGGATCGATGTAATGCGACGCGAGCGTGATCGCCATTCGATATCTGAGATGAGCTTTGATTAACATGCTAATCCTGGCCCGCTCTCCTCGTGATTTTCATCATCTTCACGCAGCGCTTTTTTTGTGGTTGAACACTCTCAGTGCTATAGTAATTTTGCCAAACAAGAATGATTCTTATCTATTTCTAAGCTCGATATCTCGGAATCCACTGATGGGTTTCAAGGACTTTTTTACTGCTCATATTTGGTATCTTTCTTCAAATACTCTGAAGTGTTTTAAGTGATAAACATATTTTTCTTGTAAGACTTGGATTATGCCTTCCCCTGCCAACTCAAATTCACATAAATCAAAGTTTTTTCACGTTGAACACTCATTTTTTGAGTCTCGTACTTTCAGCATTCGTTCCAAGTATTATAATGAAATTTGGTTGAAGGCCTTGATGACTCAGTGAGTTTTACAGAACCAAATAACAATATTTTGGACTTCGTACATCTATAGCAATGTTTAATTCCATTGAGGAGTTTATCATCCATGTGTTGAGCCCTGTCCAACTCTTTCATATCATACTTGATGTCTACTATTGGTCTATGAGTTTTCTGTCTAACTTTCTAATCACCATTCAGCTGCATGACTTTTTGAATTGGTGAATATAGTTCGCCTTTGAACCATATTCCGTGTTCTTTCCTTCTTTAAGAATACAACTCTACAATGCTCATAAATATCCAAAATAGTGAGAAATCTCAACATTACGCTCTAAACACGAATGATCTAAAACTGATGTTCCTGACGGTTTTTTGAGATTTGTATTATGTGCCTTGCACCAAATTGAAACCCCCCATATAAGTGGATTGATCTCGAAACTAACGCAAGAGAACATGGTTTGATTTTCAAGGAATTAGAGAGTCTCCGATTTGATATCAAAAGTTCGAAAATTGTAATCATATTTCATGAGTTGTTTCTACCAATGCAACTCAGCCTTTCAATTCTGAACAGTAATGTTCTATCATGCAACACACGTCGAAGAATGAATTTAAAATTATATACATCATGAATGCTGGCGTCAGTCCCGTCACGATGACCGTTCCTTGATTTAGAATAATAAAGTTCAACGCAGCTATGATAGTCTTCATTAATTCGATTCAGAATTTATGAAGTATATAACCGCCGTAGGCGTATCAAACTTCAATCATCAATATTACGTCAATGGCTAGACTGGAAGAATAATTCGAGCACAAAAACGGTACTATAAAAACTGTTAGAGGAAAGGAATTTGTTGGTTCATTTCCGGTTCTTACTATCGAGCATGCGCCACCGATTCACCTCCCTCGCCGCATCCTGTTTGCAACGTCGACGATCAAGACCCCTATGCATGTAATCACTGCGATTGAGACTAACGCGTGTTCTACACACTGTGGCACGCGACTCAATTTATGCGCAGCCCTTCAATCAATCTTTTCGACTGATATGCAAGTATCCTCAAATTCATACATTTGTTTAAAAAAACTTTGCTGTCCAAAGGATCTTTGTTCATGTTAGACAATGAGCTTTGAATTGTATTCCGTACTATACCCATATGTCTGATGAGTGTGATTTAATTATTCAACACAAATTATACTCGTTCTGATTCTAAGGTCATTCACAGTTTGATTTGGAAGATTTCATCACGCCGGTTGAAGGTCGTAATACGTCAAGTATGGGACAGTGACATTCGAGCTACATGCTATGTATTATATTCGTCACAAGAACTCTTAATCTAGGCCGTATAAGTACTGACTATCGAAACTGACTCAAGTAGACCGCACCAGACAGGACCAGACCGAAGTAGACCAGACCAAACCATACAAGACTGAACTAGACTATGTTAGAATATATTAGACTACGACAGACCGAACAAGACCATGCTAGACCGAACTGGACTACATTTGGTATACTCGATGGAGCATACCAAGGTTTACCAGACCAAACCGTACTAGACCGAACTAGACCGTAATAGACCGCAGTAGACTGTACTAGACCATAGTAGACCAAACTGAACTAGACCAGACCGAAATAGACCACACCAAACTGGATTGGACCGAGCTAGACCGTAATAGAATATGTATACTAGACCGTAGTAGAGCACACCAGACAGGACCAGACCAAACCGTACCAAACCGTACCAGACTGTACTACACCCAACTACCGAACTGTACCGAACCAGACTGGAGCCTACCAACAGTGCTGGGCTGGAGTAGACCGTTCTAGACCGAAGTAGACTCGAGGAGACCAAAGTAGACCAGACGAAATCGTACTAGACTGGAATAGACCGTATAATAAGGCTGCAGTAGAAGTTACTAGACTGACCCAGACGACTAGAACATACTAGGCCAAACTGGACTGGACCGGACCTAAATATACCACAATAAACCGGACTAGACCGAGCTAAATCGTAATAGAATATGTTAATTAGATCGTGCTAAAACGGACCAGACCGGACTAGAGCGAACCAGGCGCAAGTAGAGCGAAGTAAACCAAAGTAGACTGAGCCAGACCAAATCGTACCAGGCCGTGCCAGACCAAACTAGACCGCGCAGGATCGTACTGGACCGGACTAGACTGGACCAGACCAGAATTGATCAGGCCAAACCGTCCTCGGACAAATTAGACCGTTCCAAACCGAACTAGATTGGAACAAATCAAAGTAGACCGGACCAAACCACACTAGGCTGGAATAAACTGTATGAGAACGCAGAGGACTATATACTAGAACCAACTAGACCGAACTGGACCAGAACAAACTAGGCCAGCCCGAAATAGACCAGATCAAATCGTGCTAGACCGTGGTTAACCGTATACGAAACCGGACTCGTCCGTAATCTACCGAACTAGACTAGAGCAGTAATAAATGACTCACCAGACTCTTGGCAATAAAGTCCGTCTGGGTCGACTTTTTGAAGTCATTTGTATTACATCAATTCTGCCAATGGCCAAGGAGGAATCCATCTGAAGAATATTAATAAGTGATAGTATCACGGTCTAGTTCGGTCTGGTACGGTTTGGTCTGATCTATTTTGGTCTGCTCCAGTCTAATAAACCAAAATGCATACTAGACCGCACTGGATCGGATCACAATGACCCAGACCGAAGTAGACTGGACGAGACCAAACTAGACTAAACCAGACCGAAATAGACCAGAAAAGACCATACCGTACCAGACCGGACTGAACCATATATCAAACCAAACGCGACCGTACTGAATCATAGCGAAATAGACTTGACTAATCCGTGCTAGACCGAACTAAACCGTACTAGACCGAATTAGACTGCAGCAGATCAAAATAGACCAGACCAAACCGTACTAGACCGAACAAAATTGTATTAGACCGCAGTAGACTGTATCAGACCAAACCAGACTGTACTGGACCATACTAGACCAAACTGCACCCGACCAGACCAAACCACAGCAAACCGGACTAGACCGAGCTAAGGTATGTATAGACTAGACCGTAATAGGGTATGTTATAGTATACCGTACTAAACCAGACCGGACCAGACCCAAGGAGACCGCGCCAGACCAAAACAAGACAGACCAGACGAAAATAGACTAGTGCCTCGCTATACTGACCTGGAATGTACTGAATTAGACTATCTGGACTAAACCTTATTGACCAGACCAAAGCGCGCTAGACTGAACTAATGGACCGCACCACACCAAACCAGACCACAGTAAACCATGTTAGACTGATGAACTGGACCGGAGTATACCGAAGTATAGGCCGAATTAGACCGTCGTAACAGTCTGGGCCAGATTAGGCCAGACGAGATCAGACCATCTAACCATCCATCCATTGACTGACTCATCCACGCGACCGGTAACTCAACGGTATGGCACATACGGCCACTTCTTATGTTTTATCCCTCATATAATTATGTACCTTGATAGTTCCTCACGATTTTTGACTCTGTATTCATCTTTGTTTCTAACTTTTTGATATAAAAAAATTTGAACATTTCTATGAGCTTTCTGTGTTTGATGGAAACTTTCTTCCCATAGTTGAGAATACAGGCCTGTAAGAATATCTCCCCGATCTTTTCACCGCATGTCGGCCATGATCAGTATTATTATCACTCGCTAGCATCAATGACGTCTAACGTATTTTATAGCACTCATTGCTCTCTGCCGATTCTATGGTATGATAAGATGACTCGACGTTATCAGATGGGAGCAATTGCGATTACTCTTTCCATGGTCCTCATTCCCATTGAGAACTTCCTCAGGCAGTGAATCATCGTAGAGGATGAAAATTGATTTCAAGTGACATCTGCGAGGATAAAGGTTGACGGTTCCTTCCTAAGTCTATTCTCTTTTGTCTTCATCCATCACAATCATCAAGTACACTCATATGCGCTGATGACGATCTTCTGTGATCTGTACATAATATGATCTCAGATAAACTATGCCTCTATCAGAATCATAAAAAAAGAGTTCAGAATCCTTGAAACAGTGCATCGATTATTCAATGTACAACGGCCAAGAGTAGCAATCAGCTGCTGTATAAACTCGGGCGGGCAATTCAGACAGACATATGTCACGTACACTCCCGAGGAAGGTGAACTGCACAGCCGTGACGGTCAGTTACCGTTCGAGATCTTCTGTCTCACTCGCGCTCGTACCATAACCTATGAGTGCGAGCGAGACGGAAGATCTCGAATGCTACTCTGACCGTCACGGCTGTGCAGTTCACCTTCCTCGGGAGTGTACGTTATAACATCAGAGGGAATATGCAAGTAAATGCCCGCGCGGCTGGCCTCCACCTGCCATCTTTGGCCGGCCGGCTAACGTCACGGTAGTCTATGCAGGGCACCTGCCCTCAAACTCATTCCTGAATAAGTATAAGCGGTGGTTGCCAGTCGTTCTTCGGATTTCCACGAGTTTACTTCATGTGTATATCCTATATTTTTCATTGATCTCGCTCATTTTTCGCTTATTTTCTTCAATTCAATGAGATATTTTGGAGAATACTCAAAATCGAGTTTATCGTGAAATGTAACCATGAAAATATTCAACCGTGCTATATCTTGTGGTAGTGGCTGGTGTGCCAGTTGGAAGATAACTTTTGGCGCGCTGGCGGAGACTTCCTGCGTGTCATGATGACAATGACGCTTGAAAGTGGATTCTCCATCATCAGTACGGGTCAGATAAGGACAAAATTTACTAAAATTCAAGATTTTGCGAGATCGTGAATGTAAGTTTGTCAATCATCGGTTGTGTTTTGTTGATTTAGTGTACCAACTCAGTCCCGTACTGAATTTTCCTCGTTAGCATCACAGATACTTTTCACATCGTCGGATAACATGTTTTTGTGAAGAAGAAAAACAGGCCGATTTTTTTTTAGAATTTTCCAAGTTTTTAAAATCCTGAAAGGACAATCACATTACTGAAAATCGATAATATGCCTTGTATTAGGGTAAACTATAGCGCACAGAGTTGTTATCCCCACAGTTTTTAACAAGTGTGAGATTGACGTTGTCACGCAAATATCTCGTGCGTATAAGTATAATAGAATTTTTCCAGTTTTTATGATCTTGAGTGGCAATTACTATCAATGCTTTGGAAGGACGACGAATGGTTTTTCTACTCACCATTCTGAAATATTTTCCTCAGATGTGAAACCATTACTTCGATCGCATTTTTTATACTATTCCGAAGCACAGATTTGGGATGTTGATAGCGAGATCTGATATGATTATTGTTTGTAATGACCGTTCAAAGTTCGTAACTTTCTTAAAAGATGGAAGGTCAAATCTTGAACTTGAGTCATCGAGAAAGGAAACGATGAGTCTAAGCCATAACTGAGAACTCCATCGTACACACTTTGGAATACGATAATGAATTACTCCAACTTCGGATAGATCTCATTCGCGACGCTAGCGATAAAATCGAGGATAGAAATGTTCAACTATTCCAAAAACAGCGGATGAAGTCAAACTGAACCTAAATTGCCACCGGTTCTGTATTTTTTTTATCATGAATCAATTCAAGTACCACCATCTTTCAACAACTGACCAATCCTCAACTCAGCTCATTATATTAATCAGTGTTCCAATAAGGCTATCAAAATATTGAACAATTATTAGTCAAATACCACATTTAGAACTCATTAGAATACAGGGCATGATGTAAAATACAAATTTTGTTCTACAGATAAAACCACAAATCGCCCTCGCCCTCAACTCTATACCTCGAAAAACAAAAATCACCGGGGTTGAAATCTAGACAAATAATAAGTGTTGAAAAAGGACTCGTGTCATGAGCCATGATGAGGACGAGACGGGGCAGTGGTTCAGCTGGTGCCATGGTCGTCGTCGTAGCCGATGAGGATGAGGTTGCAAAACTCGATCGTGAAAGGGTCGAGCTTGAAAATCTTGAAGCCGCTGCCATGGTTGCAGCTAAAGAATCACTCGCTGCTGATGAGACTATGCAGGGTGAAGAGGCTGAACTTACCAGCCTCACTTGGCTTCAATCGCTCGACATCACAACGGCTTCGGGATTGCCTACGCCCCCCTGTTCGCCCACGCCCCCTGCTACGAATGCTACTCATCATCAAACACATCAGCAACAGCAGCAGCAACAAAAGCCACAGCCCAAGAAGATGTCGCCCTTGCTCAAGGCTCAGCTTGGTGAGAAACCTTTCATTTCAGATCATTAATTTGATCACAGAGCTATAGATAGATAGATAGATATCAATTTATTGGAGTCGTGGGGTAGGACCCCGTCAGACTCTGAAAGAAATTACAGTTGTAAGTGACAATAAGTAATAAAATAAGACAAATTTCATTAGGTATTTGTATGTTGTGGCGCATTTAGCTTGAGATCTAAGGTGACTTGGATACATTATTTAAAAGAATGAAAAAGTGAAAAAGTTTCAGCAAAAGCACGTGCAGCGATGTAGGCCAAAAAGAGCTATATGATACGATCAAAATGAGAAGGGACTTTGAGTAGTCTGGGTCGAATTAGATTATTCAAATTTGATAGAGCAATAAGTAGCGATCGAGATAAAAAAATATTTGAATTAATTGATTTGATCAAAAGGAGTTGACGAGGGAGGAAGAATGTAAAAGTTCCTGAACCTGAGAATCGAGGATCTTTTAATTGGTTTTCTTAATTTTTGATTGGTTTTGGATGAATTTTTTTCAATTTGGCAATTCTTAAAAGCTCAATCATACCATACACTCTTGGAAAGTTTGAATTGGACAAGATCGATCAAGGTAAACCCTCGATCATGAAGGGGTAAGGTGAATAAATGTCAATCGATTTTGCTAGAATTTATTTTTACTTTGCAATGTTCGTCCACTCATGCGTTGATGTAATCAAACTCGGAATTTCTCATTGCGATTGCGCTTTGAATAGCTTTAACGGAGAGTGGGTGTTTCCCTATAGTATTTAAGGGATTTCAACTACCACTTCAAAAAATGTCCTCTGATGAGGTCAACCCATGGGTTGATCATCTTAACAGACAAAATGTCGTCAAATGAAATCGAATATTTTGCAAAATCGAATGACGCTATCAGTCACCTGTGTCCTCATAATTGAGAAATTCATCTATGCACGGATGTATAGGAATCGAATGATGATGAATTTTTAGTCGAGTCAGGTTGAAAATCAGCTCGAGCAACCTCACTCACGTAAATTAACTCCGTTTTGCACTCGAATATCTCTTGATTGAGAGCAAAAAAATTTTATGAATGTTTTTATTGTTCAAGTATCTTTTCGTGAGCATTCAGTTGAAAAGTAGTCTCAGTGCGAAATCTTGAGTATTAGTTCTCATTTGAGATAAAAAACTACAACCATTACTAATCAATGGAGATGAAAGAATTCATCATGTCACAAGTCTCGGTAAAGAAAAACTTTCATCGTTGGAGATATTCCAGGTTTTCCAGAATCTTAGTCATCCAAAAATGTAGAAAAATCTTGATTGAGATCTATAACCCGCACCTTCGACCCTCTCGTTATGACTATTGAAATATTGGAAGATTCCTCAAACATTTATGAAGGTTTTTTGATTCTTAGATCTCGCAGTCAACGCAGAGAAGTACCTTCACGACCCTAATATGAAACCACCATACTCATACGCAACGCTCATCTGTTTGGCAATGCGCGACAACAATAACAAGATCACTCTATCAAGGATATACGCATGGATAAGAGAAAATTTCATATACTACAGAGACATAGATCCAGCTTGGCAGGTGAGATTATTTATTGTTGTTTCTAACGAGGAACTTGGAATCCTCCAAAGGAATCCACATTGCTCATAAGGAAAAGGCATTTTCAGAAATTTGAGAAAATCTGACACTCTAGACACAATCTCAGATGAAATCTGCCGGGTTCTTCCACAGCAAACTGAAAGGGTCAAGTGCTGTATCGTGAGAGTTACCCTCGAATTTGAATGAGATCCATCCATGTATTAATTGATGACTTTGATTCTAAATTGGAATACCAAAAATGATCAGAGAGCCCACGAATTACGAGTATAGCAAGTTTATTCTGCACTGCTAGGTCATTTGATGCAAACAATAGATTGACAAAACTCATGATTTATCGCGTGATTATTGACAAATCATCACTAATTGTCACTAATTTGAGCTAAAGTCACTGATGATTCAGTAACGGCTCTAATTAATCTTGCATTCCACTGACAAATCAGTGGAATGGATCACCAAGTATCACTCTGTCGATGCCATTAGTGAGTAATGATGTCAATAAAAAGTAATGATGGTGAAAGTTAAAGATTTACCATGAAAATGACATGTTCTCTTGAGATTCTCGCAAAATTCAAAAAATAGGGTCCTGAAATTCTTGTCAAACTGTTTGGCACGTCATCTATCTGATGAGATTTTTTGGGAAAAACTATCACCCGTTACACGTCAAATCTACACCTACGCTACTACAAGGAAGGATAAAAAATTTCATTATGAATTCCATAACTTCACAAGAATTTCCCTCTCGAAGCTTTGACCATCTTCACGAATTCTATATAATTCGTGAAATTATTCTAGAAAATATCATTGAGAATGGGTAAATTTGACATCAACATCAGAACAGACCCTTGAGCTTGACACGATTTTTCGTTCCAGAACTCAATCAGACATAACCTATCACTCAACAAGTGTTTTGTAAAGCTACCACGCTCAAAAGACGAAAGAGGCAAAGGTGGTTTTTGGAAGTTGGATCTTGAACGGCTACAGGAAGGTAGACGAACTAGAAGACGTACCTCAAACTCGGCAGTCACAAGGCGGAACCCGCCCAAGCGATCTAACCTCAACACCAAATCAGTGTCTGTCACTCAGACTACAAGTGGAGGGAGTAAACCAGATGGCGCTTCGAGCGCTGAAACGGATCCTGTTGCCAAAGTACTGGGCGTAAGACCAGATAATGCACCTCGTTGCGTTGTTTTGTATGAGACACCACCTAGCAGTGTATCACCGCCAATACCTGATAGCTTGCTTGAAGTACCAGATAGCAATCAGGTACGATTCATCAGTAATTTCTATCTTGATGATTGGATATGAATCATTTGATATCGGTGAGATTGCTACAGAATTATAAAGTCATTGCATTTTTTGACATTTGCGAAGCGTTATAGTATATTCCAGAGCTACTTTGTTGCGTGATTAGTATGCATCATGTAGATCTTATATCGTAATAGACCAACATGGCACGATATTCTCCGATGTGATCATTGGAAACATCGAAATAACATCTGAAGACCGAAAAAAGATATTGAAATTACGTCAATACATCAAAACATCAGTTCGTTGGATATTCTACAAATCTCTGTTTCTTGAAACTGTTGAATATTGATTTCCGGAAAACATCAACCGATTATTGAATTGTTCATTTGATCAATTCGAGAATTCGTAACTCTTTTTAAAAACAATGTCTATGGTTCGGATTATTCTTCAAGATACTACCCCAATCGGCAACTTGCGTTATGTGAACGAATATCGTATAAGTAGAAAAAGTCGGGTTTGGTCAGACATCTCAGGAGTTGAGCGATGATGGGTCCATCGAGATTTTGAAAATCATGTACACTTCATAAGCCATGCTCCAAAGTGATCCCCCGACTGCTCTTCAAAGATTCAACAGCTGAGGTTCAGTTTACTTTACCAATTTGGACTCACCCGCAATTATTCTCCTTTCCGTATCGAAAATATATACGATACAAGCAATTCAAAACTTCACAAGCTTGAGAATCAGAATTACCAGTATTGGAAAGTATCCGCAACTTTACGGAAAGAACGAAACCATACGTTTAGTGTGGTGGTCACGTTGATATCGTGGCGGTCTCTCTTTCCCTTGCGCAACTACTCTTTTCTTTCGGCAACCCAAATATTTTTCGAACTGCCCAAATCTACCCCACGTGGTCGAGAGAAAGTGACGGCTGCCTTGCGGAAATTTGGGCCGCCCAGAACATGTCTGAGCGGCCGAGGAAAAAGAGTGGCTGCGTGAGAATAAAAGGGAGACCACCACGATATCAGTGTCCGCCACACTAAATGTATGGTTTCGGTCTCTCCGTGTTATAAATTCACTTGTACAGTACGTTCAAAAAGTGCCGACCCCCCCCCCCTCCCCCTCCAAAATCTTCCAAGGGCGACATTTAATGAAAAAGTGTTGAATACAGAAATTATTGGATCCTAAATGAGGCTTCGGATTATCCCCCCAAATACCCCACCGCTGCCCCATTGAAGCCAGTATTAAATTTCCAAATGAAAACCCCCATTTTTTACCTCAGATTCAGAAAGAGGGGAAAATTCTACAATCAGAGAGGTTTTTTATGTCGTCGGTCACGGTGACCTCCCAGGGGTCGATTGCGGGTCACAAGAACCTCGAAAGTACGGGACCCCCCTGTCCCAATATCTCCCAATGCCGACGTGTAAGAGACGAGGTCTCAGACCCACCAACGCTAAATTCAGTTTCAATGGTAGCCATTTCACGCCTGTGCGCAAGCAGCCCGACAAATATCTCGAATCTCTGTACTAGTAATGCTCGTCTTACAGACTATTTTCGACCGGCAATTTTTGTTTGCTTCTACTATGTGAGTGTGGATATCATTTTGTAATGTCAAAAAGGGATCCTGACTCTCGCAATTCAAATCCGATCTTTCCTCCTCATTTCTGACTATAACTTGGTCAGTCTGTATCAAGAATCAATTTGACTCGTTTTGTTGCAGGTAAACATCAGTGAAGAAGATTTTACAGATCTTCTAATCGACAGTGCTGCTTGGGAAGATGGAGTTGAAAATCATCTGGCTCTACTTGACTCTGTACTCGACATGCTTTAGAGCCAGTAAATATGAAGATACAAACTGCAAATCATGAACATCTCCAACACTACGTACACAGAATTCATTCCTTTAAGAACTCAACTTCAATAAGTTTTGAGAATTCCCTCAAGTCTATATGCATGATTCATGCATGTTCCAACTATGTTAAGAACAAGAGGAATATTTTGCCAATAACCGGATTTGGATACCCAGTTGTAACTCGAGACCCAGAATCATGCTGATAGGTCAAATAGATCGAGTCTCGGTATGGTGGGTTTAGAAAGATATAATTCCAACTCCATGGTACGTGAGATGACGGAATTTTAGTGGGAAGTGGTGCCTTGATTCAAACCGTCCATGAGATTGCAGTTTCACCTGGATACTTATTTCTTCAATTTTATACTCTTTTGAAAAATTGTACTGAGGTTGATCAACTTGAAACAACCTCACAGAGATAGAAAATATTATTGAATATTAATAGAACTGAATCTGTAAATGTTTGAGCTGTAGCCAATAACTAGCTTTAGTACACAATTTGGTGAGCCTTATATAAATCCTGAACAACTCAGCAAATCGGACGATTTTCTTAGGATATGATATGACTGAATCGCCTTGAATTTGGAAAATTGAAAATAGTGGCAAATTCTTTCATGATTCCGACTGTACGATGTTTGAGTCACCTTCCGCTTATCAAAAACTATCAAAGTCAGTGGCATAAAACTCATCGATTTGGCAATATTGGATACCCTTAACTGTCTTATATGGAAAATTTTGATTGTTGCTATTTTACTTAGGAGTTAGGGGTTATTTGAGTTCACAATTCATCAATTAATCCGGATGCAACTCAAATCAGTTCGAGTCTTACATCAAATCAATCTGTAAATACACCAATGTTGCCTGATATTCGATTTCGTACTCGCAACTTTGTAAGATATAAGGAATAATTTTATGTTGATCAAAAATTAAGGAATAGATCTTATAATTATAAATGTAGCCATATAGCAGAAGAGTGTGAAAGCGCATCGAGGTTGACAAACTTCAACTCATTATGCGTAATACACTCGAAAAGCCTTACAGAAGTCCGTCCAAAGATCAACTGAAACCTGATTTAAAAGAATCGATTGCAGATTCGAAGGTATGATGTTGTCAAAGTAGTCACTAGCAATTATCTGTAATTTTAAGACATTTCTTGTAATCATTACATAATAAAAATCACTTCGTTGACATGAATCATATGAAAATTGATTTGACTAGAATACCATTACATGCTTTTTCATCTTGTTCTTCACCCTGGTAGAAATTCATCCTAATGTAACACATTATTAGACATAAAATGGCCATTTCCAGCCAAAATTGGCCAAAAATAGCCATTTTATGTCTATTAATGTGTTACATCGAAGTAAATTTATACCAGGGTCATATTTCTCAACATTTACTCTAGCATCTCATATTGGGTGATATGAGAAAGAGAGTCCGAGTGATAGAATTGATGACGTATCAGCTGCTGGAAACTCATTGTAGATATTTTATACTAAGTTTGCTTTCTTGACTTGAATAAATTTTTCTCGAATGAATTGATCAAACATAGAGCAGAGAGAATTAAATATTCAATGATCCGTATTTAGTATTTATTTAGAAGAATTCACGGGCCTATTGGCCTTAATTTGACAAATAATTCACAATTTTGAGAGAGATCACATATATATATAAATATTTTGCTTCACAATTCATGAGAAATATAAAATATCACAGCTCAAGAGAGATAAAATCTATTCAGACTTTACAACCTATTCATATCAAGCATTATTATCAATGGATATGATGATGTTTGTTTTGCTTCTGGGAGTGTTATACAGATTCAAATCTTGAAATAATAATTTACAATACAATAGTTTGAAGTGTGACGCTATTTGTTCGTAGATAAGAAGACAATCAGTGCATACTCTTGATGTCCAAGATTCATTGTAGAGACGATACAGTTAACCAACTATCCACATCTTTTCTGTTCCAGTTTATGATGTTCTCGCATTGATGAATTGAGCAAAGCATCCGGTCTGCGGAGCGCGGATTTTAATAAAACTTTGGGAATTATGTTCTTTAGAGGGGAATGAAAGTATCCCTAATAGGGCTTGATCGGGCCTCCTGTCCCAAGATACAGCTATGGAAACTCTGGTAGAAATGACAGACATTTTTTGGTCAATAACTGACCAAATCGCACCGCTCTTAGCTATAGGCATCTATAGAAGAAATGGTCACATTTGCAACAGGGAATTATAGCATTTGCCATGTGTATACAAAGCTCTATGTATAGGTAAATATTGAAATGCTAATCTTCACAGCTGTAGCTCGGGAAAAAGATGGTCTATTGGATTAAGTCCTTAGTAATACTTTCGTTCAACACCAAAACAAGATGATCCCCAGAGTTTTATCGAAATCCGTGCTCACACACCTGATCCTATCTTTTTCAGAGCAATATAGAGCACTTCGACTGATTCTTAGGCCAAGTTGAATTGATTAGAATCGTCGTTAATTTTTCCTTATCGTGTCTCGGGTATATCTAGATTAAAATCATGCTTTCTTATTTTACTATGCAAAATGAATGTTCTGATTATCTTGTCCAGAATAGCTCGAACAATGACTTTTTTAATCTAATATAAGGCTTGTACTCACGATCATAGTGACCTCCATTAAGTTTTATCAGAATTTGAAGTCTTATGAGACTGCGTTAAACATTTCCTTTCAATTGATCATTTTCAATCAATCCATCATGAGGATCCATTCTCTTTGTGTCATGAAAGATGATAACGAGTATTAAATCAAAGAAGGTTCTTCTAAAAAGAAGTCCCTCTAAAACACTTGTGCCTCCGAACAATCATGACTCGAAATGATTCTCATTCATACAATTTTCAGTTGAATCAATGAAACCAGAGTGAAATCTTTCAGCATGTTCCTTATTTCGCTTACGAAGGGAAATCAAAATGGTATTGAAACATACTTCCATTTAGTCTTACTCATTGGTTTTGCTTTAGATGCTATGCTCGTAGATGGAAGAAACACGAATGTGACTAAACCTCACATAATTTTAATTGTAGCTGACGATTTGGTGAGTGAATCTTTTTAAAAGGCGTATTCATTGATTCGCAATCGATAGAAGAGTTAAAAATATTTCTATTACGAGAATGCAAAAGTTACCAATGCTTGAGGCGAATAGAAAATCCGATTTGTCATACACGGTTTAGTCTGGCCAGAAGTGCATTTATCATATCAAAAATATGTCACAGTTGGCATTGAGAAGATATTTCTTGAGAGAATTTTGTGAAATCATAAGTTTGAAAAATCGATAGAATCTATATTACCGTGTTTACGTGCCATTCGATGGCCTTGAAGAATTGAGCTAGGAAATTCGTCTCACTTCTGAGTTTAGCATGTTTCGATAAGCAAAACAACATTATCCCCACATCAGACAGTCAATGAGATCAACGAATGTATTCCTAGAATGCAAAATGAATGTTGCTTAAAGTTGTAGGCAATGGCTAAAAACACGGACAAAAATAATTTTGTCTGCATGCGCAGCAACATGCCAGGTCATCAATGAACCATGCTGTGATTGATCTTTTTTTTTATGGTGTATGGAAAATAAATATATTGATCGTGATAACAATGATCCACGGTTTACTAGCAAAGTCCAAAAATGATTATGAAAATTATAACGCGTGAGAAAATAACTAATAGGAATTTTTAGGGCTGGGATGATGTGGGCTTCCATGGATCGGATCAGATCCAAACCCCAAATATCGATGCTCTTGCCTACAATGGTGTCATACTGAATAGGCATTATACTCTACCAGTGTGTACACCATCAAGAACAGCTTTGATGACAGGACGTTATCCAATTAGAGAAGGTATATTTTCATCTAAAATCATCAAATATAACTAAGAATCCATTACCGTTACAGCATAAATTTCAATATTTGGGTGTCGAAAATGTAACAGCTCTAAATCTCACTCCCGAAGATTTTATGATGTATTTTTCAACTTTTCGAAACATACATAGCAGTAATAAAGTCGCGCATAGATGTGATAATTCTCACTTATCGGCACCATGGGGATAACACAGATAACGCGGTGGCGTCACACGGACCGAACGTTTTGAAGCATCACACGGAACCTGACATTTGCCACTAAAATTGATCTCACATCTAAACAATTTGAGCTATATAGCTTTGGGGTTTTGGGGTTCTTATTCGACCATCAAATACTTCTGAATAAACCTACTAGGACCTCTAGAGTCTTGCGTTTAGGGGTCACATTTATTAGTATCACAAGGACCAGATATAAAAGTTTAGCATCGATTATTCGACGAAAAGTCTCCCCATGCAAAAGGTGAAAGTTGATTATTTTCAGTGGAATACTTAGGAACATGGAAAAATTGCGCTTGAAGATTTACTTCAGGGCAAAATTGGTACGGAAAATCCTGGAAAGAAGAAAATATTCATTTTTATTGAGGAAAAATGAGCGAGTAGAGTTTTAGTCAAAATTGTGCCTCAAAATGTCCGTGCTCAGTTTGCACATAAGGAGTGGTCTTTTGGTCCTTAGCTATGGGTTTTGATGCGTAATATAACCATCATGTCTGATAAGTTTGCTCACCCGAATCCCTAACGAGCTTCTTGACCGCGCTATACACTCAAGCCCGAAAAATGAAAAACCACATCACACGAACCTGAAATTGTGTCCTCTTTTTTGACAATAATATTTTTTCGTAGCCTTGGATCAAAAAACTAACGATTGCACCAGAAAAAAAAAAACACAAAAAATACATAAAAAATAACGTTTTAGGATTTTTTCTCGAGCCTTTCAAGAGTTTGTTGAAGTAGGCACACATTATTTGAAAGTTTCCACAAGGTACTTATATATTGATACGGAGGGCCAAAATATAATTTTTTTGGATATCGATACTTTTATGGGCTTAAAAAGTTGGGTTTCTACAAATAGATGAGGAATATTCTTCGCGGGAGGCTGAGAAATGGGATCTTTCGTTGTCACGAAGTTTAAATGGAAAAGAACCTTTTTTCCTTCATTTTTCCTTCATCGTGTAGCGCGTATTTCTTACTCATTTGTGATTCTTGACAAAAAATTGCGCTTTTGCCAGCTCAGAAAGTACGTCGCTGATCAATTTCCTGGGTAAGTCAAAATTGTTTGCAGATAGTCAAATTTTTCTGATAAAGAATGGAAAAATCAGTTTGGCACTCGTTTTAAATGCTCTCTAGCTCTCAAAACTCCTGTCTTCGTATTAATCAGGTCACAATCCGCTGGGAACTACAGTTTCAAGACAACTCTCTCAGTCTCTCGGCACACTATACGACGATGCGCCACCACAGCAAAATGAGAAAAAGGCTTTTTGCAATCAAAATATCCTGAGGGGTAGGGGCAAATCTGGCTGTAGGATCGGTTCTAGATTTTTGCATAAGAATACATAAAAAAATCTTTATCTCAATCGGTCCAGACCCAAAATTCTGTTCTGATAATCACTTCTCCAATCCCGATCTTATTCGAGGGCGAGAAACCAAAATTTCCGACTATTCAGAACATTCATCCGAAATTCCCGATGTTTTCCCGACTTTCGCTCTATCCTATAGATTCACTTCTTGAAAAAATTGAGATTGCTCGGTTTAAATTCATTGAAATGAGACGTACTTCAACTCATTTTAAGGGATTAAAAGTACCTTGAAAAATTCAAGCTACGGCAGGAATACGTGCTAAACGATAAAGAGAAAAGGCACTTTTTATTCAAACCTTGCCACAACGGAGAATCTCATTTCTCACCGTTCAGCAGGAAGATTTTCGCATCTGCTATAGTGGAAATCCAATTTTCCCGACCCCAAATGGACCGATATCGAACAAAAGTCATTTTTCGGCCCATCCTACTTCAATTTAGTGTTTCGCGCATCGATGAAGATCAAATATTCGTTTGATCTATGTATATATGAAAAGGACTGACAGAAAATTTCAAGCATGGACAGAATTCTTAGTCGTTTCAACAGCTAAGATCTTTGATGGTCGTTGAAGCTCCCTATAGAGTCGATTCTGGACTAATCACTTTCATAAATGCTGGTCTCATTCAGTTTTTGGTTAGTTTATTCTGTGTGAAACATTTCACGAAAAAATTCAGCTGAAAGTTGGAAGAACTTTCTCAGCTCATGCGATACAACTTAACATTTGTAATCATAATGAAGATTATCTACAGTAAAAATTTTCTGGTACTCTGATTATTATGAGCCATTTTGGACATCATATTATAACAATTCTGAGCCTCATACATTCAGCATATAACAAGAAAATTCCAACCAATAAATAAGTTAAGAATGCGATTTCAATCGTAGGCATGCAGGGTGTACCATTGTTTACCGGCGAAGCACGTGGTGTACCTCTAAATGTCACTCTCATGCCAGAACACCTGAAGAAACTTGGATATCGGACAAATCTTGTCGGAAAATGGCACCTTGGATATTCCTCGAAGAAATATACTCCGACTCAACGAGGTTTCGATTACTTTTATGGATATTATAACGGATTGATAAACTACTACGGTCACACAACAACGAGTTTCTTGAAGGAGGATGGAAAGGTACTGGTACTGAAATTATAATCCGCAATCTTCATCAGAGTTTAAATAAGTCGAGCATTGACCACGTTATCATAAGTGAACTATTTCTATGTTTATAACTTTTTAATGTAATTTTTGCATCTAACTAGCGTAGGCGGAGAATAGTTGGTCATGATTTGCACCGAGACATGGGGACTTCATACAAGGTACCTCGCGAATCTGGTTATTTTACGGACATTATAACTACAGAAGCTGCAAATATTATTAGGGATAATGCTAACAGAGAACCATTGTTCCTCGAAATATCACATTTGGCAGTACACATAGGTAGTTCGGAGATTCCTTTAGAAGTTGCAAATCTTTCCGAAGTAAACAGGACTTTCTCCTACATTAAAGATATAAAACGTCGAAACTTCACTGGTAAGCTGCAACCCTCATATAATCACAAACTAAATTTGTAAGAAAAATATGACCCTCGATTCCAATCTTTGCGCAGATTTGATGTATTGGGAATAGTGAAGACATTTTTGTGGAAATTGTGGTGATTTTCTTGAATTCAAAATTTTCAGGGATGGTGAAAGCACTGGACGAATCTGTTGGCAGGATTGTGGAAGTACTTGAGGAAAACCAAATGTTGAATAACAGTATTATAGTATTTATATCCGATAATGGGGCTCCAACTTCTGGGAAGTTTGGAAACTCAGGATCCAATTATCCTTTGCGAGGGGTATGATTCATATTGTTGTACTCGGGTGACTCCAAATCAAAATGGGACTCACGAATTTTTTGCAATTCTGCACGAAAGTTTGGAATTTTTCTCGATTTATCCATGAATAGCAACCACCCCGAGCACATAATTGTCAAAAAATATCATCTCCCAGTTCGTGTAGTAGAAGAAGAGATTATTTCATCTTCAAAATGAAACGTAACTTGGTTTTCAACCAATCACGTATCTCACCTCACTTTTGATCAGGATTCACCAATCCCTTTTTTACTTGGTTATGTCTGTCTAAGAATCGTCGAATTTTCGTCATAAAAATTTTGTCTCATTGTCAATGAGAGCATTTTTTCACAACAATAAGGCTGGGATTTATAGATGCAAATTCGAAATTACATCCGCGGATAATAGGAGCGTTGCAATCGTGCGATATTTACTAAACAAGGGGAGTCCGGAGAGTCCGGGTCACTAAATCTCACCAAACTTTTTTCACAGTCTCGTAACCACCTAGAGTGTAAAGAATCCAGAGTAACTCCGTCAAATTGCCCTTCTGTTCAGAGGTACAAGCAAAAACATCAGCTTTGCCAGTATATCTACGTAAACCACTTTTTACCGTGGGCCTATATGGGCAATGCTAATGTCATAGGCTGTAACTTCGGACAAGAGGCCCATTTGACGGAGTCACTCTGGATTCTTCACATTCTAGGTGGTTCGAGACTGTGAAAAAAGTTTGGTGAGATTTGCCGAACCGGGCCTTTCGGACTCCTCTTGTAAGTATATCCAGAGTATTCTAGAGTGAACTTAATCTTTTGCAAGATAATTCTTTCACCATTTTGGTTTGGGATTATTTGAGTAATGGTCATTGAGAAAATTTTTCTAGCAATTATCGTAGAACGAATATAATTTCCAAGATAATAATGTACAGAATCATTGTTGTGCTTCAACAAAAATTCTAGATGAAGAACTCGCTTTTCGAGGGAGGAGTACGCAGTGCAGCCTGCATATTTTCCCCTTTGATAAATTCACCATCAAGATTATCAAAACAGCTAATGCATATCGCGGATTGGCTTCCAACTCTTTATACTGCAGCAGGTGGCAACATCGATGATTTGGGTGAGATTGACGGTGTAAATCAATGGCCAACCATAAATAGTGATTCTGAATCACCTCGAAAGGCATTGCTTTTGAACATAAATGAAAAATACGGTACTGAAGGAGCTATTATAGGGAACTACAAACTCATCAGAGGTACAGATTCCACCCTGATGTGTTCAAATTTGATTGAATAGATATTCTTATTTTACCACCACTACTATCATCATGTTAACGAACACATGATCAAGGAATAATATTGAAATATGTATAGCAAATGAAGTTATGTTATGATTCTAATGTTCGGGTTTTCTATCAATGAAGGTACCATGGCTTCAACAGACGGTTACGAAGGAAATATAAATGATTTACCAGAAGTTGCAGTCAATCGTATTGAAGAGGCATTATCGTCAGATGCTGGTTTGTCTATTATGCAACTTTCAGAATTCACCACCGTCTCGGAAGATGTGGCATGGACGTTACGAGAAAGTGCCGTTGTACAGTGTGAAAGCCAGGATGAGAAATTTCACACTCGTTGTTCTGAAATTTGCCTATTCAATATTGAAAATGATCCCTGTGAAATTGAAAACTTGGCGGTAGGTCACCCAAAGGTAAGAAATTATTATTGCTTGCGGGTATTTCATCATAATGAGACGAGTTATTGTTTTAGCTGTATAGATGATTATGAGTTAGTATGCGAGTAGTTGTAATATGGGATGATTTTGCATTTGATTACAGATCGTAAGTGAATTGGAAGCATTTATCGACGAATACCGAGTCGACCTTGTGAAGCAGTCAGATTTAAAACTGGACAGGTGTTCCAATCCTGAATATTTTAATGGTACATTTATGCCATGGAAACTTGATCCTGGGGAAAAATCGCACATATCGATAGATGGTTGCCGACATCCTGTCTACTGAATTGGTTGGTTCTGGACAAAGATAAGAGGAAAAACGTTCTTTAACCCATCTGTCCCGATCGAACGAGAGATATGTCTATGAGAAACTAGGGAACAAGAAGAGATTCTTCATACCATAAAAATTGAACAAGGCTGAACATCGGCGCACAACTTGTGACAATTGTCCTCAAACTTTTGTGTAGGAAGAATTCACGAAAGATGAATTCTTTGTGATTATTACCATTTGATTAATTCGATCCCTTTGTTATCAATTTGATGGGAAGAAGGTATTTTACCTCACCTGAATTTTTCACTCATCTTGAGATGATAGAAAAAATCATATTTACAAAAGTATATCGGAAGACCTTGGATGTGACATTTTTGGGATAGACACCCTATATATCCATGCTCGCCCTTGGCTACTACAAACAGTCTCAGAAAGAGTGAGGAAACGAGAGAGCGATAGAGAAATTAGAAGTTATCTGATTAAGTCTAGTTAGACTATATTATCGTCGCCACCGCCGGAGAAAAACACGTCCCAATTTGAAAATACAATTGATTTCGCTGACACAAACTACCCTGGTATCAATTTATTTTGATAAAATAGAAAAACGTCATTCGGCCGAATGAGAAAGGCATCACTAGCAAAACTCATTCGAAGCTACTCACGGACTGGTGCTAGACATGAAAGAGCATTAATAATATAAATTTATTGATGGTTCCGAGTTTTGCATGTAAGATAAGATTGAACGACGTATGATACACAGCCCCACAAAATAAAAAAGTGGTCTAGACCAACGCTCTCACTATTTCATTATTATGGAGTGCAAAACCACTAAAAATTCATGAATATGGGTTTTTTGGGTCACTGGACACAAATCCGAAGCTATATTAGATCTGCTGTTGCACAAGCCTAAGATACCAACTATCACAAGCCTGACTACTAGATGACTATCATCCGAGTGTTGCGAACGCATTTCTTCTGGAACTATTCCATTTCACTCTAGAAAAAGTTCTGATTCTATAATCAGGAGAATTTGGTCTTGGAAAAAGTCCGGATTTGATCTGTACCGGATGTGATCACGACCCACCATTCTATCAACCTGGTAAACTCTATGATGACCACCAATGGAACCATGCACCTACTCATCTGGTATATTAAAAAAATGGTTCAAGTTCTACGTGTGGATCCGACGGTAGGCCCCGCCCAGACGGCACCACCCATGTGCGTGGAGTCGAAATACGCTCAACCAGCGCGTCAGCATGCTGCTAACTACCAATTTCTACCTCGGTACCGAGGACCTAAAGTTTTAGGAGGAATCCGAACCATCGAGACCGCCGAAAAAAGGCACAAGAGCGGAATGTCAGTGGTGCCCTGACCGGGATTCAAAAGTAGGACTCCCGAAGTCCGATGCCACTTATCCACTGTGTCACGGCGGCGCTGATCTGGTACATGCCTCGGCGATCTGCCGGTTGACCTACCATCGTACCGTGATGGATCGAATGACTGTTCCACCACGCTATTGATCTAACACATGACCCACTCCCCCGTTGACTTGGTGACCCGCCAGATCAACCCACCGAACCACCGACCTGCTTGCCCCAGGCATGACCTCATGACTTATCAATCTACTGATCTGTTATATGACAGACACACCGTTCTACACACAGGATGGATGACCTGCCAAACCACCAATCTGAATAATTATACACCCGACCCGTCGACTTGTTGACCAGCTGTAGATGTAACCTGGTGACAGATGTGGGTGATAGAGAGGACTATAGGTGGGTAGGTTATCCGTCAGGTCGGCATATCGGTGGGTCACATGGCAAGTTAGAGGCTGAGTTGGTCATAAGGTGCTGTATCAGGTGAGTGGTTCGGTGGGTCTATGAGTTATCCGGAAGGTTACCAGGGTGACAGAATTGCGACTTATGCATGTGGTAGATAAATAGGTCAGCGAGCCGATAGGTCATTTGGCAGGACGAAGGGTTAGTCTTATTGGTTAGAAAGTCATCTATGAGGTCAAGGAGTTAACGAGTCATATGACGGATAAGTAGGTCGGTGGGTTCATAGGTCACCAATGCGACGGAATGGTGGGTTATGTTGTAGATGGAGAGATTTGTAAGTGAATAGGTCATACATCGGGCTAGTAGGTAGGTGGTTTGGTGAGACTTACATCAGGTCAGAGGGTCGGCAGGTCGTCTGCCAGGTCAGCGACTAGGGACAGTCATCCCCTCGTCAAACGGTTGATTCGTTCCATTTTGGGACCTGTAGGAAATGATTCAAAATCTTCAAAAACACATGCTCTGGTTGAATTTGATGTCAAAAAACGGCATTCCTGTCATTAAACTGGAGCAATAGTCGATATCTCGGATTCTTGTGCTATTGAGATATAGCTTCGAGTTTGTGTTCAGCGTCTAAAAAACCCTGTGCGTTCAGCGATTTCCTACATTTCATCTAATTTTGTCCTGCAATGTATCAAAAAACGATGTAAGCGGTACGATTCGGCACAGCTTCGGAATCAGCGATCCAAAGAAGTGGAAATAATCTAGTGAGAATGCTGGTTCAGATCACACTTTTATTTTGTGGGGCTCTGATGATTCATGTATAAGTATTTTATAAGAATTAATTCAAAACGGTGTCATAGAAGTCTGGCCATGGAGAATAGAATTTTATTGGCATATTTCGCCTCCTATTCATTGTCTGAAATTACCAGTACAAATACTCCAACCAGGCATCATCGGAGGAAGAATGATTGAAAGCGCTACAGATCGCTCATTCAATTGAGAATAAATCAGTCAGAAACGTCAAAAGCGAGATAGAGAAATATTATATTAGAGATGAAAACGAAATGAAGCATTCCTCGATAATACAGTTTTCATGATTCTTTATTGATGGAAGAAATTGATATAGCTACAGGTTAAGCTAACGAATTCATGCTCAAAAGACACGGGCATATACTTAATATGCCTCAAAATGATATCTTTCAGCTTGTAGCACGGCAAGTTCTGGAAACTTGGAATTGACTTGCCTTACCATGATTTTGTTCTGTATCTATCAAACTTGCACAGCTGCTATAAACGCAAATATCATTTTCAAAGCTTGAAATCTCCACATTGGACATTGGCGATGAGATGTCGCAATTGATCGAAATTTTCTCAATTAGCACCTCTTCGGTTGCGTTCAAATGAACTTTTACAAGTTTGTATTCTGAGTATGTATGGCCACCAGAATTTTTAAGGTGTAGAAATCCTCCTTCAATTGAATTTCTAACAACAACCAAATCTTCAATAGAATTCAAGCGATTCAATGATACATTCATTTTCAATTCTGACTTGTCAGAATCATACTGCAAACACTGGATTTTTGCTGAACGATCTTGGACAACTTCCTCACATATTGTTAACATGCCATATCGTGTTGAGAAACGGTCCTCATAAAATCTCTTAACTACTGCTACGGGGATTTTTGAGCCCCCCTCGCTGGCATAACTGATTTTTGCAGCATTGGGTGTACCCTCCACGATTAAATACCGTTTTTGCCATGCAGAGGATATTTTATAATTCGAATTTGGTACTATGACAGTCTGCATTGCTAATTCACCGCCGGTATCAGTCTCGTGATCATAGCTATCTACCGCCAAGAAATTATCAGATTTTTCCATCTCCTTGTGCTGAAAATTGTATTTCTTTCTTGATACATAATAATCATTTTCTGAGTACAGAATCTCATAAGAATTTTGAAATGGTATCAAGTAAGACGGCCGCTTGTTTTGCATGGCAATTGTATTCCTCGAAATTGAACAGTCATTGAAATGAACAATGGCAATTTGTCTGGATGCAGGTGGAGGAATAGCATTTCTATTTGAGGATTCTTGTATGGTCCACCAACTCAATAATGCCCTGGACACACCCAATCTGTGTAGTTCAATCGCAGTGTTCTTCAGTTCTTCTGTTGGATTAGGGTGTAATTTTACAGAACATGATTTTGAACGAGTCAAATCAAATGAAATTGCAGTTATGTTACAAGTCATTTCCGATGGAAATTTCACCACTGAACAGCCTGCATAGATAAGAAGACCGTCTTCGCTCAGAAATTTCTGAGGATAATAGTAGTACACTTCTGCTTCTGGCACTGTCCAGCTTTTGTTCGAACTAATACCAACATTGCTGTCGGCATGTTGTGAGGTTTGAGATTCTTTCATGCATGAGAACAAAATGAGCAAGGTAATCCTTGACAGATTCACTATTTCTGCAAACATTTTCTAACTTTCAGTCTCGAAGCGATATGCTGTGGATCAACCTGTATGGATTATCACAAGTATTAATAACTGACTTTTCCCAGTAATTGATGTGCGTGTGCTTTGACAAAAAAAAATGAAAAATTGATAAATATCGGTTTTTCGCTTCTATTCGCGCTTCGATTACGTCACTCACATATGGGTATTATCACGAGAACTGACACGGAACGTGTTATAATGACCTTGCATTTTCACAGGCAAGCTCCGAATCACTCCATTAAAAATTTCCTACGCGTATTCTATTATAATACACTTGGTACTGAATTTCCAGGTCAATCCGTCAAGTCATCTTTTTTATTTTCAAAGATTAAGGGTCAAAATGTTAGTTCCGTGTACTGTTATATCCGCAATTGCAAGTATTATATTCTTAGCAGTACAGTCGGGGTAATCGTTGCGGTGGGTAGTCCCAAATTTTTCCCCCAAAATACAATATTGAATATTGAATCAACTATTTTTCATAGATTTATGACCAGAATGAGTGTATTAGAATGCTTAGATTAGTCCCTGAGCTATGTGCCTCATTCTTGTTATGGAATTTTCACTAAATTGAAAATCTTTTTCAAAATACACTACCGGTCAAAAGTTTGTGCACACCTAAAAAAAATTCGATTTTGCTCACTCGACTGTTCGGATCTCCTTGGTCCAAAATAACTATACTTGGGCTCATTTTGTAGTTTAGCTATTTGGTATTTTCTCCGCGCAGCTCCATAGATTCTTGCAAAATCAATCTGAAGCCTTGTAAAATTTCAAAGAAATCGGGTCATTATGCAAACCTCCGCAAGTGTGGCGGAAATTGATGGATTTGGATGATTCAAAAAGTATCTCAAAAAAGAAGTCAAGAGCTTCAGAATCCGTTTTTGAAAATTATTCTAGCTTGTTTCTGGTCCGAGCTGTGACTAGTTTTGTAAGGGAAGATTTTTCTCAAAGAAGAGTCCCGAAAACCACGAAAGGTAAAGAAATCGGGCTCGCGGTGGTGCTCCTCTGAGTTTTTCCAAGTTTTTTCATGTTGTTGGTGAGAGAAACCAAGGTCAGTGATTATACCTGTGAAAAATGAGTCTATTCATAATTTCTCAAAGACTGGTCTTTTTTTCGAGAAAAATCATCCTCTACAAAAAAAGGCACAGCTCCGACCAGAAACAAGCTAGAATAACTTTCAAAAACGGATTTCGAAGCTCTCGACTTCTACTTTTAGATGCTTTTTAAACCATCTAAATCCATCAATTTCCGCCAAACTTGCGGAGGTTTGCGTAATGACCCGATTTTTGTGAAATTCTACAAGGCCTCAAATTGATTTTGCAAAAGTCTATTGAGCTGGGCAGAAAAAATACCAAATAGCTCTCAAAGTGTTTGGAAAAAAGCTACAAAATGAGCCCAAGTAGAGTTACTTTGGACCAAGGAGATCCGAGCAGTCGAGTGAGCAAAATCGAAACTTTTTTTTTTAGGTGTGCACAAACTTCTAACCGGTAGTGTAACTACAGCGCATCCCAAACTCGCTCTAAATCACTTTGTCCTCGGGAGATTTTCGAGGAAACGTGTCAAACAATCAAACTCCAACGCGAGAAGACGCCCAGAATCGAAGTTCTGAGTAGTACATGAACATTTATGGCCGAAATTAGCCATGTAAATAACTTTGTCAGTTCCGTGCATAACATGTTGCCCTGCTAAAAATCAATTTATCTGAGCCCAAACTATTTTTTCATCAGCGTAGGATGGGGATGAAATCTGCGCAAAAAATGTTTCTACGCGCTCAACTCCTTCATTCTCGCGAGCGATTTCAAGGGCGAAAAGTCAGGTCCATGCATGTCAGGTCCGTGCACTCAAAAACGTTTCCTTCGGATACTCAATAGGACAAAAACACACAAGAATCAAACTCCTCCATACGTTTCGTCATTGATTATCACCCTATACGCAAAAAATATGAAAAAAGTCGGCCTGCAGACATGCAGGGCATCGATTTTCAACGTCTAAATTTTTGAGACCAAAATGTGTAAGTTTTCCCGATAATACCCATGTGTCAAAGAAAGAATGAATTTTCACGAATAGATCATCTAGATCTTTAGGTCTTCTAGATCGACTAGATCCACGAGTTCGATCAAATGATAATTTGAAAAGAATGGAATTCATCTCCGAAACATATGTTGTGCATGAATGATCCATCGAAAGTTCCAAAAAATTTCTGAATTAATTCATAGCAATAAAATTAAATTAATCTACATCGAGTGTTAATCAATTGTAATTCTAGAACAGACTCGAGATAGAGGATCTGATTCATGTTAAAGTATTCTCCAAACTAGTATGGAAGATACAATGAAATTAAGTATAAGAATGTTCAAAATATTAGAGACACGTTACCTCTTCGTTTGAAACGAATGAAAAAGATGGCAAATGATATGTCACAGATGATATGGCGAGCACAACTACTCTTAGGAATGAAAACTTTCAAGGAAACTGGACTACTCTGATTAACTGTTTTCACACGAGAATCAAGATTGGTGTCAGGTATCTCTTTTTCCAGCCATTTCAGCTAAGTATTCCATGGAATGTACTGATTTTGAATGAGGGAATGTATCTTGTAGAGTTTGGATGAAATTATGCAGTGATCTGATTCCCAGAGTTCGGTAATTCTTTCTCTTTTGTCTGTATCAATTGAGATGAACGAATTGGAAAATTTTTCTACTGATCAGGAAGGCGATGTGACAGAATTTGTACAGTCCACCAATCATCACGGTCGAGAATAGTAGAAAACTTCAAAAACAACTTCAACAGACAAGTAGTGGTGTAAAAGTATGAACAGCTGGCTATTTGAACGTGATATTTACAGTCTCTAATCACATGGTACCTCAAATAGATCCGAATTAGAGATGGTATGAATGATTTGTCTTCCTCAAATCAACGTACCAAAAGTTCAGATTAAGTGATGTCTCGTTCGGGACAAATCATCAATTCAATAGCTAGTTTTACTTAGAATTATACCTGACAGGATTTAGTTTTTTCAAAAGCTCGAATGATACTGAACTATTTTATTATGAATGGTATTTGAGTTTAAAGAATCAATAACAAGACGCAAGAAGTTTCACGCTCGCTGAAATAATTTTCCGTTTATTCCGATATTCACAACATTCCTCACAGCTTGTATTGATTCTTGGTTTCAATCTCTCAAGGACATCAATGATTCAAATAGTATGAGAAAAATCAAACTAACTCACGAAATATAATGAGTTTCGGGGGATATTTGGGAAAATCTGAGAATTTTTTGAATTTTGAGCTCAAAAAATGAAATAGTGGCAAAAGTCGACGTTGAATCTTTGTAGATAGCTTCTCTGAAGATATCAGAAACATTATTGGATGTTTTCCGTATCGTCAACTCTAGTTCACTGTCGGAAAATGTTCAGAGTTCTCCAGGTATTTTTCAAAAATTCAGCGAATACTGATTTGATTATCGTATTTACTAAATTAAACTCTGTTCTAACATCCGAGTATGGACCATATGGACTCGAAATTTCCAGGGGTTCCGCAAGAATTCGATTGAGCCCTGTTCAAAGTTGTGACGAGGGAACTATTGAGAAAAACATCTTAGTGCGTTCCCGAAAATGATTCCGCGGAACCCCATGGGATCTCATGGAATCCCATGGTACTTCGTGGGACCTGGCCCTGGGAAAATTCTTGATCTTGGCACTTGGGAAATTTGGCATCTAAGACGTGCAGCATACGAATTTTGACCATTTCTCTTCCAAAAGTGATTGAATTCGGTCGATTATGGTCAAAATTCGTACACTGCACGTCCCCAACGCCAAATTTCATTAAAAACAAGATTGGAAATTTTCCCACGGCTAGGTCCCACGAAGTCCCATGGGATCGCATGGGGTCCCATGCAATTATTTTCAGCAGGGTGGAATTAACGAAGTTGCGTATCATCAACACCTTGAACCAGAACAGACATAGACATTGAGAACACAATAGCCGAATCAGTATTTGCCGAATTTTCGTGATTTTCTTTAAACTGATGCAAAGGGGTGTTAGAAAATGAAGGGAAAGGGCCCAGCGAACTAGTGTTGATGATACAGGACGAGGGAGCCTGGAAGGAACAATTAGATCTCGCCAAAAGCGTGTTTCACTGTACATACGTGCTGATGGTATCAAAATCATGGGAAAGTGTCTGCATGAGGGACACCGACGGGTTACGTTTTTCCGGTTTCTCTGCTAGTCTTACTGAAAGTGGATACTTAGATGAAGATTTTGAGCTTTGGTAGGTCAAAAAATGTCATTCCACCTCTGCGCTACAGTTCCTGAAAAATTGAAATTTTCAACTTTTTCGAAACGTGGTGAATTTTTGCGGGAAAATCAGGAGTTTTCATTAAAAATATCAATAAGCGATCTTTTAATGTAAAATTACTCAAAGAACTTGAAGGAAAGATTTTCCCCGTCAGTTCCTCAAATTTCTTATTTGATTACAAAAAATTGTTGATATCTTTTATTTGCAACATTTTGCGACATTCAATAATCGAGATTCGCGGATTCAGCGAATCTAATGCGTGTTCACGGTTGGGTGCATCGATTTATATCTCCTCCTAAAAGAAAAATCACAACTTTGGATCTTTAGGAATATATGCCTACAAACTTACAGGATCTGCTGTGGTACGCTAAAACCATGAGAGCTGAACGGATTTTGAAAGTTGGTCCGAGATGGTCCGAGTGACACGTCGATTCTTCGATTTTCGGGTATTTTCTCGCATACGATCCTCTTTGAGAATCAATTCCAATTGTGGTGTACACTCTCACGCCATCTCAACGAAGGAAATTCGACAAGTAAGGCCTCGTAAAACGTCACTTACGGGTCAAATGATCGAGGAGTGACAGCAAAAGTCAAATGTTCCTAGGATCTCCCGATTTAGTTTAAACTTGACCGAATCCATGATCAGGAGATCAAGGCCAGAGTTGGCAGTGGAACATTCCTCCAGATATGCACCATTTTCACCTATTCTGCAAAGAAAACCAAACCTGACTCATTCTATGGTAAGACTTCAGGCATCTCTCTCAATCTTCAAAGATATAAATTATTTAATACGATGCATCCTTGAGATAAGATAATATTTGCACATCAGGCATATTTTTTGTTTCTTGTTCAGAGACTTTCGGCAAGAGGGATTTATTCTACTGGTTTTTGGTTATTCGGATCAGGCTTGAAAGCTAAAAATGAAAAGTACCAGGGAATTCCCCAACCAAAGATTGATACTAAAACACACAATTCTCTTCTTACATCTTTATAAGATGATCTGTCAGTAATAACTGATGTTGTGAATTCTTCGTCCTTGAATTGCAACTTAGTAGATTGGAGATTCTTCGATCTTGAAGGACTGGTAACGAGGAAACGGTGGACTCTTCCTCGGTAACAAAAAATTTTTATTTTCGACGTTTCGTCTGCCTGGTTCGCAGACCTCTGCAGGATAGCTTCTGTACAACAGATATCACAAGTTTCACATCACATCGTCGTATCAATATGATCACAGTTCTTTGAGAATTTTAAACGCTCATAATACTTACACAATTTCAATACATATATAATAAAAAAAACTTGAATATCTGAAAACTGAAACTTGTGATATCTGTTGTACAGAAGCTGTCCTGAAGAGGTCTGCGAACCAGGCAGACGAAACGTCGAAAATAAAAATTTTTTGTTACCGAGGAAGAGTCCACCGTTTCCTCGTTACCAGTCCTTCAAGATCGAAAAATCTCCAATCTACTGTGATGATCTGTCAGATTCCTGCGACATCAAGAACGAGATCGAGAATCCACAACAACATTCATGGGCTCTTTACTAGCTTAGTTCCTCCCCAAACGATCATATTATCGCACTACATATGCATGGGTACAAATAATCTATTACCATCCAGGATTCATCTAGGCAAGAGTAAAAGGCTGCGAAAAAGACTCTCAGTGGCTATGGGGATTTCATTTGTCAACATCTGCGCAGTTTGAATTCTAGTCCATCGCGATTTTACGGAGTATATTTTCCTACAGAATTTGGACAGAGTAATGTGATTCTCCACGAGTTCAATGAAGATCCTTTCTTGAATTATGAAAAGAATGGAGATGGGTGGGTTAACGAATCATCAACGTTTCTGTAGTTCCAACGCACATAATAGGTTTATTTTCAACGAAATAAAATTTCAATCAATGTTTCTCACAGTATTGATATAAAATCATATGGCGAAATGAACAAGTCTAAGGGAACATTATTAATACAGCTAAAGATTCATGCAACGGTTTAAGTCAAGCACCAGGTCACTTCGTCTAATATAATAGAATTGTCTCATTTACATGGAACAGTTTGGGCAAAGAACATGTCAATCCACTTGGTGGAATAATTTTCTCGCAAGTACATCTCAAATTTGCTATTTCTATTTCAAAATTCTTAAGGATATGAAGACTGATCAGCTGTATAAGACAAAATATAAATTCGACAATTTGTACCAAGCAGAAGTTCCTGCATAATCAGTTACATGAAGCCAAATGCTTCTTCATTGGTTTGGTTATATAATACAGTATTGTACATATTTTTGTCCGTATAGAATATATAGCACATCTCAAAAACATCTATAAAAATATATGAATCAGCATATACGTAACATGCCATGGAATGTTTGAGTGAATGTTGGGTAACAACTTTGTAAGCTGAATAAAAAGCATAATGACAAAGCCCTTACATGTCATCATTTTAAAAGATTGAGTGTATGAAGAGCATACACGTTAAAAGCGTCAGAACATTGTTGTTCGTTATGGCAACATCTACAAAATTCAGTCAACTTTGAAACAGTTTCCATCACCATTTTGCTATATAGTAATTTGCGCTATATATTTGTGCTATGAGTTCAAAGTCTCAACTTCTTGCGCGTTTGCATAAGCAACCACTTCAAAAGAAATACCATTTATACTGGCGGATAAAATCCAAAATTCAATCGCAAATTCTCGAGAAATAGGAACGTTAAGATGGTGTGCGGGGCAAGACGAACGAATGCTGGAACAAATCCCTGAAAATAAATGTAAGGTAAGTTGATAGTATGATCTAGAATCTGTTATCTCGTGCATGTATGTAAACAGCGATGTATGTAAACACCGTATCTCGATTAGTATTTTCAATTTTTATCGCTGCAAAATTTATTGGAAAATTCAATTGTCGCAGTATTGTATATTTTTGTTACCTTGAAGAAACCCAAGGGTCCTAGTTTTGCAGTGTACAGTACAAGTTGCGTCAAATTCTGGAACGAAAAATGAAATTGTACACCTCACGAATGATCACCGACACGGACGCGGGTTATCCGATATTAAAATACGAAAATGTTACCTTGAATTCTCCAGGCTTAGCATTCATGGCACGAGTTTTCAATACATCTAATGGTTGTGTCATTGTTGTTGCAATAGCACCCTAAGAATTATATTAGTATATGACAACATTATTTATCGAGACCCAGGTCGAGAATGGATCAGTTGAATGGATCAGTTTAAAATACATACCGCTAAAAGACTGGACAGAAAATGGGTTGCAGTATTGTCTTCGAAGTATTCTGTATTCAGAAGGCTCAATTTAATTTGGTCGTAAAAACTTAATTGTCCCATTGTCATCAAAACAGCTCGACCTGTGGCTGTAGAGCATCCGTTGAATAGTGTCAAAAAACTTTCTTCTCTGTAGACTCGTAGCAGACCATTTCCGGCCCACGAATAGCTGTGCAATAAATTCGCCTATCAATTTGACTATGAACGTAATAAATACATCGAGTGTAAAAACATCTTATGCACCGCCATCGGAAACAAGAAAATCAAAAACAGAGACTACAAAAATTGCGGAATTAAGTTCACTCTGAAGGCACTGCTCAACAGGGGTGGGCTTTTTTCCGGGTGCCATCTCGTTCTATTTGAAATCTGATGTATCAAGCGCGGGTCCGGCGAACAGAGCCAAAAACGCCATCGATTTTTTTCAAGGTCAAAAGATGTATCACATTTCATGGTACACGAATTAGAGCGTATCAATGACTCCAATCAATCAGTTTTGTGTTTTTCGACTGTAGTTTGATGACCCTAAGAGGTAAATATATGTTTAGCCGAGTCGGTCCGAATTCATATGAGCTCGTGCGATGCTCTCAAAGTCGAAATGACACATTCCATGGATCTCGATGGAAGGTAATATCGATCTAGTGTCATTTGCATGGCTGAACATTATAATGCTGGTCTCAAGATCATTTGTTCTAATCGAGATCCTAACGATACCTCGTCCTGATATACTCAGCATTTCGATTCCAAGGTGACCGGGGGATGAATAAAAATCAAATATTCAAAAGGGTAGGGGAATTGCCAAAAGGACAAGTTTGACCCCCAAAGTTAACACTTTTGTCGGAATTGCCCATATTTCGATACGAGGGTGAAAAAAGGTATTACTAAAATGTATCGAACTATCATTTTTTGATAACTGTGATTATTAAACGACCAAATATGGAAAAAGTATACACTTCCGCGCACAATGTATCAAAAAATATAGTTCGTGACTCGGGCAATTAATCCCTTGGTTTGAACTCGGCTGGGGTATACGACATTAGCATGAATTTGAGAACCCAAATATGATCGGTTGCGAAGAAAAAAATTTTAATTAGAGTGAGAAATCAAACTTATCAAATATGTGTAGAAATCACAAAATTTCACACGGAAGCATTCAGCGCATAGCTGTCACTTTGACGAGAACAAATTATACTGCATTCGCTTCATTCGACCCTCAAAACGCGACCAGATGCGAAAATAGCCTACATACACCAAATTTCAACAAAAATTTCTGCAGACATCAAAATCGAGAAATATAGTGAGATTATAAATCATCCAACACGATCAAAAACATTAACTTTTCAAGATGTTTGCGAATTGATATTTTTCCCAAGTAAATTGATGTAAAAAATCCAAGGCTATTCACAGGTTTTTTGTACAAGATTGAAATACCATTATTTGTGAGTATATGCTATTTCCAAGGCTATTTCCAAGCACAACCGTGAGAGGAATTTTCGTCCTGAAGTATATTAATTTAGCCTGTATGAAGTTGTATACAACATCGAAAAACTCTGAATCGATGGGAAATATAAAAAGAGTAATGAATAACTGTACTCACTTTCTTCTCTTTTCTACAGGTAATTTTATATCGTTTTGCATTCTAACATTGATTAGATCTCCAGGAGTCCCTACGACGCCGCCAGCAGCGCCTGATACTCCGGCTAATAAAAACTTTTGATAAAAAGGAGCAGGATCACCTGTTGACTCGAGTGCTTGTTTTCCAAACTAGAAACAGAAGTGAGTGGGAGTTATTTTTAGAGCAGAGTCATAACTTTTGGATCCAAACTTGTAAGCGATGCGTCTCTCAAAATATTGAACTACAAAATGTTTTCCAGCGTACCTCATATACTCCAAATCTAACTGTGGAGTAAGTAAGCTGTCGTAACAATGATGCAGAGAGTCCATTGTATAATGCTGTAATACCTTGTTGTTTGACTATGTTGGCTGTTAATTTAGTTACGGATAACTTTCCCTCCTGCTGAGTTTGTAAATGTACCTTGAATGAAAAAAGATCCACCATCAAGAAAGTATATTTGCACAAAATGCATTATTGATCTAGTATTGCTCATTCAAGTTCTTTCTATTGAGATCACCATGTGTGAAAACAAAGTATTCATAGGGTGAAAAGATGATTTCAATTCGATAACTGTTTTGAAGACTTTCTATGATTCATGAGAGGGGCATTCAAAATATCCTTTAAAATCATGATGCATAAACATTGGATACATATTTGTATACCTTCAACAGATCCAGAGGGTGTGTCACACATGCTGCACCCGCCGATGCCAACCCTCCAAAATACCACCTTGAAAGTTTCTTTGTTCTGTCGTTTTCTGTCATTGTGCAGCAGGAGTTTCCACATGTGGATTATCTAGAATTGGAGAACCAATCATGAAATATTCCCATTGGTACAAAAAAACACTCAAAATTTCAATAGGTATTGATATGAGAGGTTTCATTCTTACATGTTTGTGATAGGAAAATGTCGAGTCAGCATGTTAGCTAGCGTCAGGCACCGCTGCTGATGGAGTACGAAGGTCTTGGAGAGAGAAAAAGGTCAAGCTTTGAATAAACAATTGGAATATAATTATGCAAATCAGCCAAGACTTCTCCAGGGAAGACAGAAATGAGTTTCTGCATAAAATTGAGTAATTTTGCACTATCAAAAAGACCAGAATAATTAATTAACACCTGGGCAAGTTTCTGCTTATCACACAAATTAGTGATATGATCTTTGTAAAACTAATCAAATTTATCTTATCACAAGGCAATTAGAATAAGCAAGATAAGCACCAGTCACTCAAAAGAATTCTAACAACAGAATAAGCCTATTTGTGAACATTTACTCATATTGCACTCTTGTTGTTGACATGCAACATCAAATGCTGCCATTGGAATTGTAATGTGATTCGGGAAAAATATGCAGGCCGTTCTTCACGGATATTTGATGATTGAAACATATCGCATGTTCAATGAGCAACGGTCGATTCTTATGTTCTAATTCTTCAAAAATACGAGCACAACTATATGCATCAGCTAGTTAATTATCGAAAATAGAAAGACACTGTGATAAGATGACTTTCTAAAATACACATTAGATGCATGGTGGTTTCAACTTACGGATGTTTTTTATGGCACGCGATGTCAACACACGCGGCCACAACCTTCTCCGTGAACGCCTAGCTTCCGACTGATTTTTGTGCCGCCGTGCCGCCGCTTCTCGAGCCACGGCGCGGAATATATGCTTCAGAAAAGCTCTATACCTATATTTATTTGTGTGGGTGCAACGAGCTTGCAATGCACGCGTTATTTCGTTTAGTTTGACCCGTTAAAACTTTTCGCTTCTCGTTGGTTGTGAATGTGAGGGCATGCACATAAACGCGGAAGATGTTCGCATCGGTTTATTAATAATATAGGTAGTTCTAAAGATTTTTCCCCACGCACCATCAAGCTGAAAACTATTTTAGACACATTTCTTGTATCTCGCTTGATACACTATTGCCTCTTCGAAGCATCCTCGCAAAATTAGAAATCTGCTCTCCGACGAAGCTGCTATTGCGTCAGCGCGCCAGTATAAGGGATATATTGGAAATTTCTGACGTCAATGCAAGCTTTTTGCACCACACCGACGAATCTGAGAAAGGAATGAAAGGACTAGAAAGTTATGATATATATAAGGATTGAGTTTCGATCCTTCGCTGTTATGAATTTTATGTTACAAAATTACTCTTTATCCTTCCAGTATAATTTATGCTTCCAAATCGATTCCTCGACTCTGCATCATCGGATTATATTCAGCTATCGCTCCAGATATTTTAAATGCATTGCTTAGGACAGTTCAATTCAAATTTGAATCGAATCAAGCCAGTCACAATCGGAACTCAAAATTGGCTCTCAATTAGATTTTTTTTCTTTCATTCACATGAAGCATCGATGTTTGCGCGCGGATGTGGATAATTCAAGCGATCGATTCAAGGACGCGTTTCATCAAATCTCGCTATTTACGCCGATCTATATTTGAGCTGCATGAAAGCTGATGGAGCGATGTAAAAATTTAGAGGCATTGAAATATACTCGTGTTTTCTCATATCAACTGGATGAAACTCGAGGCGATATCATTACTACGGTCGCTCAGCTTGATGTGAAGAGACTGTTACATTTCCACGCGTATCTTTTCACGAATGAATATTGTGTAATCGTACATACTTTGATAAGCTCAAATTCGTCATTAAGACAGAATATTATATAATTTTTCGAGAAACGAAGAGCCACACAATATTTTTAAAGAGTCTGTATTACAAATAGAGCTTAGGAGTTCGAATCCTAATGGAATATTGTCGAAGGGGGTCGAACAATAAGCATTTTTGATGATATAAAAACACTTTTGTTATTCAACAAGATTTTCGTTTATTGCATAAAAACAGTATACTTTTCCGGATACGCACTAAATAACGCATGAAAAGATCGCGAATCACACAAATAGCCCTTGCGATCATTTGCATCTTTACTAATAGGTATATGCTTCGTTGAAGCGCGTATGATATAGTTTCATGATAGAGGTATTGTATTTCGTGTTGCAGATCAATTATATAAACTTGTAGAAAAGATACAAAGATTCAATTATCTGATTGACTGTCATTGTTTGTTTACAGTTTTTAAAAGCAGTATTAATTCACGCTAGGTGGACATCTGATTTGGTTATTAATCATGGTAGTGAAAATGCTTGTTGATGATACTGAAATTGCTGAATCGCGACTTCAAGATTTGATCGAAATCAAGTATACAGAACCGAGCATAAGAACTGTTTCAATTCTCCATAACAACGCTGGAATAGCTTGCTTGTCAAGACCAAGTATTAGTTAACATTTGTAGAACATTAAAATAGACATACACCATTTTTTACCAGCACCATTACATGCAAAATCAATTATACCACCAAAATGGATCGATTACAAGCATTTCAGCACATCAACTACAGAACTTTTCAATTCCTGGACAGCTTGTTCCAATGAACCTAATCAATGGAATTCCACTAAAATTCTGTCAGCTCACAATATTTGCATCTATGCTTATGGAGGATCAAGTATTTACATATTACTACATAACTCATCGTCTATTTTGCAAAAAATGTGACTATTTCATGAATGGATCAGCTTTGACTTTCGTGGATGACACTATTGATATGAGCTCCCCATTACTTACGTTCATTGCATACTAGATTATATTATATTGAATAATACTAACAACTATCAAGTAAGTCGTGATTTTGATAAGTAACATTATGGAAAACAAATTTTTGGACTTGCACATTTATATTTCTTTGAGACTTGATTGCTGAATGATAATATTGTTATTCTTCGTAAGACCTCAGTAGTTTCCCCAAGAGCAAAACATGTCAAGGAGATTTTTCATGATTTTACCTTGAAATTATTGCATGAATATCAATATTTTACTAAAGGGCGTGATGTAGAAGTCTTTTGTTTCTCAGATTCATGTATGAGGTAATTAAACTTGAACATCAATTGGAATCCACCACCAATATCTTGTCAAATACAGACAATTCTCTTAAATTTAGAAAGTTATCATTTTGTTTTATAAAAATAGGCTAATGATACATTGAAAGCCAAAATTCATCAATCATTCAAAATCGCTTCATACATACCATATTTGCAGACAATTCCAATGAGTTCATCAGTTTCTGTTGCGTAGGTTTCATATCAGCATAACCAACTAGAGTGAAATGTTGTCGAGTTATTTGCCGTTTTTTACATTATCCAAATTTAAAAAGCTATCATTTGTGATGACACAGCACAGTCTCCAACAGTCATTCTGTATATTGCCATTTCAGTTATTCCGTGATAATGTACAAAAGCTGCGGCGATCACGAAGACGTGGAAAATTTGATGACTTTGAAACTGAAAATAAAATGACGAATTATGATCATAGAATAACTATTATCTTGTTTTGGATCCAGCATACATCAGGAAGTCACCGTTTCGTTGTATGATGTAATAACGAGGGAATGTTGTAAAATTCTCCAAAAATATCAACAAACTAACCCATATATCAAATTTCCCTGGGAAGAATCGTTCTGGTATCCGCAGAGCATAAACCATTGCTCCAAGTATGTACAAGCACCCCATGAGAATTAACCAGCCTAACGATGCCCGGCTCATTGCATTTAACCATCCTTCTTGAACAGCATAGTGCACAGCTGGTACAATCTACAACCATTACGCAAAGGTTATTAATCAATCGAATATTTTGCGATTTAAAATATATGCACTCTGATAAAGATGATACTCACCCCGCTCAATCCAAAACCTGCAAATACTCCAGCTCGTAGTGGACGATATTTTGGTGTACCAAATTTATCCCACAGAGAGACAACAATGCTTGTTATTCCAAGAACCACAACTACTGATAGATAGATAAGCTTAGGTTGAAAATCGCAATAGAATCCGTAGTAGAGCCATGGAACAAAGCTTCCCATAATGAGCATTGCTATGCCACAGTAGTCTAATTTAGAAAATAACTTTCCAACACATTCACTGTGACAATGAAGAGTATGGAATGCAAAAGACATTCCAAGGCAGACAATAGCTCCAGCAAAAAAGAGGCCAAAGACCACTTTTTCTTCCCATCTTATATCCATGCTTGACTGTGTTAGGAAATAGAATGCAATACCTATGAAAGCCAAACACCCTAGAACATAATTAAAATGAGAAAATTTTATTCGATTATTTGTATAACAGGAATTCAGTAGGAAAAGAAAAAATTACCCAGTAGATGGGTCCAAATATTTCCAGTTTCTGAATGAATTCGGAAGATGCTCCGGAAACATGCAGAAAACGATGGCAATGGAGGACGATGACCAGCATGTAAGAAATCATTGTCTTGTAACCATTTTGGCAGGTTTCTAAAATGGCACTGTTTCCATGATGCCTCCCACACCTTAAATGCCGAATTTCATGTAGTATCAACATTTTGATGTATTTAAATATCTGCATTGTCAGACACTCAAGAGAAGCCAGTGGGAATAAACTTGAGAAACCCTATTCAAAATTGTTCAAAATTACCTTGCGCACAAATTCTTCTGCATGTTCAGCAGCATTATGAGCTAATACACCCAGATCAAGTTCATCACTCAAGACGCCAGCTTTCAAGACCTCTGTCATCTGGAATCGATAAAAAGCAATTATGAAAGCCAATAACCACAGAGATGACAAAAAATGTAATTAGAGTTCTTGTGATCATTACCTCACAATCAAGAAGATGATCCTCTATTGGGGTTGAAGGTAAAGGACAACCAATTCCATCTTCTTCCTCTTCCAAACAACCAATATCATCATTCTCTAGTAATTCTTTTACCTCATGTAGTCCTGGTATATCACTGTTCGAGGGAACTCTTTCACTCCATGGTACACGATGGCGGAGACTGGTGTCCTCTCTTTCTCCAGATTTGTGTGGCTCGTGGCTTTTCTCTTCCACAATATCATTCTCGTGTTCAATCATCTTGTACTCTTTATTTTAAGGCTCTGAAATATAATATCAGATAAGACTAGATTCACACAACTTTACGAATCATCTAATAGAGCTTTTTGATGGAGTATCCATCAAATGGAATATCCATAGACTAGTCTTGTTTGGAAATCTACGGACCTGTTGCCAAATATAATGGGCTAAAATCAACAATGTGTGATTACAAAGCATAAGAAATATTTTATTTCCAGTGAGTAATGCTCTGCACAAAGATGACCTTGAGCTTGCCGATATTAATAGATATGGGTTGGCATATGGGAGTGAACAGCTAATAACCACAGCTTATACCAATTGCAACAAACAGGTCTCAATAGTATTAAAGGAGTAATCAAAGCTCAAATCAAAGGACTATTGACATACAACAAGTAAATTAGGTAGAGATCTATAATAGTGAAGACCTTCGCAGTATTCTCAACAGGTGGATAGAAGCAAAAATACTAAGAATATTTGCGAAAACAAAAGTTTCATACCCGATCAACCTGTGAGTCACTCTGTATCGTCCAACAATGGAAATAGTTGTGCTTGGGGTCAAAGAGAGGTATCTCTTTCTCTCCACCCACGTTGTAACTGCCAAATTACAGACAGACTATAATTGGATCTTTCTACTGAATGATTGGTGCTCTCTGGACGAAGCGAAAGCAAGCTGATGCGAACTTCGTGATTTTCTTACAGAAAAAGCACGAGGAACGATTCATCAAGTCAGTGCAATCAGCTTCGTCCGCGAGTTATCTCGTGACAAAAGGTTATCTGCGTGCTTTGGTGTATTACGGGGCCACAAATACACTATCACAATTTATTGGAACTTCCATGCAAATGCACGAGTGTTTCGCATTTACCCGTCGCTCACGTCGCGCACGAGTTAGCAACAAACTGCGTTATCTACACTTATTATCGAGGAAATTCATCCAAACTTAGCATGCACAAATGCTTTCGCGTATAGGATACTGAATGCTAATCATTACTAATCACTGTTGTTGGCTAGCGCAAATGATTAATTAGACTAGGCGAAATCACCGCCATCGCTGGGAAAATCATTCTAGTGGAATTTTTTTACAGGATCCTCTCCGGAAGACCCATCTGAATCCGAAAATCCATGTTCCCAGGCGAAATTCGAATGCAAAATTGTTTAAACTGAAATTGTTTAAACAAATTGTCAAAATGAATTTTTTCGGTCAGGAAGCAAATTTTTAAGATAATTTGGCTCATTTCAAACAGAAAATGTCTCTTGTCATTTTTCTCTAAAAGTCATTGTTTTCGAGTTAAGAGCGTTTCAAAGTTGAAAAAACGCGAAAATCGCGATTTCCAGCGACCGATTACAGTATGAAAAACGGGAAAATCTCATGTTACCAAAGCGGAAAATTGTTTATTGGGATCTCCTTAACAATATCCAATAGCCAAAATTCATGTTCCCGAGCGATAAACCTTTGTTTTTTCTATGTTAACAATGGGTAGTTGCGCAAGCTATAGCCATATATGCTGTAGCGGTGGCGGCCTGCGCGTCGTCTGCTTGCTCGTGCCGATATCCTATGCTATAGCGTGCGCAACTACCTATTGTTAACATTGAAAAAACAAAGGGTTATCGCTCGGGATCATGAATATTGGCTATTGGATATTGTTAAGGAGATCCCAATAAACAATTTTCCGCTTTGGTAACATGAGATTTTTCCATTTTTCATACTGTAATCGGTCGCTGGAAATCGCGATTTTCGCGTTTTTTCAACTTTGAAACGCTCTTAACTCGAAAACAATGACTTTTAGAGAAAAATGACAGGAGACATTTTCTGTTTGAAATGAGCCAAATTACCTTAAAAATTTACTTCCTGATCGAAAAAATTTATTTTGACAATTTGTTTAAACAATTTCAGTTTAAACAATTTTGCATTCGAATTTCGCCTGGGAACATGGATTTTCGGATTCAGAAGGGTCTTCCGGAGGGGGTCCTATAAAAAAATTCCACTAGAATAATTTTTCCAGCGATGGCGGTGATTTCGCCTAGTCTAAATCTAATCCAACACAACAGTTATATAGGCAGTTATAGGTATAGGTTTACTATGTTTTTTATAGACAATGTAATGTAAACGAACGACGCAAGCGCGCACGTCACTAGCAAGCTTCATTCAACATATTATTCCGGTCTCGGACGCTGTTTCGATGAAATTCGAGGACAAATTGGAAAAGTTGCACTCTGTTTCTCGATAGAAATACCTTGATCTGTCGCTTTAATTTAATTTCTCTGTGAAGGCACAGCAGAACAGATAATCTTAGCTTATCTCGTTGCCAAGAGCGATCAATTAAATACATACCTATCGATGTGTTCTGAAGCTCAAGACAAACCACCAGCGATTTGCTATTAAAATTAAAATTATATTATTTTGTGATGACACGCGTTCATTACTGCAGACTTAGACTGAGTTAATTCATCGCAAAAATGAAAAAAGTATGCGGAAAAAATCGAATCGCGACATTGTTTTGGAGACCAGGCCTGTTGGAGACACATGTCACATGTGCCCATGTGTTTCCCGCAAAATATTATGGTGTAAACAGCTGATCCGTGACGTCACGGCTCACAAGTCTGTCGAGTCAATGCATGGGCTGACGATTCGTCAGTGACGGAATATTTTTTAGCCCCTGATAAACTGAAACACTTTCTACTCCTTCGCATTCGATTTTACATTCTTTAGGGGCGGAGGGCAGATTTTGAAGATAGGACCAAAACTGGTTACATTGAATTCGATCACAAAATTTTCGCTCACGCCATATAAGTCTGCAGTGAAACAAAAAGAGATGAATTTTGTATTGTAACATGAAATAAATACATACTTATCAAAACTCCTTCTTATTAATATCAAATTTTTGATGGGTAACCTTTTGCAGGCTTGGCAGAGATAAGATAAATCGTTCACATTCTGCTTCAACAAGATGGGCACTCTTTCTTCACTTTTCAATCGATGTCTCATCATTGAAATATTTAGACGTGCGAAATTTGATACAAAATCTGAATAAAACCAACAAGATACACTAACACGATCGACTATTATTTGAATGCTTGTTGTTCTATGAGAAAATCCATGGATATTATCCATTTTTGGGAGTATGTACAGTGCCCGACAAAGCTGAGTTAGCGGTATGCAAAAATTCACAGATCAGTGGCTCAGGCCAACTCTTGAGGGTTTATGCCTCTAAATTATGCACAATGGCTCCCCGAGCATCTCACACTTACTCACGAAGAGCGGCGACTTCAACAATTTGCGTGGTGGAAATGCAGAAGGCATTTTGTACGAGCACCTCGATTTTCGATCGGACAGAATTGAGTGGGCATGCACTAGAAAGCCTATGAAAATCTAAATAGACCATCTGCCCATGCATATAGGGCTCTTTGGTAACCAGGGCGATTCCGTAATCACTTATGCTCGTCCATTGATGGGTATGAGCTTGGCGGAATCTCGTTACACGTGACGAGAAGGCCAGAGATGAAATTTTCCAGATTTCTCTTCAATTTGACTGAGAAAAATGTATCAACGCGCTGCATTGAAATAGGAGGACTCAAGAATGAAGGGAATTATGGAATACCAGTCCTGGGAGTTCACTCTTGTAGCTGTACTATCAAGATCTTGTATGAAAGGTGTCCAGAATCGCCTGTAAAAGAACACAGAGGAGAGGAAATACCCGAAAAACAGGATTCAACCTAATAGCGGCTGGACGGAATCAAATTCAAATCTTCAATTGGATGTGCCCATGGAGTTTTTTCAATCATTGGACCCAAAAATCTCGAGTTGAGAAGGTGGTCAGATGGGTACAAGCATCACTCCAGATGAAGGGTAGGAGAGTACAGCCCAATATGTAAACACAGATGATAAAATGGGTCCCAAGTCCTTGGAATTGATGAACATGTGATTTGGAATCAAATTCCAGCTTATTCTGAAGAATTTTGGACTCAATTGATCATCTACGTTTACATATTGAGTTGCATCTTTCCACCCTTCATCTAAAGTGATGATTGTACCCATCTGACCACCATCTCAACTCGAGATTTTTGGGTCCAATGATTGAAAAAACTCCATGGGCACATCCAATTGAAGATTTGAATGTGATTCCGTCCAGCCGCTATCAGGTTGAATTCTGTTTTCGGCTATTTCCTCTCCTCTGTGTTCTTTTGCAGGCGATTCTGGACACCTTTCATACAAGATCTCGATAGTACAGCTACAAGAGTGGACTCCCAGGACTGGTATTCCATAATTCCCTTCATTCTTGAGTCCTCCTATTTCAATGCAGTGCGTTGATGCATTTTTCTCAGTCAAATTGAAGGGAAATCTGGAGAATTTCATCTCTGGCCTTTTCGTCACGTGTAACGAGATTCCGCCAAGCTCATACCCATCAATGGGCGAGCATAAGTGATTACGGAATCGCCCTGGTCACTAGAGAACCCTATATGCATGGGCGGATGGTCTGTTTAGATTTTCATAGGCTTTTTAGTGCGTGTCCACTCAATTCTGTCCGATCGAAAATCGAGGCGCTCGCACAGAATGCCTTCTGCATTTCCACCACGCAAATTGTTGAAGTCGCCGCTCTTCGTGAGTAAGTGTGAGATGCTCGGGGAGCCATTGTGCATAATTTAGAGGCATAAACCCTCAAGAGTTGGCCTGAGCCACTGATCTGTGAATTTTTGCATACTGTCCACTCAATTTTGTCGGGGACTGTACCTGAGTACGTCCATGTCAAATTCAAACGGTTTCTCCAGCTATTTTTTTAAAATTCCCATACCATTTTTTTCGACGTGGGGTACCAAAGTAAGATGTTTCCTATAGTTTGTAGGTCCAAAAAATTTTTGTTATCCCAGATAGGCCTACAAGAGTGATTTTACCGAAAAATAAAAAATTGAGACTATCCTACCGTATTTTGCTCGTAACTTTTGATTGCTCTGACCAATTTGGATATTCCAAAAAGCATTTGGAAGGTGACTTCGAAAACTATCAATTGACCACTCGTAAAACCTCTCCCAGTTGTTTTTTGAACATCCGAAAGCTGAAATACTCAAAAATCACTGTTTGGCTCATAACTTTTTTGACGTATATTTTGATTTTTCTTATTTCATTTTTTTTCGATTTGTATAGTAATAAACTACCTGCAAAAAAATTTTCAGCCATTATTTTTACTTTTGGGGCCTCCTAGAGCTGTTTAAGTGCGCAAAACCATCTCACAAACTCGAAAAATGCGTTTTTACCTAGTTCAACTTTCTCGGGCGATCTCGCAACTAATTCCATTGTGTTTGCAAGACTGTTTTACCTCAGAAATGTCTGTTCTGAGTATTTTTTTAGTGTAACAGATGCTCAGATTCGTAGAAATTTATTTCAAAAGCAAATTTTTATTCATTAATTAGCATCTCCTGCGCATGCGTTGTTCTTTACGTCTCTGAAAATGTTTCCAATTGATAGCTGGTTCAATTTCCTTCGAAAAAACCTCTTGCTGGAGTCAATTTCATGCAGTAGAACCGGAGCTACAGCTGTCAAACTAAAAAGAAATGTCTTAGGTATCAAATCCGTGAGCCTGGAGAAAGATTATCGGTCTCGCCTTCCGGTTGAAGCGTGTATTTTTCCGCTTCTACTCCATCAAATTAACTTCAGCAAGGGGTCATTTTGAAAGAAATTGAGTCAGCTACCGATTCAAATTAGTTTTGGAGCTCCAAAGTCATTTGCATGCACGAGAAATTCGAATCTAACGAATCATTGCCAGCAATTTTTTCCGACTCTGATCAGACGATTGTGAAGTTTCTGCGCAGGCAAATGATTTTGGTGCTTCAAAAACGATTCAGATCGGTAGCTGACTCAATTTCCTTCAAAATGTCCTCTTGTTGAAGTTAATTTGATGGAGTAGAAGCGGAAATACGCGCTTCGACCGGCACACGAGACCGATAATCTTTCTCCAGGCTCACGGATTTGATACCTAAGACATTTCTTTTTAGTTTGACAGCTGTAGCTCCGGTTCTACTGCATGAAATTGACTCCAGCAAGAGGTTTTTTCGAAGGAAATTGAACCAGCTATCAATTGGAAACATTTTCAGAGACGTAGAGAACAACGCATGCGCAGGAGATGCTAATTAATGAATAAAAATTTGCTTTCGAAATAAATCTCTACGAATCTGAGCATCTGTTACACTAAGAAAATACTCAAAATAGTCATTTCTGAGGTAAAACAGTCTTGCAAACACAATGAAATTAGTTGCGAGGTCGCCCGAGAAAGTTGAACGAGGTAAAAACGCCTTTTTCGAGTTTTTGAGATGGTTTTGCGCACTTAAACAGCTCTAGGAGGCCCCAAAAGTAAAAATAATGGCTGAAAATTTTTTTGCAGGTAGTTTATTACTATACAAATCGAAAAAAAATGAAATAAAAAAAATCAAAATATACGTCAAAAAAGTTATGAGCCAAACAGTGATTTTTGAGTATTTCAGCTTTCGGATGTTCAAAAAACAACTGGGAGAGGTTTCACGAGTGGTTAATTGATAGTTTTCGAAGTCACCTTCCAAATGCTTTTTGGAAAATCCAAATTGGTCAAAGCAATCAAAAGTTACCAGCAAAATACGGTAGGATAGTCTCAATTTTTGATTTACGATAAAATCACTCTTGTAGGCCTATCTGAGGCAAAAAAAATTTTTTGGACCTACAAACTATAGGAAACATCTTATTTTGGTACCCCACGTCGAAAAAAAATGGTATGGGAATTTTAAAAAAATAGCTGCAGAAACCGTTTGAATTTGACATGGACGTACTCACCTTTGAATAATTTGAACATCCCGTTGTAATGATACTTATTTTCGTGTTCCACAAACATTTGAAATGAAGCTTGTTTATTAATTCTAAACCATTCTAGAAGCCGGCTCGGGCAACGATAGTATTTCAAAGTTAACATGAGAGGGTATGAGAGTCAGATATCAAAACGTGATGATTGAGAGAAAGGCGTCATAATTCTGACGCTAATGAGATATCATAATTTTTTTTCCTGTCTTGATTTTCGAAACAAATACACTCCTGAGATGAGCTCCTTGATGAGAATATTCATAATTTTTGTATTGAACATATCTATTAGAGGTATTACAAGCCAACTTTGAATGAGAATTTTGACTGACTTCTTTTTTGTGGATCGGTCAAGTATTCAATTTATATGGAAAAAGAATGACAAAATAATAAGTCAATATATCCACCAAAAATCCAATCGACCAATATAATAAGAGTGCTCTCAAACTGCGAACTAAAATTAAAGTAATATGTTATACTTCAAAATCATGAAGCAAAATTGCAATCCCAGGATGAATTACCGACAGAAAATCTCAAATGTTGAAAGGCATATTGTATAGAGTTTAGAATACATAAATAAAAGTTAAGAAAGAAATATTTGAGGAATGTGAAGGACGAAACGTGTTTGATACAGCTGTGCTTCCGTTTGTCTTTGAAGTCGCGCGAGATCTTCCAAATATGGACACTTGAGAGTCGCAAAAAATAGTAAATGTTCCGATTTAAATGACAATCATTCTTCTCAGAATTCAACTAGGTGACGATTTTGGTACCTTGCATAACACCAAAAAGCATGGAATTAGAAAAACAGCCACAATAGGGATTAGGTTATTAGAATGTACATTTAGCGAGGAACTCACTTTTTTTGTATTTACAATATTCACGCAGTCCACGAACAGGTTCTGTCTTCGTTTGAGATGTTTATTGTGGGCTCTTTTTTGATCAAGTTTTTTGGTCACTCAAAATTTAGTGGTTCAAAATGATTCCAAATACTACATAAAATTTTTTAGGTTATTAATTCATATTTTTGTTGTTGTTGTTGTTGAGTGGTTTATTTTTCTTTTGAACCTGAACCTCACATCGTGAAAATGGATTGATTTATCACATGACATGTGATGATGCAACAAATGAAGGCATATATGTATTTGGCTTAGATATCTCTAAGCTGCCAAAAGGCATTGGACAATGTGAATCAACAGGCGAGAGATTTCAAGCAATATTCTAATATCAAAAAAAATTGATGGCTTAGTAAATCTCCGAAATGCGGGTTCTGATCATAAGTGGACCGGTCTAAAATGTTAAGGGGATGTCGGAGTCTTACTGCATTAACGAAAAAACCCTTTACGCAATGGTTTCTACATTAATTAAGACGATGGTGGTCGCAAATGATTCGGAATTTCTTCAAGAATTGGCCTCTGGTACAACCTATGGAAATAAAAGTCTCCCTCGCTCTTGGAGTGAACCAGGAAATGCGCGATATTGCGAGTATGATTCTCAGAGATCGCGACCTTGCACCTTAGATCGATTCTTATGACAGATGGAGACGACCGTTCTTATCATTCGCACTAGAGACCGATTTCTGAAGTAATTCCGAATCTTTTGCGACCACCCCCATCTCAATCGGTGTAAAAATGATTGCATAAAGTGTTTTCTCGTTCCGCGCGAGACTCCGACATCCCCTTAATAGAAACTTCTTTTCAATGTTTGGAGCGTGCAGGGAGCGTATCTGGGAAGACTTTCCGAAACTTTCGAAAGACAAACACCGCTCAGTGTGGGGTTTCCAAAATATTTTTGCGGCCACCATGGCCTTTAACGCCAGTACGTTTTTAGCTTAGCCTCGTCAATTTTAGCCTTAGATAACTGTCCATAAACTAGTTTCGGTTGCCATTGAAAATATTTGCATCTCTGACAGAGTCATCACGATTATCATGAACTGGTCTCAAAACTCCTGCGTAGTTTTAAAATGCTTTTTGAAAATTTGAAAATTTGAAAAGTTACCTGTTTCACAAGAACGAGAGGAAAGTTTCAACACGTACCATCTAATGCGAGCTTATCACGTTACATTTTCGTATCCGCTTACTGTTTTCTAATGCTGTGGATGAATATGATCCGGACATTTATTACCCAAAGTACTGTACAAGTCGATGCAATAAACAAACCTCCTTGCGAAGACACTTCGTTATTGGAAGCTCGTTCAACCTAGAACTAGGTGATGTTGCTCATTTTGAGACTCCGAGTTATCGAAATTCTATTGTATCAATCAGATTATTCACGACTCGCGAATAAGTTAAAGATTTATCGATTCGATTGGATCACTCCGTGTTACGGGATCGCATCTTAGTGAGAAACGATTGATATGTGGAAAAAAAGACCGCAACTTCAACCGATTGACAAGGTCAACTTCAACGTTGAGAAGATTATAAATATTTTTCACATGATAATGATTCCAACTTATTCTTGGAATCGATGCTTAAGTTTAATTATGATTCATTATTTGTTATATATATATACACAGATAATATTGCAAGTTTCTTGAGAATCGATGAAAGATCAGCTCCTCGATGGATGCGTTTTATGAAGAAAAAAAAGGTGTTGTTCGAGTATATACATTCACTTTCGAGAATACTTTTTTCATCGCTCGGGATGAGCCGCAGGGTGTACAGTTTTTTTTAGTTGATTGATAGATTATGCGCGATCCAAGAGATGGACAATTCTCTAAAACGTTCGTTTTAATGCTTTGAGTCATTCACAACTTTTTTTTACACCCACAGGTGAGAACTTTTTGCCCTATACTCTGAGAAAATTTTATACAACTTCATACGTGATGCACGTGTCATTGGCATAGAGGCTGTTTGGAAATAAATCAAGTTTACTGAAATTTTGCTGACCTCTGTTCAATTGCGAATACACTTTTTATCATCCCTATGTTATCAGATAAAGACTTTGCTCTCGATGTCCTGTTTCACGCAACAGAGATGACTTTGCCGTGTCGTTGAGCTCACAATTTATATGAAAAAATAGACACCACTCCAAAGTATCTCATCATTACTTATTTCAGAATCTTGATTGAATCACGGTTGACCACTTCTGAGATTATGTGCAAGTACCGATTACGTTACCGATTACCGTACCCCTCAGTACTTCAGGCTCACTATTACCGATCTCTCTATTTTCTATTATGAGATTCAACACCTGGTTCACCTGTTGAATCAAATTGGGCCTCATCTAGGCCTCATGTGGCGGTGGCGCCCTCTTTTAATTGGTATGCTCATTTGACACGTATATATCTACACGTGTGTGAGAGGAGGTTTTCGTTGTCACCAGATTTGGCCAGATGATCATGATCAAAGCAATGTAAACATTAAAAATTCAGGGCACGTTCATCCTTACGAAAAAGGATCATGAGTCTGGTCCCTGTTCTATTAATGAGTGATCTCCAACCAAATTAGAGAGCATCAGGAAAAAGTACCAGCTATCACCAGCTATGAACTACGTACGACGTATGTAAATTTTTTTATGGATAGAGACAGCAAATTTGCAAGATCTTGAACTGAATAGAATAATAGTTGAGTCGAATCATGAAATTTGCATCAAAATATGAATTTTGATACAACTTTCTATACATAATTATTTGATGGGTCACAATTTCCAGAACCACCCACAGAAGAATGTCCTCTCACAAAAACAAAACCAGAGTGGTCAGTGAGTGATTGCTTTGGATTCAGGTCTATAATATGTTCGTTTGCAACTCTCACAATTGTCATTACTGCAGCACTGGTGCTACAGATAATCTACGATGATAATGCATTCGAGGTATTTTTTTCACTTCCACATGATTCGGGTGACTATTTTGCAATCATTCCACAATTTGTACTTGAATTTTTCATGTATTCTGTAGGGGAGACTAGATATTCATGGTGCTGTTGCAAGCGATAATACAAATTGTTCTCAACTAGGAACTAGAATACTTCGTAAGGGTGGAAATGCTGTTGATGCAGCTATTGCAGCTACTTTATGTATGACAGTAGTTGCACCACATAAAACTAGTCTGGGAAGGTATTTTTTTAAAGATTTATGAAAATTTACTAAATCTTGAGGGCTGTTTCTGGACAAGAAATTTAATCACCTTTCTCATCTCTAGTGGAGGCTATCTCATGGTCTACAGCCATAAGGATAAGGAAAAACCTATTTTAATTGATTTTCTAAGCAATACGGTAACAGGTTTGTTTCTTATATTTAGCTTAGAGATTAAAAGCTAGCACCAATTAATTGAAAGTTTATTATCAATTGTTGTTATAGATGAATTTGAAAAATTTAATATAAGAATCCCAGCTTTACTTCGAGGAGTAGAAAATGCACATGCTAAGTACGGTAAACTATCATGGCAAGAAGTGGTAATGCCATCTGTAATATTAGCTCTCAAGGGATTTGAGGTATCCAGGGATTTTGCTTATGAAGCAACAAAGAATATCAATTCGGGTATCTTTGAACATATAAATGCTGGAGAAATACTGACATTAGCTGATTTGGCTAATACTTTAGAAATGGTGTCTTCCCATGGCAGTGATGGTAAGATCTCAAACTCTGAACACTCTCAACTGTTCATCCATATGATCTGATGTCAACAATTGATTTTAAGAGCTCTACAATGGAACAATCACTGAGAAATTATTCAACAAGACTGTCAGTGAAAAACTTTTGAGTGAGCTTGCCAATTATGAGCCAATAATTAGTGAAGCCTCCAACTTCTCTATGTCTCAATATGCCATATTTTACCCACCAAGCTCAAAATATGTAAGACCAATAGTTGAAAGTATAAACAAATTAAATATACCTAAAGAAAATGTGTCGAGCATAGAATCTGAGATTGAAGTTGCCCAGAATTTGATAAAAGTAGCTCGTGAAACTAATGGAGCATACATAAATTTTAGTAAGTATAGAAAAGTTGCAGGTATTCATAAATATTTCAGAATAGATTTACTGACTTCAACTATCAAATTTCAGCTGAAATTAGGAGATACACAGGAGTGTCTGCAGTAGACTGGCAAGACACATATGTCTCTATAATCACGTAAGTAGAAGAATTATAATCATAACGGATTGAATAAGGCATGAATGACATCGAAGTGATGAGCGTTAGTTATGTACCTAATCACGAACAAACTTCGTTTGGATCTTCAAGCTCAACAGATAGGAAATGTTGCAAACATTGAACTTGAATAACACCACTATCCCGTGTTGCTAAATCTAATATTTAAGCAAAAAACTATTCTGTGGTTCAGTCTGACACTCACTGTTATCATGATTTTCTCATTTTAGAGGCTTGAGCTCTCCACTCAACTTGTCATTTGGAAATGAAGCAGGATTTGTTTTCGACACTATTCAAAATAAAGATTCTCTGTCATCATTGACCCCAGTTGTTTTCTACGATGAAACTGCTCCATGTGGAATGCGAGGTGTGTTGAGTGCAGATGACCCAGTAGTTATTGGAGAAATCATGTTCAATCTGCTAATACGAACAATGAATGTTTCTGCAGCAATTGAATATCCAAGGTACGACTAAAAATTATTATCATTGTTCGATAGTTAGCACTTGTTCATAAAAACGTTGGAAACTTGGAGTTTGAATAATATCCTTTTTTTTTAGATATTACATCTTATCAGATGGGTTCACCATTGAAAGTGACAGCAAACAATTGGGAAATAAATTACTGTATGACAGTTTGGTGGAAATTGAACCACACTCCAAGACTGATTTTGTGATGCTAATGAAAAGTGTAAATATTATTATAAAACGTAAGAATTTGATCAGTGGTCATTCTGACAGCAGAGGAGACGGCTTAGCATCTAGGTTTAGGTGAAAGTAGGAGTGGCACACGCTGCTTCAGACTTCATAACTCAAGATCAAGAGAATAGTGAGAATGTTTATACATCCGTCCAATGTTATCATTAATGATCCAAGTTGACTATCTATATTTATATCAAAATTTTGATAATAAATGTTTTGATACAAAAATTATTTTGTAAGAAGTGATTACGAAACTCAACTCAACACTTTTTGAAACTAAAACTGTACAAGTGATAAAATTACTCAAACCCATCATGGTATGTTATGGAAGTATGTACAATGAACATCTGTGATATCCAGCCACTTCTTTCATTCAATCTTAGTTCAAACTTTGTTTGAAGGAACTAATCTCTGGTAATTGCTCTGCATATTGAGCTGTTTGATTCTTGCATACATTGCACTGCCAGATAAAACAATAGCATTACTAAGCCACCATAGGAATGGTTTGCTTTCATTGTACCAATGAGTTGCAAGCACAGTTTGAACACAAGCTTTAGCTGTACCACTAATATTGTGCGTTAATGGAGATGTGACTTGAATTTGTAACATAGTGACATATCCAATAGCAAATCCACATATTCCACCTACAGTCATTGTGAGCCAGAATGTTGTATCACTCAATCTATCATAATCTATAATGGTTTGGATTTCACCATTCAAAATCATGATGGGAAGGAATAGAAAAATGCTATAGACATTATTATAGTAGGAGAGCAACCAGATCTCCTGATTGACTAAAGGAAGGACCTTTTTGGTATGTATAGAGTAAAGAGAGAGACTGAGCGATCCTAATACTCCAAATACAGTGCCGATCACAGATAACGAACCTGCTACATTTTCTTGATCCACGCCTAACCAAAATCCAAAAATGATAACTATGCAGCATGTTATGGTTCTTATGCAAGTTCTCTCTCCTAGAAAAAAACAATAGAATGCATTCTGATCTCAATCTATGTGTACTAAAAGTGATGGAAGATTAGGAACATTAAAATTGTAATCCAAGAGGTCTTGGTGGTTTTGAGATCACAAATTGGAAATCTCAACAAGGTTCAAGAAGACTCACCCAAAATTGCATAAGTGAATATCACATTGAATACTGTTGTCAGAGACCTGCCAACATAGTAAAATGCCACTCCCACGTACTTTAGACATAAATTATTTGTAGCTATCATACTAGTAAACAAAATTGACAGTGGCAGAATCTGCAAATGGTGAATGATAGTCAAGACTAATGGTGAAATCTGTATGTTGATCTATCCATGATTAGTTCAAAATCTTACTTGCTTGATTATCTTGGATGAGAAGGGAGTGCCTCTTGGAAAATGGAAGTATTGTGGAGATATCTCAGATAATAACTTCAAACATAGACAGATTGATACAGATGTAACGCATTGGTACCAAGTGATGAACAAAGGTGCATCCAAATGTACTTTATCGCTTGAAAGTAAAGCTTTGTTGACAAATACCATCAAAATTGAAACCACCCTGAAAAGGTCATGATATTCAATGTTTTGAATCTTGTGATTCAACTTTTCTATAAATATACATTACAAACCAGTATAAAGTGACGACAAATGCTATGTAAGCATATCTGTGTAACAAGCCACCTTTTTGCTCCATCTTTGTGAGGCTGCTATGTCTTGGCATATTCAGCACTATCACTGATGCAATAAAACTATTTCAACATATTCATTTAGATAAACTAATTGGAACTCCTCATTTATACTGCCTACACAGAGATAATGAAAAAAGTACTATTGTCAGAACTTGAAGGTTATGAAAAATTAAAGTGTCACTTTTCTGAAAATTTCACAATGAAAACCACATCTTACTGAATATTAAAACGACCTAGCTTCGTCATTTTCACATCCACTCCCAACTAACAGAACACAAGTTCTGAAAATCGTCAAATTTTTGCATCTAATCATTGCAGACTGATATGCAGACGAGAAAAATTTACATTTGTCTCGTGTTTTTCACAGCCGATGTGGGGGCGGACCGGACCGCGCCAAAGCCGGGTAAACATCACGTGGTCATCAAGACCGACGTAAACAAGTTCGCGAGTCTTTTCAAGTCTTTTGGGATTTTCATGGATGATCTTGTGGCAGATCCAAGCTTTTGGAGTCTCAGTCGAACCTACCTTCATCATGAAAAGCTGCAAAACATTTCATCAATCTTCATCCACTCGAGGAATAAGTATTGTTCGAATTTTCAATTCACAAATGAGCGCGTGGATCTTATATCTGCTCCGCTCCGAAATATGAGCTTCGCGATGCATTTTGTAAACAAACCTAATATATCCTCCACTATTACCTCCAACATTCACCTTGAGGGAATTTTGAATATTAGAGTATAAAATGGAAAGAACTGCATCGCTATTGGGCAACGTAGTTCTCAGTAGTTTTTCGAAGGACGAAAAGGGCGTAACGCAACAGTAATAAACTTCGCGATCCCCGTACCTATTATCGATTGGCCATTAGAGAGCGACCAATGTTCACGCGGCTCCAAGAGAAAACTGCCGCATATAATGCAAGTGCATCGAACTTGGGCCGGCAGTATCGTTCCGTGGAGAGCCCGATGTGCGGGGGCACGAGTTCAAGATGGCGGTCTGGCTGTCGATCGAGCTGGACGTAGCTCTTCGTCGTCGCCACTCACCCCCAGGAAGTGCAACCTATTAGCTAAGCTAACACTATGGAACGATAGCTGATCTTTGGCTTAAAGCCCCAGGTATCGCTATTGACCTGGAGCCTTGAGAAGGTGAGTTTTGTTGAATTTACGACATAGACCTGTGTCGTAGCAACATGCTCATCATCAGGTCATTAGTTTTTGCCGTAACGGTGCTCGTTGCGCGGGATATTAGTGATATCAACCCATGCTTTCCTTCGTGGTCGATCTCACTTGAGATATCTTTGTTATCGAGGTGTTACACGGGTTAAATTTTTCCAGGACGCTTTTTGTATGAACATTTTGTACCCATGAATTACCTTGCTGGGAGACACATAGTCTACTTGAGCCTTGATTCTCCTCACTCTCTTGGTATCTCTATTATAAATGTTTTGAGCATTTTTTTCTCGATGATTGCTTGTTTTTCCTTACCTTGCTGGTAAATGATCATTGGGACGGATGACTTGTGAAACAAAGTTGTATGACTCAAAGATAAGTCTACAGATTTTTCATCAAACAGTTAACACTTGAATGTCTTCACTTAAACCTGCTCATGCATCAGTTCATTTGAAGTAGAAAGTTTGTGCTCACTCAATGTCATAGTCAAGCAAATTATAGCTAGCTCTGGATTTGTCATTATTAGTCTCAACAGATCTTAACAATTTACTCAATCTCAGATATGGACGTGCTTCCATTACCGTACATTCATTCCAGTTTGTCTAGAATGGGTTCGAATAATCGATTATATGAATTTGTATGGTGATAGATGAGTGTATTGTTCTTTCCAAGGTTGAAATATTAGAGGAGAGCTGAAAATTTCCATCTATTTCTAGGCATAGCTGGTCACCATGACCACTCAATATACAAGGAATGTCTTGAAACTGGTGGTGGCTCAAATTTGCCAAGCGATTGGGTGGCATTCTGTTAATTCCACTCCACTCGAATACATGGTTGATTTGATGCAAGAGTACATTTTCCAACTTGCAAAAGTCTCTCAACAGTATGCTCAAGTTTGTAAGTAGTCTTTGATTATCAACACTTGCTTATTTTTTGGTATTCTTATATTCTCTATGGGACTTATCAACTTCCAAATAAGCTACAAGTCCCTTCCCAATCACCAATCTTTGAGATTGTGTTCTCCATTCTGATTTTCAAATTTAGTTTTACAGGTTATGTTTGTAAAGATACTACTTTGACAATTTCATCAATATTAATTACTGTACCATGCTGTGATATTAGGATTTAATCTTAAACAATGGTAATTTCAGTGGGTCGAACAGAGGCCAACTTGGATGATTTGGGCTTGGCATTCCGACAGTTGAATATTGATCTGCATGAACTCTCAGAATATGTTAGAAATGTTGATCCTGTGCCTTGCGCTATCAGTGTGCCCAAATTACCAATACCGAGAGAGAACCATTTGAATTTCCTGAAACCAGGAAGTCAGGAGGTAGTCACTCGACCAGTTCATGTTTTTGAGCATTTACCTCCAATGCGCCCTGAGTGTGAAGGTAATTCCTCATTTTTTGAACCACTCTTTCATTTTCCTAGATAGTGTATAATGCAAAAATATCTTGCCAAGCATTATTACTTTTACGTAGATGACTAGGATATAAGGTCCGATATCTTTGTATATTATTCCCTACTTCTAAGTAAAATTATTTCTTGCTTCAAGCTTAATGCATCAGAATGTGGGAATTAGTTTTTGCCCCTTGTCACTATTGCATTGTACAGATATGTGATTTCTGAATTTATTTCAGGAGAGAAGCTTCCTGATGTGAAGTCTGATGAGGTAGCCGAGTCAACTTCAAGAGATGATTCCTGGGAACTTTCAGAGGATGATGATTCAAATGATAACAATAATGTAGTTACCAATTCTGGAGTCATAACTGAAGAAAATCAGATCAAAACTGTGCCACCAATTGTGTTCAAGAGACCAGGTGATCCCATTTCATTTGATGCTCCCGTTATTAAACGAGCAAAAACAACCGAAAACGGCCGACCACTTCGTGAAATACACAGTGTTATTATGACCACTTCTGGATATTTATCTACAGCTCGAGAAGGAAAACTCCCAGAGGCTAGAACCCCTCATAAGGAACGCTCTCAGTCTCCTCCAGCTCCTCCATCTCTTCCTGATCCTTCAACTTCACCACCACCTGCTCCTATTTCTGTTGATACGCCGTCCATTTCTCCAAATTCGTCAGAAGTTGTAGCTCCAGCTGTAACTCCACCAAAGAGAACGAAAAAAGCCAAGCAGAAACTCATAATGTCTGAAGATGGAAAACCGGAGAATAAAGAGAATAAAAAGAAGAAAATCCCTAAGGAAACATTATTTGAACCAGATCAAGTTAATAATGTGAAGATCAAGAAAACAGGTGGAGGAAAAGAACCTAAAGTCAAAACAAAATTGAATAATAAAGTTGTTAGCCCCAATCTCGCTGGGCCCTCAAACGTAGTTGTAGCCAAAGCTCAAGGTAAGAGACCTGTCATTGCTCAATTTTTCTTTGATGAATTCTTTCTATTTGGTCTCCAGAATCAATAGATTTTGCATCGATTTTCATATTTCAGGCAAAATACCTGGTGGCAGTCCAAAAAATCTTGTGAAAAATCCCTTGCATAAAATTAAGAACGAAAAAGTCTTGGAAATGGCGAATCCTGTAATGATCCCAATAACTGATATTAAAGAGGAAGTAGTTGACAAACTACCCGTGGAACCAGACAAGCAAAAGCTCAACATTTTCAAGAAGATATCTTCAAAATCTAAAGAAGATAGAGATAAGGATCTCGATTTTCAGCCAAAGTTGAAAAACTCTCGTGAAAACTCACCTAGTGTTATTCTCGATAACGGCGAGCGCCCTGTGATTGTGAAACAAGAAGATAAGAAACTCTTTGTGCAAAACTCAGTGGTGAATAGTGATTCGATCAAAGTATCGGAGAACAGCTTGTCTAATATGATGAGTCCAGGCTCTGATGCTTACATGTATGACATGTCTCCGCCGCGTACGCCGAGCACTCCAAAAACACCGGAAATTAGTGTACCAAACGTGCCGGCGGAACAGAAGAAGAAGAAGAAAGATAAAAGTGGGAAGAAGAAAGAAGGAAAGATCAAAATACTGAAGGATGTAATTAGCCCAAAGAAGGTAAGAGTGCACTGTTACAATATATAGGCGTCAAAATGTTTATAATACAAATTTGCCCTGTAAACATACTATACGTATTTTCAAGATAAGTTCTTACCCTGGATCGTCGTAACTTTTCCAAGAAGGAAAGATTCGTAGATTGTTGGAAAAATTGTCAGAGATGCAATATACTTATTTCCCTCAAAAACCCACATATATTCTTCCTGACTCGATGAAGATATTAGTACGAGATTATTGAGTGTACTTACAAACAACATGATTTTCTTCAGCGACTTGACTGTGACGATTTCTTTATTATTAGATACGCTTGTCGAACGAGTCAATGGGAGAACCTAGTGTGGTACTGGATCGCCCGAAAACTCCTCAAGGCCCAGAACATCATCAGCCTAGGGATATGGGATTGCCACCATCGATGCCGTTTCCATTTTTCCCACCCTTCCCAACGGCACCAGGTCTTATACCACCTCCGATGTTTCCACTAGCTTTACCTCGAGGTGTGCCTGGTATGATGGGTGCGCCAAATCCAGCGGTGATGCCGCCTATGCTTCGACAGCGCTTTTACAGGCCAAGACTTGAACAGCCCGGACGATCTGCACCCGGACCGCAGTCGTATGAGGCACCAATTCAGAACTCGCCCGTTTTTCCACCCATCAAGGTTATTGATGATCTATTTTAAACATTTTGAGAGAGTCAAATTGACACTTTACAGTAGTCCATGCCTGAAAAAAGTTTAGAACACTCGATTAGTGCAGAAAAAAATTTCACGGGATTTGCATTCACATTAAGCACTCCACTATGAAAATGAAATGAATTCAATGATAGCCTCCCTTCAAAAAGTCTCATTGAGCATTTTTCTACTGTCTATCTTCGTCGACGATTTACTGTGAAAATCTCAATAACGTAAATTTTTGAAAAACGGCAAATTAAACTTTTCTCTGATTTAAACAGCAACAACCTATGGAGCAGAAACCAAAGTCAAAAAAGAGTTTGGAGAATGACCCAATGGTAATGCCAGCCTCTGCTAGCGTTTTCGACTTGCCAAACACAGTTATTCCACCGATGCTGAATAGCGCAGCCGCGGTACCGGCTCCGCTTGCACCGATTTCCGCGGCTGTTGTACCCGCACCTTTGCTGCCTCCCAATTTACCCTTGGACGATAGACCCGTAAAACCTGAGAAGGGCGATAAAAAGAACAAGGAACACAAGAAAGAGAAAAAGGACAAGATGAAGAAGAAGAAGGAGAAGAAGGAAAAGCATAAAGAAAAGGGAGAGAAGCTAAAGGAGAAGAAGGACAAGGGCGAAAAGAAGGATAAGCTCGAAAGGCTGAAGGAGAAGAAAGAGAAAAAAGAGAAACGGAAGGAGAAAGAGGCTCTGAAAAAGGCTGTAAGTTCATTGACTTGTCGACTTCTGTCGTGAATTATCCAGTAACGAGAGGTAGTGGAATTAAATGTTCCTAGTCAAATCCAAGATGATATTTTTTTTTTACCGGAAAAGCACCAACTCTTACTGGTAAATTCCAGTAAAGTTTCGAGTATTTTTAATAAACTCTCGATAATGGTGTTGTATCTCACTGCTTTCTAAAAATTTTCTCGTACATACTCGACTCACAGGATACGCTCGATTCTTTGCGATGAGAGTACAATTAGATCCAAATCATTTGGGAACCTTGATATTGATCTTATTGACTCTTCAGATGGGAGAAAAAGTGATGGAGGCCGTTCCCAAAATCACTCTCAAATTGGGTCCTGCGGGTGATTCACCTCGTCCTGCAACGCCGGATAGTGCCTTAACGAAAAAGATGTAAGTTGCTCCACTACATTTTATGACAGTTATCAATTTGACACATCAACTACAATCCTTTTACTCTTTTAGAACTATTAAACCACCGAAAAAACCGGATGACGAGATAATTATCCAGCGTGAACCGACACCTGAGCTAGCAAGAATTTCTGCTCTTGTGACGAGACCGCCAAAGCAAAAATCGACAAGTAAGAGAGCACAAGAGGGCCTCGTAGAGGTGTACGCCAGTGGCGGCGCCGGCCTTTCTTCAGATGCTTCTTTCTCACTTGCTTCATCCAATTCCAACGTTAAGAAGCCTATTTTCAAACCCCTACCCCAACGCGATCCTTCATCTCCCATGTCCTACTTCAACAATTCTCACAGTTATACCGCGCAACAGCAAGAGAGGATAAAATATTGTTACACGGTGAGTATTGCGTTATTTCGGCAGGAATTAGCGATGGAACTTTACAAATCGAAGATTTACACTTTTCAAACCCAAAATCTAATGGGATAGAGTTTTGAATCTTTACAATCTACGTCTTATCTACAATTCATTGAATTTATAGTCCGTTATCGGTAACAATAATTGCCAAAACCTTGAAGAAGTAATTCTTTCATTGGAATCTTGTCAGCAAATTCGCTATTCTACTCGCTTTTAGTGAAGTGGAGAGTAAATTCAAGCATCGAAGTTTTGTTCCATCATCCTAATTCAAAGTATCATTTCAGCCCAATCCATCAAAAATCACACGTCACAGGATTATAATAAAATAGAGGAAGTAGGACAAATCAATCCCTTCCCCATCATTGTAATCCAACATTCATCCCATGCTGATTGTCATCTCTCGTTGTCATTTCATAGACTTTTTTAGAACTTTTACACGTATACGATTTTCCCGCACCTCTTGGGAGGTGGTGGTAGTTGCACTATAGTCTAGCCGGTTGATGTTCTTCATTTTGTGTTGAACCTGTATTCCAGTTGTGTTGGAACTTGGGAAGACGTTGGTCTCTTTATTTGCTGTCATCTTTCACTTATTGTTTGAGCAACGATTCTCGTTGCTCTCCTCCTTGTTTCTATGGTATCTGTCTAATTGATGCCAAAAGCTTCTTTTCCTCCTCAGACCTGTAACACTATACTGATTCTATCCAAAACTCACATGAACGAGTAATTTACTCATCCGTGATCTGACACCGATTTATAGATACACAGTAGTTAGAATCTATCTCTTGTCTGGAAAATTGTCTCGATTCCGTGTTTTTAATGTCCATTTTCGAAGCAGAGTTTTTTTGAGATAATCTACCTCCTGATTTGAATTTTAATAATTTACGTTCCTCCTGTAACAATTTACAGTATACAGTAGGTTCTTATCGAGTAAGAAATCGAGAAAATGGACCATAGACTCTTAGTTATTTATTTATTTATTTAATTAGTTATCTTTTCTCTTGATTTTCTACATATCGTCGCGATTTCGAAAAGCATTCATTTTTTTCCGTCAGAGTTAATTTCATTTCTGAATCAAAGTATATTGCCTTCCGTCAGCGGGTTGTATGAATTATTTTAAAATATATTATTTCAAAATTCGTATATTTATCTGCATGAAGGTTGCATGAATAGTTCTTTGTATTTTCTGTATTCAAGTGAGTGAGGATTATTGTAATTATAACCATCGATTTGATGGCACAGAAACAAAAGCTGAGGCTGTTTTCAAAAAAGAAGATACGAAAGAAGATAAAGAGAATGGCGGGATCGCGTTGACTTCAAAGTCGCCTATCACTGTGGTGAGTAATCAGCTCTTCGCAATTCTAACTGAAGGAATGTTCTAAAAATGTCTTTCGATTTTTGAAAGAATTTGAATACGAGGTTATTGCTTAAATTTGGGTTTGTCTCGACACATAAACGGGGTCTTTTACTGGGTTCCGTCGGTACATACACTTTAGTCATTCCTCGCGGTACAAGTATCGCCAGATCCTTATACATTTTATGCATAACTACCCACCCACACATCAATTTCACCAAGTAAATCAGCTCCCATTAGCGCGTAATTACCAGTAAGCTTGAAGCTTGTACGTTGACATTAGATCATCCTAAATAAAGAGAACCAATTCCATTCATCTTCAGCATTATTAGTCATCTCATTCAATCCGCCCATCCACGAATCACTCGTTTATTGGCGCGGAGAAAAAATACTATAATCACCAAAGATGGATTGAGCTGATAGAAATTTTTACATTACTGCAAAAATCTTCAATATGATGAGTTTTACAGGATCAAAGTGGGCGCACTGTTTGGATTTGCCCTGCTTGTGGCAAACAAGACGATGGATCTCCAATGATTGGCTGTGATGATTGCGATGCATGGTACCACTGGTAACTATTCCATTCATTTTCAGAATTATCCACAAATTCTAGCTACTACTTTCGATGAGTTTTGTTAATTGATTTTTCGTCAACCATCATTTTCTAGGGTATGTGTTGGAATCCAAGTGGCTCCAGCAGACAATGAAGATTGGTACTGTCGAATGTGTATAGCCAGAAAAGAAGAACAGTATCATGACAAGAAGAAGAAAAAACGCAAAAAGAAGAGTGCTTAGTACGAAATAACCGGGCCACAATCCGAGCCCGGTGGATCATCACAAATATTGCCTATCAAAAGTGAGTCAAAAAACGTGTATCAATTCGATAAACCCAACAAAAATGTCAAGACTGTGAAAAATGTACCATTACGGCAAGATAAAATTGAAAGTTCTTTGAACAAGTCTATGAAAAGTAAATCCAAAGAAACAAAAGTTGTTGAACCGGCCGAAACTTGTCAAAGATGAGTGGTATAGAAGTTAGACAATTCATTAGGAATAGTTTAGTCTTCTCGCCGTAATGTAATGGTTGTAAAAAATAAGTTGGATTTTGTAATAACAAATTATTAAGAATGATGAAATATTTGTAAATACATTGTAAGCTCATGAGAAAAAGTTGATAAAGTTTGAAAGTGTAAAGATATGAATTATGTGAGGATGATAGACATGATTGTATAGAAGAGATGAAATATCATGTGTTGTATTTCATTATCTATTATTTTTTATTTAGATTTTGTATGAGTTTGCAAAATATTGAATCTACACTATGTGTATGTATACATTTTGTAATTGCATATATAAATGAGTAGAGTCGGGATCTGCATGGATTTGTTATCGCTGTTGTTACCTGCTCAAATATGTAACAACTGATAACAATTCAGTATGCACTCACTTGGAGTATAACAAGTCTCATGCATGAATATGTACATTCAAAGTCCATAGCTCTGAGAAAATCCATGATTTCAAATTGTTTACTGAAGAAAATCCCAAAAGAAAAGGATTGATTTGGCATTGACCACTTTATTTGTTGATGTTGATGAAATATTATCTCATTGATTGGATCTTAACTAGAGATTGACTGATTCTTATTGAAGTTGATCATATGTACAATGGAGTATTTTTGACGATAAATGAGAATTACCAATATTCTATAAAATAAATTGGAAAGCAAATGCAAAAACCCCCTATCATTTGACTCCTTTATCTCTGTAAGAGAGATGTATGACCTGTCTCCCAACACTTATTTGCTCAGCAGGGTAAGTTGAGGAGGATCACATTTCAAGACATGATTTCGCGATATCTACATAATTTCTTACAAAAATCAGAAAAACTATCGAATTTCAAGTTTATTCCGTATAACAAGAAAAAATAATCGCAATATCAATCATTTCGATAAATGACATTCTCACGTCGTCTTGTCATTCTTATGCGACGACTTCCAAATAGCACTATGAACTGTATCTTACTGGATTGCTTAATAAAATTGGTTTTGATCCAGTGCATATGAGGAAACACTCCCATTATTAGTCTGGCAAAATGATAGAATTCTCATCTTGTAAAGCACTTGTACAGATTCCAAATTCACTTTGAGATATTGTCTTCCCACTAAAATGATCTCAACACATATCCAATTTGCCACTCTTTGAGGATGGTGTTGCATTCAAACCAGCAGTATCACCTGATTCCAATTGTTTGAGAAGCCTAAAAAGAGCTGCTGCCTCCCTGATTCGACTAAATTCTATACAGAAAGCCTGGACTTCGATGAATAATTCTTGCACATTGATTATCTTATTTCTAATCAGAGATTGCAAGAATACACAAACCAGTCGGACCAATCTATTCTGCATGTATCGATCCTTAATTGTTTCACATGTGGATATACAATTACTAATATAAAGATGGACAAACTCTGTAGGAAGATCCACAGTGGTTGTAAGCCTATTTACCACCTCCATAGAATGTAATGACATTTCCATATTGACAAGTACACTGAAGTACTCCGTTATTTGACTTGATTGCATTAGTTTCAAGAGCATTTCTATGGCTATCAAAGGATTATTTTCAACTAGATCTGGAAGTTTCATTGGTGATAAGCCTATGTGATATACTAGTTTTGGATCCTTATGTAATTCTGTAACAAGATGTTGCTGCTGTTGCAATGTTAGAACACACTTGAATGCCCGATTCATGAGCCTTTTAGCTTCTGCTCCAGCACTGTTTAATACACACATGCTTGTATCGTACTCAAGAAGAAACTGATTTGGCTCAGTCATATCCATCCAAGGCACTTCATCAAGTGTTGACCTGTGTATGGGTGGAGCTGGCCTAAGAAATTCTGGTTGATAACTTTGAGCATAAGGTGGTGGATCTCCTATTACAAGAGATTCTAAGATGCTTTTGCTTGTGTTCTTCATTTCTTGATCAGTGAATACTCCAACTTTTGGCCTTTCAGCTGTGTCTGACAATATAACAGGATTTCCACACTTTTCCACACCAGGAAGCTCAGAACGACGTTCTGCTAGTTGCAACTGCAATTCAGTAGAATCACAGGGTGGAGGATTACTGAGTGGATAAAGTTCTTCAATGATTTGCCTTGGTGTTTTCTTCATCATCTCTTTGTAGCTGTAACCCATTAGACTAGCAATGAGGTATTTCTCACAGCGAGAAAGAACTGGGATGCTTCCAGAAAACTGACTTTTTTCAACATTTTCTCCAGGCGTTTTCAAGATCTGTACAAATACCTAGAAAAGACGATTATGATTATTTTCATTTTAGACATGGAGCTTGCACAATCAGATTCCATCTCAAGTTTGGATATTGAAATAATTGGACGCCAGGGCATTCTTCATTTTTTTTACATGAGAATCATCAGGAATTGATAAAAGAGATGTTTCCATTAGAAAATCACACACCCATGGAAAGCTACATGTAAGGGTTCACCTGAATGATTCGACAAAATGTATAGTGTATTCAGTTTTGATGGTTTCGAAAGACAGCTCTTGAGTAACTCAATGAAGGAGAACATTATACACTTTATTCTACACATAAATAAGTACTCAAATAAATTACTCTGTTATATCAAAATTGTTCAAAAGATATTTTATTTTTGAAAGTGAGTAATAGTTACTATTGATGGTATGTAGCTCTAAACTACTAACTGTTCAGGACTTCACATTAAAATGATAAACGCTCTCTAGGAGAGATATAGGTAGTAAAGTGATAGATACCGGTGCAAATGGTGTGTTTGCCAAAGGTTCTCCTTTGTATAGATCAAAAAGCATTGCCACTGCTATGATCCTCTGTAATTCTTTGGTGAGTAAATCAACATGCTGCAGCAAAAGGAGTAAAGTCATCCCAACTTTGAAGCGTTCCTCTCTTGGAAAGATTGTGTGTAATTGATTGGATAGATTATCCAAGGATAAATTTGCATTATCTTCATCTAACAAATCCAAAAGCTTGGTGATATCCTTAGCTGAGAGAGACATTTTGGATGTTGGTGGTGAGTAGTTGGAGTCTGGAACAGGTAAAAATGTTTGTTTCTAGTCCTGAAGGTGTGGATTTTCACTTTATGTGGAAAAAAAGATTCAAGGTAATAACCTCATATAGCGCAACTATTCACTGAGTTTGTAATTCATTCTGGTTTTCTTAGAATTGGAGATATGAACTACACATTTTTCGAGCCTCTATAGGATTCTCATTCGAGGATACCCTTGTGGTTTAATGGAAAAGTTAAACACAAATTCATACAAATCACTGCCAGTGAGTGACCGACACACATTCACATTGATGATAGCAGAAGAAACTAAGTTTTTACGAGGTTATGGTATAGCTAGCTGATGTTGTTCGTTTTCGTTTTGTTGATGTGCTGTCTGCTGGCTCCGTCCTGATGGGCTCCGTATCGTCAACGAATGTATCGTGGTCTGCTACAACTTCTTTTCATTTTCCTGATTTTCTTTAAGATTCACTGTGTCGAATATCCCAAGTCGTAGATATTGTATAGATAAATTAGTTGAGAGAGCGTTGTGACTTTCTTTATTTATTCTGCCCAGTTAAAACTCTTGAAAATATCCGCCGGCATGAGAGAGAAACCTGTTAGTTCATTCTTGTTTGTCGCGAGAAGAGAATAGTAGCAAGCAGCATTTACACGTGGATTGTATCGTTAGCTAATTTTTTTTTGTTTCTGGATGCCTGTGGCATCAGTTGTTTATTCAAAATGCGCGAGCCACCGCGTGCTATGCGCTCTATGCGAGTTTTCACAGATTTGGATCGAGAGCCTAAACATTTTGGACCTAATGATTTGAATCTGAAGAGACAGGAGTTGACAGCTAAAATCAAAAGGTAATAATAGGTGATTTACTTTCACTTATTTCAGGTACTATTGCATTCTTGAACATGACATCTCATAGCATTCCACAAGTGGAACAACGTTAAAAGATACTACGAATCAATGTTTCACTCTTGACATATTATTGTGCAATCCTTTGTTCATGTCATTTTGTAGTGATTCGAGAGTTGAGTGTCTAATCAAGAATGCAATCATTTCCCTCTCTTTCAGAGTGATCTTTGCGATTGCAACATGTAGGCCAAGTAAATGATAATTTTTTAAAATCTCAAAGGGAACAAGTATAAATAACGGATATAAACGTGACTTTCTGTATTCTAGGAAACTGAACTTGGCTGATATTCGACAAAAAGTGACAAAAGATGTTGTTGGCTTACTCAATAAGATGCATCACTCCGTCTCCAAGTTGTGTGGTAACAATCATCTCAATCATGAATGTACTTCTTTCTAAGCATTAGTTTTTGACCACTTTCAACCTTCTCTAGATGGACAGCCTGTGGAGATCATTGATGAGTTATCTTTGTATGTATTACAACTGGTCATTCAAGAAAAAGTTGCTAGTCAGAAAACTATGAAAGAGCTCAAACAATTATTGGGTGCAGCTGATCAAAAAACATTGAAGGACATCATTCAGGTAATCATCGTGACTATTTTATCTAACCGCAAGGAGATATGAGGATAATTTCCAACTTGAAAAGTCTCATAACTTTGAAGGTGGTTAGTGAAATCCGAGCAAAAATATCTGATGAGACTCTGGAACTAATTTTGAACCATGGAGAGAGCAATAAAGAAGAAACCAGTAAAAGAAGAGTATTTGGCAGAAAGATTCCATTCACTCAAGCAGAAGTTATATGGCCGAAAACTGATGCTTTACAGAGTATGAATACTAAAAATGAAAGAAGTATAACAAACAACTTGGAGGAACTTATGAAACTACCTCAACAAGATTCCACCCTTTATCAGCATGAAGTTAAAAAATCAGAGGTAATAAGAAACTTGCACCCAAGAGTTTGCACAGATGATAAATAGAAGTTATAACATAATTATTTTTGTAGTTTGACAGACAGATTATGATTAAAGGTATGAAAGCAGCGTTTGAAAAGTACCGGTCAACCATGTCCTATGATGAATTTGTCAATGTTATTATGGATAAATTGAAAATCCCTGGAGGAGCTAATGAATTATTTGATCTTCTTGGCTGTGAGAATTTTGATTTCATAGAATATTTGACTGAAAATTGCAAACAAGTCTTAACATGGCATAGCAACCAAAAGTTGGTGAAATCTTTCTCAAGTAAGTGAAATTAACTAATTCTAAAGTGTTTGGTGTATGTTACATTAATTTCTATCATGGTTCTGAGCAGATGTGGAAAAGCAGCCTCAAATATCGTCCCAAGTCATTGTCCAATCAGAAAAGGAGAAACAACTCATGAAACAAGTGCGCAAAGAAGAGAAAAAATTACAGAAAGTAGTCAGCAAATTGGATAACATATGTATGGATGATGATGATGAGGAAGACATGTTCAATCCCATAGAGTTGAGGTTGAAAAGGCAGGAGGCTTTAGCTGCCAAGGCAGAGCCTTTATTCAAGAAGAATAGAATCCTCATACCCACAACCACAATTCAAGAAAAATATCCATTTGTTTTTGATTCTAAGTTGAATGTTAAATCTTGCGCAGGTAATAATATATTTAGAAGAACCAGATTGGTGTTTCGATTTCTATAGAGAAAATCCTACTTGAGAAATTGAGAATTGGAAGTTCTAATGGTATTTAACTTTCTTTAAAATTTTTAAAGGTTTCATATCTGGACAACGAATTGTTTTACCGGAAAATGTACGAAGGACTGACTCTCAACTTTGCGAACAAGTAGATATTCCCATCCCAATTATTGATTCTTTGACAGTTGGAAACGATCGAGTTGCCATTGAAACTTTAGATGAGGCGAGCATTGCATATAATATGATTCCATCACCATCATGTAAATGTACATCATATTTACGGAGATTCCTGATCATTCTAGGTGGGGCAAATGGCGTTCAAAGGTGTACACACTTTAAATAGGATACAAAGCATTGTATTTGATGCCGCGTATCATACAAATGAAAATCTTCTCATCTGCGCACCAACTGGAGCGGGAAAAACGAATGTTGCTCTTCTCACGGTCGTGCATCAAATAAAATTGCACATAGACAACGGTGTGCTCCGAACGAATGATTTCAAAATCATTTACATCGCTCCTATGAAAGCTTTAGCAGCAGAAATGACTTCCAATTTCAGCAAGAGGTATGTAGAATGTATCAAATTCAATCGTAAGATTTTGAACTAAACTTATTTTCAATCACGATTTTTTATTTTCTTCGGTCAGATTGGGTCATTTGGGAATTGCAGTAAAAGAGCTGACGGGGGATATGCAATTGACAAAAGCTGAGATACAGCAAACGCAGATGATTGTGACAACTCCTGAAAAATGGGATGTCGTCACAAGGAAAGGAACCGGTGATATTGCCCTTACGAGTATTGTGCGTTTGTTGATTATTGACGAGGTGCATCTCCTACACGGAGATCGAGGTCCTGTCGTAGAAGCTCTCGTTGCTCGTACTCTCAGACAGGTAAATTGTTTTGACACTCATCTTAAAATGCAAAAAGTGTATCTTAGCTGAATTCTGAGAAAGTTCCGATCTGATTATATGTACTGGAATTGCAAATGGATCGAAATAAAACATTTATTTCTTGGTCCTCAGGTTGAGTCTTCACAAAGTATGATAAGAATAGTTGGTCTTTCAGCAACTTTACCTAACTACGTCGATGTGGCTAGATTTTTGAGAGTGAATCCTTACAAAGGGCTATTCTATTTCGATCACCGGTTTCGCCCTGTACCTCTCAGTCAGACTTTTATTGGAGTCAAGGCCATCAAACCAATGCAACAGATGAGTGACATGGATCTCGTTTGTTACAACCAAGTGGTTGATATGGTTCAAAAGGGTCATCAGGTTTGTTAAAATTAATAGTTTCCATTTGATTATATAAAAGGAACACCAATGAATTAAATAATTTTATCTGATTACTTATAGGTCATGGTGTTCGTTCACGCTCGAAATGCAACGATCAGGACTGCAAACGTGCTGAAAGAGCTTTCAATTCAGAACGGAACGCATCAATCTTTTCTTTCAGAAGAAAGCTCAAAATTGGCTGCGAAAGCCTTCGGTAGATCACCAAATAAGTACTTGAGTGAACTTTTCGAACATGGTTTGTCCGTACATCATGCTGGTATGCTGCGTACCGACAGGTAAGAGCTAGAGAATTCGGAGGTTCAACTTCTCCAGAAACGGTTTATTTTGACATTCATTCTAAGGAGCGTTTATATCCTCTATCCAGAAATATGGTAGAAAAGTATTTCGGCGAAGGCCACATAAAAGTGTTAGTCTGTACCTCGACGTTGGCTTGGGGAGTCAATTTACCGGCCCATGCTGTGATCATACGCGTGAGAAATCTTTTCAGCATCCTGATATATTCGTGATCAGATAGCTCAAAGATATGACTATAATTTTTTGTCTTGCAGGGTACCGAAATATACGATTCAAAACACGGATCCTTCATTGATTTAGGCATACTAGACGTTCTACAGATTTTTGGACGAGCTGGCAGACCGCAGTTTGATACCTCTGGACACGCTGTCATTATCACATCGCACGACAAACTATCACACTACCTATCACTTTTGACAAATCAGTTCCCGATCGAGAGTAGTTTCATCACGCATCTTGCGGACAATCTGAATGCAGAGGTACTTATACCATCAAAAGGGACCTGAGTATTCGATACATCATTTTGTAATTCTAAAAATTTTTTGCGACTGTCTAGATTGTTTTGGGCACAATATCCAACGTCGAAGAGGCTGTGGAATGGCTTAGCTATACATACCTTTTTGTAAGAATGAGACTCAATCACTTAGCTTACGGAATAGACTATCAGACCATAGTAGAGGATCCAAACTTGGAGAAAAAACGAAAAAATCTGATTCATACTTCTGCCATGGCCTTAGACAAAGCTCGAATGATACGTTACAACACGACTACTGGAGATCTGAATGCGACAGGTATGTTCTTATTAATCTCTTCCTTAGTTACTTTCTTGAGTCTTGATATCAAATTCCGAGATTTTCTATGCCTATGTTTGGTTCACAGATTTAGGAAGGACTGCAAGTCATTTTTATATCAAGTTTGATACTATAGAAATTTTTAACGACTTGATGAAGCCGATAATGACCGAATCTGACATTCTCGGTATGATATCGCGCTCACAGGAATTTGAGCAACTCAAGGTCAGGGAGGATGAGATGGATGAACTTGACAATTTACAGTCAAACTATTGCGAAGTCGTAGCTCAGGGTGGTAAAGAAAATATACATGGAAAAGTCAACATTCTAATTCAAACCTATCTCTCGAGAGGGAGAGTCAACTCTTTCTCTCTATTATCGGATCAAGCATACATAACGCAGGTGATTAGAATTTGATAAGTGATTCCCAAAATAATACAATATTTAAATTATTACTTGAGAGTAAAATGCTTTCGATATTTCAGAATGCCGTGCGTATATGTAGAGCTTTATTCGACATGGTGCTGCGCAAAAATAATGCGATCATGGCCAGTCGAGTGCTTAGCATGGCAAAAATGTTGGAGCTGCAACAGTGGGATCACATGAGTGCTTTACGTCAGTTTTACTGCTTACCACATGAAGTCTTGAGTAAAATCGAGGATCGGTCTCTGTCTATTGAAAAGCTAAAGGAAATGAGTGTTATGGAAATTGGTAAGAGAAAATGGATTCCTAATGAATCGATTACCTGAGACACTTGTGGTTCTCGGAATAACGTTCTTATTTCTAATCACTTTCAGGACACCTTTTACGCAATCAAAAGTATGCGGCTCTTGTGAAAAAATGCTGTGAGGAATTTCCTTCTCTGGAATTTGACGCAGTTTTGCAACCTATAACCCGCACTGTGCTCAGAATTCGTTTACAGATCATGCCAGATTTCAAATGGAATGATAGAGTCCATGGGAAAAATTCAGAGGCTTTTTGGCTATGGATAGAGGACCCAGATAATAATTACATCTACCACTATGAGACTGTACAACTAACAAAGAAACAGGTTCGTATTCATATCTGCGCAAGTGATGGATCTATACTTGTGATTAAATACGCGACTATTACTCGTTCTTCAGGTTATCACATCATCTGCACACGAACTTGTGATGACGATACCATTATGTGAGCCTCTTCCAAATCAGTATTTCGTTAAAGCCGTTAGCGATCGTTGGCTAGGCTGTGAATTTGTACAGCCTCTCAAGCTTTCCGGACTTATTTTACCGGAATCTCATCCTCCTCATACTGGTTAGTAAAAATAATCCTCATCGCCTCTTTGTGAATACAAATGTTCAAAGTCTATTTTTAACTTTGATTTTTCTTGAAATTTACAGATTTGTTGGAACTTCAACCGTTGCCTATAACTGCTTTGAAATCTTCGGAGTTTCAGAAACTGTATAAATTCACACACTTCAATCCCATTCAGACCCAAATATTCCACTGCTTATATCACACTGACAATAATGTCCTCCTGGGCGCTCCTACGGGATCTGGAAAGACTATCGCTGCAGAAATAGCAATGATGAGAGTTTTCAGGACTGAACCTGACAGAAAAGTGAGGCAATTTTTCTAGCCATTTATTCTAATAGCAGTGCTCCACTACTATTCGTGTTCTTTCATAATATTTTCAATTTCTCAGGTTGTATATATTGCACCGCTGAAAGCATTGGTTCGAGAAAGAATGAAAGACTGGACAAAGCGATTAGGTGAGATTTTGGGCAAAAGCGTTGTTGAACTCACGGGAGATGTTACCCCTGACGTTAAAGTAATTTCTACTTCGGATGTCATTGTTACGACGCCTGAAAAATGGGACGGTATCAGTAGAAGTTGGCAGACTAGAAACTATGTACAAAAAGTAGCGTTGATCATAATAGACGAGATTCATCTGCTGGGAGAAGATCGAGGACCAGTTCTCGAGGTTATTGTTTCGAGAACGAATTTCATCGCATCCCATACGTCGAAGACTCTGAGGATCATTGGACTGTCAACGGCGTTGGCAAATGCGGTCGACTTGGGTCACTGGCTTGGCATCAAAAGGGTCAGTTTTCTCACATTTTTTCAGGCTAACAAGCTATTTACTACTATCAGATTTTCCTGACATCTTATCGATTCTGAGTCCTCCGCTTACCATTTCCGTCAGAAATACAAAAGATTAAAGTAATTCATGTTTGATTCCTCTGCGAAATGAATACTTACTAAATTATTCTGTAAAAATCTAGGGATTGATATTCTAACACTTTCGTCTCCTCGTAGATGGGACTTTACAACTTCCGTCCATCGGTGCGACCCGTACCCCTTGAGGTTCACATAAATGGCTTCCCCGGCAAACACTACTGCCCTCGAATGGCCACAATGAATAAACCTACATTTGCCGCGATAAGGCAACATGCTCCAACGAGTCCATCGCTCGTGTTCGTCTCATCCCGTAGACAGACTAGACTTACGGCTCTCGACCTCATAGCTTACCTTGCAGCCGAAGATGATCCAAAACAATGGCTACGTATGCCTGAGCATGAAATGGACAACATACTCGATGCTATTAAAGAACCTAATTTAAAGCTCACATTGGCATTTGGGATAGGATTGCATCACGCTGGTTTGGAAGAGAGAGATCGACAGACTGTTGAGGAGCTGTTCGTTAACAACAAAATACAGGTATGTGATTTGTACACTTAGATACTGAGATCAGTTAGTCAGAGAATTTTTTTTAAAATGATGTAGGCTGCTGTGATTTTTTGAGTTCGTTTATTGATTACCAGTAGTCATGCGATTATTTTTCTAGGAATAAAAGTCGAAAAATGTTTGAGGGTCGGCGTTGAACTATGTTCAGGGTGTCTACCGGTCCTTCCAGTCCTTCTAGTCCTTAGAATGTCCTTATTTGATTTGAAAAGTCCTTATGTCCTTAGAAAGTCCTTATTTGCATGGCTAGGTCCTTACTTGCAGAATAACTCCTCAAAGTAGTTGAGAAATGAGAAAAAAAAAGATGTCATCAGTGCCAGCACGCTCGTGGATTTTCCATATACTACTAGAGATTTTTCTGAATGAGTGTAGAAATTTAAAAATTGGTCCCGAACATCTTGGTGGAGATTTTGAGAAAGATCTTGCGGGGGGGGGGTTCAGGGGGGATTGAAAGAATTCAATACGCAGAATGAGCGTTTTCATACATCTTACTCGATTTGCTTGTGAGTTCGATCATATATATAAAAAATAGATCGCACGCACTAGCTCAGCAATTATATAAGCAAAATCTTCTCTCATAGTAATGCAGTGGCCCAAAAGAACTTTTCAAGTTTAGAATACAATGAGTTTTTTGGTAAAAACCTCGAAGAAGAGTCGCTAGTTGCATAGCGATCTGTACCCGATCCCATCGTGAGCATTGACAGAGGTTTAAAAAAAGATTGGTATAACTTGGACAGTAATTGCTGTATTAAAAAAATTCATCGTCACAGCGAAAAGATAGTCTGAGGATGAAATCTCAGGATCTTTCAACTTTCAACTATTGTGAGGACACTTACGAATTTAGTTATTACATAAATCATAGTTAATAGTTGTTTCAAGAATGGTATTTGGGTACTCGATGAGCAAGTAGCTCCCAAAATCAAGTCCTTACATTATCCGGTTTTGGTCCTTCAAAAGTCCTTAGAAAGTCCTTCTTTGCCTTGCAAAGATTCTGATAGACACCCTGATGTTTCTTAGGCATTGATAGATTTCGTAACTGATATTTCTGAGCAACTCCGAGAAAAAATTAAACATCGACCGAGACATCATAAATCGCGTCTGACCATACTCGGCTTGTTCTACTGCAAGTGTTAGAACCCGTATGAAATAGCCTTCAAAATTGTATACTAATTCAAAAACTTCGAACATGATTCTGTTGGACATTAGCCCATCAAACTAGAAGTATTTAGTCTTCGAATCGCTTCGAACTAAGAATATTTGATGCGACAGGATTTATTGATTTCCTGTGCATGACTTCGATGTAGTCTCGTACCGCAAATCAGTCATAAATTCTTTCAGGTACTCCATCGGTCCAGTCTAATTTAATCTTGCAATTTCTCGCCTAGGTTCTAGTAACAACAGCAACTTTAGCTTGGGGAGTGAACTTCCCTGCTCACCTTGTGGTAATAAAAGGTACGGAATACTACGACGGTAAAATCAAACGTTACGTAGACATGCCGATAACCGATGTTCTACAAATGATGGGTCGAGCCGGTCGGCCTCAATTCGACGACTCTGGTGTAGCTGTTGTACTTGTTCACGATATCAAGAAAAATTTCTACAAACAATTTCTGTACGAACCCTTCCCCGTTGAATCAAGTTTGTTACAAGTGCTTCCCGATCACGCCAATGCAGAAATCGTCGCTGGAACAATAAAAAGCAAGCAGGAATTTTTAGACTATCTTACCTGGACGTACTTCTTCCGTAGACTCATGAAAAATCCATGCTATTATAATCTTGAAAGTATGGAGCCGCATCAGCTCAATTCATATCTCTCGAAACTCGTTGATGACACATTGGCTACACTCATCGATTCGCAGTGTATATTCAACGACGAGGTGGGTTCTTTTTTAGCTGGTATTTTGGTATTGTGTCATCTAAGAAAAATGAAAATTAAATTGTATATCATGAGGATTTCCACCTTGTTTGATAGTATTTTGCATTAATGATGTATGATCTTACAATATTTACAAATTTTAGGAGGAGCAATGTATTGGTCCTTTGTCACTCGGTAGAATAGCTTCCTATTACTATTTGTCTCATCAAACTATAGCTATGTTTAGTGAGACTTTGAGAGATGAGCTATCGCTAGAACAGTGTCTGAGAATCATGTGCAATGCTCACGAGTATGACGAACTCCCAGTTCGGCACAATGAAGATCTCCTGAACGAGTAAGTCATTCCTTGAAAATGCTTTTCATCATTGTTTATGAGAGCACTTCAACGTGAGAATGAAAATTGATTTTTTTGATGATTAGAGAATTAGCAAAGATGTGCCGGTATCCAGTAGAGAAACTGTCATACGACTCATCTAACACAAAAGCCTTCCTGCTTCTACAAGCACACTTTTCAAGATTACCTCTTCCATGTGCAGATTACTATACCGACTTGAAATCAGTGCTCGATCAGTCAATAAGGATACTGCAGGTGAATTTAGAGTGCTTTAGGGTTGGCACCTAAGGATTTTGCTATGAATAAACTTTGATAATTTTATTCTCATTATAACTTAGGCAATGATCGATGTGGTGGCAGAGCGAGGTTTTCTTTCGTCTACTCTTTGTTTGATCATATTACTACAAATGGTGCTCCAAGCAAGATGGATTAGTGAGCCTGCAATTTTGACGTTGCCGTACATCGAGGCGGAGCATCTTCACTTATTTTCTGAGTTTCCAAAATGTCTTCCATGGTTTTGTGCGTCAGTCGCTAATAATTACAAACGCTTGTCTAAAATTTTATTGCGTGAATTCATCGAAGATCACGTCAGTAAGGTAAGTCAACCCATTTCCCACCCTAATTTCACGATCAATGATGAATTCAAAATTTCTTGAATCGCTTCCACGAGGAGTCGAATCTCATGGATTTTGTATTTCTTAGTTCTAACGCATACACTTGGAATTAACGTTACTCACATCTTTGAGAACCATTGACATGGAAAAATATTTGAGATCCCCGTTGTGAATAAGATGCTCGTCTGAGCATTCGCGTCCCTTATCTACTGACCCGATGCTCGAGTTTAGTGAGCCATACACAACAGACGAATACTTCCATTTAAGCTTTAATTTGATGCCATTAGAATTGATGAATTCCAAAAAGTAGTCACTGTACGTGCATCAATTTCTTGATGCATCCAATCTCTTTTGGCAAAAACGATGTAAAAGTGAAGTATCAAAACAATGCTAATCTTACACTCCTCTTTGGCTGACCAAGTACAAAACTTCAGTATCACCGAACTGCTCCAAATATCCTTTGAACTACAATACCTACTACTTGCAGATTCATCAAGTAGCTTCATCCATGCCGGTGCTGTGCATCGAGCTCAACCTCCAGGGTGATCCAGAATCCAATGAAGAAGATCGTAAGATTGAACTATCATCGAAGAATCAGCCTGAGCCTCTACAATTGTGCGGAGGTCGCGAGTACACCCTCTCCATAATGACCAAGCGCAAGAATCATTCTCACTCGCTCAGAGCCCACTGTCCGCGTTTTCATCGTCCGAAAGACGAGGGCTGGTTCCTTGTTCTTGGTGAATTACATAGCCGTGAGCTCTGGGCTTTGAAAAGAATATCAGGAGTTGGTGGCCAGCGGAAAACTCATTATTTGCAATTCACCGCACCTTCGAACCTGGGTAAGATTTTGTTTCTTTTATAATATAGTATCATATTTTCTCAATTGATCTATTTGGTTATGAGGCCAATTTAATCAAGGGACTCTGAAAGAAATCTGATCGAGTTTGGTGAGCTTCACATCGATGATTCGAGTGGGTTGTCGGTTTTATACGAAGTCACTCGAGAGAGTAATCATTGTCAGCTACGTATATTGAATATCCATACTTAATGATCATGGGCAATGACTTCCGTAATTACAAGATAAAGCGTTCTGTCAAAAAAGTTTCACGTGAAAATTCGTTGTCAGCAAAACAAAAATGAGTCCGTGGTCTGGGCTTTCAATCTCGACACATTCGAAATAATACAGTTAAACTTGAGGAAAATGCCGTGTAGGGGTAGGGAGAGAGGGATTTTTCTGAATCCCGTGTGCAAATTTTACCGACTGTCAACCTTTGCAGAGTGCGGTCCTTTTTGATAAACAAGTTCCTCTTCCCTATCGAGGATCATCACCTTGACCCCATTCTATACATTACACCCAAATTTTACCATAAATTTTTCATTATCCACAGGGTCCAGTAAGTTGCAGCTTTACATAATGTCGGACTGTTACATCGGCCTCGATCAGCAGTACGTTGTTCCGATTCATGTGATATCGTGAGTGCTCAAATTCACCTACAATAATAAGGTGTAAATGAACCCTTTTGTTAAATATTTTCTAAGCAGGATAAAATTGATACTGACTCTATGAAGTAAGTTTGAAATAGAGCTTTTCAAAAGATTGTGGAGTTTTCATTATTTGTATTCATCCTTGACATGCGTGCTTCACTGGATCTATCTGCAATATCGGGATTCTCTGAGAATTTGAAGCGATTCAAGTGCAGGTACTTTTTTCAGATAATCCAGACGATCGGAAAGAATTACCCTCCGAATCTCAAACTCACTACTTCTGGGTTAATTTGACAAATCATCGAGAATCCACTGTTTCTTATATCTATGATTTTCCATACAGAGTGTGCCAAAAGTCAGCCTCCTCACCAGCCTAAAGAATCTGATACCATTGAAAATCACGAAAGATTCCGAAATATCAGCCCCTCATCCTGAAAAGACGTCTGATAGTGACCTTGATGCTCATTGATGAGTTCACTAAGAGGTCTACTCGATTTTTGGGAACCATTTCTTGGTCCGACTCGACCTGGGCGAGATATAGAATAGTCGATACTGGTGCATGGTAAGCCGTGCCGTTGTTGTTTCAAGAAAAAGCATTCTGTTGAAACATCATATTTGGGATTAATTTTAATTGTGATCAGAGCTAAATCAAAATGACTTCCGAATGACTTCAAAAATTACATTCATTTGTGATATAATGAAAACATACTATTGACTTTGCATACACGTGGCATAGAGAGCAGCTTTGAGATTAGATATTGATCTAACTGATAAGTGATTTTGCAAATAGTTTTTCCAGAAGAGTGTTTGTGTGTGTTTGAACCGAATGATCACGGGCCCTCGCCCCCTGCTCCTTGAGATGATTTTTTCCAGTATTGGCTTCCCACGCATAGAATCCGAGTCATCGCTCTATCGAGGGAGGATAATATTATAGATTTACCGTCACAGAATATATGAGCGATAAATTATATTTTCTATGATGCAATTGGTGATTAAACATAATTTCGTAAGATTGATATTTTAGAACTTCCTCTCAGCTACTGAAATTGGGATGACCCATGAAACAACGAAACGAGTAATCGGAACACAGAATTGCTGCGTTCGCGAAAATTTTCGTAAAAACTCAATTTTGATTCATATCAGAATGGTAATTGGAACTCGAATAAACCATCAAGTCGCGCTGATGAACTTTTTAAATTCATTTATTGAACAGTCTGTTTATGGGTCCATCCATTCTTGAAAGGATGGAGTAAAACAATAAAAAAAAGTTAGATTTAAGTACAAGTACGAAGAATAAATGTATTCTTGATTTTCATAAGACGGGAGTACATTTGTATCTTGTCTGGCATAAAAATTCCTTCAAAAAAGGCATTGCTTGACATAACTATTATCTCTCTTCAGAAAATTTTAATACATTGGTACACTTACAAAGTTAGAGAAACGCTCAACAATTTAGCTAACTATAATTGCCTAGTTTGTTATTACATGATCATAGGAACCACGAAGTAAATAATGAGCCTCTGTTTCTGCTTCAGCCATAATCACGCGAAATCTAATTCACGGTTCGAATAATTCTGTCAACCAAATTTGGTTTTTATCAATACTTATTGATACAGAAAATACTGTTGATACAACTGATCTTGAGACGGTTTATTGTTTATAATTTTCAATCTAGACTTATGATCAATTTTATGTAATTAGTTTGGCAGTCAACTGAATATTTGCTGAAAGACTGAAAAAAGTAAGAAGTTTACAGTCACTTTCCTATTATCTTTTCTATATTTTCGATATTTTCTATATCTTAAACTCTGATGAAAAAGTGTATCGCATTGGAACACCAAAAAGACATCTCAAATTTAATAATCATCAATTTTAAAATGTGGTGGAATTTCTCGTCGTTAAGAGCGATTTTGCATCTTTTTATACATCATTGTATAATAACACCTAGTTACGCTATGTTTAAGTTGATTCTGGTCTAATACATATTCGCGAAATATCAATTAGGTCAAAGACCGTAGTGTACGATAGTACTCCTCGTGAATATTTGTAGAGATATGACTCGCTATAAACTTATAAAATCCGCAACAAAGTTTTTAAGGCCTGATCATCTTTTAAAATATTGGGCTTGTGTTTATTAAGGCTTGTGAACTTTTGATACTTCAAATAATTCGATTCATCAAATCGAATCCATATTCATTCTCTTTCCATCTTTAGAATGGAAGTTTACACATATTTCAAAACATATAGACGGACTCAATTGATTTGCATTGCTTCCAGAGACATTTACATTACAATTATTGTATAATAAAATGTATACAACATCCAAAAATGCTGACTCGAATACTCCACAAGAAATATGGTGATTTCGAGAATCTCATAGATCTGAATCGATCTTACTTATGAGTTAAGGTTAATTAATGAGTGAGGAAAATCCTCAATTTTGATTCGTCCATTACAAGAATAATGATTTCCTTAGAGCCACTAAAATTCTCTTTTTGGATCTATTGATGACCGTGCATAGATGCAGGTCGGCAAATTCTCAAAGAGAATAGCAAATTACTGTAGAAGCCCAGAAAAATGCACCCACAGGATACAGGAGTAAAATCAGAGTCTAAATTCATAAATACAAACAATGCTTAGAAAGAGTTCAATCATCTGATAAAATGAATCACAAGCCCACTTTTTCTTATGTTGATGTTCAGAATTGTTCTCAACATCAATATAATTTTTCGCCACTTTGGCAATTGATAGTACCACATCAAATAGATATTCCGCAACAAGTTCTCAATGATTCTCTGGTTCTCAGTTTCTCGTTAAATGGGATCACATGAAATGGATCGCTGGAAAAATTTGGTTGACCAAATTAAAATATTACAAGTTTTCGCCACATTTGCAACATCGATTCCGGACCATTTCTGAATAATTTCCTTGCTGAAGAACACCGCCAGCGACTTATAAGCTGTTGGAAGAAAAGATCTCGTTAGTAAATCTTTATACGCACGTTGATATACATATTATATTTTTATAAGGTTTAACATGGGATTCTCGAATTTCTAAATGATAACATACTTCATGATAATTCTAAATGCTCAAATTGGCGTCTTCCAGACCGAATCAAGGATTTCACCTTCGCTCATTAAATTTGACTTGTTGAGACGCTTGTAGATAATAATTCATGATTCAAACACTAAAAGCAATTCGATTGAATATTGCGGTGAGGGTGGTACATCGACAACATGCAGCAATATGGAGAACAGCACATTACACTCAGGAAGATGATGGTTTTGTAGATTTTCAGGTGAGGTATTATAAGAATTGAACTAGATTAAAAACCCAAGTCCAAACATCACATAGACTTGAAGAAATCTAAGGGTTAGATAGATAGGGTAACAGACGATGATTTTGTAATGAACCCGCCGTAGGGTTTATTACAAAATCCAACGGAATGGCACCGATATGGCAATTACGATTGACTTATTCTTGGCCACCATCTACCTACTTTGGGTTACAGATTTTTTCGCAAACATATGTCAACTATTGAAATTAAGGAAGCACCCGCTATCCCGCATGGATTTGAATATTTACCCTTGTATCCACATCTGTTTGTCACACTGAAGTGATTTTGATTCACACACATATTTATCGTGATTGTTTTCCGGTGCTGCTGTCTGCTTCTGCACCCCAGGAAAAGAAAGCACTATAGCTATAAAATGAAAGTAGTTTTGAATATAACAATAGAGACCACATGGATTTCATATCAATATTTTGTCGGGGAAAGGATCACGCCACTGCTCTCGATTGGATATTTTCATTAGTTTTGTGAAAGACGAGAGACTGTCGAGATGACCAGACTCAATCCTCCTCGAACGCTCAAAATGTTCGCATGCTTGGACTGCTGGCCATAGAATATTTTATAACATTTTATCTTACTAATTACGACTTTGGACGTGATCCAAAACATCGTTGTTGAAACACCGTAGTATATTTCGATACGAGGGCGGGAATGTTGGTTTCCGCGGTTTGAGCGATGTTTCTCCGGCCCGAGCCTTGGTGGGGGTCGGAATCATCGCCCGGAAGCGCAGAAACCACCCTGCTCGATCGTCGAATACTATTTTATGCAATTTTTCAAGCATCCAAACATCGGAAATTGCATAAAATAGCCTCGGTCATGAGGTTCCCCACCCCCACTTCCGAGCGATTATTTCGACCCCCGCCTGCGGCTCGGAACGAAAACCAATCGCTCAGAAGCGAGCTACAACTTCATAATCTCGGTGCGAAATCTACTAATTTCATTGTTGGCGTGAGGGAGAGAATGAAAGATTCGTGCAAAAATGGTTCCTTCCCGCACATACGACGAGAGAAGCGTATTTCCCATCCCACGTGCGGGAAATGACTTTTCCGCACGGTTTTTTTGATATTGTTCCCCACACAGCTGATGGAAAAATCGTATTCGACACTCGAACGAGGCAGTTTCCGCATTCTCGTGATAATTCCAACCCTCGCCTTCGGTTTGGGCTGGAAAATATTATTCGTTGTGCGAAAACCAACGCTCCCGCCCTCCTGGCATCGAAATATATACTGTTGCGCATAATAGATTATCAACTTTTACACACAGCTCATCAAGAAGTATGAATCGATACACGGGAGTGAAAGTACATTTCGATACAAGAGCGCAAAAATAGGTTTTCGATACACTGTGCGTAAAAGTGCACTTTGCGCACAGTTTGTCGACTTTTACTCACAGTTTATCGAAATAGTACATTTCGATACAAGGGCGTAAAACGTTTTATTCGCGTCCGAGTGATGGGTTTCCGGCCCGAGCCGCAGGCGAGGGTCGGAATCATCACGAGGATGCGAATAATAGGTTTCAAGGCCGTGTATCTAACTATACTTTTCGATAAACTGTGAGTAAAAGTCGACAAACTGTGCGCAAAGTGCACTTTTACGCACAGTGTATCGAAAAGTATAGTTAGATACACGGCCGTAAAACCTATTATTCGCATCCTCGTGATGATTCCGACCCTCGCCTGCGGCTCGGGCCGGAAACCCATCACTCGGACGCGAATAAAACGTTTTACGCCCTTGTATCGAAATGTACTATTATTCCCGTGTATCGAACTATACTTTTTCATGAACTGTGAGTAAAAGTCGGCAAACTGTGCGCAAAGTACACTTCTACTCACATTAAATCAGAATTAGTAAATTTTGCACCAAGTTTATGAGGTTGTAGCTCGCTTCTGAGCCATTGGTTTTTGGCTCAAGCCTAGGCGAGGGTCAAAATAATCGCTCGGAAGCGGGTAATCTCATGAACGAGACGCGAATACCATTTGATGAAATGTTTAAAGCACCTAGATATCGGCAAATTACATAATAATTCTCTACATTACAAGGGCGGGAATGTTGGTTTCTGCACAACGAGAGATATTCTTTGGACATAGCCCAAAACGAGGGTCAGAATCATTATGAGTATGCGGAAACCACCCCGACCGAGTGTCGAATATTATTTTTCATCTGCTGTATGGGTAGGAAAATCGGAAAACTGTGCGAAAAAGTCACTTTCCCGCACAGAAGATGGGAAAACCTATTTTCACACCCTTAGATCAAGATATTCTAACCCTTGTATGTATCCAACTACCCATCAACAGGCAGTATTATATGCCACTAGGTTAAAACCTTTCTCCCTAAATGTCGATGAATTTATGCCCGATTTTTGAATCAAATAGTTTTGGTGTCCGTGAAGAGTCCCTTCATAGTCACTCGGGCGAGCTCAAGCAGAGTGCTGGGGCGAGACGCCTTTCAATTTCCAACCCTGCATTCAAAATCTTATCACTTACTATCATCTGCCAAAAATAATTTTGATTTTCCTTGATAATTATAATCCACTGAAAAGTATGTGATGCAAACTATCATCAAATCCTCACGCAAAGCTCTGAAAGTATCAAATTTTTGATTCGGATATTCTGTTGTAAGTTCGAGAATGGGACAGGAATGCGTCAGTATTTTAAAATTCACCGAGTGTCAAGTCGTTCGTAATTCTTTTCTCAATAAAGTGTCCTAGTGTGTTACAGTAGCCCGAAACAAGTTGAGCAATTGGTTTGGTTTTCCAGCTTTGATCTGAGACATTCTGCGTATACGCTCATTTGGTGAGAACCCGTAGTGAATTGTAATAGTTGATGTTGTATGATGTCATATACTTGCTCACTTATTGGAATACTAAATTTCGGAATTACTATTGGGACACAAAAATGTATCCTGGATGGGCGAGTCGAAATCACCTTTAAAACAATCCGTTGATGTTTTGATGCCTGTTCGTGTGAGACCATCGAACCTGATAAATATAAAACCGGGGTGATACGAATTCTACATAATTCTTTGTGAATTTAATGACAAATGTACATCGCTCGTCACGAGTCCGCGATCGTATTCTAGAGTATAGCTCTATTTTCGAAAATTGTTACTCAATTGGATCGCTTCTCACTTTGCAGTTGTGAGCTTACATATCTCATGGAAAGATCTTATTCGGTGGTTCATACGTCTTTCGCGGAAATCTTGACGCTCTAATGTTCCCTTCGATGATATCGCGGAGACAACTCTATCTTTTTTAGGCATATCCGATTTCCCCGTGTCTCACCAGTGGTGATTTAAATTAATAGAAAATGGTAAGCGGTATCATTCCTTGAAAAATGCTCTATGTGGTTACGAAATTTTTGTGAACTCTGCTTGAACACCCCTAAGTCAGAAAATGATTCGTAGTAAAGATGATAAGTTTATGAATAGAGATTTTGTAGAATAGTACAGCATTATTCAACACTAAAATACGTACATGCAATGTTAGTTATAAACCGTACTTGATAGGTCAATAGTTCATGTTCAATAAAAAAAATTATCATCTAAGAAAAACATATCATAAATGACAAAGCTGTGCTCAAAATCTTAGCCTAAATGAAGTAATACTATAGATTGTCATATATCATCAAAATTTGAAAAATTTTAGATTAAATATATTCGACTGTGTGCTGAGTTAGCAATCAAGGAGACTTTTTGTGCATCGAAACATAAATTTTATAAGGCTCGCAATAGCAAGTCAATCTGCACGATAAGGTTACATCTCGAATTACGGTGCAGCGCAGTGCTCACAGTTGAAAAGCTCGAAGCAAAAATCAAAATGTAATTCATGCATTCATTGGATACTCACTTCTCGGGTAAAATGCGAGGATTGGAGAAGGCTTCTGGCCAAGAGTACAGGCTAGGGAGTGGACTGTCATAGTTACAGTCGTACATTTTACTCATAATAAAGCTCCGTTTATCTTTTGGTTCTGGATATTCGCTAGCCAGATTACCTGTGTGGTAGAAATTAACCTTCTTAATTTATGGGTCAACACAGTATCTCAATGTTTGAGATAGAAAAATGGTATGATTCTACAGGAATAAATTACTGTAAGCAGTTAATTAATCACCATGTCTGTAGGCATAATCGGCAATTTTACAAGCGATGTCAATCGAACACTCTTGAATAACGGTCAAAGGCGGGTACACGCTTCCACGATCTAAATCCTCCTCTGATACATTGTTTGCGACTTCCTGAGCCGATAGAAGGAACATGTCCTCGGTTATGTGATGGCAACCAGTTGCAATCACACCGAGTGCGATTCCCGGGAATATATAGGCATTATTACCTTGGCCTGGTTTGAATATTTTGCCGTTGTAATTCACCTCACCAAAAGGTGAACCAGATGAAAATATGCATCTACCCTGTTCAAACAAATATTTTTCTTGATGAAAAATTGTTCGAATCACGTGTTAAAGAATTATAGCAAGTGTTAGTAAACACTTTCTCCGACGGCAAGATAGGCGCGTATCAAATCAAGTGGACCAACTTCAACGTTGACGGTGATTTGTCTACAAGTCTGAGATCTTATTTTATTTTTTGGCACTCATGGATAGCAAGAGGTACCGTTCATTTCAAGAGATCGTATTTACAAGAAGGCTTCGTGTCACAAATACAAAAAATAAGCAGATAATGCATGAACATCGATACAAAACACCATCAAAAGATTCTGGACTAACCTGGGTGTGCTCATAAGCAGCTTGGGCAGTGCATTCCGCTTTACTCGTTGGGTTGCTCAGAGCAAAGATTAGAGGTCTTTCGTTATTTTTGGCCATCTCTTGCAAAACTTCAGGGGTGAATGTGTTGGCTGCAGCCGAGGCACCTGCGCAAATTATGCCAATTTTGTGAGTTATGGGGAGGATTGGAAAATTTAGCGTTTCTAATTAATTACACGATCAGAAATTTTGGACTGTGCCAACATCCACATCATTTGTTGGCAATGGTCACTGAATTCATTTAATCGAATTAGAATTTGGATCCGAGAACTAATACGTGATGTATCGCTTTTGTGAATTTCAAATGTTACATGTGATAGAATGAAGTGAAATAGGGTATGTTTTTTAATCATATTAAATCGAATGCCTGTAAACGTTGAATTCATAAACTGACTTTTACGGAATGTTGATTTACTTACCGATAAGGATCGAGGGCTTCACCAGCTTGACGACATCGATGAGTGCTTTGATTGGTTCGACGCTTTTGGCGTACCAAACTTTATGACCGTCCAGATCGCCAGTTTTTCGTGTCGTCGTCAATAGACCGTCGATATCCAACATCCATATTTTGTCACGAGCTTCTTCTTCCGAACATCCATCAGCAACCAAAGCTTTGACACATAAATCTGCTATTCCGATGGCTGCCTGTTGTGGACGAAATGGCATCGTTATTATTAGAATAAAACGTTCTTGAGAACAACTTTGACAACGCACAGGATCTTTCAAGACACGATTGTGTGGTTGAATTTTTTTGGATCGGGAGATGATGACTTTCTCCGCATGAATCAGTCATTATTGATACCATTCAAAGCATTTCCACTGATTCACAGTGAATCTCACTAAAAATCAACGGAATTCTCTGATTGGTATGAATCTTTACTGATTCATGCTGAGAGAGGAGATCGTTATCATAAAAATGGATAATTCTGATATGCAACTCGAGCTAGGCTGCACGTTTCTTAGAGCGATAGGCCAAAAAAAAAATCTTCACACATAATTTAAAATGGAATCAACCTCCAACTAGTGATAATTTATTCTAGATGCGATTGTACTGGGTCGAAAAATCTTCAGAAGGCCAGTTTTCCACCATTCGCGCGGAGTTACCCGCTCATGGTTTTGGGATTTCCAACCTTATTCTCAGAGGATCCCATTTTGAATAATGTTCTAAGGCATATAAGTTAATACATTGGGATGTATCGAGGTGTTTCTGTTATCAAACACGCGTGCTCGTCGATGGACGGTATTATAATGCGGACTACTGCAAAAATGGTTTACCGAACTCGACCATTTTTTCATTTCAAACCCAAAAGATCAATTTTTCTTCCTCATCAAAGAAAAAATACATGAATCTGGGTCTGAATCTCACGAGCAAAACGCCATGACCTGAATGAGCATGGCTAGCTTGAGATTGAATTCATAAATCACTGACGAGATGAACTTAGTCGCGAGAATCGAATAGCACGTCTGCGAATCGAATAGTGGCGTCTCATCTTCCCTTTTGAGAAGTTTGGAAAAAATCATGAAATATGTTATGAAAAAATGTCTCTTCTATTTGTGCTACAAGAGCCTGAAAATTTCCATTGCTTTCTCTCAAAATGCAGGAAAATGATTATTTTCTTGCTTGCTTGAAACCCACCCAGTCACCCATTTGTTCCAATACTTTTTTTCTTTTGGAGTGAGTTTGGGTGTGAGGCGATAATAATTCTCTTGGGCTTACGACGTGAACAGAGGTCTTGAGAATACCAATAAGTCTACTGTAGTTGTTTAAGCCAGCCAATTGTGTATACGTGAACTTATGATGGGAGGCTTGGCAAATGGACTAGAACTATCGAACTGTAAACTACGGCGTCGGATTTTCATAGCAATTGAGTCAACTTCTCAACAAAATATTGATCGAAGCCTTGAAACCGGTCCCTCCGATTCTGTTCCTTAAAGTTCAGCAGAATTAATTTTTGACTTCAGTAGATTAGAATGTCTCATGTATTTCCCGAAAAACCCCATTACCAACACGACGCTTTCAACATTTTTCGTATTATGTTTGACATAAACATTCAATCATTTGAGTCATCGCTCAGTTACGTGCATGGAGATTTCAATTCTAGTTTTTCTGTAAGCGAAATATCAATGATTTGTGAGAATATACCCCGATCGTGAGTGTTAATGGGAGACATTCCGTACCAGCACGGTCTTACTGAAATTCCGATTGGAACCCTCGATATGCAAAAATCCGTTTCAACAATATACAGTGTGTACCACTTCGTTCTCTAGTGATTTTTATTGGGTTGACTTTGGTAACTGAAGTATATCTCTTGTCGAATGATTTGTGAGAGGAAATTTCCGTAGGGCATGATACCGATCCGTTGATCGTTTTCCCAGGCTCGTATGATTAAAAAAAAAAGAACTATTCTTACCTCTCCGGCTCCGAGGAAGACAAACTTGTTTTCTCGCATAGGCTTCTTTGTAAGCCTTTGCGAAGCCAAAATTCCAGCAACGGCAACTGCAGCTGTTCCCTGGATGTCATCGTTAAACGTGCAGTATTTGTCTCGATACTTGTCGAGGAATCTGAATGCGTTGTGGTTTCCAAAATCTTCAAACTGTATTAGCACATTTTGACCGTACCTCTGAACGCAGGCACACATAAATTCATCTAAAAGCTCGTCATACTCTCCTCCAACGGTTCGTGGTTTGTTCAATCCAATGTAGTGAGGATCATTTCGTAGCTCCTCATTATTTGTACCTACGTCTATTGTGATAGGTAGGCACTGGTGGGGTTTGATACCAGCTAAGGCAGTGTAAAGGGCAAGTTTTCCAACGGGGATGCCCATACCGCATGCACCAAGATCACCGAGGCCAAGAATTCGCTCGCCGTCGGTCACACAGATTGCTCGAACTGCCGTTTCTGGCCTGGATAAGTTGAAAATGTTCCATTGAACTCTTTCATTGAGAAATGATTCGATTTCGCACAGAGGTCTATTTCAAAATATGAAATTTGATCGGAGTTTGCAGTGTCTAGGCTTTATTCCATTTCTATCGTATTGCCAAAATAGTTTTATCGAGACTACTTTATCTCATCATTGATTGATATATGTAGCTTGTCGATCATGAGTCTCATTAGTAACTCACGGTGGGTCAAAACGGCGGGAAAGTCGAGGCCCAACGAAATAAGGAAATTTCTGCGGGGTGGGATTCTAGGTATGTACCGTCACGATCATGCCCCAAAGAAAAGCAAAATCACCCATCAATGAATTTCAAAGTGAAGTCGATCTCTCGATTTTGCCATCATAACGGGTATGTAAAAGTTAGTCTCTTTCCCGGTTTCCTGTCTTTTTTGTGAGTTTTATACCGTATAATAACTTGGAAGGAGTGAGTTTTATCAAAATAATGTGGAAATATTCACTCGTAGATTTTTTTCAAGATCTACAAGATGATGTGCTCACATTTATCGAAGAACTGGATTCACCCTGGACAATTAGAAAAACTTCGAGAAAAAGTGCGAAAGACTTACAAGTTTCTGCGATACTTTTTTTTCATCTATGAATCTCGCACCGGCTGTTATTTTTTCTCGATAAATGGCAGCAAGCTCATAATATATCTTCAGAAAGTCTACAAAAAATTATCCGACAAATTTTTCGATAAAACCCATTCCTTTCGTGTCATTATGGTAAAATCACAAGAAGGTGGAAAATCAAAAATAATGGAGAAATTGAAATATCGACGTTTTCGACTTCATATTGAAATCCAGCAACGAATAGTTATCATTTTCGTGGGAAAATGATCGTGGAGGTACCTTGATACTCGCTCAACAGGAATTTCTTCATTCCGTCGTTGACCTTCGACTTTCCCGCCTTTCCGGTCCACCGTGAACTATTAGGCATATCCAATCGTCTACCTATATTGGCAAAACTTTGAGATTCACCAACAAAATCTAGTTTTTGATGCTGAAGTTGGACTAATTCAGTGAGTATTTTTGACTATTCGTCGAGGTTAATACTCTTTTGTTTTTTGTATCCTTTGTACTACATATAGCTGGCATGATTAACTTGGAAAATTTCAACTAGGATGCTGCCAAGCGTAGCCCGAGTCATGGACTGGTTACAGGCTTTTTCCTTTCTTCATAATGAATGGAATAATAAAATATCATTAGGAAGAAACGGCGGGAGCCGTAAATTCTGAGTGGCCAAAACAAGCAGTTAACCACGCGAGGCTGAATTACTTTGCTCTATACCCTCTGCCAAATACATCATAGCTTAAGCGTACTTCATGAAATACGCAATGCTTCTGCACGATTTATAATCCCCCCTGAACTCTGCTAACTTGAGTATTTCACACCAAGTTTCTGACTCTCGAAATACTTTAGCAGGGAAAATACCTTTTAGCTGTCCACTAATGCATCAAGTTTCGAACTATTTGCTCTTGAAGAGATGAAGCACATTCATGTAGTTATTACGCCATACCCTGGTATGATACTTTGATAAGCTTAACCATTTTATCAAAGAAGTTTCCAAATTACTATTCTAAGCTGAATGTCTTGGTAGAAAAGATACTGAGAAGAGTGATTGATTAATGAAAATTCCGATAACGATTGAGACCTTGGTAAGACTTCTTATCGAGTTGGGCTGTAGAATAGAGATTCCATTGAACTTCAAAGTAGCTTATAGAATAGTTTGAGTCAGATTCTAGAGTATTGATCGTTAACATCGACTGCGATCACTTATTCTGACAAGTGAATCGTTGGCAGTAACCATATCTGAGGGCGTCTTTTTTCTTGTCCGACCTCGAAGATATGGATGTTCCACGACATAATTATCATGGACATTGAATCGTCTTGGAACAGAATCGAATCGATTGATCGCAGACAAAGGAATCACGAACTTTTTCGAAAAATGGTCCATGTTTTTCTGATAATTTTATCGAGAAGTTTTCAATCTTAAAGCTTCAATTCTGGAGAACGATTATACATATCATTTGGAAAGACCATGAATTTTTCAAGTCCCTCTTCAAACCACGCCGTTCTGATCGAATGCATTTCGTCTATGATTATGTCATCTAAAATAAATTTTGATCAAATCTTGGGACCTCATCAAATGTCAATCAACTATATTTTCAACAGTCTCAGATTCCAATATGACATCCTTTTCCAGCATTCTCAAAAGGAAAAGAAGTGAGGACATTTTTATCGTATTTGTGAATCGACTAAGTGAAGAATAATGCCCATGACATTGGAAGATAAGTAATCAGAAAATATAAGCATCATCCTGCTAGCATCAATTGTAAATTTCAAGTATTAAGGAAAATTGGACGGTAAGTCTAGAACATCTTTTTTTGCGTCAGCGATAGTTAGTAACAAAGTCAAATCTGATTGACGCACGAAGTCAAAGTGATATACATACCAATTTTTGAGGATTTCATAAACATGGCCTTTGTCGTAAATTGTGATGAATAGTCCCCGAGGTCTCCGATATATAACACCAAATTTTTGACAGGCAAGGCCTACTGTGGGCGTGTATACGATAGGCATCATTTGTTCAATGTTTTCTTTCAGCAATCGGAAGAAAAGGCGTTCATTTCGTTCCTGTAGAATGAGATTGTCGCTATTCAGTGAATTATGCAATCGCTGAAAATTTTCATCAAATCAAAGGGATTTGGATAATCATCAATTCAGATGGATCATGTCAGGATGGATGAACTCTGTTGATATCAGTGACCAAATTGAACAAATTTGATGTGTGATTTTAACATACTAGTGATGTGTATATGGAGATCCGTATGAGACAGAATCGATACATAAAGAATGGTTTTAGTAACACATTGCTTGAATTCCAGATCATTTCAAGAATAAAATATCAACCTCTATAGAGGATGGAGATCCATTATAACCTGATTTTTATAGTGCAAGACAAAAGCAGATTGTCTGATATTGATGATAGGAATTGGATTAATACTCAACTTATCAAGAGAATGTTTCAGATCCGGATCACGAATTTCCTTGAAACTTTGAAAATAATCTCCTTTCAGCACCAAAAGATGAAACCCACAATCTCAGACCCTAATGCTCGAACGTTTCCGAGCTACAGCTATGGACATTAGCATTGCAGGTATACCTATATGAATGATTTTTAACATGGGCCTATATGGGCAGTGCTAACGTTTTTCGCTGTAGCTCGGAAACGCTTAAGCGCGAGGGCCTATATTTTGGGGTTTTATCTTTTGGCACTAGAAGGAGACTATTCCCAGAGTTTCAGCCTAATCCGTTATCCAGATCTGAGCATTATCGAAAAGAGAAACTCTTACTCGTTAAAATGAGAAATAATTGGAACGCTCACAATTTTTGGGTCACAAATAGTGCCCCCCCCCCACCGTCTCATAGTTGGTGAATTTTAATCTATAACTGATGAGCAAGGTTCGTGTGTTACAAGCGATAGCTCAGAACGACGGATATGTTCATTATTTACCCATAGCTAATTTACCTGAAGTTCAATCAGGTAGACATAACGGTTCAAGTCTTCGGTGTACTTCATTACGGAAGCTTTACAGAGAGCTAGTTGTTCCTCTTGGGTTTTAAATCTTGGAGGCTGCAAGCCGTGGATTCCCAACGCTAGCCTCTCCTCCAATGTAAATGCCAGACCCTTTGAAATTTCAATTATATTTCATCATTAAGTTTCTTCATATACCGGCAAAAGACGCACTAAAGTCACAGTCGGATATAATTTCAGTATACCAACTTCAAAACGGCTCTCGCTCTATGAGGTACTGTCAATATTCTTTATGGGTCTCATTTAGAGACTTTTCATTAAAGTAGAACGTTTCTCTCGTCACTGCGCACGAAGATACCTCACTCGTTTCTTTCAAATTAGCTTGTAAGAAAGTAATGATGACAAAATTTTATGCGGATAAAATTGTGAACTTCAAGCTACTTTTCCGATTTTTCTGTAAAAATCTCATCTTGTAAAAATGTGGTTTTTACAGAATGATCATTTTTATCTTCATTAATGTATGACTGGTGTAGAGTTTTGAGTGAAATTGTAGGCTCCAAGAGATAGTAAATATGGTTTACGATAGAAGTTTCTGAGTAGTAACCGTGAGTGTAGGTCTAGAGATGATAATTTGATCATCTGTAATTTATGTTTTTTATCATACGAAATTCGAGACTGGAGACTAATTACACCTAGAGATTTATCCTTTATTTTTAATTATGATGTCTTTCAAATTCTAAAATCAATTGCATTCAACAAGCCAACCCTATATAATATAGGATTCCTACCATAAACTCGGTAATAGTATTGAGAATTTTAATGCGACAACATAGTCCAGGACAAGTGGATGGCGCCCATCGTTGGGATAGTTATTTCGACGAGGTTTTGTTGCAGAATCCTCTTCAGAAGACCCTCCTGGTCATAGAAATCCATGTTGCCAGGCCAAAAATGGTCACGATCTGTTTTAATCGAATTTGTTGAAACAATTTCATGAAATTGTTCATTTTTTATTAAAACTGTTATTCTAAGAAAATTAGATATTCCAAACAGAAGAGATCTCTTGTCATTTTTCGCTAAACTTGATCGCTTTCGAGTTATGAGCAAATTTAAAATGAAAATACAAATTTTGCAATCTCTGACATTAAATGAAAGCAACAATAAAGTGGATGATCAATGTTGCCACTGGGGAAATCTGTTCACTATGATGCCCTCTACAAGATTCGATGCCATCAATCGATGTTTCTGGCCCAAAATTTCATATTTTTCGAAGATCTCTATATATTGTATAGCCTCTCATCGGCTCGTATTGCCTACCCATTTTGAACCTCGGTATATAGGTATACTGTTACATTGATATTCACGACAATTGTTCGTTATCACCGCTTGAAGAAAGCGATGCTCTATTCCGGAAACGTGCCTTCTTGACACTAAATATTGTAGAGGACACCCTAGTGAACAGATTCCCCCGGTGCGGCAACATTGATTTTCCGCTCTGTTGTTACTTTGATTTAATGTCAAAGATTGCAAAATTTGGGAGTTTTCATTGTAAAACTGCTTATCTTTCGAAAACGATCAGGTTCAGCAAAAAATGACAGGAGACTTTTTCGGTTCTAAATGGGTCAAACTATTCTCCTAGGGTAATTTACTTCAGAAAATGGGAATCGAAAATAAAAATTTTTATCGAATTATTCCACCAAATTCGATTTAAACAAACTGTGACAATTTTTCGGCCTGGCAAAATGGATTTCTATGATCAGAAAGAATTTCTGGAGAGGCTCCTGCAGAAAAGCCCTTGGGAATAATTTTTCCAATGACGGCACCCACCCGTCCTGGACTAATAGCCACAGGTCTCGTCCGGCGCACTTATTACTGATAGATAAAATCACAACACTAAGCTATTCACACATCAATCAGTACGCACCACGCGACGAGATCACAAAATTCCCACTCAAGCTAATCAGACCCCATCGTTTCTAATTTATCTGACATCAATATTCCACATTGATTTTGCGAAATCAGGATAACCAGCGCAAATCAACAGAAATACATTTGCTATACATAACATGGAGAGCCAGCGGTGTATGATTCTACTTAATTAATTGTGCAGAGCTCATGATTATTTACTTATAATTTTCGCGATATAGAACCTTGTTGAGGCGGGGGTCTCGGAGGTATCCGATACCAGGCACGTTGTTCCAGGGGATGACATCACCCTGAACTTCGTTCACGTGCCTCCGTTGTTGGTCCCTTCCAGTGCCAGGAGTAACTGCCACTGCTGGAACACCAGCCCGAGCCCAGGCGCCACCATTTGCACCGCAGTTGCTTCTCCCACAGGATCTAAAAATCATTACGAGAAACCATCGTCTTGAATTCCTTTCTCAAATGAGATCCAAATCATTGGATGATTACTTGATGGGAGCTCCGTGAAGTTCGCCCGCCACTTTGAGATAAATATACCGAAAAATCAAGCGAAGAATTCTCCATCCAATGGTATAACTCTTCTAATGAGTAACTTGAGCACTTGAGGGATTAATTTCCATCAAAGTCTGAAAAATTACCCCTCATCAAAACATGAGAAATGCTCATCACTCCTCGAATATACACATTAGGGGAAGCCACGTAGGCTTAAATTGAAGCTCTTAATTTGAGTATTTCGACTGCAGCATCGAAACATATCATTATTCACGCAAAATTGTTTTAAGGTAGTTGTACACTGAAGCTGAAAATACAGTGAAATCTCCGGTCGCACTGACACCTCTGGTTGCATCAAAACTGTCCGCTATTCGGATGTGTCCGCTAATCAGAGGTTCATTTCTGTGATTATACTTCTGCTGGTCCCAAAAAATTGTCCGTTATTGAGAGGTGTCCGCTAATAGGAGGTATCCGTTAAGGGAGATTCCGCTAAATACCAGAAAAACACCAAAGTTGGGGAGGATTTAGTTCAAGTGTTAATGAACACCTGTGCAAAATTTCAGAATGATTGACCGTTCTGTTTCGGAGTAGTAGCCATCAAAAACCCGCCACTTTTAACATTGCGTTTATATGGGAGTCGACGATCCCGCATGAGCGCCATGCTAAAAGTGACGAATTCTGATGACCACCACTCTGAAACAAAACGGTCAATCATTTAAAAATTTTGCACAGGTGTTCATTAACACTTGAACTAAATCCTCACCGACTTTGGTGACATTCTGGTATATTTTGCATTTTAGTGTACAACCACCTTAACAGATATATCTCATGCATAAAGTATAGGCGACGCCGGCTCTGGCGGGAGGGGCAGCAAAGTGAGGAGTCCGCATACTTCCCATGTCGGCACCTGCCTATCCCTCATACATGGGACTTCTCCCTGTATGTTTAAACATTTTTGCGTCAATAATGATACATTTGGTTGCTGGAATCGAAATACTCAAATTGAGAGCTTCAATTTAAGCCTACGTAGCTTCCCCTAATGTGTATATTCGAGGAGTGATGAGCCTTTTTCATGTTTTGGTGAGGAGTAATTTTTCAGACGTTAAAAATTAATCCCTCAAATACTCAAATTACTCAAATTAAAAGAGTTATACCATTGGAAAGAGGATTTTTTGCTTGAATTTTCGGTATAATCATCTCAATGTAGCGGGCCAACTTCGCGTAACTGAGTGTCTGGGGATTTCCTGTATAGATTTTAATGAGTGGGGAGAGAGAGGGGGATTTGATACCGCATCTCATCATGAGAATGAACTGGTCAATTCTCTATATTTCAATGAATTTTGGGAGCTTCCATGGAATGGAGGAAGCTATATATGACTGTCTTGAGAGCGTGGGCAATCTGATTTGTGAAGAATTTTCGGTTGTTCTGAGTCTAGATTCGGTCCGAAAATTTCCCAATCAACTCTCACAACATGGTTTTTTTACATGAAATTTGAAGATTCTTTCGGAAAAAATAGTCTCACTTTTGTGGAAAATGACTGAGTACGTTCAAGTGAGCTTTTGGCACAAAAAAAACCGCGTTTTGGCACTTTCTAATTTTTCGAGGTGTTTTACCGCCTCAAATGTTAGGCAAGAATTTTTTCGTGTAGAATACACAAAAACACACTAGAATAGTATATTCCCGTACTGAGCGCGGTAGCCCAGTTTGAGCACTAAGACAGTTTGTATGTCGAGCGATGCGAGACAGACATGTCTTCCAGTGCCCAAAATGGGCTTGCAAGCGAAGTGCGGATATATTTTTTCATTACGAGAACTCCTAAAATCCTATATAACCGCGGCATTTTTAGGTTAGAGTCATGAAACATTTTTTTCATCACTCCAACCTAAAAATGCCGCGTTAAAATGGGATTTTAGGGTTCTTGTGATGAAAAAATATATCCGCACTTCGCTTGCAAGCTTATTTCGGGCACTGGAGGACATGTCTGTCAGTGTCGAAAATGGGCTACCGCGCTCAGTACGGAAATTTGAAAAATTTTTCTAGTCCCCGTGTGTTGATTGAGAATTCTGAGAACATTTATTTTATAATAGAAGCGTTGAGATAGATTTTCGTGATTTTTTGGTCGATTGGCCTCACCACACTAAAATAAATATTGATAAACAGCTTTTTTGAGCGTACGTCTGCCTGGAGAGGTCTAAGGGTCTGAAATTTTTCCTGAAGGTATGTTTTACATGTATCAACTGAACCCCATAATTTTCCCGTCGATGTAGCCTGGGGCCGATTTCACCATCTTATCCGTCGATACCCCTTAACAGTTTTGACGGAATCGCCTATATATGTACACGTAAAGTTAGGGGATGAAATGGGTGTTCAAAGTTGTAGTCATTTTTCGGTAAACGAGAATTTACATATCATTTTAATCTTCTGGTCTGATGAGTCCCAGCAGTGAAATTGTGCTAAGAGAGAATCGGTGTTTATTGTACGGAAGTTCAGATACTTTTTTATGCAGTTAAGATATCAGTAGAATTCGAATCGTATCGCTTGGCACCGTCTTATACTCGGCGTGTATCTCTTCATTCGCGTATTGATTTGTATCAATTAGCGTATTGACTAACGTTTATCAGTATTCGAATTGATTTTATTTCAAGACTGATTTGGATCCGGAAAAAAGAATACTTGACAAGACGACTTCGCATAGTCTTGCTCGTCAATGTGAAAATGTTATCAAAACCATAATAACACTTCATTGGGTCAAATCTTTCTTTAAATTCGCCAATTGGCATCAAAGAAAGCTTTCAGCTTTCTATTGCAGAAACACGTTGTTGCTGTGTAGACAGCTTAGAAAAAATGATTTACGACATTGCACGAGAATAGTGAATTAAGTAAGAAAGGAGCAAAGAAATTTCACGCACATGTTCCCGAAAAGAGTGCGCGCAAGTCTTTTACATACAAATTTTCGGGATTGAGCGTGGGAAGCTGCGTTTGAGTGGCTCATTATGATACTTATTGATATTTCTGCGGGGAATATTAGCACCATCCCATCCCTGTATAACACCATGAGCTCACAGAAAGAAACTTGATATTTTCAAAGTGCTTTCACAAATTCAGAAAGAATTCGCTGTTGTTGATCAGCGATCTTGCACTATTATGGCTATAGCATGAGCGGCGCGAAGCATGAATTCGTATGATACATGGGATTCGGATTATGCACCGTGAGACTGTACTGAGGCCCGAATTTATAGTCGTAATCCGGAGTCCGGATAAGCTAATCCGAGGCGCCACAATCGGTGCGGCAAGTTCGTCAATCTATTAGGACTGGCAATTGTGGCGCCTCGGATTAGCTTATCCAGACTCTGGATTACGACTATAAATTCGAGCCTTAGATGTACACAAATAAAGTAACATCTTTGATGAAATAATCCTAATGAGAGCGAGTTTTAAAGATCCCTTTAATTGATTCAGATGGAGCAACGATATTTGGCAGAGCTATATTTCACTTCTGCAGGTCATGGATTCAGATATAAATTCTTTGATCACTTAATCAGAATGTCGACTTTCAGTATAAAGTTGATTTGGAATACAGCTTTCTCTGCAATGAGAAAATCGGCACGACTCGGGATTTGATTAAGGTAGCACTCGCGGGTATAGAACGATGAGGGTCATCGATCCCAAAAAATTCCTGAACATACTTCAAATGATTCTTAATCAATATCCGTTTCGAAAAAAAAGAGGTTGCCGACCTCTTTTTGAGAGAAAAATTCATGAACATCTCGCCCTTATACACGCGTTCTTATGAGACGGACGCACAAAAGTGCACATCACTCCTGAACGATGAGCGTATTAATTCCCCCAAAATTCGGAGAGTTGTATAAAACCTCGAGAAACTGAATGAAACGAGAAAATTCATGGGTCGCCGATAAAATAGAGAAGATATCGCAAAGCAGACTTATGAACTCGGGTTATAGTATAGCTAGTGTACCTGCTCGGGGGAGCCCCACGCTTGGTACGGCCCTACGCGCTAGTGCTATCTTAATTAATCACTATTTGCAAAGTGACCGAAGTCAGAGGGGAAAAAAACGGAAAAAAGCAAGAAAAGCATTACGGGGTGCCCAGTGAATTTGTTAATTCGAAGCACAATCCAATTAAAGTGGGCACATATGTTGAAACAGACTTTCATGGAGCTTCTATGATTGTTGGATATATGGATTTCAACGTGGATTACGCGAATTATGATTTCATATCATGTGATGCAAATGGTTATTCGAAAGAGGAACTATACGATATATAAATGATTAATTCAAATTTGCCGCAGCGATGTGTAGTTAAAATGATGTGCATCAGATACCTGTTCCTGGAAATTTGCATTCGTGGAAGATAACTAATTTAACCCCCGTCGTTTTATGAATTCGAGTCATACTTTTACCACAAACGAATACATTCGTATGGGTACTTATTACGAGGGACGACTGTGCGGAATTTTATTGAGAATTCAATGTATTTGAAGCGAAATATTTGTTACGGATCCCGGTATGTGTGTGGATTTATCGTACATACCATTTCAAAGGTACGTATATGTCTGTGAGAGGATTATTCTGCTACCCTGATCAATGGAACAATGTTTTTGAACGAGTATTTCTCTCAAAATCGACCAACATACTCGAGGACTGACATTATAATATCACTTGAACAGTGGACCAGTCAGTGATGTTCAGAGAATGTGAATTACGGATTCGGCCGAGAGTTTTTGAGAATATTTTTCTTTTATCACCAGGAGAGAAATTCAAAGTCACATTTTTTGCAAATACAATCAGTCTTTAGTTCGTTCCACTGCACCAACCATTTCCAAGCTCCATCGAGGGTTATTAGTATACTACTCACATAGGTTCGCAAGTTGAAGAAAAATTATAAGTTACAATTGCAGTGACAATGCGATTAAGATTAAACATTGATACAGTATAATTTTTCCACTTTGGGCTATTTAGCTTGGTCACCATTGCGTCTGATGATACAGATCCCTCCGGTGCTTGGATTGCTTGATATTCATTTTTTTCTAATGTGTATTCCAAGCAGTGAGAAATCGAAAACAGTTCATTAGTTCATAACTCTTTCTTTCAAATGCGAACTTGCCTTCCTCAGATTCAAATAGCCAGTAATAACGATCGAATGAAAGGATCATTTTTCCACTTTGAATATCTTTATATCTCAGCAAGTTTAAGCCTTGCAAACAACTCATTGCTTCAACATAAATAAATGTACCCATCGACACAGTTGGTGGGGTCGCTGGGTATCAGCTCAGCAGATCATCGAAGTTGAGCATCGTTCGGCGCGGTTAGTACTTGGATGGGTGAACGCCCATCTCGGTCTAACCAACCTCGACTTGCTGACTTTTCTGATCGATTAGTTGACACTTACACCTCAGCAACGTCAGCGGGAGGCATGAAATGTTACAATTGCGATGTTCATGCTTACGAAAAGTGGCATGAGCACGGTAAAGGTAGCATAAAATATATGCCGAACTCTCCGGAGTACGTTTTCTCCCTTCAGGAGTTTTCCCTCGCTCCACGGGCATGATTCCCGAGCAAATGCGGAGAGAATCAGGTTCAGGGTGAGTGGCTGGATCTCAAACACGCCACGATAAAACACGAAACGTGAAACCCATGAGATCCGCCCTAGTTGGCTGAAGACGACCGTTGAACACATGGGAAAAAAATAAAAATAAAAATAATAAATGAATAAATTTACCCACAAACTAAGGTATGATGTTTGTCTTATTCCAATAACCTATATAAAATGAGTCTATATTGAGCCCGAGTGCTGAAAATGAGAGATCCCACTACATCGAGTGGGAAGCTTAATCTTTCATTTTGGAAAGATAGTCATTGATGTGGAGTTGGAATTTATTCATGTCGAATTTTCTGATAACGTAAAGAAAACTGAGTCGTGAATTCAGTGATGATCATATATGTACTGTGATGAATAATTATTTTAACCGAGATTAAACGACCACGTATCAACTTTGAAGTAATCTAATTAATCAAAATGAGATTTTGATTTCTGGAACTGGGTAAATTGATGATGGGGTTGGGTGAATATTTATCGCAATCCAGATTAATATACCTGCGGTAATGTTCCCTGTGATTCAATACGTGTGAATTGGATTTTATAAAATAAATTATTAGTTTACAATGCAAATTTATTCAAATTGATCAATTTGATTTAGAGAAATCGAACTACCAAAATTGATGGTTGAATTTCTCCCATTCTGGGGAAGTACTTATATTGAGTTAAAATAAATATTTTCTCCAATGTAATACAATCTTTCTGATTTCGGGGCAATTCAGTGTTTGAGTACACATTTTATTGGAGATATAAATAAATAATTATTCGGAGATATAAAATCTTATTCCATCAAGTATGATCAATTTTTGAACCAATAAAAATCCTCTATCAACTTAGATCAGTGATTCCGTCGAAAGTGGGATTTTTCGTGTTCCATGTTCCCCCAAGCTTTTGAGGGTCGGGATGTGCACTGTAGCAATCTTCTGGGGTGTATTCTATTGGTGCACAACTATGTTAATAGTTTTAGAGACGATCCTAATGTTCCTTCATTTTGCAGTGCCTGATAAAGGGTCCAAATGTCCATTCCGTCCCCTGTAGTAAAATGAACTTGGACTTTTGAATTCATCGCGATGCATATGTAGAGTCGAAAACCCCTATGTGTAGCTACGTACTCCAATTTTTAATACTTCAAATAATATAATCCACCACTTTGCGAGTCTAAATTAAGCCCTCAGCTCGAACACGACCATCCGACATTTTGAAGACGGGTTTGCACCAAAACTGCTTGCTCAGCACTGATTCGGCCGGCAAAGTCCCCGATCGTCTATTGAGCCTTTCTAACCGATGAGATTGATTTCTAGAAACCCAAATACACCTCATCCATGTGCCACAGTAGCCGAAAACTCGAATCTGTAGCCGGGCGCACCACATGAACGTGTTTTCAGAATGGCCTACAAAATTTTCTGTCCTTTCCGTCCCCATGTTGTGCTCCGCCCCAACGCGCTATATCGCTTTGTGAAACACATTTTCTTTAAGTATTTGTTTGCATTGAATCAAATCTATGCGAAAAAGAGTCTCCAATTAGTTGGCGAGCCGTGAGAATATTTCTAAGGCGAAATATCCATTCCGTCCCCCTCCGCGACCCCTTGAACTCGACATATCTATGCTCTCTTAACTTTTCCGAGTGAAATCTCACTCGGAAAGAGTGAGTTCTGACTCGGAGTTCGGAGTGAAATCGTGGCAACTCGGTACCGAGTGAGTTTCACTCAGAAAAAAGAGTGAGATTTTTCACTCGGGGAATCCGAGTCAATCCAAACATTATTTCACCGAAACTGAATATTTTCGTTTAATCAATACGTTGCGGGCTATAAAATAATTAAATTGTTATTAATCAACCGAAGGTTGGGAAAAAAGAAAAAAATCAATTCCGCCTGTGGCGGCGTGGTCACTTCAATATTTTTGTAATTTGGGAAGTGCGGGGAATCGAACTCGGTTGTCATGATTGTAAGTCGGACTGCTTCTCCACTGGGTTACTTCTGCTGTTGAAAGCTGAGGTCCATAGCAATCTGTTATGTGAATGATGCACCGTGTAACTTTATACGTGTCGTAAGTGGAAATGAAAATATAAAAACTAGCAATGGCTTCGGGTGAAGAAATAACACAACCTACATTTCCCCGGTAACAGGGCATTGCTTCTATATTAATAATAGGGTTGATCAATTGACACGTAATATGATATAATATTGGTCTGTACATGCATTTATAAAACTTATGGAAGAGGATATTGACATTACTTAGCTCAGTTTTTCAAGGAATATTGTAGGAAATCTACTATTTTCCTCTTTGTGAGCAACGCATTGAGATCCATCAGTAACAAACGTGCGGTTGAACATAACCTAAAATTTGATTTGAGCGTCTCACTCTTGCATCCGAGTAAAATTTCACTCGAACTTCGGAGTGAAATTTTTGATTTTTTTGATATCTGACTCTTTACCGAGTGAAATGGACTTTCACTCGGAATCCGAGTGGAAAATCTCACTCGGAGAAGTTAAGAGAGTGTCCGGCTTCAATTTTGAGATACGTTTTTCGTGTCAAAACAAGTGGAAACCATTTGCAACGACCCACTAAAACTCGTCTGGGGCTGGAATATGTTTTTTGGCCCAAATCACGCTCGGTGACGATTTTGGCCCCAAAAAATCCCACTTTCGGCGGAATCACTCAAATACATACATTGAACTAGAGTAATTTTTTTCTCAGTGTACCGTCATAGGCTTGTCGCTTGGGGGAATGCTTGAAAGTTATAGATTTTGTATCGCTTTGGACACGATCTCTTGGTGTGTTAAGTGTATGAGTATTCTCAAATTTTTCGCCGGATTCATGACCCGTACTCGCTGAAATACTTCACGAGTGAAGAAGTCGTTTTTGATCTCTTGAAGCATGTAATTTTATTGAATAGTTATATCTGTCCTTCATTATTCGCCAAAATGAATCAATCAGCGATCCAAAATGTTGATTTGCACATGATGTGATTCCTCTACTTTGATCAATTGAAAAGTTATGCTGATGGTGCTAAGTAGTATTAATCGAAATCAAAGTGTTACGTTTATACAAATTGATGCATAATGTATCGGAACGATTGCCACGCGCACGGACCAAGTAGAAAATAACGCGCTTGAGTCAGACCAGACAAACTAATACAGCTGTCTCATTCACACGTTTTTTACACATCTACACATATATTTATTATCAAACGACGTCGTGAGAGTGGCATGTGAAGAACTCGAGACTTGACATAAGCGATTATCTCATACTAGCCCCGGGTTTCACATTTCTTTCCACGGCAATACTCCTCTTCATTTCAATGCGAGGAAATCCATACCAATCATTATTGTATATCCCATTTCTCGTCTCATCACTCAAATTTGTCACTAATGTGATATTAGTGTCAGTTACATTGTGGATATAATGTTACAAAAAAATTGTTACAATGCATTGATGTCGCGGTAAATGTTAATTCTTGTGTTAACTAACGTATTAGGCAGGCTAAGGGAATGAATATAAAAGCTCACACAGAGCTATAATACGCGTGGCCCAAAATAAAAGCAGCGATGTGTGCATGTGTGGTGGAGGCAAGGCCGTCGAAGCGTGGCATATCTGAAAATATCACGACGATGTGAATGTGGACTTGAAGCAAACACGTATAAGAGAATGTCTGTGTTATGATATCTTGGGATCTACAGACATTTAATTGCTTGATGGAATGTGTCTCTTCTATAATGTCATTATCTTGATTAGTTGATACTTGACACATTAATACAGTTTGGATGAAATGAAGCCTTGGACTTGTAGAGATGCGGAAGTATTAACTACGTATATGTACTAGATTATATGATCTAGATGATTCCATATTTTATCTGCGGTAAGAGCAAGAGACTTTAATGTCAATGTAAAATCTACTTTGTATGGACTCTTTAGACGACTATGAGTTTGCGAATACTAGGGCTAATAGATACTGGGAGGTTATAAAAACCACTGAATACATGGTAATATTGTGAGAATTTTGTTCAAATATTCATGAGTATCTGCGCAAAATTTCAAGACCGTTCAGGTTTGGAGTTCCTAGTCATTAGAGAATCGGGTGCTTTGGTCTTAGTTAACATTGCATTCATAAGAGGAGAGACGAGAAACAGCTTTTTTCAGTCTTCCAACTGATGCAGACCACAGAAATTGATTAAGTTGCGACAGGAATAAAAAGTTGGTACAATTACGAATCATTCGGCTAACAAGGAGAACAATAGCATCAGGTCTGTGGAACACGGATCTTGATGAAACTCTGGGAATCATCTTGTTTCGGTGAGGAGTGAAGGTATCTCCAAGGGTTTGATCCAATAGGTCTCATATCCCGAGATACACTAGGGAGCAAAGTGAACTGCAATGGGATGACGGTCAGCGGGCAATCGAGATCTTGCATCTCGCTTGCACCTAGTGGATTATCTCACGAAAGCGAGTGAGATGACTGATATCGAATGGTCTCTGACCGTCACATCTATTGCAGTTCACCTTGTTCCCGAGTATACAACCAAGGAGGTTAGTATTGTCAGCATATCTATACATTAGGGTGTCCGTTATTTCCCAAGTTTCTCCGATCCTCCATGCCACCCACCACAACCTAATCATTTGTTGAGATATTGCGATAAAAAAATTTTCGTGGATCTAGGTGATGTTCAGGTGCTGTCCCACCTGAAGCGTTTTTGTCTCAATTGAGGCGTCAAAACGAAATTTGATTCAGTAATCAACATTTCTTGCACAGATGCATGCTTCTATATCCCTGAAAGCATTTTCAATCGGTAGCCAGTACGATTTCCTCCAAAATGACCACTTGTTGCAGTCAATTTGATGGAGAAGAATTAGAGTTATGGCTGTTCTCGAAACTTAGAAAATTCCAGGTACCGGATCCGTGAAACAGGGTTTCCCTCGAAGAATCCAAAAAATACGAATTTTGAGTCGGTCTATTTTGAAGATGTGAATATGTGTTTTTGATGTATTTTTGAACGTAGAAACAGAACCCGTGCTCAGTTTCACCTGTAATCGTCAGGATTTTTTACTAGACTCAAAAAAAAAACGATAAAACAAAAAACGGTCGTTTCCAGTCACTTTCATGTTCTTCGGGTAGATGATAATATGCGAATGAGTGGGCTATCTCCGGTTCTACTGTATCAAATTGAATGTTTGAGGTAGTCATTTTGAAGGAAATTGCACCCCGTATCGATTGAACACTATTGAAGACGTAGAAGAGAATGCATGCGCGGTTGATGCGAATCATTGACTCAAATTTTTATTTAATACAAGGGTACATTTCAAATAAGAAACGCTCTAGGTGGGACAGCATTCAAACTTCACCTAGGTTCCTGAGAATTTCTTTCTCGCAATATCTCACCAAATGATTAGGTTGTGGGGTGTGGCATGGGTTATTATTTTAACGATCGAGAGAAATCGAGGTATACTGCATGCTGAAATTATAAGTTTTCTCATTCTGGAGAACTAGTTAATTTAGTTAATATTAATTGACATGATTGTGCGATTATAATGTCCCCTAACTCTCGCCGTTCAAGACGTGTTTAAATTTTTCACCACGATTAAGAGAGATTCTATTTTACATAAACGCGTGTTTGGCGTCTAGTGATAGGTATCTAATCACTCTTATAAACTCTCAAATCTCCATTTTTATATTGGATACAAGCTTTTTCAAGAACCATCGTTATTTTCCAAGCCAAAACAAAACCACTTCGACAGAGTGAAACCAATTATTCTCGTTATTTATCTAAAACGCTTCCGCCTTTGTGAAAACGCTTCGATGTTCCATTTTTCTTTTTTTTTTTTTCCATATGCCACGCAGAAAAGATTGCATATGAGCAAGCTAGAAAATTTTCGTGTGTAAAAAAACGTTGGTGGTAAAAAAAAGTTTCTGCAAAACATGCTTGCTCGGGTGACTCGTCGGTTATCGATTTTCATTCTACAGGATACGTATAGTATAGTACCGGTTTTGAAATATTTACATAAATATGCTAAGCAAAGTCAGCATCATATACATTTGTTATCTTTCTCATGCAATAATACACGTCGCATGAAGATGATACGCGAAGGTGTTAGAACTGAAAAATACTCGTTCTATTTTCTGTAGATGACCAAAGTAATGAAGGTATCATTTCTCTCATTACTGTGATGAATGTTTTTTTTTTCCAATTTATCTACATTTGATGGTCATCACATCATCGAGATTAGCAACACTGTACATATCTAAACAACTATCTCGATGACATTAATCAGCAATTTCATGTTTCACAGCGATTACCCAATTACTCAGATATTTTATCAACTAGACATTCTTAATTACAATCAAAGACATCATTCCTAAAAATAAAATTTTCTTGGTCTCATTAGTCGAAAAATCCATTGAATATACCATAACCGATGAATGACGATACGAGATTTTATTACATCCACATTGCTCGTCAACTCGTAATTTTTCACAAATTCCGCCCTCCACATTTCGAGATTCTCAGAAAATACATCCCACAAAATTTATCTATCGATCGAAAAAAGCTCCAGTACAAATAAATATTCATCGCAGCGTAAAGAGACCATTTGGCTTCCACTTCGGATAGAAATATATATCGTGAGCAGTGTAGGTATCTTTCCGAATCTGCGAGATCGTAAAATATGTTTAACGTTCTTTCCTAGAAATTTGCTGTTTCGAAGAAAACTTTGGAACTGAAGTACTACTCCCGTGCCCTTATTCAACTCTCTCTTTCTATGAAAACGACTCGATAGATATATTTGGAGAATTGCTAGGTTGGATTCTTGCAAACCGGCATATTCGGACGAGATTAATGCACGAAGAGGTTATAACAAAGTTTCTCAGTATTCGAGCTTTTCCAAAACTTTGCGCATGGATTTCAAAATATGCTGATCTCATAACTTTTTGCAAAGATGCACAAATTTATATTTGACTAGAATCTATGTATCATATACATAGGTAGCTTGACAACGTAAAATTTCCCATATTATTCATTACAGGCTGCATACTTTGGCGAAATTTTATAATATACATATATTGAAATGATTGGAATGCTCAATTTATGCAATGAAATAAAATAACCGATGAATTTTGTTTGGATTCGTGCGGATGTGCGATAGCGCGGATATGACGAACAAGAAACGATAAAAAAAAATGACAATGCACGCTGGTGTTACATACACATGCCATGCATAGATATGAAACATCAGCTGAGTGAAAATTTTCATTACCTATAACAGCAGTGCGTGTGGGAGGAAGCATGAAAAATACGTCGTCTGCTACGAAATGACAACAATCGATCCAAACTCGATACTCGTCAATATATATCGAGTTCAATATAAACAATGTAGATCGTGCGTTTTCGAAAGCTCGTGACTTTTTAGCACTTTTCATTCGTGTGATTGCAAACATACGGAAACGTAATTATTTTATTTAAATACAATTTTCCGAGTTTTTATTGACCAACTTTATGCGCCATTATTAGCTCATTCCGTTAGAATCGAAATGTATTGAATTTTAATGATTATGTACACCAATCCATTTTGAATTTCGTTGAATTTTGTTGAGTCCTATTTGATGACCCATTCCATAACAAACTCCCACTCTAAAAATCATTACGACAATTCTGAGTTTTTGAGTAGGATTCCGTTATGAAAACGTTCATTGGATAGAATTCAATAAAATTCAACGAAATTCAAAATGGATTTGGTTAAAAACCCTGGATGAACACCGAGCTAAGAGGCATTCTAACTTGAGACGGTTGTAAGAGCTGACATTTTTTCAAAATTTTCCCAGTATAAAGATGAAAGTTTTATTCAAATCAATTGAGTCACTCGTCCGTATATATTCAGTTGACCAAGTATAATGGACTAAAATAAACCTGAGCTTTCATGGCTTTTCTAGACAGGTATTTAATTGAGCCTTATTACTATTATCGTAATGCCACACCTGTCGAATTTATCCGATCAGCTGTTCCTCCAACCCGCTGTGTCTTCTCTATAAATATTTTTACACGAACGAGGCTTCGTAAAAATAGAATTCGTGAACAGCGAGACGAAAGCCGTATAGAAGCATAAGAGAGTATCAAGAATTTCACACCTTTGTATATATACCTATACCACAAAAAAGAATAATAAAAAAAAAACGGGGGACCTGAAATTCTTTGTAAAGCTGGGGCAGTGAGGTAAATGACTCGTGATGCGCGAATTACGTGCATCTTTAGATGCGAGTGTTCGCAAGTATAAGAAGAAAGAGAGAAATAAAAAGAGATCGATGCGCGCACCTGCGCAATGCAATTACGTTATATACCTATCCCGGTGTGGAGTCTGCGTTTTCTATACCTATCTATTCTTTCTTCTTGATATTCGCTACCACTTATTTTCTTACGAATAATTTTCTAACCTTAACCGACAGCTATTCGAAGAAAATCTCTTTTTGATAATAGGGCACAGACGAATGAGATAACCGTTGGGACATTCCCTAAACGAACGGGAATTTCCATTCTATTTGTGGACTTTAGAATCATCAGAATTGCATGAGCTTGAAATTAGGCTGTATCTATAGAGGTTTAACACCCACTTTCGTAATTCTATGTAGAATTTGAATATGAGGGTGGTAAATGGGTAAGTTGACAACCTTATGAAGAGAAATCGATTTCGAGCAAGCAGTATGAGATACATATTTGGGGCAAGCACGTGTATCGATCGGTCGGTTTACGGGACACCGAGTTATAAGCTAACCCCTCAATCAGGGCTTCTTTGATATCTTTCAACCCCTAGTTCACGCCTTGATGTAAAATTCCCATGGAAATATATTCAAAAATTACCGAATATCTATCCAAATTGTGTTGAAATTTATAGGATATAATTACGATTGATGAAAGTACTCACAGTAAACTCCTCTGCAATGAAAACATGATGATGATAGAAATTGTCAGTTACAGCAGACAGCAGACGACAAATACTGGCACTGGATGCCTTAGCAAAGGTGCACTGCACAGCTGATATTTTGCTACTACACTATTCTCTCTTTCTCTTCAAATTCACCTCTATCTCCTTTCCTCTCCTCTCCTCACTATACCTCACATGAAAAGAGGTAAAACCGGACCGAGTCAGATATAATAGTATCTGTATAGGCCGTCGCGGCTGACTTTACTTTCTGTCTGCGCATATATACACATGACGATCTGACGATGTGACGATGGTAAGCGCGCGCGCGCACTACTGAACTGAACCCGAGCCCGATAGCTTGCTCTTCCCAAGCTTCTTTTTTCCATGGGTGTGTGGAGATGATATGGGCATAGAGGCTGTTCAAGTGTATGTGTGTGTGGGAGGGTGGGGGGAGGGACGTATATGGGTGATTTTGATGAAAAACTGTGACGTGAGACAGGTGCTTCGTATTTGACGGTGATGGATGTTTATACCGTATTCCATCAAAATTTACACATGTGGCAAAATTTCGTGACGATCACAATTTTTGACCTGAAAATGAGTGCTCTCTCAGTTATATAGCTGATATCTTGCTGAAATATCAGGTACTATGTATATGGCTATTATTGCGAGAACTTATACACGGAACTTACCATAACCTCGCAATGCGACGAGCAAACTCCATATCACCTCCACTAAAATTTCTCTAGAGGTATTATTTCAAAATACACTTCGTATTACTAAAGTTTCAGATCGATCCGTCAAGTCACGAAGATTGAGATCCATCCCTGCTGCAAATAATTCCATACGACTTCGTGGGACCTGCAGCTCTGGGAAAATTTCCAACCTTCTTTCGTTCTTAACAAAATTTGGCATTGAGGACTTTTAGCATACAAATTTTGACCATAATCGACCCAATTCATACACTTATGGAAGAGAAATTGTCGAATTTGGTATGCTGCGCGTCTCGGATGCCAAATCTCGTAAAGAACAAGATTGGAAATTTTCCCAGGGTCAGGTCGCACGAAGTCCCATGGGATCCCACGGGATCCCATGGGGTTCCGCGGAATTATTTTCAACAAGGATAATACTGTCCTTCCGCAGTTACACGTTAGCACCCGAGTTAGCACCAGGTCGAAGTAATCGTTGCAGTGGTTGTTCTCAAATTTTACCTTCAGAATACCCTGAATGTTGAAACAACTATTTTTCATAGTTTTCATGGCCAGAAAGCGTGGTTTACTCCCCAAGCCATGTGCCTCGTTGGTGTCATGGAATCTTTACCGAAATTCAGACATTTTTCCAGAACGCTAACAGCGCGTCCTAAATTCACTCTATAGGTCGCTTCGTCTCGGGGAAATTTCTAGTAAGCCATTCAAAATAGTACATTATTGCCTTGGGCGCGTACGCCCAGTTCGGGCGCTAGGACAGTTTATTTTCCGAGCGAAGCGAGGGAAATAAGTCCTCCGCGCTCGAAATGGGCCTGCGAGCACAGAGCAATAATGATTTTTCATCATGAGAACCCTAAAACCGCATTTAAAAGCGGTCTTTTTTGGTTAGAATGATGAAAAAATATGTCAAATAAACAAATACTAGCGGAAGAAAAGGTCCAGAATCAAAATTTACAGTTCTGCATGTACAATTGCAGCCGCAAATCACCCATTTTACTAACATATGTCAGATTCAAGTATACCATGTTACCCTACTTGGGGTCAATTTATCTGGCCGCAAATAGTAGTTCTTTTCATCAGTGTATGATGGGAGTAGACGAGATCCGTGCAGAGAATTTTTTCCGCCGTCCCCCGTATTTTTGCGAGCGATTATAAGGGCGAAATTTCAAGTCAATGTATGTCAAAGTCCATGTAACTCTATAGAGAGCCGTTTCCTACGATATTCATTAGAGTGGGGGAAAAGGAAAATGAAATCATCTGCGGTGCCATATACTTTTATCAACTCAAATGACTGTTTAAATATGAATTTGGCGTTTGCGAAATTCAAGTTGGAAGAAACGCGAATCCCGCGATTTGCAACATTGAGTAACAGCAACAACAAAGCATGAAGTAAATGTCCCCAGAACTAGCTAAATTCTGTTCACTAATGTTTCCTCTACAAGATTCAATCACACCAACTCGAGTTACCGGCTACAACTTGATTCGTAATGTCAACATTATCACTATGATGCGAGCGATATTCAATATAAACTTTATGAAGAAGTGTGCATTGGAAGCTTCCGGAAAATTGGAAGATGTGAGCCGGTAACGTGAGTTTATGCTATCGGATCTTGCAGAGGACACTCCAGTGAATAGGTTCTATTTCTGGGACCATCGATTTTTTGTTTCATTGTTGCTATTATTTGATGTCGAGATTGCAAGACTCAGGAATCATGGCTCCTAGAGAAAAATATTCGAAATGCTCCAAATTACCATAGCTCAACCTCTTCCCGCATTTGTCCACATATATGGACACATCTTAGAATCGGGTTCCCTTGATTTTCTTCGACTATGGAAGGAAAATATTCGACACATCATCTAAGTCAGCCCAGACTGAAAACCCAAGCTTTATGATTTTGGAGAACGTATTAGTCTTTTCATAAGTAAGTAATCCATTACAGGAAATGATTATGATGACCATCTCACTTGATCATGCACTTTAGAATTTGGAACGACTCATCTCTTAAGTAACTGTTTTAACTTATTAAATTTTGATGATAGGATAGAAGTTGTAGCCAAATCATGTTTTGCTTTCTCAAAGAGAAAGGGTAGTATTCGTGACAAGATATTTTTGCTCAATTTTTCCACTCAAAATTAATTTTTCATTCTAAAAATCTGGCTTATCCCTGGTCCTCCACGAATTTAACTTTCTCTGTCGTTGTCCGCGTCCGTGTGTATGTGTGTCTGTGCAACGTAATTTTTCGTCAACGGTTTCTCCTCAGCCTTTCGACCGATCTTTCTGAAATTTATGTGGGTGGTAGAGGACCACGCAAAGATGTGTTGAAAGGAGTCATAGCTCACTCTATTAAACACTTCTCGATTAATGAGTCTTTGAAAATAAAAATGTCAAAATTTTCCAAAAAACGATTATTTTATATTGAAATATCTTTTTCCAAAAACAACACACCAAATTTCGCGTCACCTAAACAACCACTTTTTCAGTATTCTCCGTCAGTTGGTCAATGTGGAATTTCCATTCATATCTATCTCTACCAATCAATTCATGAATCCTCTATCAATGAAAAAAGAATCATGTACAGTTAAACGTGATTCCGTATCAACCAATCGATCAAGAATGGCGAGATGAACATTTTATTAGGTCACTTCAAGTTACCTTAGACATTTTTCCTAGAAGATAATTCAGAAAATTCTGAATAATTTCTTGGAAATTTAGACATTTTCATTCTCCAAGACTCATTAATCGAGAACTGTTCAATAGAGGAAGCTATAAATCCTTTTAACACATCTTTGCGTGGTCCTCTACCACCCACATAAATCTCAAGAAGATCGGTCAGAAGGTTGAGGAGAAACCGTTGACGAAGAATCATAGAATTTGTTTCGTGACAACAGATTTTCCACTAACTTTACCAGTCAATCATTTTTTGCTTTCTCAAAGAGAAAGGGTTGTATTCGTGACAAGAGATTTTTCTTCAATTTTTTCACTCAAATCCATTTTTTATTCTAAAAATCTTCACTTAATGGGATTCGGCTTTAACCATTCTTTTCTCCTCGCCGAAATCTTTCGATTGTAGGTCACCCTTTTCCCTCCAACATCATCCACTCCACGCAAGAAATTCATCATTGTTCCTCACTGCGTGTGTCTGTGTGTGTGTGTGTGTGTGTGTCCGTATGAGCATTACTCTATCTCTTCAACACTTTGATCAATCCTTCTGAAATTTTTATGAGTCATAGAGGACCACCTCAGGATGTGTAGCACCAATTTACACCTCATTGTATCACACAGTTCACGACTTATGCGTCTTAAACAACAAAAATCAGAAAAATTTCTAAAATTCTATTATTTCATTTATAAATATTTCTTCCCACAACTTTCATATCAAACTTTCTGTCACTTAAACACTCATTTTTCTTCCATTTTCTCTCACTTTGTTGATACGCATTTCCCATTTTTATTCATTTACATCATTCAAATCATAAATTCTTCACGATGTGAAACAAAACCACTTTTTATTTTTTCCTCATACATTTTTCCCAAATTCTGTACTAACCAATCGATCTATAATGCCAACAGCAACATTTTATTAGCTCACTCTAAATTTCTGTAGGATACCATTTTAGGAGATATTTTCAAAAAACTGAATTCAATCTTTACATTTTTATTTTTAAACACGCGTAAGTCGAAAACTGTTCGATAGAATCAATTGCAAATTCTTTCAGCATATCTTTGGCTGGTCCTCTATGACTCATAAAAATTTCAGAAGGATCGATCAAATGGTTTATAAGAAACCGTGAACGAAAAATAATGAAATGCGACTCAGAATTACTTCAATTTTCACTAAAATCGATTTTTTATTCTAAAAATCTACACTTAATGGTATTTAGCCTTAACCATTCTCTTCTCCTCGTCGAAATCTTTCTATTGTAGGTCACCCTTTTCCCTCCACGATCATCCCCTCCACGCAAAACATTCATCTTTGTCTTTCACTATCTGTTTCTGTGTGTGCTTGTCCGTGGGAGCATAACTCTATCTCTTCAACACTTCGATCAATCCTTCTGAAATTTCCATGAGTCATAGAGGACCACTTCAGGATGTGTAGCACCAATTTACACCTCATTGTATCACACAGTTCACGACTTATGCGTCTTAAACAACAGAAATCAGAAAAATTCCTAAAATCCTATTATTTCATTTACAAATATTTCTTCCCACAACTTTCATATCAAACTTTCTGTCACTTAAACACTCATTTTTCTTCCATTTTCTCTCACTTTGTTAATACGCATTTCCCATTTTTATTCATTTACATCATTCAAATCATAAATTCTCCACGATGTGAAACAAAAACACTTTTTATTTTTTCCTCATACATTTTTCCCAAATTCCGTACTGACCAATCGATCTATAATGCCAACAGCAACATTTTATTAGCTCACTCTAAATTTCTGTAGGATACCATTTTAGGAGATATTTTCAAAAAACTGAATTCAATTTTTACATTTTTATTTTTAAACACGCGTAAGTCGAAAACTGTTTGATAGAATCAATTGCAAATTCTCTCAGCATATCTTTGGCTGGTCTTCTATGACTCATAAGAATTTCAGAATGATCGATCAAATGGTTTATGAGAAACCGTGAACGAAAAATAATGAAATGCGACTCAGAATTACTTCAATTTTCACTAAAATCGATTTTTTATTCTAAAAATCTACACTTAATGGTATTCAGCCTTAACCATTCTCTTCTCCTCGTCGAAATCTTTTTATTGTAGGTCACCCTTTTCCCTCCACGATCATCCCCTCCACGCAAAACATTCATCTTTGTCTTTCACTATCTGTTTCTGTGAGTGCTTGTCCGTGCGAGCATAACTCTATCTCTTCAACACTTCAATCAATCCTTCTGAAATTTCCATGAGTCATAGAGGACCACCTCAGGATGTGTAGCACCAATTTACACCCCATTGTATCACACAGCTCACGACTTATGCGTCTTAAACAACAAAAATCAGAAAAATTCCTAAAATCCTATTATTTCATTTACAGATATTTCTTCCCACAACTTTCATATCAAACTTTCTGTCACTTAAACACCCATTTTTCTTCCATTTTCTCTCACTTTGTTAATACGCATTTCCCATTTTTATTCATTTACATCGTTCAAATCATAAATTCTTCACCATATGAAACAAAACCACTTCTTATTTCTTCCTCATACATTTTTCCAAAATTCTGTATCAACCAATCGATCTATCAGGCCAACAGCAACATTTTATTAGGTCACTCCAAATTTTTTTATGAAGTCATTTTAGAAGATATTTTCCAAAAACTGAATTCAACTTTTACACTTTTATTTTCAAACACCCGTAAGTCGAAAACTGTTTAATATAATCAATTGCAGATCCTTTCAGCACATCTTTGGCTGGTCCTCTATAACTCATAAGAATTTCAGAAGGATCGATCGAATGGTTTATGAGAAACCGTGAACGAAAAATAATGAAATGCGACTCAGAATTACTTCAATTTTCATTAAAATCCATTTTTCATTCTAAAAATCTTCACGTAATGGGATTCGGCCTTAACCGTCCTCCTTCCCAAGATATTTCTACTGTACATCACCCTTACCGGTTCACGATCAACCACCCACGCAGAATTTTGCTTTCCCAAACACAAACCCTTTTCATTACTCTGACCAAAAAAAAACCGCGTTTGAATAGGATTTTAGGGTTCTCGTAATGAAAAAATATATCCCCACCTCGCTTGCAAGCCCATTTTGGGCACTGGAGGACATGTATGTCTCGCCTCGCTCGACAGACAAACTGTCCTAGTGCCCAAAATAGGCTACGCCGTCTAGTACGGAAATATACTATTTCGTGACAAGAGATTTCAAACAATCAGGATGATAAAAATCTATCCTTTAGTCTTAATCGCTGATATTCTTTCCGATTTTTGATAGAATTTTCGTTTCCTTCAGCAATTATCAGAAATTGCTGCAGGGAACCAGAATTTGTGTCTCAGACCCGTATAGTAAATGATAAGATACTCATAAATGTTGAAATCTTGAAATCTCTCTATCTCACTTGAAGGTAAGGGTCAGATTTCAAAATGAGAAAGCATTCTGCTAATCTCTTTCAGCAGCGTATTTATTCTAAAAATTACCATTCATAGCCAATCAGCTTGCACCATTTTGTTCCTCTCACCAATATTTTTCTATTGTAAGTCACGTTTTTTCCTCCAGGCTTGTCCCTGGTCCTCTACCAATTTAACTTTCTCTGTCGATGTACATGTTCGTTAGTATGTGTGCGTACACCTGTTTTTTTTCGACAACAGTTCCTCCTCAGCCTTTCGACCGATCTTTCTGAAATTCATGTTGGTGGTAGAGGACCACGCGAAGATATGGTGGGAGGATTTATACCTCATTCTATGGAATAGTTCTCGATTAATGAGCCTTCTAAGATAGAAAATTCAAAACTTTCGAAAAATCGATCATTTCATCCTCAAATATCTTTTTTCAAAAACAGCACACCAAGTTTTGCATCACCTAAACAACCATTTTTTCGTTAATTTCCATCAATAGGTTAATGTGGAATTCTCATTCTACCAATTACTTCATGAATCTTCCATCAATGGAAAAAAAATTAGGTACACTTCTCTTTCTATACATTTTAACGTGATTCCGTAACTTCCCCCTCAATTCACTTTTTTCAAAAGTATAACTCGGCGAGTATGAGTTTGTTCCTCAAAATTTATTGATTTTCATCAGGTTTTCACAGTAAAAATGATGATTGATTCAATTCAGCTGTATTACATAGTTTCAACTCTTGAAAGGAATGAAATCAAAGGAACTATGTCGAGTATTTCTGTAAGTTTGAGAGACCAATTGGTTAACCATTTTCCGGGCAAAATACTTATGGCATTGTTTCAACTCGTGAAAGGAATGAAATGAATAAGAAACCATGTCGAGAGTTTTTCGAACAAGTTTGATTGTATAAGGTGATAGATTTCGGCAATTTTGCACGGTCTTTCTTATTTGTTGATTATTAAAACCAGAACTTGAATGAGGAAAATTGAAGAAGTCAAGTATAGTTGATTAAAGAATCACGCTAATTATTCTCGAAACTGTAGATTTTTCTTTGAAAATGTGGAGCGAATAATCACTCGTTGCTCTCTCATGTATTATATGAACTATCATATAAGAGCGACGAGTGATTATTCGCTCCACAATTTCAAAGAAAAATCTACAGTTTCGAGAATAATTAGCGTGATTCTTTAATCAACTATACTTGACTTCTTCAATTTTCCTCATTCAAGTTCTGGTTTTAATAATCAACGAATAAGAAAGACCGTGCAAAATTGCCGAAATCTATCACCTTATACAATCAAACTTGTTTGAAAAACTCTCGACATGGTTTCTTATTCATTTCATTCCTTTCACGAGTTGAAACAATGCCATAAGTATTTTGCCCGGAAAATGGTTAACCAATTGGTCTCTCAAACTTACAGAAATACTCGACATAGTTCCTTTGATTTCATTTCTTTCAAGAGTTGAAACTATGTAATACAGCTGAATTGAATCAATCATCATTTTTACTGTGAAAACCTGATAAAAATCAATAAATTTTGAGGAACAAACTCATACTCGCCAAGTTATACTTTTGAAAAAAGTGAATTGAGGGGGAAGGATCTAATTTCTTTCTTATGAAAATCAAAACGAAGAAATCAACTTCCTCGTCTGATCACAGCTTTTGAGAATCTGTTAATCACATATCCCTCTAGAATATGAATAATTATTTCACTCAGATCATCTTTTTGATCAAGTTGACTTGGAGCGGCTCTTGATTTACTTGAGAAATTCTTCAATATTATTCCACCCAAGTATTGATTCTATTTAAACGAGACATTTCTCTTTATCTCATTCTAGATCTTACCTCATTTATAAGAAATTAGAAAATTTCCTTATTGCAATCATAACATCAATGCTTGAACAATATTAGACATTCCTCATTCTGAGAAAAAGTTGGGATGTTATGATTGTGGTTAGGAATCTCCTGATTCCTCATTGTTCAGGATATGTTCTAGAACCAGAAGATTAACATATCCCTGGTTACAAACATGATATCAATATTTGGAGTGAAATAGTATTGAGGAATAATACAAGAGGAGCAAAAGCCGCTCCAAGTCAACTTTAGTGACAAGAAAAATTGAGTGACATAGGTTTTGCTACCCTGTATAAATATTTGATTCCCTGATAGTCAAAAGTTGTGAGCAGAATTTCAAGCTTCAACTCCTATAAAGTCCAGAAACCCATATTCCCATCTTATGGAGCGCTTGAATATCTTCTTTACATCACATCTCAACTCATGAATTACAACACATGATTTCAAACTTTCTTGGAGCAGCAATAACTCTGCTAGATATTTTTAGTAGTACTACATGGACCCATGAGTTGCATGTATGATTGTGACGATGAAAGAGTTATTGATCTGGATCTGAAAGATTGTGGAAGTGTGTGGTAGTTCTATCAAATGCGCTTGACCACTTGCCAATATTTCTTGTCACATACCAGCTCTCAAACTTCTTACTTGATGACACCAATGAATAAAACTCAAAATCAGCCCAGAAGCAGTCAAAATAATAAAATGTATTGTCTGGTCCTCACAGCGATATCGACTCTGGATTGTAATATCAATAGACCAAGAGTAAAGTAATGCCCGCTCAATCCCTATTCATTCAGATTATTCAGTGTGTACATGTAATCAATCACTGAAACTTCCCATCCAACTTTTGATTGAATGTTTGGAGAAAAAAACATTGAAAGCAATATCACAAGTATTAACGCAGATGAAGTGACTCATTGGACTACAAAGCCATATCCTCATGTACTTTGCAAATGCTCTCTGAGTTTTCTGAAGAGATTTAGTACTGCATCACATACAAAACTTCAAAGTTGCATCTATAAACTAATCTGATGGGGCAAAGAATCCCAGCATACATCTTGCACAGGTTTTCTCAATATACCGCGTTTAAGAATACCTTACTCTCAATAGCTCCTTTTGCCATGAAAACATACACATTTTGCATCTATTTTGTCCAAACAAGATAATAATGCATGCACTAATTGAGATTGCGGCACCGCGATGCATGGCGATGTAAACAAAGCAGACGGATCTTCTCTCTCTCCTCTCTCTCTCACTCTCACTCGCTCGTCGACAACTCTCGAATCGAAGCTGTTCGTTCGAGATCCAAACAAATCGAGGCTGCATTCGAGGTCTAAACAAATCGAATGGATAATTTTTTTGAGGTGGTGAAAATTGGCGAAGCGAAATAAAAGTCCCAGCGGTCAGAATCGGAAAATTGATGACACTAATAGTGAGTCCGTATTAAAACAGCGCTGAATAGAGAGGCAGGAGATGTTTGTGCACCCGGGTGGTTGAAATAAGTAAGGTGGGAAAAATGTGTGAGGTTAGAAAACCCCCAATTCAAAGTATATAAGGCACAGCGCCTCGCTCGATTTTTGTCTGCTCATACTCGCCAGCGAGGCGCTATCGCGCCTCTTGATCAACTAATCGATCAAAGATGACGAGATGAAGACTTTATTAGGTCACCTCAACTTCCCTTATAAAGTTTTTCTAGAAGATCATTCGAGAGATTTGGAATAATTTTTGGAAAATGTTGACATTTTCATTTTCGAAGACAAATTAATCGAGAATTGTTCAATAGATTGAGCTTTAAATTCTTTCAGCACATCTTTGTGTGGTCCTCCACCACCCACATGAATTTCAGAACGATCACAAGGAGGGATGACGAGTGACGAAGAAACGGAAAAAACATAGAATTTATTTCTATGTTCCTACCAATAGACTAGAATTTAAAAATTATAATCTATTGGTCTACACCGATAGTCACATTTTGGGGTAGGAAAGCATTCTGCTAATATCGTTTAGCAGCGTATTTTTTATCCAGATTGATGACTTTTCATGAACTTGAACATGGTATTCTCATTGCTAGTGCCCTCATTCATGTTTGACCTTGAAAAGCTCATGCCATCATAGCTCTCATATGGCATGACTTTATCATATCGTGTCTGTGTCCAGAATAGTTTTCTTGATCTTTACTACAGAATGTGATAGAAGCCACAAGCCCAAGAAATAGGTGCGTACGCGAAGAGTTCAATAGTTTCGGATCGACAGAAGTTATTTTCATCATTCGTTTGAACAATTTCGGCTCATTCCATAGGTGCCTGGTGGGTTCTGCAGGACCCATTAAGAGGATGTCGGATACCGACATTGTCGAGATTTCGGATTTCTCGATGAATTTTCGAGATATGGGGATTCTACTAAGTAACGCCGATTCTGTATGGCTCATAGAATCGGCGTTACTTGTTAGATTTTTGATATCTCAAAAATTCATCGAGAAATACGAAAACTCGATCATGTCGGTAACTGTACAATATTGATAGGGCTCCGACGTCCCCTTAACAATATGTTGGTTTCATACATCCATGTCAATATTTCTCGCTTCTCAAGGTTCCATCGTGTTGTTTTGGGCAATACTTGACTGTTTTTCATAGGTATTGAGGTGTATCAAGCGTCTCCAAGTTTCCAGACCACTTTCAGAAAATCGTCCGGCCGAATTATCTAATTGGTAAGAATGACTCGTCACTATTGTACGAGAACTATTCTACGTCCCCTGAGTTTTGAATCGGTTATGAGTACACGGGGTCTTTCAGTGGTGTAAACAGCACACTTTTGACCAAGAATTTACTCCTGAAATATTGATACATAACCAAAATTGTGAGAAATTTCAACATGACGCTCTACATGACGGGACTAATAACTAACACTCTAGGATGTTTTATGAGATTCTGCGTGCATTGCCCCCAATCGAAACCTCCAAAGAAGTGAGTCCAATCAAGAAACAGAATATCCATCCGATTTTAGATGGTCTAAGATTTCTATGGGTTGAACAATTATGCACGAGATTTTGACTTCGACACATGCATCTTAAGGACCAAGTCTTACAGAATAAATTTCATGAACTTACATATGCAAATTATACCGATAAGGTAGATCTCATCGATATTTTGACTCTATCGCTCGATTTGATGAAATACATTTAATGAATGAATTTATCGTTCTCTCGAGCCACTTATAGAGCGAGGTTCAAGTCCCGCCCGAGGAAGAATTTTTTCATCTCTCGGTCAATCTTTCAATAAAAAATAAAAAAATCCAAAAAAATACCAAATCCCTTCGTGATGCAGCCACTATGAAAGTGGAGCCTCGAAGGTCGCAGTTTGACATTTGTCAAACTGTGATCGCCGCCTGAGCGCGACGATTATAAGTGGCTCGAAAGAACGATAAATTCATTCATTAAATGTATTTCATGAACTTACTTTTGCAAGCGTATTGGCGGTAATTTTGCCTGGTCTAATATTCTTTAGGAAATTACGTGGCCAGTTCTACGAGGGAGTAATTCCAAGATCCTCAGCAGGGGTAAATTCAACTAACACCTAATAAACAACCCGGAACGATTTCTAGATTATGCACCTGAAGACGATGGTTTATCGGTGTCGCATTATATCTCCGCCAATGGAAAAGTTATTCTGGAACCTTTCATCAGCATCCCGGAAGATTGGGACCTCGAGTTTATGTGTGTCTTGTTGAAGAATGAACAAACTCTCGTAGGATATCGTGGTGCCGACCCTCCTCCAACCTCCAAAGATTATAAACTGCATCATTTTTGCAGATCCTTATATTATAGAAATATAGTGAACTGGGACAATAAGCATGTGAGTTTCGTTAACTCATTCTGTCGCGAACAGGTTCTAGATTTTTTTATGAGTCATAACAGCTTACCAGGAATCACTTTCAGATGTCAAAAGTCTCTCGAAACTTTGTTTGGCAAGCTCACCCATGAAAACCTCTGCAAATTTGGTCCTCTTTTAGTTGACTATCTAAACAAATGGTCGACGGAACATTTGGGTCGTTTGGAGCCTTATCACATGAAGATGAACGAACGTACTTATTCCCTCGCCATGTGGGATTTAACCAGAGGACTCAATGGTTATGTGAGTGAATCCCCTGTACCATACGCCAGAGAGCAAAATTACAAAATTGCGAAAGATACCTTTCACATCGTACATAAAACCCGCGGCGTGCTGACATTTTATTTATTTATCATGGACTTGTATCGATGGTAGTTGAGATAAAATACACCTCAACAAAAGGAAAAATCAACATTTCGCATTCTAGCAATTCATTTCAAGGGTTCGTTGACATTTTCGACAAATACTCGAGTGAACTTAGAAAATGTGAAGTAGGATTGCCGAGAAGTGCTGCCTTGGTTCAAACTCGCACGGAAGCTTTCTGCCAAATCATTCTGGCAACCATTCCCAACACGAAAGATTTAAAACCAAACGCAATATATATTTCTGGTGTCCCCCGAAAGGGGCAAGAGGTCGCATTTAAAATTCGTTAAATTATTGTTCATATTAGAAAATCAGGATCGGGTCCAATGCCACGAGCTGATTGTGAGACGCATGTTTTGTTACCTTCGTGACGTATTATGATACAATGGGAATGTGATAGAAAAATTATTTACTCTCGCCATGTTTCAATATATGATGGGAGGAACGGCTGAATTGCGAGGCATTCCTTATCGAAGCGAGATTTCTTGACAGAGTTTCCGTCACTCTGATTGTCTGGGGAACATACATCCCCTATAGAGACACAGAGCCATCGGGAAGATATCAAGAACTCAACTCCAATACAGTCATCCCTCGTTAACACGGACACCTTTAACACGAATTCTCTCATTAACACGAACGAAATTCTTGTCCCGTTGAGAATGCTCTGGCTCTTATGGACGTTTTCCGAGTTAACACGAATTTTCGTTAACACGAACTTCGAAAGATTTCCCGGTCCCGTCTGACTCAAGATCTTGGTTATTACGAAATCAAATTTGTAAACAGAGTCAATGTCCGCGATGAACAGCTCAGTACATCGCGATGAGTAAGCGCAAGCAGTCGTGTATTGATTTGAGCACCGAACTTGAGACTCTAGATGAAGTTGATCGGTCTGTTAAAAAAAAGAGCGAAATAGCTGATAGTTTTGGAATTCCAAGATCTACATTATCAACGATCATATCACACAAAGATGAAATTCGGAACGCCGCAGCATCAGGAATTGAGTTGCCAAATGTAAAACTCTTGCGTGGTGCGAAAAATGATGAATTGGAAGAGGAATTATTTGAATGGTTCTGCAGAGTGCGGGAAAAAACATCCCAGTGACTGGCGGGTTAGTTCGAGAGAAGGCTTTAGAGATTGCGAAAAATTTAAGCATCAAGAATTTTGAAGCTTCGAGTGGTTGGCTGGAGAATTTTCAAAATCAAAAACATATTTCATTCCAAGTTATCTGCGGTGAATTTCTAAAAGTGGATGAAAGAGACGCGAAGAACTGGAGGAAAGATTTTTCAGAAACTAGAAGGACAGTTGCTCCTCGAGATACTCTCAATATCGATGAAGGTGGGATACATTACAATCTTCTCCCCAACAGTACACTCAATCTGAGAGGAAACAAGTGCCATGGTGATGCCAAAATGTAATAATAATAAAACTTACAAGCGGAGTCCGGAGTCTCCGGGTCCTGAAATCTCACCAAAATCGTTTTACAGTTTCGTACCACCTAGAATATGAAGAACCCAAAGCAACTCTGTCAAATGGGCCTCCCGTTCAGAGCTACAGGCTATGACATCAGCATTGCCCATATAGGCCCATGTTAAAAAGTGATATATATAGATCTACTAACAATATTGACGTTTCTGGCTGTAGCTCAGTACAGAAGGCCCATTTGACAGAGTTGCTTTAGATTTTTCATATTCTAGGTGGTACGGAACTGTGAAGAAATTTTGGTGAGATTTCAGGATCCGGAGACTCCGGACTCCCCTTGTTGGATAGAAATTGTAGTTGTCCAAATTCAATCAATACCACCTACAAAACAGCAGGAATATTTCGATCTGTTCCTTCAACGCCATCTATCGCACACTACTCTGTTAAGTGTTAACACGAATTAATTCGTGTTAATCAGTTAACGCGAACTAATTTGTGTTAATCGGTCAACACGAATTAGTTCGTGTTAAGAAGTGACTGGAGCGTTCTGGTTAACCCGAACTCCTTGATAACACGAACAAAATTCCTGTCCCGTGGAATTCGTGTTAACGAGGGATGACTGTATCATTAATAGTCTCAAATGCAGAGCTGATGGTAGTTTCCATCCTTGTCTCTACACCGTACTGAATAAGTTAAACTGTGAAAAAGATGTGTGATATTAAGTGTTTGTTTCGCCCTGGTCTCTCTCTTGGGCTCGTCAGTGAGACGGAAAGAGACCTATCTCTTTCCGTCTCACTATGGTAAATCGGGTGGATTGACATCAGGTTAAAGAATGGTTAACATCGAAATTTTTGTAAAACAACAATAAATTAAGGGCATGTGAAAGCTCTACCTTACCATATGAGCAAAATACGGCTGAATTGAATTTTCTTCAAAAAACTGTGTGATTTCTCGAAAGAGTAATATCCTTACATTGTACTCTGTGATCAGATCTACCATCTAGAACAAGAAAGAAATTGATCGGTGGTGTCGCTTTTTCAAAATCGTGAGGACTGTAATTGTGTCGATGAATATGTATTACAGTCTTCACGATTTCAGGAGAACAACAGCTCGAATCAACTCGCTTTTCTGTGTAAATGGTAGATCTGATCCCCAAGTACAAAACAAGGGTTCACTCCTACGTAATTCTACCGGAAACCATAGATATTGACCGAGAATCATAAGCAGCAAATTACCGGCCCGCAATCAGCTGATCGAGACCGAGGCTTCGTGTCATCGCGCAGCGCGCAGACAGACGACGTGAACGTGTTATAGGGTGATGACGGATAAAGCGCTACGCTACGATTTAGCGCCACGCCACGACGCGCTATCGCGCGCCACGACCCAAAACTTCATTCCAGCAAACTCGACCATAGATAGATTTGATCCATTTTCATAATCTACGGTTGATACCGTAACAATAAATCCAGTCCATCAATGGTCGGGTTCGCTGGAATGAATTTTTGGGTCGTGGCGTGCGATAGCGCGTCGTGGCGTGGCGCAAAATTGTAGCGTAGCGCTTTATCTGTCATCACCCATACCTGTATTATTATACCTGTCCCGGCATCTGCTCATCGGCTGTGTGTGTTATTGTGATTGGCCGCGTGAACGAGTTGCCGCCTCCCGGTGCTCTCATCACGGGTGTCTTGATGATCAACAGCTAGTGACCGCGAGTGCTCCGGTGACGGTGATGGTGTGAGGCCGGTGGAAAATGTGCGCGTTAATCTTGGTTTTTCCTACTTCTTTTTTCTTCATCGGGCAACGGCTACTGATTCCATCGAGCAATGACGTCGTCGGCTGCTGACGACGAGCCGATTCTTTACAGGTCAATATGAATAGAAAACACAGTTTCACGGTAAAATAATCAACGTTGTTGGTACCTAATGCCATCATAAATTGAGCATGTTCCGTACAAACTCAGTGTTTTTGTAGTTTTCTCATGCGCTAGGTTATAAGTCAGCTGCTTCTGCTATGTTTCTGTATGAGACTACATGTCAGAACTTTTCATTTTCAAGATTTTTTTCTACACATCACAATAAAACTGAGACTTTTTGTATGCAATATGATCTAAAAATTATGATCTTACTACTGAAATCGGTTCTGCTTAAGATTACAATTTAATCATCTTCAAATACTTGGTTGAGCAGCGAGCCCGAATGACTTTCAGAAAAAAGTAGATAATTGGATTTGCAGCGACCTCCGAATTGGGTCTGCTAGAATCTCTACAATTTTCAGGGGTTCTCTCAAGTGTTTCTGTCTTAATCCATTGAGAATTGGCTTTACTGTGGAATATTTGTGATCTCAAGTTGGAAAGTTACACGGTAAATTTTGTGAGTCTAGGTATGTCTTGAGAAAATCCAGGATCTTATTATTATTTATTGGCCTCTGAATCATTCTCTAACAATCTCACTATTCTATTTGAGGTGCCAACCAGACTATCCTCATTTACTTGTCCAGAAATGGCGCGCCCGGATGACTTTGAGAGTAAAAGTAAATGATTGAATGTTGCAATGGACTTCAAATTGTGTCTGCTAGGATCTCTAAAACTTGCAGGGGTGGTTTCAAGTGTTTTTATTTGGGTCCGTTGAGAATTGGCTTAACCGTGGAATAATTGTGATCTCAAGTTGGAAGGTTACATGGTAAATTTTATAAATCCAAGTATGTCTTGATAACTTTCAGGATCTTATCATTATTTATTGGCCTCTGAATCATTCTCTTCTAATCTCACTATTCTATTTAAGGTGCCAACTACTCTATCCTAATTTATCTGTCCAGAATGGCGCGCCCGGATGACTTTGAGGGCAAAAGTAAATGATTGAATGTTGGAATGGAATTCAAATTGTGTCTGCTAGAACCTCTACAATTTACAGGGGTGATATCAAGTGTTTTTGTTGAGGTCCGTTGAAAACTGGCTTCACTGTGCAATATTTGTGATCTCAAGTTGGAAGGTTAGATAGTAAATTCCATGAGTACAGGTATGTCTTGATAAAATGTTAGGACCTTTCTATCATGTATCGGCCTCTGATTCATTCTCTATCGATTTCTCATTCTATTTATGGTTCTCACTAAAGTATCCCAAAGTAACCTGGTCAAAATGGTGCGCACGGATGACTTTAAGAGCAGAAGTCAGTGATTGGATGTTGTAATGAGCTTCAAATGGTATCTGCTTAGATACTTGTATTCCAGAGGAGTGATTTCATATCCATTTGCTTAGATCGGTTGAAAATTGTCTTACTTGTGGGGTTTTTGTGACTCAAAGTTCAGAAGTTAGAAAGTCAATTCCATGATCCTTATAATATATTGATGAAATCCAGAATTTTATGTCAAGTGTGGGCCTTAGGATATTTCTGACCGATCTAACCATTCTATTTTAGGTTTCAACTGGAACATCTCAGAATATTTGGTGGAATTGGTGCGCTCAAGTCACTTTCACAGCCAAAGTTAATTCTTGGATTTGCGATGAGCTTTCAACTTATATTTGTTAAGATCCTTGTATTTTAGAGGGCTGATTTCATCTTTATGCCAAGGTAAGTCATGATTGTATGCACCTCAAGGATATATTGTATTAGCCCCTATTTGAGTGTTTTGATCAGAAGGCGCAATAGCGCCTTGCTGGCGAGTATATACAAAAAAAAACTCGCAGCGCTGCCGTGCCTTATATACGCCAAGTTGGGGTTTTTTAACCTCTCATTTTTCTTCGATCTTAGATATTATGGGTTTTCGTGGGTACCAACTGCGATGCGATCTATTAGTAGCGAGTTTGGTCAAAACTCTATCTAAACACTATCTTGTTTTATCGAGACACGCATCAACAGCTTTGTTCCTCGACTCACAAATTCGGGACCCTCGCTGACAAAATTTGCCGTGGATTTTCGTCTCCCGTCAGTTTCGAGATTCGACTCATCTCGAAGTCGACACTGTGTCGGTGTGAGGCACAGATTTGTGTGTGTGAGTCTAATTTGTGCTGCTGTTATCGTCAGCATCAGCACACGCATCATTAGCAGACCATATTCACAATTCCAGATATTGTGCACCGGACGAGTGTCTAATCGTAATTGTTGGTCTACTAGTAAAAGAAGCCGCCTGATGTATGCATATAATATGCTCTCTTGTAACAGTGATTTTAAGAATGATGGCCTGATGGCCAAGGTATGTGCCATTCTTGCCGTTGTGCATCAGTGCAAGGTGAATTGTGAAGAATAATTTTCAAATATATTTGGCGAGTTTGTGTGATGCACGGGTGCTAGCATCAATCTACATTTTATCAGTAAATTGACTTTCACTTCCTCCGATACTTGAGACAGACCTAACTGTGAAGATCAATTGTGTATTTCAAGTTCATAATCTACTCTAGTGAGAGAATTCCATTGCAACCAATGTATTATCATTCAAGCTACTTCTCGTATCTCACCAAAATCCTATTCAGGTCCAACACAAAAGGAATCGTCACTCACATTTAGATGTTGTGAGAAATGTGAGATTGGTCAGTCCTATTAGTGACTGTCCATGAAACAGTTGTTGTGATATGTGTGGTGATCTCTGGTGCTGGTCTAATCAATTTTACACAACACACTTTCATTGCACGTCACTGTACAGACTAGTCTTGGCTAGACTTTTAATCTTGATTTATGGGTCACAGCTGTCTTGACGTGGCACTTACATTCTTGCTAAAGACTTTATCAACAGCTAACAGGCAAACGTCAATCCCCAAATAGGTCTAATTTTGTTTAGGGTTCATCTGATTCATCAAAATTATTATTGAGAGAGATTAGCACATTTACGCTCTTAGAGAAAATGGTTAGGTTCAACTTGGAAAAATTCAGGGCGGAGAAGTCAATCAACATAGGAAATGGATCCACACATTCATCCGGATGTACTTTGAGGATCATTCTGTCTGGCATCAAAGCTCTTCTCACATGATGCTATTGAATCTTCATTCTCAAAATGAGATCCCACGCAACACTTGAACTTCTTAAGTGTCACAATTAATCAATGTCCTAGTTGAAATTTGTTCAAGTTTTTGGTTTTCGAATAGTTTTGAGAAACATATGTATTTTCATAATTCCATGTTTCATGTGTTAGTCACCCATTAGTTGGTCATTTTGGTGGTTGGGATCCTCTCTTCTTGCAGAGTGGATGAACCAACTCGTGTAGGGAATTTTCACAATCCAGAAGTCTCTCATCAACTAATTACCTTTTACTATTACAAGTAGAGTTGGAAATCTTTGCATCAACTCAAGTCAAATTTCATGAACCAATTCCAAGTTTTGCCATCAGAAAGAAAAAGTTGTACGGCCCCAGATTCACTTCCTTAAGATTAGAAAATATTCATCTTGGAACGTAGGACACTGCTGTTCATTGGGGGGATGGTTTTTAGGAATAACATATGGATAAGTGTTTTTGGTTTTTGTACATGTTACTATTCACAGCTTATATTTGTCAATCTGGGACTCATTTTCAATCATCACCATAGCCAAGTGTTGAAATCTTTCCCCCTCCCACTTTACTTTTTCCAAAAGTCTATCTTGGCAAGTATCACCACCCTTCCCCCCCCCCCCCCCCCCATAACTTCATCTGAGATCAAAGTATGAATTTCAATTTTTGAGGGTCATGAGATCAGAGGAAACATGTCGAGTAACTTTTTACCAAAATCTAAACGTCAAACGAATAAACGAATGGAGAGAGATTAAAGAATATTGATTTCGATTCTTGAGAGTCATGAGATCAGGGGAAGTATGTCGAGTGATTGTTTCGCAAAATCTGAATGTGAAATGCATGGAGAATGATTGATTACATTACAATCTGATTAAATCTGTAAGTTTGACTCAATTTAAGTTACTCACCATCTCTACTGACGTTCACTGTGGAACGATCAATTCTGGATTAAATTTTCTTACTCCTGTTTTTTTATTGGTCTGGATAGATTATTACTCCCAAAATATTTTCAGGAAAAGAGAGATGGTGAGTAACTCAAGTTGAGTCAAACTTACAGATTTAATCAGATTGTAATGTAATCGATCATTCTCCATGCATTTCACATTCAGATTTTGCAAAACAATCACTCGACATACTTTCCCTGATCTCATGACTCTCAATAATCGAAATCAATATTCTTTAATCCCTCTCCATTCGTTTGACGTTTAGATTTTGGTAAAAAGTTACTCGACATGTTTCCCCTGATCTCATGACCCTCAAGAATTGAAATTCATACTTTGATCTCAGATGAAGTTATGGGGGGGAGGGGGGGAGGGTGGTGATACTCGCCAAGTTAGACTTTTGGAAAAAGTAAAGTGGGAGGGGGAAAGATTACTATTTCTCTAAACAATAATTGTTACTATTCATGAAATACTTGATCCAAAATTTTGAACCATGTTTTGGCGGAGTTGCAATGCATGAAATAGATAGATTTTATTGAGTTCCGGATGGAGTCTAATCTGTGTCTCCAATCAGAATTGAGGCCTAGGAGCATTGTATGTGGTGATACTATGATAATGAATTTTTTTAGGTACAGCGGTAACATGGGGGCATCAGTTATGGTCAACGAGAGGCAGCTATGGTGAATAATCAGTACAGATCTTGAAATTTTTCTCTCAACAGTATCCAAAAATAGCACAGAAAATATGTAGAGAGCAGTATACTTGTGGTCAATCATTTGGGGAGAAAGTTGTCAAGGATTTTACTTCTGCAAAAATCACTCCATTCAGAATGAAAGCACATAGTCTAAAAATGTATACCCATACACAGTACAAGAATGTGTTTTCAAGAGTGGAGGTGATGGTTCAACCAAAATGTCATGCACATAAAAAGTATACTTGCTAGTATAAGCAAAATATGAGCATGAGCAGAAATGTTACTGGTTGTCGCATGAAAATATACTTGAGAGTATATAAGGCATGCGAACAAGATCCTTGTTATATCAGTCATTGAATATCCAGTATTGTCTAGTATGCCTTCGAGCCTTCGAGTATATCTTCTGAGCTCAAAACAGAAATTCAAGCGGTTCCCTGCAACAAGAATTTCTGAGCTTAAAACAGAAATTCAAGCAGTTCTCTGCAACAAGAATTTCTGAATTCAAAACAGAAATTCAAGCAGTTCTCTGCAACAAGAATTTTTGAGCCCAGATCAGAAATTCAAGCAGTTCTCTGCAACAAGAATTTCTGATCCACCATCAAATTGTACAGCAAAGCGTAAGTAGATTACTATTATTCTTCACTATTATTCTATAGGATCCAACACATACAGCGCGCCTTTGTGTATATAGCTGTGTGTCTTTCACTTGCATAATACACTACCTCTATGCATGTGAAAAACAAGCAGTTTTATGCGAGGTGACGCGTACTATACCAACAGTGTATGACGGCGTCATTCATTGTGGCGCCCCTGCCGGGCTGCCTTGGTACTATTGACCCAAACAAATGGCCGCTCGGCCGGTAATAGTAGAGCTTCCACATGGCCTTAAGGTTGCCATCTAGTGATAAAGACACGAAGCAGATGTTAAGCTTCGAGTGGTAAACGACTTTATACGGCCTCATGTCGTTTGGTGGAATAATGAAGATTATACCCTCGCTATGTTTCAATATATGATGGGAGGAACGGCCGAATTGCAAGATATTCCTCGGAGCGAGATTTCTTGACAGAGCTTCCGTCACTCTGATTGTCTGGGGAACATACATCCCCTATAGAGACACAGAGCCATCGTGAAGATATCAAGAACCCAACTCCAATATCATTAATAGTCTCCCGTGTCTCTACACCGTACTGAATTAGTTAAACTGTGAAAAAGATGTGTGATATTAAGTGTGTGTTTCGCCCTGGTCTCTCTCTTGGGCTCGTCAGTGAGACGGAAAGAGACCTGTCTCAGACAACATGATATCTTCCCGATGGCTCTGTGTCTCTATAGGGGATGTATATTCCCCAGACAATCAGAGTGACGGAAGCTCTGTCAAGAAATCTCGCTTCGATAAGGAATGCCTCGCAATTCGGCCGTTCCTCCCATCATATATAGAAAAATTATTTATTAATCTATAATTGATATATTGATATATCAATTTCAAATTACAATCAACAAATAAAAGATTTCAATTTTATCCTAGTTAATGAGAAAGAACCCACGTGTTCCCGAGGAACAATCTTTTCCCCTGTATAGCATGAGTGAAAAATTATTTAACATTTTCACTTTGTTTTGATGTGTTTTTTTTCGAGATGTAGGCCTCGGACGTGTGGAAATGGCAAATACGAACGTGTCTCTGCGAATGATGGCTAGGTTAAAATTTTGTAGAAAAACTTTTGTTTATTTCTCAAATCTAGTATTCCTCAGACTGCGTCATCTAACATGCACCATAACAGTATCAAAATCTTACATAATAGGTTTTTTCAAGACGTTTCGAAAGCTGCAAACCGTATCTCTATCTGTGAGTGAACTCGAATTATCTGCATATTAGTAAAAAAGGCTGAGATGAACGAACGTACTTATTCCCTCGCTATGTGGGATTTAACCAGAGGACTCAATGGTTATGTGGGTGAGTCCCCTGTACCATACGCGAGAGAGCAAGATTACAAAATAGCGAAAGATATCTTTCACATCGTACATAAAACCACGCAGCGTGCTGACATTTCATTTATTTATCATGGACTTGTATCGATGGTAGTTGAGATGAAATACACATCAACAAGGATAAAAATCAACATTTCGCATTCTAGCAATTTATTTCGAGGGTTCGTTGACATTTTACACAAATACTCGAGTGAACTTAGAGAATATGCGGTAGGATTGGCGATAAATGCTGCCTTGGTTCAAACTCGCACGAAAGCGTTCTGCCAAATCATTTTGGCAACCATTCCCAACACGAAAGATTTAGAACCAAATGCAATATATATTCCTGGTGTCCCCCGAGAGGGGCAAGAGGTCGCATTTAAAATTCGTTAGATTATTGTTCATATTAAAAAATCAGGATCGGGTCCAATGCCACGAGCTAATTGTAAGACGCATGTTTTGTTACCTTCGTGACGTATTATGATACGATGTGAATAAGATAGGAAAATTATCTATCAATCTATAATTGATATATTGATATATCAATTTTAAATTTGAATCAACAAATAAAAGATTTCAATTTTATCCTAGTTAATGAGAAAGAAACCATGTGTCTTCGAGGAACAATCTTTCCCCCTGTATAGCATGAGTGAAACATTATTTAACATTTTCACTTTGTTTTGATGTGTTTTTTCTCGACATGTAGGCCTCGGACGTGTGGAAATGGCAGATACGAACGTGTCTCCGCGGATGATGACTAGGTTAAAATTTCGTATAAAAACTTCTGTTTATTTCTCAAATCTGGTATTCCTCAGCCTGCGTCATCTGACATGCACCATAACAGTATCAAAATCTTACATAATAAGTTTTTTGAAGACCTTTCGAAATCTGCAAACCGTATCTCTATCTGTGTGTTAACTCGAATTATCTGCATATTCTTAAAAAAGGCTGCTATAATGAGAAAGAAATGCATTCTACTTCATTCGAAAGCCAAGAACCATAGAATCGAATGAAAATGTTTACGGAAGGATCTAAGACATTACCCCTTTTTCGTAGGTCGCTTCGCCTGGACCTATATACTCGTATGTACGACAAGTATGGTTCAAACGGAATTTTTCTCAAATATAGATTTCGACAGAGTACCACCACTTTTTTCTAAATTTTCTCACGTCAAACATCCCATTCAACTCGACATAAAGGCGCTCCACGGCTCGACAGTTCGAACCCGTCTCTTGAAGGGAACGAATCTTTTCAATCCTCCCACATAACGGGGAAACAGTCCAATAGTAATATCAATCATTAGCCGAGTCGCGTTAGTGTCTAGTGATCCCTGTCGTTCGTATCAGCCGGCCTGTTGGTCTAACAGCCTCCTTACAAAAAAGTCGCTGCAGGCCCATGAGCGTCGAGATCCGCACGAGGTTCCATCTCCGAGGGGATCACAAAGCACCATACCTTGATAAGTACAAAAAAGTCGCTGTAGGCCCATGAGCGTCGAGTTGAAGCTTTGATCTTACAATTCTCCCCCTTCAGTATAAGATATATTCGACCCGAAGGACTTAATCTTTTCCTTAAAATATATTGGGAGTAATAATCTATCCAGAGCAATAAAAAAACAGGAGTAAGAAAATTTAATCCAGAATTGATCGTTCCACAGTGAACGTCAGTAGAGATGGTGAGTAACTTAAATTGAGTCAAACTTACAGATTTAATCAGATTGTAATGTAATCAATCATTCTTCATGCATTTCACATTCAGATTTTGCGAAACAATCACTCGACATACTTTCCCTGATCTCATGACTCTCAAGAATCGAAATCAATATTCTTTAATCTCTCTCCATTCGTTTGACGTTTAGATTTTGGTGAAAAGTTACTCGACATGCTTCCCCTGATCTCATGACCCTCAAGAATTGAAATTCATACTTTGATCTCAGATGAAGTTATGGGGGGGGGGGGGGGGTAAGGGTGGTGATACTCGCCAAGATAGACTTTTGGAAAAAGTAAAGTGGGAGGGGGAAAGATTTCAACACTTGGCTATGGTGATGATTGAAAATGAGTCCCAGATTGACAAATATAAGCTGTGAATAGTAACATGTACAAAAACCAAAAACACTTATCCATATGTTATTCCTAAAAACCATCCCCCCAATGAACAGCAGTGTCCTACGTTCCAAGATGAATATTTTCTGATCTTAAGGAAGTGAATCTGGGGCCGTACAACTTTTTCTTTCTGATGGCAAAACTTGGAATTAGTTCATGAAATTTAACTTGAGTTGATGCAAAGATTTCCAACTCTACTTGTAATAGTAAAAGGTAATTAGTTGATGAGAGACTTCTGGATTGTGAAAATTCCCTACACGAGTTGGTTCATCCACTCTGCAAGAAGAGAGGGTCCCAACCACCAAAATGACCAACTAATGGGTGACTAACACATGAAACATGGAATTATGAAAATACATATGTTTCTCAACACTATTCGAAAACCAAAAACTTGAACAAATTTCAACTAGGACATTGATTAATTGTGACACTTAAGAAGTTCAAGTGCTGCGTGGGATCTCATTTTGAGAATGAAGATTCAATAGCATCATGTGAGAAGAGCTTTGATGCCAGACAGAATGATCCTCAAAGTACATCCGGATGAATGTGTGGATCCAGTTTCTATGTTGATTGACTTCTCCGCCCTGAATTTTTCCAAGTTGAACCTAACCATTTTCTCTAAGAGCGTAAATGTGCTAATCTCTCTCAATAATAATTTTGATGAATCAGATGAACCCTAAACAAAATTAGACCTATTTGGGGATTGACGTTTGCCTGTTAGCTGTTGATAAAGTCTTTAGCAAGAATGTAAGTGCCACGTCAAGACAGCTGTGACCCATAAATCAAGATTAAAAGTCTAGCCAAGACTAGTCTGTACAGTGAAGTGCAATGAAAGTGTGTTGTGTAAAATTGATTAGACCAGCACCAGAGATCACCACACATATCACAACAACTGTTTCATGGACAGTCACTAATAGGACTGACCAATCTCACATTTCTCACAACATCTAAATGTGAGTGACGATTCCTTTTGTGTTGGACCTGAATAGGATTTTGGTGAGATACGAGAAGCAGCTTGAATGATAATACATTGGTTGCAATGGAATTCTCTCACTAGAGTAGATTATGAACTTGAAATACACAATTTATCTTCACAGTTAGGTCTCTCTCAAGTATCGGAGGAAGTGAAAGTCAATTTACTGATGAAATGTAGATTGATGCTAGCACCCATGCATCACACAAACTCTCCAAATATATTTGAAAATTATTCTTGACAATTCACCTTGCACTGATGCACAACGGCAAGAATGGTACATACCTTGGCCATCAGGCCATCATTTTCAAAATCACTGTTACAAGAGAGCATATTATATGCATACATCAGGCGGCCTCTTTTACTAGTAGACCAACAATTACGATTAGACACTCGTCCGGTGCACAATATCTGGAATTGTGAATATGGTCTGCTAATGATGCGTGTGCTGAAGCTGACGATAACACTGTAAAAAGAAATCCTTAAAATGAGGTCAAAGGGGTGCCTGAATTTCTTTACTTAAATTTCTTGATTACTGATATTCATGTATCAAAAAGTCCTCGGAGCTTTGTTTTCAGACAACGGTCCTGATTGTCATGAAATGCTCGCATGAATGTTACAATCAACTTCACATTCACAGAAATTTTTGTTTCGTTGAGGTTGGAGTTCTGATTGTTGTCAATCGTTTTTGTTAGACTAATGAGTTTCTCGGATCACCTCAATATGTAGAGTGAGTTTAGATCATCATATTGTTATAAAGTGTTTAATCGTAAGTGCCGTCGGATTTCACAACAACATACGAAACAGTGAATGTGATCGGTGAGAATCAAATCAGAGGTAGGTTATGATTGTTTATTTTTGTTGCGTCCAAAGCATCGTTGTTGTACAGACCGCAGAATTTAATTGGACGTGTTATCACATCATCAGCTTCACCGTTGTCAGATTGAGCGGGAGAGTATCAATTGGCGTTGGCGGCTTGAGTATATTCATTTTTGCTACAACACAGCAAGAATTTGCAATTACCACAAGCAGGTGAGTACGTGCTAACCTCAAAAATATCTGTGTTTTCCTTATGTGCCTGGGCCTGTTTATCGCTCTCCGCGAGGCTTTTGAGTCACCATCCTTGAAGAATCAATAATTCATCAACTCAAAATCTCATTCTCGCACTAGAATTTAAAAAAAAAAAACATATCAGCGTGATTGATAATATGCTTGATTTATCAATGTAGAAACAGTGTTCTTGGCACGATGCTACTTTCTCATCGGATAATACATATTTTTTCCTGGACTAAACTCATGCAGATTAATGCATCAGGTAAAATTTTGATTGAATCATGATAGAAATTTGCCATCCTCCTGAATTGACTATCATGTTCGCCTCTTAGAAAATTGTGACGGTGACTGCATCTAAAATCTACTAAAATGGAGAGTCCTCACCTTCATGTCGAAAAATCGTCAGTTGAAAAGAGAAAAGATGCTGAGTTTCGTCTGCTCTTAAAATTGCGTACGCAGAATATCCCAGAGAGTATAGTCAAAAGCATCATTAGCGACGTAAGAGATATCGTTCGGTACTCGGTTGAAGATCATGTATCGTCAGAAAAATTGAGTGAATGTACTGAAGTTTTCACGGGCTTAGAAACCAGATGGAAACAAGATCAGCTCATTGGGCAAAACGAGAATTTCATCCAACCGAGAAAAATTTTACTGGATTCAAGATTCAAAAAAGTTTCACAGCCGTCCTTCGATGGCAATAGAAAAATAGTCAAGTGTCAGGACTCTTTTTTTTACATTTCAATTATCGACATCATTCTTGATTTTTTCAAAAATCCCGAAAACAGGAAACTGTTGACGCAAAAACGGTCAGATCATCCAAATATTTTGAGATCATTTTTAGATGGAGAGTTGGCTAAAAGGAATGAGTTATTCAAGCAACACCCCAATTGCTTGCAAATTCATATATACTACGATGAAATCAATTTAGTTGATACGGCATCAGCAAATCCAGTCAAAATGGCAATGTTCTATTTCATGATTGCCAACATGAGTCCCGCTTTGTAGTCAACTCTGGAATATATATTTCTGGCTTTTGCTGTCGAAGAATCGTTGCTGAATGAATACCCATTGAGTTGTATCATGGCTCCTTTGATAGATGACTTGAAACAATTAGAAAAAGGAGTCAAGATTGACGATAAGGAAGAAATCCATGGATGTCTCACAGCATTCAAAGCAGATAATCAAGCTTCGCACAGAGTCGGTGCTTTCAAACGAGGTTTTACTGCCGAACACTGTTGCAGGTACTGCATGATGCCATTTTGTATGATCCAAGTTGCCACTCGTGAAATTGAATCGTACCTGCGCACTGTTGAGCAATATAACGAGCAAGTAGAAAAACTCAATGCTTGTTCAACCAAAGAGCAGTTCAAGGAGTTGAGTCAAGCGTTTGGTTTGAATGGGGAGAGTCCGCTCAATGACTTAGAATTTGCTCATGCGATAAATGTACTCCCTCCAGATTTCTTTCATGACATAATTGAGCACGGAAGCCTGGATCGGACTTTGCATTTCATCCTCATTCGTTTTTTGACTGGAGAAACTAAAGTCATGACACTCAACCAATTCAACAGTAGAGTATCGGAGTTTGATTTTGGATACTCAGAGACAAAACCATCAAAAATCAAGGTCGGACACCTGGACAAGTCTAACAAACTTCATCAAACAGGAGCTCAACTTTGGTCATTGGCTCTGATCACACCTCTCATTCTGGGGCCACTTGTGGACGTTGATGACGAATATTGGATCAATTATATTCTCATTCTTGAAATAACAAGTATCATTGCAGGCTACGAAGTCTCAATGGAAACCCTAGGATTTATTGAGTTTGAAATAGACTCTTACTTAGAAACGTTCCAAAAACTCTATAAAGTTACACTGACTCCGAAGCAACATTTCTTGATCCACTACATTCGACTCATCTTGTTGTACGGGCCTCTGTATCAATACAATACATTGAGACAAGAAGCAAAGCATCAATTTTTCAAGCAAGCCATAAAAAAAATTCGAAATTTGAAGAATCCATCAATGACTTTGGCTCAGCATCATCAGATTTATCTCCTCAGTTGCTCGGAAGAATTCCAAGAGGATATTAAAGATATTGGTGAAGTCGAAATGATCTCTAAGAACAAATTGCCCTTTAGCCATCTGCTCCCTCCAGATGTAGAAGAAATCAGTACAGTCACATGGATAAAAAATGATGGCGTAACATACGTAGCGGGAAAATGTTTTGTGATGATTGACTACAAGAATCATATGCCAGAATTTGGACTATTATCAACTATAGTTTATGCAAATGGCGAAACCAAGTTAATGTGTCGCAAAGTACTGACTCTCCATTTTGATTTCCACTTGAATGCTTATTGTATCCAAGTTACCAAAGAATATCAAGCCACGGATCTAGATCATCTCCGTGCACCAACAGTATACCACGCTCACTACGTCGAAGGGGATCATTACATCATCGTTAAAAGAGCTGTGGGCGATCTCTATTAAAACAAAGCTACGATGACACTGAATTATTAGGGTACACAGATCATGATAGTCAATTCATATTTTAGAATTGTGACGGTTTTGGTGGACTCGTCACGTGCAGGCAGGGCCTGCTTTTATTTGAGAAGCTCAGGGAGTGAGCTATTGCTGTAATTGTTCAAGAAATCAGGAGAGGGGAGCATTGAATGAGCACACGCTCGATTAAAATTGAGAATGAAAGGGCATTTATTCGAAGAAAACTATTTACAAATGGTCCGCTGACCGTTAGAATAAATCTAGCCCGCGCACGATTATTGAGGGCGCATTTAGGGAAAAATACAATCTACAAGCCCAGAAAGAGGAGAGAGAGATTTGCGAGAGGCACTTACAAATATCAATGGCCTTGACGCAGGTTGGTCACTCGACCTCGAATCGGGCACCGGCCCTCGCAGCTCACGACGATCAGGCAGCTCGCAATTGTCCCAGACGATGATGATTTTGGTCATAGACCACAGCACAGGTTATATGAAATGCACGCACCGGAGCCCCGGCTAAATGATGCCAAGGACGGTTTCCGGGCGGCGTGGACAACGCGCACGATAATAAGCTCGATAGGCGCGTGCGAGCGCTCCGAAACGTCACGACGGAATGTATATTAAAAGGCTGCTGGCCGGAGCAGCATTGGCTTGCGCCAGGGATGGCTCAAAATATGGGGCGCGCGGGCCCTACTACGGTGCCATCTCTCTCCCTCTTACCTGGCTAAACTATGCAGCAACTCTTCTCGTGCTTAGGCTGTAACACAAAATGTTATCATTACAATATTCGGTCCAGGGAGAGAGGGAGACGGACTGACTTGGCCGTCACACCCCTCCCCCAGACGCTGGGTAGCCGGCTGGCGCACCAGCTCGGAAACCTACCTCTCTCAACCTGGGCCGAAAACTAAAGGGAAAGAGCCATTTGCTCAAGAAATTTGAATCAAAAGTAAATATTCTGATCAAAAGATTATCAGTCGGAAAGTGATAATTAAAAGTGATGTTGAAAATATGAATTCCAAATAAATGAGACTGTATTTCCCTCGAAAAATGAAAACGCGATCACTCACACTAACATACTTCCCATACTAAATCAGTCTATATAGAATTCATAGCTGTTCTTCTCGAACTCTAAGTAATTGTGGGAGCGTTTATTTCACTGCACTGTTTTTGCTCTTGAGGCACATTACTACAGGAAATTTCACTTCACGGTCTTCACTAATTCACTTGGTCTCTTGAATTGACCATTGGGCACTTGTAAGCATTCTGTGCATACAACACACAAATCATACTCTTGGACATTAGTCCCATAGCCCATACTTTAATGTTAGACCATACTGCACTCCATACATACTAGGTCTAATACATACTTAAAATCATACAATAATATCATGGTCAATTGACCTCATTCATCATTCTCTAGGGGGTGAGTCCGCATAACTTTGATTGGCCAATGATCGATTGAAAATAAAAATATATCTACTTATGAGCTACATTTACATGTAATAATCTGCGTTCACATACGTAAGAACGTCTAATTTTTCAAACACACTTAGTTCGCGTAAAATAGTTCGGACACAACCTAACCACTGAGTGAGACTGGCGCGCGCACATCCCTCGCTGTCCATCGACGAATCTTCCTCCGGAACGGTGACGATCCTCAGCTGCAGTCAGTAGCACGTGGTTGTCTGCTACAGGCACTAGGCTGCTCCTGCGCCTATGAAGTCGCTATGCCCCCTCCTGGGCCGGTCTCTCGGTCTAAATTTGTCGTATTGACCTGACACGGTCGTATTGACCGCATTGGCCTCGAGTCAATTGAGAGAAATCGATCAGCTGATCGATGGTCATGGGCTGTATCAAATATAAGTGCCCTATCACGACTATAGAATGTCGGAAATAGTTCGTAGAAATTGGGGTTGAATTGCTCAAGCTGCGTGGACAGTTGCGTCCTGTGTGGTGAGCTAGAAAATTCCAAATAATAGGTCAGTTCTTTCAGACCAAAAAATTCAAGAGTCTTTGCCAGGCTATCGCACCCTGAATTCTGCAAAGTATCGCATTCAGGCAAGAAACGCGCCATATCAGATAAAAGTGCGTGCCGAGACTCTACTAATATCAAAATTAGGAATGGTACCTGAAAATGGTACTGCGGTACTCGCACAATGCTCGTGCATAGGTGAAAGGAATTGGAATAATTATTTTCTATTATTTCTTGATCATGAGCATGGGGCTCGGCCTCGATTTCAGTCAAAACGAGGTAAAATGCTTCATTGGTCGGTCGAGACTGCTCAAACACGACCTCATACTCAGACCAGTATTTGTGATCGATCCTGCGACCATCGAGTGTTTTATATGGGTTCCAACAAACTTTAAACATGAGATATTGCAAGTCGGTACGAAACGAATACAATTGCCTGGGGGATGTCACATTGTTCTCAAACTGAGGGGCGAAATTGAAAAGATTAGGGTTGATCAGGCCCATTTCTAATCTTGATGCAATTCCAGATCCAAGAAACTTGACAATCTCATTAGGCAGACAAGTTTGCACTACAACACGCGCGTGCTTGTCATATTTTACATTTCCGACTGCACTCATCAAATGGAAACCGGATGGTCGTATAAATGATCGGTATGAATTGATGTTGAAAAGATTCAATGACTCACAAGGGCGATACAAATCAATGACATCCAGAGGATTTGTGAAGGACTCATAAGATGTACCTTCTCCTGGAGCGCTGCCACGTTTTTCTGCCCTAATGAGATGGGAAGATTTCATTTCTCGGTTCAATTGCAAAGATACCAAATCAAAATGATTATCTGAGCAGAGCCACTCTTGCTCGTGCGAAATTTCATGCCCAAATTGGCTAAATTGAACAGACGTCATGTCTGGCAATGAAGGATAGGCACAAGATTGAGCCACGTGGACATCCGTCAATACAGACGAGTAATAATCTTGCCTGTAAAAATCAGTATTTGACAAAAAGTCATGATCTGGTGATATATTTTGAAATCGATCCAACGATAAGCTTGATTGTTCATCAGACTCAGGAATTTGGGGTGAGAAGACCTGCACCGACTTTGCGATCTGAAATGGTCTTGGTGACACAGGTATCTCATCAGAGAAATTGCAAAGATCAGGGCTCTCAGGAAATTTATCCGAATCATCAGAATTATTCGATGACAGGGGATGATTAGTCTGAATATTGCTATCGATCGTGTGATCGGAAGATAAAATTGAATTTGAATTGACAAGCTGCGTGCTCGAGGAAACAGGCGATGATGACGCTGAATTTCCGTGAATGAGCATATTGCAAGTCTTTTCATTATTGACAGTAGCACAACGTATATTGGACTGATTGCTCGCTTTAAAATCTCGCTCGCAAGTCGCAAGTGCTAAAGTGTCATTTTTCCACCTTTCGATATCGGCAGGAGTGGGTAAATTCTGACATCCATTGTCAGCTGGATATGTTCCACTGGAACTCTTCTGCTGCACGGGAACGGTGGTGTTGGGTGCGCGCGCGTATGTCTCACATATTTCTTTAAGAAGTAACGCACTTTGGACGCTCACAATGAAGTCACTACGTAACGCATCACGGTGTAGTTTCAGCGCAATATCACACAAGGAACTCTCATTCTCCACAAAATCATCCTCTACATACTGGCCAATCAAACGCCGCATTAATCGCTGATGATTGTTGAAAAAACTATCAAATTTCAGCTCAAGCTTTGCGAGCGCTACTCGAATTTTATCCTCAGAGAGGTTACAAATCCAATTGGACCATGTGAGAACTTGATTACTCGAAATATTATTAGGAGACATCATGGAATTATTTTCAAAGTACTCCTTCAATCGCGATAAAGAGAAATGAGATTTCCAAATTTTCTAGATTTTAACTGTAAATGTCTCATCATATGGACCACTTGCTCTAGGTCTCCACGTGCTCCTTGCATCAAACAAAAGACGAAGTCTATAGTCGATGACTAGAGAGAAAACTGTGCCCACGGATGAAGTCCAAATGAGCTGTATATAACACGGTAGAAATTTTTGAGCTAGCAGTCGAATGACTAAACTTAGATGTTCATACTCAGGAAAAAAATGAACAAACTCTTTTGAGTATGGTTCATCTTATGGACAAAATTAGTCCGAATCCCTGATAAGTATTTTCAGATCCAAAATTCTATTGAGAAGAATCGTGAGTTCATTAGTAAAGAGCTCTTTTAGATATCAAAATACAAAAAGGTAGGTCTGTATTGATTTTGAGCCTCCAAAAAGTCAGTTTGGACAAAAATCTGATAAACTTTGCAAAATGTCTAATTATTTGTGATTTTGTATATATTTTCGTGAAAAATTCAACGTCTGGTGGATTCCTATAGAGCTACGCAATTTGTTAGAATTTTTCAAACAATCAGATGGGATATATTGCGTAAAAACACTTCGCGCAGCATTTTTTATTATCACCCACGCTAATTCAGGCATACACACACAATAGCGCAATGCTAGACTTCATGATAGTTATTATATCTACATACATCCAGTATATTCCAAGAAAGACCATTTTAATCCATGAAAAATTATTACAGGTCAATTATACAATGAATTATAGTTTTTAAGCATTTTCAGGTCAAAACGACCAATTTTCCATGATAAATTAAAAATGTGTTGACAAAATTATCATGAACAATTCAATTTTGCGATGCACAAGTGTGCAAGAGTCATCGATATTTCACTGAATTCATGAAAGAAATTTCAAAATTTTATACATTTCTCAGAAAAAAAAACAATCAAGATACGACCAAGTGACTCAAATTGCATCAAGTATAGTCAAATAGACAAAATAATTTATTATGATTGTGCACAAAACAAACGAGGACAATGTCCAGAAGTTTCTAGCCATCGGCCGATTTTTCCAGATTTCCAAAAAGCACAAGAATCGAAATCAGTATCTAAACACGCATCACAACATCTTGTATATCTATATACATCACTGAGTTTCGCTCGTCAATTATTTGTGCCTATCCACGCACGCTACACACATACACATACGTGTTGCACATATGACCACTGGTTCATCGATGGCCGATCAAGCAAAGCGAGAGAGAATATTTTCGAAATATTACGCCAGCGCGTCTGTCTCTCTCGCACTCACGCATTCAAAAATCGAAGCCAAAGATAAGCTTGGCCGATCGCGAGCGGCAGCAAACGCGCGATGTAAACAATGACTATATATGGCGCGCGAGCTGTTGTGTTGAGGCCCTATAGCACGGGACGCCAAGATGTCACGAGAAGCTAACTGAATATTTTTTAAAGTTTCAAAAATCAGACCAAAAGATTTACGAAACGGTCAAATTATATTTGCACGCAATCAGCTTTGCACTAAAATATTGCAAATCAAAAATAAGCCGAGTGCATCTAACAAATAAGAAAAATACATGTAGATGAGTGCCCAAAGGCGGCACGTGAAAAATTTTCGAGGTCGAGTCGACCGACCTAGAAAATGGACTCGTCCGAACGCTCAAAACGGAGTACGATGGAAAACTATTGTCCGAAGCGCAATGGCTTGACTCACTCATCCGCACCGGACACGGAATTTATCACACTGCACTCACTAATACACTTACATGCTAATACACACACGAAGCAACATTTGAGTGCTACTCTCTCCCAAAATCAGCACCTTAATTTGGGCGCTATGTAATGGCTCGCCAACTTATTGGGAGAAATTTCTACTAATTTTAATTGAACATACAGCACCCTTGTTGGGCGCCATGTGACGGTGCGCCAACTTGATGCACAAATTTTTGAACTGATTTCACTTGAACTGACAGCACCATTAGTTGGGCGCCATGTGACGGTTTTGGTGGACTCGTCACGTGCAGGCAGGGCCTGCTTTTATTTGAGAAGCTCAGGGAGTGAGCTATTGCTGTAATTGTTCAAGAAATCAGGAGAGGGGAGCATTGAATGAGCACACGCTCGATTAAAATTGAGAATGAAAGGGCATTTATTCGAAGAAAACTATTTACAAATGGTCCGCTGACCGTTAGAATAAATCTAGCCCGCGCACGATTATTGAGGGCGCATTTAGGGAAAAATACAATCTACAAGCCCAGAAAGAGGAGAGAGAGATTTGCGAGAGGCACTTACAAATATCAATGGCCTTGACGCAGGTTGGTCACTCGACCTCGAATCGGGCACCGGCCCTCGCAGCTCACGACGATCAGGCAGCTCGCAATTGTCCCAGACGATGATGATTTTGGTCATAGACCACAGCACAGGTTATATGAAATGCACGCACCGGAGCCCCGGCTAAATGATGCCAAGGACGGGCTCCGGGCGGCGTGGACAACGCGCACGATAATAAGCTCGATAGGCGCGTGCGAGCGCTCCGAAACGTCACGACGGAATGTATATTAAAAGGCTGCTGGCCGGAGCAGCATTGGCTTGCGCCAGGGACGGCTCAAAATATGGGGCGCGCGGGCCCTACTACGGTGCCATCTCTCTCCCTCTTACCTGGCTAAACTATGCAGCAACTCTTCTCGTGCTTAGGCTGTAACACAAAATGTTATCATTACAATATTCGGTCCAGGGAGAGAGGGAGACGGACTGACTTGGCCGTCACAGAATGATATTCTTCTCTCCATCACGTCACGAATACATACGACTGTTTGGCAAGATTGAGAGCAACTTTGCAAAAAGACTCATTGAACCAATTAATTATCATTGATAGTATAAAATTCATTCGGTCACACTGTCTGTATTCTACAATTTCATCGAGTTAGAATCATGGCTATACTTTCACTTAAATCAGGGTTGAGGATCTTATTAGTGTTCCGTCAGTATATCTAGAATTGTGTTTTCAGGACCTCTATCATGGATGTGGATGCGAGAGGAGTGAAACGCGGTCAGTGTATTGCTGAAGGATGCGATTGCCCTCAATTTGAACGGAGTGAAAACAAGTCCATCTCTACCTGTTACTACTGTCTCTGCCCTCCAACAAAACATCGTAGGATAGGTATGTAGTATTCAAACCCGAGAAGGCGAGCTCGCTCGTGTAGTAGATTAGTATTTCACAACGAATCTGGACTCATTTTTTCATTTATCGCTTTTATCTCAGAGCATGAAACTGACACCAGTCTTGGAAGTTTGGAAGGATGTTCTATCAATGATACTGCTGGCAACGTCAAAATTGTGAAGAAACAAGATTCTCTCAAATTTGACGAGAAAAAGCTCATGAATTGTGCATCTCAGCTATCTGAGGATATGTTTGAATTGGCTCTCGATTCTGAACTGGATGGAAGTTCTATTTTGAAGGAGGACGCCGAAAGCTTCACCATCTTCGTTCCACCAACCCCATCATATGCTAAATCTAACTCAGGCGAAAACATCTGCACCGAGTACAACGAAATTCCAACATCGTCTCAAAATGGGGTGGATGATGAGCCGGGTGATGAGCTGAGTGATGAGCAATCCGCCGAGATCCCTCAAACTCCAAAGATCAAAAAACCTTTCGAGAGGCGTATAGAGAAGACCTTGCAAGAGAAAAAGGAGTCCAGTACTAGAAAAGTGAGTATTCTTAATCTGATTGGACTAAGATTGGTATGATTTTTCCGACGAAAAAAAACCGCAAAAATTCGATAGGACTCTGTAAGACTCTATCCCACGTTTTATCACGCGCGCTATTGTGAATTATTATAACAAAAATCTCCACTAATAATTCTGTCAATTTTTCATCCAGGAAGAAGCTATCAGGAGTGTTTGGCCCAAAGGTTGGCCGAAAAACGTTCGGGAAGCTCAACGTGGTCAGAAAGCCGATTCTGGGACACGAAATCTGATTCTCAGGACTGTGAAAAATCGATTAGTCGAGAATAATTTTGAGGACCTTGAAGATTTTGATATTGCTGCAAGATGCATAGTAGAAGAATTTCCATTCTTCACATCAAGAATTAATCCTGATCATGTAAGTCGAAGTCTGTTGGTTACAAGAATCTTTCTTTGACATAATTTATTACATGAATCAATTATTGCTTCATGTCTTGCTTATACCGATTACGGCATGAATTTACTTGGAATTCGCCGATATTGCTGACTTTAACACTCAATTCCTTGATCAATATCCATTGTTTTATTCTTATAGAAACATGTCGCTGCACTGTTGAGGAAGAGTTATTCCAATTCCAAGAGCTATTACAAAACGAAGAGCTCGAAGAAAACAAAAAATAGCTCAACATCATCTGATACAGCTGAGAAAACGGGCGAGCGAAATATTACGGTTCTGATGGAGCAAGAATTGGCTAAGAAAACCCCTTCGATCACCATGTTGAAGAAATATCTAGACGAGTGTAGAACAAAGAGGCTCGAAGAATTAAAGAGTTCTCAACTTCCAGCGGGCATGCATCTAAAACGATATCCGGCTCTAAAACGATCTGATATGGTGAGAAAAGGTGTTTGATGCTGATTTGCAATTATAAAGTGCAACGATCAACCATTCTGTGGTTCGAGATGTTTAAAAAATGATAATCAATATCTTCCTCGTGTCCATTCATGGAATACTACTATATAGGGAGAGAAACTGCGATTAATCGCTAATGACATCCGCCTGTTCCAGGTTACCTATGAGTTTGAAAAATTATCCAAGATCCCAACGATAGGATTGAAAGCGAATTGGATCAGTGCTCTGTCGAAAATCAAGGTTTATTTTTGCATCGAAGATGACATTGGCAATAATGATTCCTTAACCATACAAGCTCTCAACTGCATTTGTCAAAAACTATGCAAGAAGAAAAAAAATCATCCACGATGCATAATGGCAATTCATGATGTAAGTCTACTAAAACTCTTCATCACTCATCTCATCCGCCTTCTGAAATCAATGTCGATTCTTTCTGGTCCTACAAATTCTATCCCGAGAGAAATCTCAATAACGTAATTGAAGCCATCTCAAACTCAATTCGCTATCGTGGAGCCTGTAAAAATGCGAGGCTTTTGACTTCTTCATATTATGTATCAGTGATCTTTTGCCAGCCCTCTATTTGTAAAGTTTCTATTCATTTACAAACACTTTTTGCATTCCAGGAGTCAACTGTACTGCAAGATGTTCAGCCGAGAGCGGATGATCATCCTTACCTGATCGGTATAGGTGATGTGAGCAAGGAGAATTCATCGTTCACATTTTATGTGGATAATGAACCCATGTTCAGCGGAGGAGCGGTAGATGCTCTCATTTCCATGTATTGCTGTTATTGGTTGTTCAATCTAAACTATGACAATCGATATCAACTGCCTTTCATGTTTGTTGAAACGGTTTTGTTCAAAGAAAAAGCAGTTTCTAATATTTCTAAGAAAACATCTATTGTAACTTTACTTACTGACTTGGAAATTCTGTGAGTAATTTCTCATTTCACATGGTTGAAAATCACAGAATAGTATGTACCCTTGTAGTTATGGATCGTTGATTGAACTTTGTAATGTTGGAGACTACTCATATTTCAAAACTGTTGATGAATCAAAACTGTGCGATGGATTGTGCTATGATATTAACATGAATTCTGTTTATATTTATTTTTTTAATCACTGCTTTGTTATTCGCAGTTGACACGTAAATGCTGTGTTCCAACGCTGGAAACAGCAGCCTTAGTAAATAAAAGTATTGTATCTGCTTTTCTGCAATAAATATTTGAGTAGATCGTTAATTAGAAATTTTTCAATATCAATTAATTGATCTTCCCAAAAGTCATTCCTATACCTCCGTCACCATTTGTGGTATACGTGATTTCCTCGAGGATTTCCTCAATCGGTTGCTGTCCTATGGAAATCATTCAATCTCATATACTCTCAACGTCACGCAAATAAGAGCTCCATTCCATGAATCACTCAGCTATTTTGAACTGAAGCCATTTAGCGATAGATCATTTTGAAGATCTTGACGTTTATTCTCGTACAAACGCTTCATTCAAGTTGATAGATGCAAGTGCACAGAACGGGAATTGTATGTTCATTATTCTCAACAAAGCATGAGATGCGATTGGAAGAACGCCTTGGAGAAATTTGCAGTCTATTGGTGTTTATTTCGATCCATAATGCACGAATATCTCAAGAGACGAACGATAAATATCTTTTTCACCTTCGTATAACGTCGGGTCAACTTTTCATCGCCGATAAGCTCTCTAGATCTGAAGATCATATGCGAGCTTTACTCAATTTCAGTTCAAAATTCGATCAGAAGCAAGCTTGCTGACTTTCACCTGGACGGTAACTGAAATGCGGTGTTTCCAAAATTCAGAGTGCTCGCGCACTGATTTTGAGGATTTCTTTTTACAGTGAACAGCAGCACAAATTAGACTCACGCACACAAATCTGTGCCTCACACCGACACAGTGTCGACTTCGAGATGAGTCGAATCTCGAAACTGACGGGACACGAAAATCCACGGCAAATTTTGTCACCGAGGGTCCCGAATTTGTGAGTCGAGGAACAAAGCTGTTGATGCGTATCTCGATAAAACAAGATAGTGTTTGCGTAAGCGCCTTTATGTTGGGTTGAATGGGATGTTTGGTGTGAGAAAATTTAGAAAAAAGTGGTGTTACTCTGTCGAAATCTATATTTGAGAAAAATTTCGTTTGAACTATACTTGTAGTACATGGGCAAATCTCACGAAGTATGCGGTTTGGCCGAACAGGCCTATTTTCACGTTGTCAGAACAACAGTCGCGTTATTTCCGCCGCTCGCATTAGATCATTTTGAAGATCTACTCATATTTAATAGTTCTGCATCATTCAGAAGTCTAAAAATTGCTATAGAAAGGTACTGGGAGACGCTTCTTCGTGACAAAATCACAATTTTCGACCGAACAGGGCCATAGTTCTCTCACGCCTTAGCTCGCCACAGGCGGGGCGGTTCACCGATCGGTCTGAAAATTGGATATGTGATGGATTATAATACATAGAAACATATAATTTTCGCCCGAGGCTGTGCCTATCAATGCGTCGGAGTGCCGATGATTCGTTGGAGCGAACTCCGATTCTACATTTTCTCCTGTATCGCTCTTCTAATGGATGCAGCACTCGGGGCGGTGAATATTTCGTATCTGTAGAAACGACATATTATTCTACATCCAAAAACCTACAAATCTAGCCCAAGAACGATAGTGTGCTCGATTCCGCACGACGATGCGGCTTGAAATGAGAAAAGTTATTTTCGCGTAAATGGGGTCAAAAAAATCGTTTTTCGTGTAGCACACGAAAATTTCGATTCCGTTGGGATGGAAACCACGTGTAAACTGATATTTGTACCTCAAGAAATGCCTATGAGAATCGCCCCTACTACAGCCTCATATCGGTCGCGATGCGAGGCTTGTGAGGATCGACAAATGACGAAAATGAGCGTTTCGACGGTTGAGGCACATCTACATTTTGTACCACAGACCTTCAGAAAACACTGTAAACCATTGAACTCATCTCTCTTCTTCTATTCCAACACCAAGGATGCCATGTATTCACATACACACGAGCCAATTAGAATTACGAAAATATGAGGGTCCCACGCAAATACATGGGAAAAACTTCTACACCCTCACAAATCCACGGCGGGGCTCCAAAATGATTTACGCAAGTATTTCATCATTGTTTGAGCATTACTTGGACCAAACAAAAGTTTATCGGAGATGTGCTGCCATTCTGGAAATTCTCGAAATTTCAAAGTCGAAACCGCATAGTTCCTGAGATTTGCCCACATACGAGTATATAGGTCCACGCGAAGCGACCTACGAAAAAGGGGTCATGTCTTAGATCCTTCCGTAAACATTATTACTCGTTTCTATGGTTCTTGGCTTTCGAATGAAGTAGAATGCATTTTTTTTATTCTAGCAGCCTTTTTTACTAATGCGACGGGCCCCTTCGCTATGATACCACACGGAGAGAAATGAGCGGGCAGATTTCACGCGCCGCGCTCAGCGGAGGTTAGAAACTACCCGTCTCTGTTTTGAAATGGAGCGCCACGCCGAATTTTTCTGAACTAACCCCCGATTTTCCGTGCGGAGTTGTCTTCTGTCCGACGGGAAGCGAAAAATATGCGCCGGGTGAGAAAAAATCGCCGATGCGCCTAGATTTCACGGAGCGCTCCCAATTGACCGGCGTGCGAGCGCGGCTACTCACATTATGTCGTATGTAACGCAGAAACTCTAAATTATTGATCCGGCATATGTAGTATATGGCAAACATTTCCTTGAGAAATCAAAAGCGTAGGGGTGCACGAATTTGGTGCCATACTTTTTTCCCATCACGTAACCCACAAGACGCTATTTCATTTGGTGCAAATTTTAATGAATTTTGTTGTCTATTTAATTAATACCTTTGCTTAACTGCATAAAATACGAGGCTCAATTTTAAACAATCCAAGAGCGTTTTGATGACAAGAATGATCAAATCCGTATGTTATCTGTAAAGCATAATATACCTCATGGGATCTTAGTTTATATACAAAATCTCAACGAATCATTGCAAGTAGCATGGTAGCTTGGGGGGTCAAGTCCCGGACTCACACGTGAAAGGTCAAGGTTCGAACCCCGATCATAGAAGTTTTTTTGTTTCTTTTCAGAAACCTCTCCTTAAAAAATGGCAAACTTATACTCCCATATACTCTGGTCATAATTGAGAGTGAAATCAAAAATCGCACAATCACATGAGCCGTGAGTTGGAGGTATGCTGTTTCAAAAAAATAAACATTTTGGTAAAACTACTGACTATTTTGTGGGATATCAATAAATCTGAGTCAGTCCTCAAAGACCTCATTGAGTGATCATTTTGAGTCGTGGAAGATCGAGTGATAACACTTTGTGCTGCGGTCGTCGATTCCTAGCAACATCCGAGAAAATCACGAAGTCACGAGTGTCTGAGAGACGTGCATGGCGAAGGGAAATAATTATAATCATTCATATTTATATTATCCATATTTACATAATTAATTATCAAAATTAATAATTATAAATAATAGTCATTATTCATCCTTCGAAGGGGAGATATCTTGAGCCATAATCCAAGTCTATCTCCGAATCTAGAGCCTGTGTCTCGTCAACCTCCCATACTCACAAGAAATAGCGAGTTGATCCGTAAATTCAGTTCCATGGTATATTCCCATATCTAGCTACAATTTGTTGGAAATACTTCCAAAATGACAATATCTCATTCAAACCAACCAACACCTTTCCAAGCTCGTGTTAGATTTAAGTATATCTCAATAAGAATCGTGAGTTCTAGAACAACATTTATAGTTTTCTAACTGTACATCTCCAGTTATCGGCTTATGTGACTGTGCGATTCTTGATTTCACTCTCATTTCTGACCAGAGTATAAGTTTGCCATTTTTTAAGGAGAGGTTTTTGAAAAAAAAAAAAAAAAATTCTATGATCGGGGTTTGAACCTTGACCTTTCACGTGTGAGTCCGGGACTTGACCCCCCAAGCTACCATGCTACTTGCAATGATTCGTTGAGATTTTGTATATAAACTAAGATCTCATGAGGTATATTATGCTTTACAGATAACATACGGATTTGATCATTCTTGTCATCAAAACGCTCTTGGAATGTTTAAAATTGAGCCATGTATTTTATGCAGTTGAGCAAAGGTATTAATTAAATAGACAAGAATTTGCACCAAATTAAATAGCGTCTTGTGGGTATAAGTTGTCATGTAACCCTCTCGCATTCAAGGCTGCATTACAGAATTTTACGTGATGGGAAAAAAAGTATGGCACAACATTCGTGCACCCCTACGCTTTTGATTTCTCAAGGAAGCAGCAGCATAATGTGAGTAGCCGCGCTGGGAGCGCTCCGTGAAATCTAGGCGCATCGGCGATTTTTTCTCACCCGGCGCATATTTTTCGCTTCCCGTCGGACAGAAGACAACTCCGCACGGAAAATCGGGGGTTAGTTCAGAAAAATTCGGCGTGTCGCTCCATTTCAAAACAGAGACGGGTAGTTTCTAACCTCCGCTGAGCGCGGCGCGTGAAATCTGCCCGCTCATTTCTCTCCGTGCAGTATAGCTCCGGTACCCGCGCAATTCATCGAGCAGTTAGAGTAACTCAAGCCTCAGCCGCCAGGTGGCTGTCTCGAAAACATCGTTCACAAGCGAAACACCAGTCAGCATTGATATCCACCCGATGCCCGACCAGAATGAACCAGTCTGCACTGAGCGGCGGACTCACGCGCCTCTCTTGGCATTACATCAATATATCAATTATAGATTGATAAGTAATTTTTCTATCTCATTTACATTGTATCATAATACGTCACGAAGGTAACAAAACATGCGTCTTACAATTAGCTCGTGGCATTGGACCCGATCCTGATTTTCTAATATGAACAATAATTTAACGAATTTTAAATGCGACCTCTTGCCCCTTTCGGGGGACACCAGAGATATATATTGCGTTTGGTTTTAAATCTTCCGTGTTGGGAATGGTTGCCAAAATGATTTGGCAGAACGCTTCCGTGCGAGCTTGAACCAAGACAGCATTTATCGCCAATCCTACTTCACATTTTCTAAGTTCACTCGAGTATTTGTCGAAAATGTCAACGAACCCTTGAAATGAATTGCTAGAATGAGGAATTTTGATATCTTCTTTTGTTGATGTGTATTTCAACTCAACTACCATCGATGCAATTCCACGATAAATAAATGAAATGTCAGCACGCCGCGTGGTTTTATGTACCATGTGAAAAGTATCTTTCGCAATTTTGTAATCTTGCCCTTTGGCGTATGGTACAGGGGACTCACTCACATAACCGTTGAGTCCTTTGGTTAAATCCCAAATAGCGAGGGAAAAAGTACGTTCGTTCATCTTCATTTGATGAGGCTCCAAACGATCCAAATGTTCCGTCGACCATTTGTCTAGATATTCAGCTAAAAGAGGAGCGAATTTGCAAAGGTTTTCAGAGATGGGATTGTTGAACAAAGTTTCGAGAGCCTTTTGACATCTGAAAGTGACTCCTGGTAAGCTGTTATGACTCATAACAAAATCTTGAACCTGTTGGCGGCAGAATGAGTTAACGAAACTCACATGCTTATCGTCCCAGTTCACTATATTTCTATAATATAAGGATTTGCAAAAATGATGCAGTTTATAATCTTTGGAGGTTGGAGGAGGCTCGGTACCACGATATCCTACGAAAGTTTGTTCATTCTTCAACAAGACACACAACAAGCCGAAGTCCCAATCTTCCGGGATGCTGATGAAAGGTTCCAGAATAAGTTTTCGTTTGGTGATATGATGCGACCTCGATTTAGCACCCTGTAGAGGTGCAAAATCTAGAAGTCGTTCCGGGTCGAGAATAACTTGACTTTCGGGAATATTGACGAAAAGGTGGTGAGATCCACTTTGTACCGTGGGTACGTTTGACACGATTGAAGATCCTATGTCTGAATTTCGAAATTTTCTTAGTACATTTTGGTACAAAAAAGGGAAATATACATTTCTATTCTGCAGCTCATTCTTGATACGCCTGACATACAAGTTGAAGATCTGTAAATGAAAATATTAATATTATATTCTGACTCCAATTAGACAGAGTGATTTTAATGCTGTTCTTGGACTTCCCTTACGACGCTCGGACTACTGATTAAGTCCTTCGGGTCGAATATATCTTATACTAAAGGGAGAGAATTGTAAGATCAAAGCTTCAACTCGACGCTCATGGGCCTACAGCGACTTTTTTGTACTTATCAAGGTATGGTGCTTTGTGATCCCCTCGGAGATGGAACCTCGTGCGGATCTGGACGCTCATGGGCCTGCAGCGACTTTTCTGTAAAGAGGCTGTTAGCCCAACAGGCCGGCTGATCCGAACGACAGGGATCACTAGACACTAACGCGACTCGGCTAATGACTGATATTACTATTGGACTGTTTCCCTGTTATGTGGGAGGATTCAAAAGATTCGTTTCCTTCAAGAGACGGGTTCGAACTGTCGAGCCGTGGAGCGCCTTTATGTTGAGTTGAATGGGATGTTTGGTGTGAGAAAATTTAGAAAAAAGTGGTGTTACTCTGTCGAAATCTATATTTGAGAAAAATTTCGTTTGAACTATACTTGTAGTACATACGAGTATATAGGTCCACGCGGAGCGACCTACGAAAAAGGGATCATGTCTTAGATCCTTCCGTAAACATTATTACTCGTTTCTATGGTTCTTGGCTTCCGAATGAAGTAGAATGCATTTTTTTTTATTCTAGCAGCCTTTTTTACTAATGCGACGGGCCCCTTCGCTATGATACCAGTATAGCTCCGGTACCCGCGCAATTCATCGAGCAGTTAGAGTAACTCCAGCCTCAGCCGCCAGGTGGCTGTCTCGAAAACATCGTTCACAAGCGAAACACCAGTCAGCATTGATGTTCACCCGATGCCCGACCAGAACGAACCAGTCTGCACTGAGTGGCGGACTCACGCGCCTCTCTTGGCATTACATCAATATATCAATTATAGATTGATAAATAATTTTCCTATCTTATTTACATTGTATCATAATACGTCACGAAGGTATTAAAACATGCGTCTCACAATTAGCTCGTGGCATTGGACCCGATCCTGATTTTCTAATATGAACGATAATTTAACGAATTTTAAATGCGACCTCTTGCCCTTTCGGGGGACACCAGAGATATATATTGCGTTTGGTTTTAAATCTCTCGTGTTGGGAATGGTTGCCAAGATGATTTGACAGAACGCTTCCGTGCGAGCTTGAACCAAGGCAGCATTTATCGCCAATTCTACTTCACATTTTCTAAGTTCACTCGAGTATTTGTCGAAAATGTCAACGAACCCTTGAAATGAATTGCTAGAATGAGAAATTTTGATATCTTCTTTTGTTGATGTGTATTTCAACTCAACTACCATCGATGTAATTCCATGATAAATAAATGAAATGTCAGCACGCCGCGTGGTTTTATGTACCATGTGAAAAGTATCTCTCGCAATTTTGTAATCTTGCCCTTTGGCGTATGGTACAGGGGACTCACTCACATAACCGTTGAGTCCTCTGGTTAAATCCCAAATAGCGAGGGAAAAAGTACGTTCGTTCATCTTCATTTGATGAGGCTCCAAACGATCCAAATGTTCTATCGACCATTTGTCTAGATATTCAGCTAAAAGAGGAGCAAATTTGCAAAGGTTTTCATAGGTGGGATTGTTGAACAAAGTATCGAGAGCCTTTTGACATCTGAAAGTGACTCCTGGTAAGTTGTTATGACTCATAACGAAATCTTGAACCTGTTAGCGGCAGAATGAGTTAACGAAACTCACATGCTTATCGTCCCAGTTCACTATATTTCTATAATATAAGGATTTGCAAAAATGATGCAGTTTATAATCTTTGGAGGTTGGAGGAGGCTCGGTACCACGATATCCTACGAAAGTTTGTTCATTCTTCAACAAGACACACAACAAGCCGAAGTCCCAATCTTCCGGGATGCTGATGAAAGGTTCCAGAATAAGTTTTCGTTTGGTGATATGATGCGACCTCGATTTAGCACCCTGTAGAGGTGCAAAATCTAGAAGTCGTTCCGGGTCGAGAATAACTTGACTTTCGGGAATATTGACGAAAAGGTGGTGAGATCAACTTTGTACCGTGGGTACGTTTGACACGATTGAAGGTCCTATGTCTGAATTTCGAAATTTTCTTAGTACATTTTGGTACAAAAAAGGGAAAGCCAAGAACCATAGAAACGAGTAATAATGTTTACGGAAGGATCTAAGACATGATCCCTTTTTCGTAGGTCGCTTCACGTGGACCTATATACTCGTATGTACTACAAGTATAGTTCAAACGAAATTTTTCTCAAATATAGATTTCGACAGAGTAACACCACTTTTTTCTAAATTTTCTCACACCAAACATCCCATTCAACTCAACATAAAGGCGCTCCACGGCTCGACAGTTCGAACCCGTCTCTTGAAGGAAACGAATCTTTTGAATCCTCCCACATAACAGGGAAACAGTCCAATAGTAATATCAGTCATTAGCCGAGTCGCGTTAGTGTCTAGTGATCCCTGTCGTTCGGATCAGCCGGCCTGTTGGGCTAACAGCCTCCTTACAGAAAAGTCGCTGCAGGCCCATGAGCGTCCAGATCCGCACGAGGTTCCATCTCCGAGGGGATCACAAAGCACCATACCTTGATAAGTACAAAAAAGTCGCTGTAGGCCCATGAGCGTCGAGTTGAAGCTTTGATCTTACAATTCTCTCCCTTTAGTATAAGATATATTCGACCCGAAGGACTTAATCAGTAGTCCGAGCGTCGTGAAGGAAGTCCAAGAACAGCATTAAAATCACTCTGTCTAATTGGAGTCAGAATATAATATTAATATTTTCATTTACAGATCTTCAACTTGTATGTCAGGCGTATCAAGAATGAGCTGCAGAATAGAAATGTATATTTCCCTTTTTTGTACCAAAATGTACTAAGAAAATTTCGAAATTCAGACATAGGACCTTCAATCGTGTCAAACGTACCCACGGTACAAAGTTGATCTCACCACCTTTTCGTCAATATTCCCGAAAGTCAAGTTATTCTCGACCCGGAACGACTTCTAGATTTTGCACCTCTACAGGGTGCTAAATCGAGGTCGCATCATATCACCAAACGAAAACTTATTCTGGAACCTTTCATCACCATCCCGGAAGATTGGGACTTCGGCTTGTTGTGTGTCTTGTTGAAGAATGAACAAACTTTCGTAGGATATCGTGGTACCGAGCCTCCTCCAACCTCCAAAGATTATAAACTGCATCATTTTTGCAAATCCTTATATTATAGAAATATAGTGAACTGGGACGATAAGCATGTGAGTTTCGTTAACTCATTCTGCCGCTAACAGGTTCAAGATTTTGTTATGAGTCATAACAGCTTACCAGGAGTCACTTTCAGATGTCAAAAGGCTCTCGAAACTTTGTTCAACAATCCCATCTATGAAAACCTTTGCAAATTCGCTCCTCTTTTAGCTGAATACCTAGACAAATGGTCGACAGAACATTTGGATCGTTTGGAGCCTCATCAAATGAAGATGAACGAACGTACTTTTTCCCTCGCTATTTGGGATTTAACCAGAGGACTCAACGGTTATGTGAGTGAGTCCCCTATACCATACGCCAAAGGGCAAGATTACAAAATTGCGAAAGATACCTTTCACATGGTACATAAAACCACGCGGCGTGCTGACATTTCATTTATTTATCGTGGAATTGCATCGATGGTAGTTGAGTTGAAATACACATCAACAAAAGAAGATATCAAAATTTCTCATTCTAGCAATTCATTTCAAGGGTTCGTTGACATTTTCGACAAATACTCGAGTGAACTTAGAAAATGTGAAGTAGGATTGGCGATAAATGCTGCCTTGGTTCAAGCTCGCACGGAAGCGTTCTGCCAAATCATTTTGGCAACCATTCCCTACACGGAAGATTTAAAACCAAACGCAATATATATCTCTGGTGTCCCCCGAAAGGGGCAAGAGGTCGCATTTAAAATTCGTTAAATTATTGTTCATATTAGAAAATCAGGATCGGGTCCAATGCCACGAGCTAATTGTAAGACGCATGTTTTGTTACCTTCGTGACGTATTATGATACAATGTAAATGAGATAGAATAGTACATTACGCGTCGAGTGCTGGAAACATTTTTTCCTTCGGGAAACCGAGCTGGACGTGGGCGATGGCACCGTCCAGCTTGGTTTTCCCGAAGGAAAAATGTTTCCGCACGAGACGCGTATGCAGTTTTATACGTCTGTACGCAGAAACAGCTTGTTTCCAGGCCTCCTCGCGTAGCGAGGAGGCCTAGAAACACGCTGTTTCTACGTATGGACGTATAAAAATTATTTATCAATCTATAATTGATATATTGATGTAATGCCAAGAGAGGCGCGTGAGTCCGCCGCTCAGTGCAGACTGGTTCATTCTGGTCGGGCATCGGGTGGATATCAATGCTGACTGGTGTTTCGCTTGTGAACGATGTTTTCGAGACAGCCACCTGGCGGCTGAGGCTTGAGTTACTCTAACTGCTCGATGAATTGCGCGGGTACCGGAGCTATACTGGTATCATAGCGAAGGGGCCCGTCGCATTAGTAAAAAAGGCTGCTAGAATAAAAAAAATGCATTCTACTTCATTCGAAAGCCAAGAACCATAGAAACGAGTAATAATGTTTACGGAAGGATCTAAGACATGACCCCTTTTTCGTAGGTCGCTTCGCGTGGACCTAAATACTCGTATGTACTACAAGTATAGTTCAAACGAAATTTTTCTCAAATATAGATTTCGACAGAGTAACACCACTTTTTTCTAAATATTCTCACATCAAACATCCCATTCAACCCAACATAAAGGCGCTCCACGCAGGGAAATGAGTCGTATCCATTACTTCGGATTTATGAGGGAAACATGACGATTTTCTGAGGGTTGGTGCCATTTGGATGGATTTCCTTGCAATTTCTCAATGAATCACTCTTTGATCGATCAGACATAATTTGGTTTTAGTACGGCCTAACTGAATGCATTTTAGCCCACACTAAAGGACTTGAAATAAGCTTCGAAATTTAGAAAACGTTGGTGTATTTCAAAGTTAATATCAAAGTTGTTTAAGGAAGGAGGTTCATATCAGACACACTGGCCATATTCCCACTTTCCCGAGTTTTGATCCAAAGGTATGAGTCCTTGATTGAAAAAGTCATTGCATTATTGCTTTCAAAAATACCATTTGAAGTGCATGGTAGAACGACCATCCAGCTGGTCGGAAAATTTTCATGACAGCACGAATATATGAAGCAACTTCACAATATCTGGCAGAAATGCTGGTCTTCGTGGGCTAATCTCAATATTTTCACTGGCAGCATGATCACATGAAAAGAAGATCGTCCTCAACGACATACCAGGACTTCGTTTGGTTGCTACTTTTTTCGGCCCATATACACGTTGCTATTGTCAGCCCGTGTAGTATACATCTATACCTCTATGAGAGAAATAGGTTTTCAAAGAATAACTCCATTCTGGTTTCGACGCATATATACACGCTTGAATGTGCAAGCTATGCGAAAGTCGTTATCGATTTGCTCGTATCTTTATGGTTATATTCGCATACAAGAATGATGCTGCTCTTCCTTCTTTCTCATACACGCGATTCGCTCCGGGCTATGTGAATTTGCCATTGCAGTCTGTCTGTTACTTATACAATAAAGAACGGAGACGAGACTTGATAGCTTAGTTGTTTGACAAAGAATAGTATTTTTCGATTCGAGGGAGGGAAGTTTGGTTTTGCTTTTCGAGTGATTGTTTTCGGCCCGAGCCCTGGCGAGGGTCGAAATTAGCACGAGTAAAGCAAAAAAACTTCACGCCCGAGTATCCAAATGCGTTTTTCGATTGACTGGGCGTCAAGTAAACGAAAACTACCGTGCGTAAAACAGTGCTTTACGCACAGTCGACCGAAAAGAATTTGTTCGAATCCTCGAACTGTATCGAGCCGGTGCATGCACGTACGCATTCTTAGCGTTATGCATCTCTTGAACTCATATTCAGAAGAATCTACCCGGGGAAAACGCAATGGGCCGTGACCCCCGGGGGCCACGGTCCAGAGGTGGGCCGTGGCCCCCGGAGGTCACGGTCCTATGGAGGGCCGTGGTCCCCGGGGGTCACGGTCCACCAGTATGCTACAAATTCTCTTCGCTCTATACGGGTCTTCGACTTGCCGGCATCACCAAATTAAACACTAGGATGGATCAAAATTCAATTTACCTCGCTTCAGTAATATCCTACTGTTGCCTGTTAATAAGTAGTGTATGAGACGGCTTACGCTGCTTGGCTGAAAGGTGGCATAATCAGGTGGAGGTAGATCCTTAAAATTGTAATGAATTAGTGATAAAAATATGTATAAGGTAAGTGTACCCAACTTGCCCCCATTAAGCCATTTTCTTAATAATTTTGGTCTACCTGAACAATTTTCAACGTGCTTTAGCTCATTTTAAAGCTTGTCCTAAGATCTTCAGAATAAATCTAAGTACGTTCAAATCTAATCGAACGGAGCCGAGCTGTCTTAATTTTTCCAAAGAGTGATTCTTCAGAGTTTACAAAATAACGAACCCAATTTGCCCCCATTTAGCCACTTCCCCAACAACTCTAGTCTACCTCAAAATTTTCCTACGTATTGAAACTCATCTTGAAGCTTGCTTTAGGACCTTTAAAATGCATTGAGCTACGTCTCGTTTTGATGAAATGGATCCGAACTGTCTCAATTCTTCAAAAATCAATCATGGAAATCGGCGATAGAGTGTTTTTATCGCCGTACACGCACATTTGGAGCTTCTCACCGGTCCAAAACACTCTTTCCTTCCTATTTTGACGTGATAAACACGTTTTAAGTGGTAAAAAAAGTCGTACTGCACGCCATTTCGAGATAAATATATGGAGGCATGTTAAGTACACTCCGATGTTTGCATCCTTGTTTACAAATCGTCTCCGTGTTTTGCACATAAATCAGCTCCAGATCCAAATATTGCAATTTTGAAAAATGGATTTTGAAGGTCTTGAAACAAAGAATCGAATGCGCTGAGGTATGTTAAGATTGGTTGAACTCAAAGAATTTGGCACTGATTTCATTGGAGGTGATTCCCTCGGTGCTTTCTTAGCTAAACAATCACGAAAAATAGAAAAATCAGTTTAAATTTTCTGAAGAACGCAGAAATGATTCGGGGTTGACACAAACTACTTAATTCCTCATATTTTAACATAACAAACGTGAAAAAGAATTGCCCGGGGGCCAAGGAGTGCCCATTCCCAAGATCCGGATATGGGGGCAAGTTGGGTACAGAGGCAAGTTGGGTATACTTACCTTAGTACCCGTATCTCCTATCACTAGGGCCTTTGATCCACCAGCTCAACAGCATCATTAAGAGAACAAAACTCAGCAGGTGTTGGAAAGCCCTAACCTTGAAATATGTAGCTGAGAGATCATCATTGGGGTATATAACGGGATACAGGGCGTTACTTGCTCAAGATGATCAAGGGTTTGTAACGGAATATATTTCCAATTCCGTTGGATTTTCTTGATTTGAAATAATTATCAGAGTCATATCACACGGAAATATTGATACATTTTTTTTTCGTTAATATCATGTTGATATAGTACAAAAAAATTTTTTGGTATTTTTTTTAAGGCCCCTGTGGGCCCTGGGGCCTATAAAAAGTCCTTCCAGGCCCCTCTTTAGCCTATTTCCAGAAAATCATAACTTCGGCCAGACTCTACATTTTTAGACGTACCTGGGCGTATTTTCTTTCTTAAGACTAGTACTTTGAAGAAAAGGATTGCCCAAGGTCAGTACATAAACCTACCAATTTCTAGGATGTTTGCTGAGAGAACATTTTAACGATTTTTGGGCTCGCATCAAAGTGATGTAGCTCTCACTAGACATATGATAATTGACTTTTACCAGTGGTTATTTTAAAGGTCTTGAAGAAAGCTACAATTTGACTACTAGTAAAAGTCGATTTCGATACACTGTGCGTAAAAGTGCACTTCGCGAACGGTTTGTCGACTTTTACTCACAGTTTATCGAAAAGTATAGTTAGATATACGGGCGTAAAACCTATTATTCGCATCCTTGTGATGATTCCAACCCTCGCCTGCGGCTCGGGCCGGAAACCCATCACTCGGACGCGAATAAAACCGATTTACGCCCTTGTATCGAAATGTACTATTATCGAACTTTTCATAGGGGTTACAGTCGTTACAAGTTGACCAGTTTTGTAAAAATGCCAAACTTTGAGCTGAATTTGAATAAAATCGTTTTTCTTCCTTCGACCCCAAATTTGTGCGAATATGTTTTTTGATACAAATAATATCAATCAGAACAATAATCTGGGTGGGATATTGAATTCTCGATTCTATTCAGCCAATTTAAAACACTCTATTTTGATTTTTTGCTCAAAGTGACCTCACAGGTATGGCTCGCATATGCTTCCATCTGAACTAATGGGCACCAACCTGTGTGGGATTACTATCCAATGTACCCCTAAATGTGTCTGAAAATTTCCGGAGGCAAGCCTCGAGCTAGATGCGAGCAGGAGATCCTATTTTACGTGTTGAAAATAGAACCGTCGAACATTATTCCGTCTATTTGGACGCAGGCGAGTGTGAGTGGGATTTCATTTATTCCAGCTCACAAATGAGATGAGCAGCCGAAAGAGGGATACGAACATGGTTGCCTGACTCAAAATGATCATCTAAACACGATTTCGGGGTCAGTTTTGCTCCAAAATATTTATAGTTGCTCTCAGACTACAAGAAAACACTATAGTTATATGTTTTTCGATGGAGTGCCTTCAGACGATGAATAAGAACCAAATTGATCATGAGAATGTGTTTAAATGGTCATTTGGAGTCGGGAGAGCATGTTTGTATAACTGTTTTAGCCGCTCATCTTATTCGTGAGCTAGAGTGAGTGAAATCCCACTCATACTCGCCTGCGTCCAAGTAGACGGAATAATGCCCATATTCAACTCGTGAAATAGAACCGCCAGCTCGCATCTAACTCAAGGCTCGCCTCCGGAAGTTTTCACACATATTTGGGAGTACATTGGAGAGTAATTTCACACAAGATGGTGCACACTAGTTCAGATGGAAGCATATGGGAGCCATACCCGTGAGTTCATTTTGAGCAAAAAGTCAAAATAGAGTGTTTTAAATTGGCTAAATAAAATCTAGAATTCAATATCCCACCCAGATTATTTTTCTGATTGATATTATTTGTATCAAAAAACATATTCTCACAGATGTGGGGTCGAAGGAAGAAACACGATTTAATTCAAATCCATCTCAAAGTTTGGCATTTTTACAAAACTGGTCAACTTGTAGCGACTGTAACCCCTATGAAAAGTTCGATAATCGACTTTTACTAGTAGTCAAAAAAGTCGATTATCACCTGTCTAGTGGGAGTTACATCACTTTGAAGCAAGCCCGAAAATCGTTAAAATGTTCTCTCAGCAAATAGCTCCTAGAAATTGGTAGGTTCAAGTATCGACCTTGGGCAATTGTCTTCTTCAAAGTACTAGTCTCAAGGGAGAAAGTGCGCCCACGTACGTCCAAAAATGTCGAGTCTAGTAGAAGTTATGATTTTCTGGAAATAGGCTAAAGAGGGGCCTGGAAGGACTTTTTATAGGCCCCAGGGCCCACAGGGGCCTTAGAAAGAATCCCAAATTTTTTTTTTTTGTACCATATCAACATGGTATTAACGGGAAAAAAATTTTTTGGGATTCTTTCCAGACCCCCCCTGGTCCCGGGATTCGATGAAATGCTCCGAAATGGCCCATATTCAGATTAACGAGGACTTTGTGCCCCAGCAGTAACACACTAATCGGTTGACTTTTCTAAGAATGAATAATCAAAGAAAATTTCGTCATTTTTTGCCTTTTTGACAATTTTAGTGACTTAGATAGTGGATAAAAAGATGAACTTTGTTTCAATTGCACCATGTTGTAGACAATGAAATTTAGAAAATTTCATTGTCTACAACATTGTGCTACATAGAACAATCGAAATATCAGGACAGAAGAGCCACAAGCAAAAAATGCGAAAAAATGCAAAATCGTGCAGTATTAGATGATTCTAATTTCTTGGACAGGCCAAAAATATTCGAGAATATCGATACTTGTGCGCGAGTTCATAATATATATTCCAAAAAGTCGAAAAATACACCTCAAAATCTTCGGAAGTGAGATTTAAGGCTGGCACATTTTCGACACACAAAGATCAATATTTCCATGTGATATGGCTCTAATAATTATTTCAAATCAAGAAAATCCAACGGAATCGGGAATATATTCCGTTACAAACCCTTGATCATCCTGAGCAAGGAACGCCCCGTATCCGATTATATACCCGAATGAATGCATAAATATGCGATGAAAAATTCATCGCATATTTATGCAATTTTAAATGTGAAAAATAGTATTTTCTGGCAAAAATTGAATGTAGCACCTCGGATTCGCCTCAAACGGGGTTCTTCATCGCATATTTTGAAAGTTCATACAATTTTACGTTGCAACCATGTGGTCCAAATTTTTTTCAAGTCAATTTCGTACTCAAAATTGAGTCCCGAGAAGATCTCGTAAATGTGTCATCTCAGCAGGCGCCACGAAGGCGTTAATGGACTGAATTTTCATGTGATTCTGATTCGACATAATTAATCGTTCCACATCCCGTTTCAGTGCATGAATTTCAACTTTGCGGGTAGTCATTTTATAAGAAATTTTGTCAGATTTCCATTGAAAGTGACGCTGAAAGTCTACGTTTGTGCGCATGCGCAGAAACTCGCCTTTTTCTGAAACCGAAAAAATCAAATTTTCAACAAATGGCTCATAAGTCACTTGGACCGCCTCAAACTTCTCTGAGACCCATTTTTTCGGAAGATCGCAAAATTTTACGTCAACTATATGATTTAAAAAAAATAAAAAAAATGGCTTTTTGAGAAATCAACATTTTAGTGAAAAACACTCTTTTGCCTCCAGGAGGCCCCCAAACCACAGAGATGGAATTTCCGACAACGTTTTCGATAGGTTTTTTGATGCCCTTTCAGATGCCGCAACCCGCAAATCGATAGCTATCCAAAAACTCGAAATATTCCCATTTTCGTGAATAAAAGAGCATCGATTTTTAGACGATGAATTTTCAGTCTGTTTACGTATGTGCGTGCAATGGAGAGGAGAAATTTTTTTTGGACTCCATAGGTGGTCCGAAAATTCCATTTTGGACCATAGAATCGAATGAGAAAGGTCAAAAAAGAATCTGAGAGATGACCCCTTTACGTAGGTCGCTTCGGCGAGGAATTTATCATATACACGAGTCATTCTGGAGCAAGCTGGACAAAACCGTCACCAGGGGGGTCTGGGAAAAATCCGCAAAATTTTTTTTCCATTAGTACTATGTTAATATAGTACGAAAAAATTTTTTTCAGATTTTCTCGGCCCCCCCTGTGGGCCCCAGGGCCCATGAAAGGGCCATTTTAGGCCCTTTTTTAGCCTATTCTAGAAAAATCATAGTTCCAACGCACTTCAACATTCTTCAACGTACTTGGGCGCATTTTCCTTGTCAAGACTAGTACTTTTGAAAAAAAAATTGTCCAAGGCCACTTAGTGAGCCCGACGACTTCTGCAAGCTAATTATTGAGAGCAAATTTTAGCGATTTTTGGGCCTGCTTCTAAGCGATCTAGCTCCTACTAGACATGTGATAATCGACTTCTGCAGGTGGTCATTTTGAAGGTCTTGGAAAAACCTACAATTTGACCACCTGCAGAAGTCGATTATCGTACTTTTTATAGGAGCTATAGCCGATACAAGTTGAGTTATTTACGAAAAAGTCGAAAATTCAGGACTTGATTCCAAAAATATATCTTAATTTTTTTCCACCAAACTTAGGCGAAAATGTTCTTTCAGACATCTACTTTCAGCAAAAAAAATTTGGCGGAGGTTATTTTTTTTGATTTTTTTTGCCGAGCGTTACAAAATGCCGCATTTCGTGGTTTTAGCAAAAACGGCATCTTTGACCACGGTCACATATGCTCCCATCTGGACTGATGTGCACCAATCTGTGTGAAAGTACTCCCCAAAGTACCCCCAAGTACGTGTAAGAAGTTGCGGGGACGAGCCTTCAGCCAGGAGCGAGCTGTAGGTTCTATTTACCGTGTCTAAAATAGGCATTATTTAGGCTATTCGAGCGTAAGCGACCGAGAGCATGATTTTACTTGTTCTGGCTTACAAATGAGATAATGGGCTAGAATGAGGATCCAAACATACTTTTCCGACTCAAAATGACCATCTGAACACAATTCCGAGGTCAGTTTTGCTCTAAATAGTTGTCCCTCTACCCCTTAAGAACTTAGATTCTGTCGACGAGTTCTGACACCGTTGAGGCACTAGACGACGTTCTAGAGCTAAACTGACCTCGGAATTATGTTCAGCTGGTCATTTTGAGTCGGAAAAGTATGTTTGGATCCTCATTCTAGCCCATTATCTCATTTGTAAGCCAGAACAAGTAAAATCATGCTCTCGGTCGCTTACGCTCGAATAGCCTAAATAATGCCTATTTTGGACACGTTAAATAGAACCTACAGCTCGCTCCTGGCTGAAGGCTCGTCCCCGCAACTTCTTACACGTACTTGGGGGTACTTTGGGGAGTACTTTCACACAGATTGGTGCACATCAGTCCAGATGGGAGCATATGTGACCGTGGTCAAAGATGCCGTTTTTGCTAAAACCACGAAATGCGGCATTTTGTAACGCTCGGCAAAAAAAATCAAAAAAAATAACCTCCGCCAAATTTTTTTTGCTGAAAGTAGATGTCTGAAAGAACATTTTCGCCTAAGTTTGGTGGAAAAAAATTGAGATATATTTTTGGAATCAAGTCCTGAATTTTTGACTTTTTCGTAAATAACTCAACTTGTATCGGCTATAGCTCCTATAAAAAGTACGATAATCGACTTCTGCAGGTGGTCAAATTGTAGGTTTTTCCAAGACCTTCAAAATGACCACCTGCAAAAGTCGATTATCACATGTCTAGTAGGAGCTAGATCGCTTAGAAGCAGGCCCAAAAATCGCTAAAATTTGCTCTCAATAATTAGCTTGCAGAAGTCGTCAGGCTCACTAAGTGGCCTTGGACAATTTTTTTTTCAAAAGTACTAGTCTTGACGAGGAAAATGCGCCCAAGTACGTTGAAAAATGTTGAATTGCGTTGGAACTACGATTTTTCTAGAATATATAGGCTAAAAAAGGGCCTAAAATGGCCCTTTCATGGGCCCTGGGGCCCACAGGGGGGGCCGAAAAAATCTGAAAAAAATTTTTTCGTACTATTTTAACATAGTACTAATGGAAAAAAAATTTTGCGGATTTTTCCCAGACCCCCCTGGTGACGGTTTTGTCCAGCTTGCTCCAGAATGACTCACATATTTTCATAACTATATCATTACAATTTTAAGGCTCTACCTCCACCTGATTATGCCACCTTTCAGCCAAGCAGCGTAAGCCTTCTCATACACTTCTTAATGACAGGCAACAGTAGGATATTACTGAAGCGAGGTAAATTGAATTTTGATCCATCCTAGTGTTTAATCTGGTGATGCCGGCAAGTCGAAGACCCGTATAGAGCGAAGAGAATTTGTAGCATACTGGTGGACCGTGACCCCCGGGGACCACGGCCCACCATAGGACCGTGACCTCCGGGGGCCACGGCCCACACTGAGAAAAAATTCTTGGTCGTACGGCCATGCGTATTGTCGTACGACCAAAATGATATTTGCTGCAGAAAAATACCGATTTTGTTATCGCATCAATCTATCAGAACGGTTTGGTGATCTGGTATTAGAGCCAGAATAGTTAAATATAACGCGTATATTTCGAATGCCCCGATACTTGATGGATTAACAGTCATATTACGGTTCTTTTGCTACAAAAGATACCAATTTTTTGCACGGGATAGCACCGCAAAGGGACAAATATAATCCAACGATTTTTTAGGTTATTTGTGCCAGATTAGTTCAATAACAAAATCATTTTGCTGTGATGAAAATCCAGTATTGGTCTGACGGCAATACCACGTAGCAATACAGTCGTATTGTTCCGATGGCAATATTTTATTCTCAGTGCACCAGGGACCGTGGCCACGGCCCACCTCTGGACCGTGGCCCCCGGGGGTCACGGCCCATTGCGTTTTCCCCGGGTATTTGTTCGAACCACTCTCTTGATGAATGCCATTCTTTTTCATAAATGCGCGGAAAGCATTTTTTGCACTTTTCTGGTGTTTGGGACGAGGTTTGGGTACTCAGGGCCTCGACAGATAGTGCGCATGTGCTCACTTTGTTCTTTCGTAAGTTCGCTCCTCTCGTGTGTAGGAGCAAATGTGCTCTTTCTATCGAGGCTCTTACAAAATTACGGAAAATAGTATTTGCACCTCGTTTACGGGGTTCCCCGTTTCCTCAGGCCGAAAACCAATCGCTCAGATGCGAGCTGCAAGCTCATAGAACTCAGTGCGAAATGTACTACTTGGAGATTTTGTGTGTGAAATCGTAGTTGGAGCACAATTATTGAGTTTCACTCTCAGAATTCATCACTATAGTTCGATGGACGGAAGTAAAATCTATTTTACGATACACTGTGCGTAAAAGTGCACTTTGCGCACAGTTTGTCGACTTTTACTCACAGTTTATCGAAAAGTATAGTTATGTACTATTTTGACACACTGTGCGCAGAAGAGTATCTTTCTCCTTTCTCGGATTGATTGTCCACTTTTATTCACATTTTGTCAGAAAATACAGTTCGATACACGGGGTAATAGTACATTACGCAACCAGGGAATGAAAGAGGATGAGTCCTTCCCGGGTAGGTATTAGGGATCGAAGCGCAGCCGAGAGCGATAAGAAGCCGGGAGGTGGTTGTCCTTCTCGCTCCCTAGTTGCGTATACTTTTTACCACGAAGGAACAAAAACTCACATTATGCACTAAAGCTTTGCGAAGCGGGATCGACAGGTGTTTTTTTAGTCCCCAGTGTGGAAAAATTTTCAGGATGTGGAGAATGGTTTTGCTTCCGTGTATCGAACCATATACCTCTTGATCAGTTGTGACTTAGGCCCGAATTTATTGTCGTTGGTATTGGTCATGGTTTTGGTCATGGCCAATACCTTGCATGGTACGCGATTCAGGAATTCGGTCAGAAAATTAGTTTTGAATCAAAATTTTCTGGCTCATGTACTAAATGTGACTACAGCCACTTGTTTGTCGAAATTCCAGTGTTGAAAACTGTCTTTCAGCATAGAATTGGTGATCCACGCGTTGGCTACAACTATGGTCTCGATTCATAACCTTGTCACTCACGTAGATTCGCGCAAGAGCACGAATCATAATTTCTGTGCATGTAGGACAATTTTCACCACTGATATTTCAACAGACTTGCGACTGTAGTCACATTTAGTACATTAGTTCGAAAATTTTGACTCAAAACTTATTTTCCGATCTAATTCTTGAATCGCGTACCATGCAAGGTATCGATCATGACCAAAACCATAACCAATACCAACGACTATAAATATCGATGAGCTGTGAGTACACTTTTACGCACAGTTTATGAAAATGAATTTTCACTTACTTTGTATGAAACATGCTATTTTGACAGACTGTGCACAATAACTTTCTTTTCGCACGAATTTACCACCTCCACGTTGAGCTGTACCCACAATTCATCAAATGTAGCAGACGATACCCGTTCGGAAAACCTTGATTTCACATTCGAGGTGGGCACTCTACTGACAGAGCCACTAATCCATGGAGAAATGCATAAGATGGCCAAAAATCGAAGTGTCGCGAGGCCGTTTCCAGACAGACTAAAGAGATTCACGAAACGTCCAGGAGAGAGCTTAAAACTCAAAAATGCGGAATGGAAATGTTTTATTCGTGGGGAACACAACTTTATACATGAGAAATATACTTGTAAATATTCCGAATGATAGCTTTTTGAGAAGAAAAATGAAAGATGATTTTCACGGAATCATCCATATATAATCGAGGTGACATGAGAACCAGAATTTCAAAGTGGCTTTTGATAGATTTTTTGCTCATCTCTCACATGCGCCGAACCACGTCCCTCTATTTGACATTATTTCTGAGCTATAACGATTTGAGTATGAAGAAGTTGGGAAAATTTTGCAAAAAAAAACGTAAACATCATTTTGATTTGTGTACCAAGGTCTGAAGAAGAGTAACAATTTCTTTAAAGGAGACAGATGTTAATTTTCCAAAATTTGAGACCCAAATACTGATCATATATCGATTTCTCGTGGAATTACTCAACTCTAAAGGTACGTGCCTTCGTTTGTGAATTTATATGTTCGATCAATTTGTGTAATGGTGCAAAATTGCACGTGGGATTCATTTTACCAAATACAAGTGATCAAGGTTGTACAAAATTCAAGATTATGAGCGTAATCATATGTGAATGACATGCTGCTGTCGAAAGGTTCTGTTGAGCAGTACCGAAACCGCAACCTTCGATAAATCTCGACGTACTCTTCTAAAGTTTGAAACTTCTCGGATGTACGTGGCCATACTTGCTTCGGACTTGACTCAAGCTAGCTGTTCGGCTACATCAGCGACTACGGCCACTACCGATACTCTTATGGTATAGCCCTACCGCAGCCTGTATCGAGCGACATAAACCGTCTCTCGCCAATCTTCTCGGACGCGTTTCACGATCACGAGTGGAGCGTCGTATAACCGCGATCTCTATATACTTCTCATTCCACTTTGCAACCTAGCAACAACATCGTACACACAGCATCTCTGACTGAAACCGGAAGCTGCAAAGTGCACTTTGAACTCCTGCTACCAACGTAGCTATCCCTCTTTCGATGGATTCGTATTTTCTTTTTTTCCTACACTCCTTTGCGTTTGAAATGTTTTCCTTCTTTTTGTGTGCCACTGCCACTAGAAGATTTTAATGTGTGTGTTGCGCACAAAAGGGGTGGCACCTGTATCATATCTGATGTACGCCTAATATAGCAATAATTTCAGTTAAGGCCATTGAATCCATTATCCCCCCCCCCTTCGCCGCCTTAAGCCGTCTGGCTAGTTTTGTCTCACTTCAATATTTTACAAGGTACTTCATTGCACCATGGAGCTTATATTCCAATGCCTTCTAAATGAGCTAAAGTGAGATCAATTCTGATAAACCACAACTAAGTCGTCACGATTTCCCCAAAAAGTACATCCTTGCAAATTTGCGAAAGTGTATAGCCAACATTTCTCAAAAACTTTGTTCTATGTCAAAGTATCAAAGAATATGCAGAGTCCTTGGTCACAGTTATAGGCACTCGAAGTCGTGTTCCAAAGTCAACCCATTTCTCTATAAGAACGTAGAAGATTTAGTTTTCAGGTAACCAAATTAAGGTAGTTGTACACCAAAATAATTCATCAACAGAATTTCTCGAGATTCTGCAGAGAGATAGTTCTTATATCGAAGAGTACGTGTGCAAAATTCCAGAACGGCTGACCATCCCGTTTTAGAGTATTGATCGTCACAATTTGACCAGTTTCGCACATTTTTAACATTGCGTTTATGGGAGCGAGCCCCAAAAAGAGCACAAAAATGGGTCCAACGCAAAATCTGATCCACAGAAAATGGTGGGACTGCGAGAGATCCAAGTTTATGTATCAATGAATCATATGGCCAAGCCTGGAAAGGATGAACCATGTCGTTTTTTAGTAATTGTTCATACAAAGCGTAGAATGCAAAACATGCGGCGCTAGATTTCGATTTTGGGGTAGATAACTTCGGAAACCATGCCTGATTCTGTTCAGGAAGGTTTATATGACCGTTTTTGTTTGTTGTTTGCTGGAAGAGGTGCATTTATTAACAATAATAATAATTCCGAATATTTTGATGTGAGCAAAAAAGTGAGGTTAAGTCTCCTTGACTCACGTAATTGGTGTACAACTACCTTAAATGAGGGTGAAAATATGAAAATAGGTGCAGATGATCTCAAACTTTTTAACACTGCAAACTCCGCACTGAACGCCCAAAAGATTCAAGATGATCTCGATTCAATAGCAATTTGGTGTTCAGGAAACGGTTCATAGCTGAATCTGAAGAAATGTCATTGTATTTCATTCCACAGAGGCCAAAGTTTCTATGATCATCAGTACAAAATTAATAATTTCCCACTCGAGCGAGTTAGTGTTATCAAAGATCTTGGCATCCATCTCGATTCTAGACTCACATTTAGCCAACATACGAATTTCATTATCAGAAAATGCAGCAGACTAATTGGCATGATAAAAAAATTCACCAAACATTTTTCTGATATCCAGTGTCTGACATATCTTTATCAAACCGTTGTTTACCCTCACTTCCTTCATGGCTGCCAAATCTGGGCTCCATATGAGTCATATCAAATCACCAAACTTGAAACAACCCATCATAAAATGCTCAGATATCTGTCTTACGAATCAAATAGCCCTATGCATTATACAGATCATAATTACGCAAATACCCTTCAGATGACGAACCTTACTTCCATCGAATCATTGTTTAGATACCATGATCATCTTCTAGCATATAAAATCAAGCTCAATTTGATGGAAGGTTTGCAAGACCAAATTAATTTCGACACTAGATCTATGAGTTATCCCTTAAGACATATCCGCCCTCTAGTCGGGATAGTTTCCACTTGGAAACGTCATTACTACTCATGCTGTGTTGGGTTAAAAAGAGTATGGAACCAGCGTTGGCGCATCACATGCATTTTACAGTGTGAAACTCCTCTAAACAGCAATGTTCAGACCGGTTTTTCCATGTTAAAGATGCACCCTGAACACAGTCATCTAGTGAACTACGCCAACGCTGCATGGAACGACCTATCTGAAGACACAAGATTGTTACGCCTTGGTGCTTATGAAAGCGTAGTGAGGGATCTTCATACCTAACAACCTATATCTGTTACCTCAATCTTAGAATCTTATATTTTTGCTGAATCTTATCTTACTTATATTTAAGGCGCTATCATCCGACCTCACTTTTGTTATACACCTTGTTAAGGGCCTTTAGCCCGTATATTGATGAAATAAAATAAAAAATACACTAATGTAACGATCGTTACGCGGTCATATCATAATGGTCCTAGGTTCCGTTTTGGCTGCTTATCATTGGATCTGGTCGAATATCAAGTATTCCATCATCGATGAGTGTCGAAGAGTATCTCACAAAACAATCTCGTGTTATGAACCAGGGTTCTTCAGGTTCATGTGCTATGGGTTCTATTCTGTCCTTACCAGGCCGTCGGGCCAGCGAGTTCGGATGCAAGGTATTCTCTGAATGATAAGTCTGAGTGGAGCGTTCCCGGAAAACTTCTCCAATTCTACGACTTGTTTCCAATTATGGAAATCGATGACTCTATTATTACACAGATGTGTAATGGAAGAGTCGTGGAGTCATGTTGCTCATCGTACTCAACAATGATATGTATTTGATGAGTATTCTACAGCTCTGTGGAGAAAATTAGAGCTCTTATAAACATTTTCATCTGTGCAGCGCAATAGAAATGTACTCCAAAATAATTTTCTCACACTCCCTGCGTGAGGGAATGCAGAAATTGAACTCTTGCAGAGTTACGTGCCCGACTGAGGAGTCAGAGAATCTAGTGCAAACAAAGAAAGCGTTGCCACAACTTGCATTATCCCCTTCGAACTCGATATTTTGATGATTCCCGCGAGCTCCACTGTTTTCTGTCCACTTGCTGGGCGGTAATCAATCCTGAGGGTTCCAGGAATCTGGGAATGAGCAATTTCTACATTGATGATCATGTTGTAGATGTTTGGCACCGGTCAGGGTGACAGAGTTCATCAAGAATCCACTCTAAGAATAAACTCGATATTTCGTCGATTTCCGCGAGCCCCACCGTTTTCTGTTCACTTCCTGGGCGGTAATAAATTCTGAGGGTTTCAGAAATCCCAGAGAGGGTAATTTCAACATCAATGATCATGTTTTCGATGTTTGGCACGGGTCAGCGTGACAGAATTCATCTTGAACCCCATCCCAAATCGGTATTTCCATGATACCCGTGAGCTCCACCGTTTTCTGTCCACTTCCTGGGTGGTAATAGATGTTTCAGGAATCTCAGAGAGGGCAATTCTCACATCTCTGATCATGTTATTAATGTTTGGCACATGCGAGTCTAACAGGATGGACCATGAGTCCACTATGAAATCGGTATTTCGATGATTCCCGCGACCTTCATCGTTTTTTGTTCACTTCCTGAGCAGTAATGAGTTCTGAGGAACCTCTAGATGCTTAGATTTGACCCATCATCTCTTTCTGGACTCGTACCAGTCCGAACCCCACGGTTAACTACCTTCATCAGCGGATTTCTTTATAGTATTACCGTGCTGGTCCGCTTCCCTTGCTGAAATTAGTTATGAGTTACTCTGCAGTGTCACATGTTGGAAGAAACACATTGATGGTCACGTTGTCAATGTTGGTTATGGGTTAAATAGTGAGATTCCACCACTCTCCGTCTCCCGACTGAGTATTCCGACTCTATACACGAATTTTGCTGATTTCCGTCCATTCAATCCGCCATAGCTCGGTCATTTCTGAACTTGGTGCCATTTTATTCCTGTATTGTTCGAGCATAAAAAAAATATGAAAATATCAGTCGAGTTTCATACCTGCAAGTTTCCATTATACTCCATGCTTAGCTTCATATGATTTCAGGCCAAAATCGTTCTAGCTCCGCCATTTTGGAACTTAACGCCATTTTGTTTGTTGATTCTTAGAGCAATGAAAAAGTAACAACGAATGGTCATAAGTTCATCCCGCATCACTGCTCTTTCGTCAATGTTTGGGCTAGCTTCAGCTTCCGCCAGCCCAGGACTCGATTTCTCAAGAACGGAAAGATCAATAAAATCCGCGGTGAGGTAATAAGTTAGCGATAAAAAAGTAACAGTTGATGGCAAAGTTATTTTTGGTTTGGCAACACTTGCCTGGGCTAGCTTCAGGGACGTCTTGTTCTGCAAAAGTCGGAATCATACTAATTTTTCGAGAGAATTTTTGTTGGATCAAATAGACATTTTTGGCAGTCTGTTACAAATAAACATAAAAATTTTGCGTGAGTTGTTATGGACTACCCACTCCCCCACTTCCGAAAGTTACCCCAGTTCACGGTATTCAGATATTCTGAATGCAACTAGGGACATCATAATAATATAATGGTTATTGGGATGTCGAGGTTCACACGTGCGAATCTTCCAGTGAGGGGTTTCTAAATAAGAATAGGTGTTTGCGTGGCTCCATTGCACCGTAAGAAGGAACTCTTATGATCAGAATAATATAAGAAGATAAGGGGGTTCGCTACGATATGATCCAGTATGATTTTTTCCTGACTCTACGAATTTCTTCTTACGGTGTGGGCCATCTTCTCGGGCGTCTCTAAACTTTTCTGCAGAAGATTTTTTCCCCATAATGCATTCATCGAATGAGAAGGATTCAAGCGTGAGCCCGTAGGAAAATCAAAAATTGGGTAATAAGTTTACCCTTATGATTCATGCCGTATGATAATTAAAACAGTCAGTGGTGAAAAATCCTGTAGAAATCTCAGTTCCAAAGTTCTTTATATTTTCACTGTCGTGAAAAATGCATTAACTTTAGATATTTTTTCGCAGTTTTGGAAATGATATTCGGAACAACACTGTTCATTCCCAACATCAACTCCCGCGCCTTGGTATTGTGAGCAACCATAAATCTAGAACCGTTTTCTCTCACATATTCTCTTGTGGTGATGTTGTTTATTAAGGTAAAGGCGCCAGTAGTGGAACACGGCTAGTTGGGCGCCTATAGTGGAACACCCAATTCACATGAATTTTTAATCGCGAAAAGTCGATCCATCATTTGAGTAAAAATTACACAGTGTTCTTTGATATTATATAAGGTAAGTGTACCCAACTTGCCCCCATATGCCTATCCCGGGGATGGGTACTCCTTGGCCTCCCGGCAATTTTTTCCGCGTTTGTTATGTTGAAATATGAGAAAGTAAGTAGTTTGCGTCGACCCCGAATCATTCCTGCGTTCTCCAGAAAATCTAAAGTGATTTTTCTATTTTTCGTGATTTCTTAGCTAAGGAAGCACCGAGGGAATCGCCTTCAGTAAAATCGGTGCCAAATTCTTTGAGTTCAACCAATCTTAACGTAGCTTAGCGCATTCGATTCCTTGTTCCAAGACCTTCAGAATCCATCTTTCAAAATTGCAAAATTTGAATATGGAGCTTTTTTAATGTGCAAAACACGGAGACGATTTGTAAACAAGGATGCCAACATCGGAGTGTACCTAACATGCCCCCATATGTTTATCTCGGAAGGGCGTGCAGAACGACTCTTTTTACCACTCAGAATGTGTTTATCACGTCAAAATAGGTTAGAACTAGTGTTTCGAACCACCGAAAAGCTCCAAATGTGCGTGCGCGGCGATAAAAACACTTTATCGCCGATTTCCATCATTTATTGCGGAAGAATTGAGACAGTTCGACTCCAATTAATCCAAATTGGACATAGTTTAGTGCATTTTGAAGGTCTTTAAACAAGCTTCAAAAGGAGTTAAAGCACGTTGAAAATCGTTGAAGTAAACCAAAGTTATTACGAAAAAGGCTTAATGGGGGCAAGTTGGGTACACACTTTTGTAAACTCTCAAAAATCACCTTTCAGGAGAACTCAAACAGTTTGGCTCCAGTTGGTTCAAATTGAATGTACTTTGACTTATTTTGAAGGTCTTAAGACAAGCTTTAAAATGAGCTAAGGTACGTTGGAAAATATGGAGATGGACCAAAGTTATTGCGAAAACGGCTTAATGGGGGCAAGTTGGATACACTGACCTTATTTCAAATCGATGTACTGCAACACCCGTAAAAGATTCATAAATCAAATGAAAAAATCATGAAAAGTATAAGCTCATAATCACCCTTTAGAGGCTGTTCCACTGTAGGAGCCTTCCTCAAAAATGGAGCCAATAGTGGAACAAGAGTGTGCCCTCAGCTGGAACAGGTTTTATATTTTCACTGTATTGGAAAACCATCCGGGAATCGATTTTTCCCGGTGGCGCGTCATTTATTTTATACAGATGAGCACAAACAAACCATTAATTATCTACCAAATATTTTCAGAATGACTCCAAAGCGCTGTTCCACTATAGGAGACTTTTCGCGTTCCAATGAGGGCACCGAGCTCAGGATTGGTTGTTCCACTATAGGAGACAACGGATCCTTTCGTGAACATTCAATTACTCTTATTGTATCCAAGGATTCAACTTGTACGTTTTTTCAAAATATGTAGAAAGAGTTTATCTACAAGATGCGTTACTTCCCGTTCGCGAGAAACTCAAATATCATTCAAAATATGTTAATTACTGATTAGCGATCATTTCTTGTTCCACTACTGGCGACTTTACCTTAGGGCTGTTGATTCTTCAGAGTTTCTTACTAATTATTAATTCGAGTTATTCCCCAATCATCTACCATCATATGTAACTTTCAAGTAGTACATAAGAATAACTACATATATTTACGTACTTTTGGGCCAACTATAATACAGCCAACTATAACTATCATGGGGTTCTAGCTCGAGAATCCAACAGAACCTTAGCATCTAATTCAGGGACAATTAATTTACTATCAATCGATGATTCCCTTTCCGTCTCTTTTTTCATCCCACCTTTTTTTGTATGCAGCTTCATTTTTCCGCTAGAAAAATTTTCGAGGAAACATGGATCGGTCTAGACGTAGAACGAGACGCGTAAGCTATTCTTGGTGAAAAAGATACCCGCTTCACCTCTCGTTCACAATGGAGCTAAGCGTAATTTATGCATTGGAAAATCGTTACGGAGCTCATCGTTTGAGCCGAGCAAGAAAATAGAAGAAGCTCACCGCAAGAGAAACTCTACCCCTCAGAGGATTGACTCCCTGATGAATTTTTGGCAAATACGCTCGTTCGATCAATCCGAGCTTGCTCTCTTGAGTTTTGTTCAGTTATTAACAGTGTGGCCTGTATTTTGTTCATACCTCACTTCGTTGACCAAACAAATGAGTAGTGAATTTTGGTTGTCAAATATGTTTTACAGGGGAGCTTTTTCCACGCATGACTTATTATTGTGAACGCATTCTAGGAACAACGATTTCCGTGAATTGAGATCGAATGCGGTTTTTTCTGCCTCATTTCATGAAATTTTTCGGTTCAGAAAATAAGGGACAATTTTGTCGTATTTTTAGACCGAGTATACATACACCTTTATATATGCAAACTCTATCCATATACAGAGTCCCATTAACTGCAAAAAGTCCTTTTGCCCAAAAAATTGGATTTGTACATTTTTACTACCAAAATTGTTCGTTTGTGTTGGAATTTCCATCGTTGACGATATAAGAGCTATAAATTGAAGAGAGGTTTGCCAATTATATTGAGGATAATCAAGCACTTTGGTGCAGGAATATTTTATGAAGAACGGATGGGAAGAGGTAGGGGGTGGTGGTGAACACAAATATGTATGTTTTAACTTGTTTGAAAATTTTTGAAGCTTATTCGCGTATAAATTTAAAATCGAGAGGTATTTTTCGAATATTTCCTCGCAAATAGTCGTCGTACCAAGCAAACAAAATGAATGCAAAGCGTGCGCAATTTTGAAAGGACGCTTCTAGCCAACTCATCCGGATTAAATGCAGCTCACTCAGAATTTTTTTCGGTCTTGGCAATGCAACGCACTCAGATAGGAACATTTATGATGGAGTTGCCATACACGCTAACGAACAAAACCATCAGAATCCTCGAATATCAATTAAATATTAGAATTTTTGCTCTCTATGGTTTTCGCTATTTTGAAGTTTGCTCTACATCTGGATACATCCGTCGAGGGTATACCTATCAGCTTTATTCGTTGCGAGTATTGCACAACAATTTTGATTCGATTTTCAGAATACATACCAGGATTTTTTTGTTGATGGAATTTTTGAATTTTTTCGGAATCCCAAAGAGAGTTACATTTGAGAGAGTAGGTTTGGATGATTATAGGATTCGGATAGAATATCGTGAATGTAGTTGATGATGAATTATTCCGAAACATTGACTCGATTATTCCATTTAATCAATCAAAATCAGCCTAAATTGTATGGACAACTCGCGTTAGCACCTTACGAGTATAAATTCTTCTTTTTCTGGGATTTTTCATTCGACAACTTAACTGCTTACAACCTATCTATTTGCTGAGAATGAGTGAAGCTGAGTCAATTCTCCCAACATCCCCACACTTCAGTGCGGCGTGTTTCGCTCATTGTAAGGCGCCTTTTATAGTTTTTTGTGTCTGATTGCATGCTTTACGCAGCGATCATGGCCCTAGTCGAGTAGTGGCTCATATTCTCCGTGATGGAAGATGTGGCTGATGAAATGAGAAGGAATCAATACCATCATTGAGTTGAATCAGCCTAGAAAACCCGATTTTGAGGTAACTTCAGATTCGAGACATGGCTTATATTCCTCGAGTGCTTCCAGAGCGTGGCTTATACAATGAACCCTCTCTATAGCAGCCACTTGCGGTCGCATGAAATTTGTCCATTTTAGAGAGGTGTTAACTATTGAGAGTGGGGGGTTATGAACGATCTGCTGGATGATCTTCTGAAGTTCAACCTAATAACTTCAAATGGGTCGAAATTGATAATTATTATCTTGGGCATTCGAATAGTTTACATTCGAAATTACTTAGCACGTCTTTCATCAAGCTGAAATTCTTTGCGTAACCTTTGCCATCGTAAAATTTTATGAGATTGAACGGTTGATTTTGCTCGAGTTTTCACATTCTCATCAATGACGCTTATTGAGGACTCGCCTATTCTTTGATATCCAATCTTTCAAACGCATTTCGTTGAAGTACTAGTCAATTTTCCAAATAGCGGTTGCCTGAAACTAGTTCGATGTGCACTCGGTTATCACTTGAAGTCGCCGAACACTTTTTGAATCGTGACTATTTGTGACATGGCCAACTTTGCAGCGCCACGGTTGTAAATTTACCTTTGTTTACGCTGCAGGTAAGGTTAGGTTTCGTTGCAGTTTTCCAACTCCGCAATCGCCAGGATTTGCGATAGAATTGGATATGAGTGATTCCCCCAGAAGTGTTAACTTTGGGCCTCAAAAGTGTCCGGAGGTAAAATTTTGTCCAATCCGGCGGCCTAGCGATGGTCAAGTATACCCTTTTTGGTACCCAAAACAAGATACTATGAGGGGCACAAGTTATTTTTAGTTCCTGAAAAAACTACAGCTGATTTATTGATTTTGCGTGCCACGGAATGTGACACATTTCATGCAATATTACAGCTCGGAGCGCTTGATACACTCATTGATTCAATAACTGAATAAAAGGTCGTCTGCGCGTGTAATTTTCATGTGTTATGATCGAAAAGATGATAATTTGATCAATGGAGATCGTGAGAGTGAGCGTGGGAGTTATTAATTGAGGATACATGGAGGGGCATTGGGGTACTATTTCACAGTCTCTCTGGCTCCATTCGGAAGATGTATAAAGATTTGGATAGCTTTTACGTATCTTGATGGCTTGAAGCGGCGTTTGTCATTCAAAATATTCTCGATGAATCAACAATATTCTATCCATCGTGGGTGAGAATCGGTTTATTGGGAGCTTACTGATTGCCGTCTCGAGTAAAAATTGCACCCAAGTGATTATTTGCAAAGTTAAACATGGTTGGCTTGCATACGATGTCAACTCGAGTGTACGTAACATTTTCAACAATTTTTTGTGTCCTTTCGATTTACTTTGAGATATCAAAATCGAGATTCGTCCGAATTATGGTCGATCGCAATGATCAGGTAGAGCTGCAGTCCGGGAGCGAGAGAGAGAGAGAGAGAGAGAGAGAGAGAGAGAGAGAGAGCTAGAGAGAGGCAAATTGAAGGATGAAAGAGGAAAGAGTGCGAGGGTGATTAGATAATGGACGAATTAATCGGCTGATTTGTTGATTCGGTGAATAGAGACTAGATTAAAGTAGTGAATCTAAAAGTACAGTGATTATTAGTTTATTAAAATTAGAGCGAGGAATAGTGCGAAAGTCGAGAAGAGAGAGAAAGAGATAGCGCGAGAGTGGAAAGAGGATAGCGATGAATAATATACTATGTACTATGTACATACTATGGTTTTAAGATAGTGTACTATACTTTCGTCCTAACTATCACGTTTTGATCTTTCGGTCCTTGCGCGATGTACTCCCGTACAGTCAGTATAAAAAGTATTATCAATATTATTTATGGAAGAAAGCTCTCATATTATACATTCGAGTGCTGGAAACAAGATTTTCAGTTAGAGATTCGGAAAAGATAAGTTTCTACAACAATATAATAGATGCATTCTATTCTGATAACCGTAAACACAGAACGCGCTTTTTATACCATAACAGCAAAAACAAGCGGAGACACACGTGACAATGCGGTCTCCATATCCATCCAAATTGAAAAGTTCGGCGGCTTTCTGAGAATCGTCATCAACTTCAACTGACGTTTAAATGTAAATCAAATGGCTCATTCGACTCACAAAAGCATGCATCTATTCCTCTTTCTGAAAGCCTCTCCGCGAATCTGAACGAGCAACAGAAATTCTGAGAACAAGGGCTGATATGGCCTATATGCATGCGGTGTACATGCTATACATATACAGCCGCTTCTCCGAATTTTTGGTGTTTGTTCAGAGCTGGGCGTCTTCTCCTGGAGCTAGATGAGTGTTCGGGGGTTGTGAGGATCAAAAGTACATATCCAAACGAGTTGTAGATCACAACTGAACCCGCGCAGATACCCTGTAGAGTCGCAGTCATCGCAAGCCTTAGTTAGCCACGGAATGTGACATTTTTGGTGTGCCACGGATTGTGACAATTTGACTTTGAGAGCATCGTACGAGCGCATATGGATTCGGATCGACTCGGCCGAATATATTTCTCTTAGTGCCACCAAACTATACAAGAAAAAAGTATAATCGAGTCACTGGAGTCATTTGTGCGCTCTAATCCATGTGCCACGGATGTGACATCTTTTTTTACTTTTCGAAAAAATCGACACATATCAGCTCCGCTCGCCGAGCGACTTCAAAATAACGGCCGCGGCGCACCGAGAACTTCTAGTCGGATCCAAAACGAAGAAAATGGTACCCGGGACGGAAGCTTTTGGCCACACAGAAAAGCTGGGGCGGTGTTTTTGTCGCGCCACGAATGTGACACGAATTTCCAGGACAAGATGTCCGCGCTGGTTACATCACCAAAAATTCGAGTGGAGACTTGCATATGTGTATAAAATTACTCTTTGAGGTATAAGCTTTCGAATGGTATGTTACGAAAATGCATTATCTATCATTGTATAGTGAAACTACGAGCTTGAAGGGTTGGTTTTGAAAAAAGGACAAGCAAAAAACCGTATTTTTTAGTATAAATTGGCCTTGGGAGTATGAAATACATCAAGTATTATACCTCAAACCTATCCTCCCAGGTCCTAAGTAATGGTAGCTAATGCATCCAACTTTCAGATTGGACCTATCTTACTCTGTTTGAAAATGGCAGCTCCGGACATCAAAGTTAACACTTTGCGCGGAATCACTCATATAATTTTGCCGAACGGAAAAATTTCGACGTGGCTGAGTTGCACAAAATAATAAGGATTCAAGAATTCAGGATATCGTAATTGAGTGACGTATCTGCCCGATACCTGAAGTCCCGAATTCGAGAAAACATCAGGCACCGGATCGGGCTATTGGTATTTTTTTGCGGACATGTTGCCGCCGAGTCTGTGAAGAATTTTCGCTCGCCTTTGAAAATGCACCTGTGTCGTCAGTGACTAGTTTTAATGGCAAGTTCAATTTGTAGTTCTAGTTCAGAGTTGGACATGCAGTGATGAAAAGACAGAGGTAAATATGTTTACATTAGGCATGGCTAACTTATCAATTGTGAGAAATCATTTCAAACTCCCTCATAGTATATTCTCAAAGCTTCATCTTGTAGGTTTTCATCCCAAAAGTGGCAAACTAAACAATCTGGGACTTATATCGAGCTTTTCTCATACCATATTTCGCAATATCAAAAGATTTCTGTGACGAATCCTCATTGGCTACAACTGATGATTGATGTTGTATTGTCTCACAAGTCTTGCAGCAAGTGCAGCTAAAGGGAGTGAAATGATCACTCTTGAGACACTCCGGCATTGGGAGTAAACCTCTGTGTTAATTTAAATGGGACTGCAGCGCCAATATGGCGGCGCTATGGATGTCTTCCATAAGAATAACACTAATAACACGGACGAAAGATAAGAGCGCTTATCGCATGTTTAGTCCCAATACTGAGCATAAAATCCAGACTGAGCATAAATCTCGGGAACCAATCAGCGATCAGGAGGAGCGGAGCTTGTTGCAGTGTGGGGCGAAAAATATTTCACGCGTGAAACATGACAACTTCAGAGCGTACTTCTGTGAAACTCGCTTGAAACTCGCCAACGTCAAAGCGTTAGCCGACGAAACTTTCATCTCGCGCGAGCAGACGACGGGATAAGATGATGTATGGTCGTTATCTGAGCTAGGAAGGTGTATTGAGGTTTACTGAGCGTGTTTGTTAGTTATTTTTGCGGGTGAAAGTTTCGAGTGAGGATGAATTATAATAAACAGGCCAAATATTTCTTGAATGAAGGTTATTATTCGGCTACTTCACGCTCATGGATTCCGTAAATTTTCACCGATTTTGGGATTCCTAACCTGTGAAGTGGATGTTCATCACTAAAGAACATTACTCGTTTTGAGTGATATTCTTTCTTTCAAAATTGTTGATGGTGTCGATGATGCTATCAAGTTTCTCTTCTCAACAGATGGGTTGAAATTTTACCTTGAACTTGAGTTGGCTCACTTAAGCATATAAAAATTCTCTACAGAATTTCTGACTCTCCACTTTGAAATTAAACTATCTGCAAAATATTTTGAATCATGAAGACAGCTCCAAAATCACATAAACAAAGCTGATCGATTAAGGCCTACTGCTAACTATTACTAATTGTAAGTATTATTACTGCTATCCCATTCATATGCATATTTTGGGGATACCATATTCCTCATTATAAATTCTGGCACTCTGCAGTGCCTATCACTGAGTTATTGTTTGCTGGGGTAGTCCGTCCAATAATCCTAGGTACTGGCATTTTTATCAAAATTCTTGGTTTCCCTTGCAGGTCAACTAATTTCTACGCTTGTAGAGTGTGTTCTTAGTTTTCTAACAATGCCAACTCTATCTATTTACACTAGTTGATTGAGCTAATTGAATCTTGACAAGAGAATCAAAGAATGATGGAATCATTACTCCTAGCAGAGATATCCCAACCAGTACTGATCCCAACAGTCAATCACTTTGTTCTGTTGCTTTGTACTATACTGAGGGGCAGAACAAGGGAATCAGATATAAATGCCAAAGGATTCCACAGAGTGTATGTGGTATTTTTCATGTATATTCTCCACATTAATGTTGACACAGCTGATTGCATCATACAACGGAGGCATCATCATTGCTGCGGATGTCGCTGTATCCTATATTCCTTTATGAAACGTTTATCTTCTCCCCTAGTGAGTTGTGCATTACTGCAATAAGTCACTTCTACAAATTTCAATATACTTTTAGTCACATCTGTAGTTGTATTGGATCAATGATTCGCAATATTGTTTAGCTATGTACCTGCAATGTATACAGTTGCACACTGAATGGATGAACAGAATTGGAGGAAGCTGCTTACCCTAGCAATCGAAACCAGCGTCACAAAAACGTCAAGCTATCTTACTGATTCATATATGGATAATTTTGAGGTAAGACCTCTGAATAAATTATCAGGACTGGAAAATGATGATTATTGGTCTCAATAATCAGCGTGAGTCTTTGCACTTTGATGTCATTAGTTACATCTCATTCACCATCCTCGTAAGATTTGGATTGATTCCAAAATTTTGTTCTCTAACCAGATTCTACAAGTACTTGTACGAGTGTAGGCAAGTGTAATTGTGTCTTATGACCCATGAGGTTCTTTTGGGTTTTCCCCTTGAACCTTAAATGTTACTCATTCTACTGTCAGCGGAATCGAATTACCAGCGCTTTACCTTTGAAGAATTGGTATCCTGCCACAGGCCTGTTAGAAGTAAGAACAGGTAATCAATATTACTTGACAAGTTTTGAATGCTAATTAGCTAGCTCTCTTCCAGAATTTAAATCGCTCAAATACACCCACAATTTGGTATGCTGTTTCATTTTGACTGAGAATGAGCATTCTCAACATCCACAGACTTTTTATGTATCATGAATCATTCTGCAATCTAGTTCATTGCTGAACTTTTCAAATATAAAATATACGTTACAAGGATGAACATTTGACTTTGAAGTAAATATTTCGCTTGGATTCTCAACGAAAGCTTTGTTGGCTGAGAATGCGCAAATTTTTGAAGCATTGTAAACGCAATGAGATGTGAATCTTGTAAGGAAAATGTTCAAATTTTCATACTTCATGACAAAATAGTACTTGATTCTTAATGTCTCGGAGATGAGTGCAAGATGATTCTAACTGGATTTGAACTGTTAAGAAATTACCAAGCTCTGAATGAAGATCTTGATGAGGTGGAGTTACTGCAACTCAAGAAGTTTTCAACCACAGCCCGGTCACTTTACAGTAGTTTACAAGTCGGTTTGAATTTTCAAAGCAGAGTATTTCTGAGTTCAATCATCTCAATGATTTTATCATATAGTAATATCTGATCAAGGCTTCAATTCCTTTGTAATTTTAAGTTTCTGATTCACAGCTTTTTTGTAGTCCAAGAATAATATGAGTACGAGTGAGATTGAATGTCAATTGAGTTCTAAAATATATCCTTCCGGAATTACTCGCTAACTCATATTTCAACCTTGACCTATTTATTTATAGGAGAGATGTCGATAAATACAATTTACATATCATTCCGCAAAGATTGTGAAGATACTTTATTTCTAATAGAAAATATTTAATTACCAAACACACATAAAATTTGAACATGACTCAACATCATTTAGAATTCATAATGAAATGTTCTTAATGAAACACTAACACTTACAGAATTTTAATGTATATTAGATAGCGGAGCCGAGAAAAAAATAATGCTACTCGTACGAAGCACATCGAAGAGTGATATCAGCTCCTCTTTTTGGACTAGCCCTGGAACAAAAAAAGGAACAAATACATTAATACAAAAATTGCATGTCAACGAATTTAGCGTTATTCTCATTACAATCACATATAGTCTATCGAGAGAAAATAATAATCAATTTTCTAAAAGTTATCTCTGTCTCTTGATCTGGCCCTTTATTTGTTTGGATATTTGAAAGAACTGTTGCCGCTGATACTCATGCTTTGCCTGAATTTGATTTTTATTAGAAAATAAGGATGCCAGTGATCCACATCGTTGGTAAGCACTGTAATTGAGTAAAATCATATACAGGAATCCCGCTTTACTCATACTGTATTTGCTTACTATAGTTTTTGGTTTTTGAACCTTCACATTCCTTTCCGCAGCTCCGATTCTCGAACTAACTAATTTGCGAGGGATATTTTGAGTACAACGATTGGTAAAGCTGTGGCTTGTCGGGTGTCTAGTGAGCCTGGGAAATCTTGAAATTCTGAAGACAATTTTTTTCACCTGGGAAAATCTGGCAAACTTTCAAGGTAAGCCCCACAAATCTTCAATTTCTCGATTTTTCTGTCGTCTGATATGACAATTTCAGTCAAAGAGTTTTCGTTTACACTACCGGTGAATACTTACTTTTTACCCGATAATTAACAGTTTTAATTAATAAACCCAATTCCTTCGGCCTTCTTACTGAAAAACGACTTCAATTTCTCTCACTTTGTTGCTTCTACGTAATCTACGGACTTTTTGCAATGCCTATCGTGCGATACTAAACGTTTTCTACAGGTCGAGTCACATTCTTGATCAAATGCATAAAACTAAATTACCTATCAGATCTCTGCAAGTCACACATGAGGTGATGGATTGTAATGATTTTGGAAGCAATCGAGATTAGAAGTCAACAGCTTGTGAATCTATTTATAGGATTCTCCCGTAAAAAAATCCAGAAATTTATATACGGTGAGAAACTTGGGCTTTGCGATGATACTTATTTCTTTAATTTTTCTAACTTCATGTGTATATTAATGGTGGAGAGCATCAAGATTAGTGCTCGAACCACTTGAAATATTAGTCTGTTCATGATTTCTCAATGACTGGTCCACTACGAACGCTTTTTTACCAAATATAGTTATGAAAACGTGTTCTATTACCTCCACATTTAGCGATTTCGAGCTTCTGTAGGGAAAATAAGTTCTCGAAATTTTTACACGATGGGTGGAAGCTTTTTTCATGTATACGTATACAACCGTTGAGCTTACATTGAGCCGCGACCGCTAGCGATCGGATATCTAATAAAACATGCCCGTTAACAGATCGACTAAAGCTCATGCCCGTCCCGGTATTGTTTTTGAATGTCAGATAGATTGGGAAACATCTGTGAGCAGTCAGATTAACTCGTCAAAGTATTTCTTCAGTGATATTCATTTCGTATCCATCGATTTTCTTGAAATTACCATTTTGCAGGTGCGCACTTTCTCCACCCAACCTCTTAATTGGTACGTGGACAATCTCACCCACTTCATTCAAATTATATCAACCTCCTGAACACGATTACAGTGCGTTTCATGGAGCAGACATGCATGAAAAACTACACGAAATCATGGTTTCAGCTTTTTTTCTCATCGTTCTCACCGAATTTGGCATCTTTTACTAATTTACATCTTAACCTACATCATCTTCAATTGGCCCAAGTACGTATAGGACAACGTGAGTGAAATTGCTTGCGCACCAATTATAACGAAATATCCATGAGCACATGGATTTGCAGGGAAGAAGAAAATCCGTTCATGGCGTTCTGAACACATTTTTCACCAATATTCCGAATTCTTGCACCATCTGAAATACTCAAGTTTCAGCGTGCAGCAAAACCTTTCATAACTTCTCACCGGAAAATCTATTCCCGACTAATGCTATATTATAGAATGATGGAAAGAACGTTTTCATAGCCTCCCGCGCGTAATTTTGGTTTCCCATAATTTATACATATTGTATCCTGGCCCACCCTAATAATTATGCATTGTGCTTCATGAATTTGCAATACAACTTATTTTGCTTACCTATCTCATATTAAGTTACAGTAATATTCACACTCACCAATAAATCCCGCGGGAGTTCTGTTGCTATATAATTCCACATTGAGTTTAACATTCTATGATAATAGATCTGGAGGGCATTTCTCCTCTCCAGCTCGTCACGCAGGTCAGCAAATTTATTGACATCATGATAATTACTATATTCTTTTAAACTGACTTGGGTGTTATTTGATGAGTTTTTATAATTATAATGCTGTGCATCGTTCCTCTTGTACGGATGAGCATACTGCTGCGAGTTGTGCCCAGTATTTTTTTTTGGAATTGTACCAGGTAATCTTCCTACTATCAGTTTTTATGTTCGGCTGGGTAATTCTTTCCGAATTTGCTCTGTTGCCTTGCCTAACATAGGGTGCAGTATTCTGCTGCGACATGTGTTCCGTTGTCTTCCAGTCATTGTGACCACCACGAGGCTGTCTTTTTTTCTGGCAAAATCGCTTGGCATCTTGCTGAGCGTCGTATCGGGATTTGTGATTAGCGGATTGCCGAGACTTCACCCAGCGCCCACCTCGATTTTTCTTTTTGTACCCTGAAAGTTGCGCATAGTTTCATACCGAATTACGAACTCAGAGATACTTTCGATTATCATCGGTTAAGAATATTTACATATCTGTTCATTTCTCATACATTTGGAGTAATGGAGTTTGAATGCAAGTAAAATGCAAAATACGTACACTGCTCGTCAAAAACTTAGGGATAATCAAAAATAATCTTTTGCATCTCGTAAGACGAACGACTACGCTCTCCTCTTCTACAAAGAACATAATCAGCATTAATTTTGAAGGACTTTTCACAGACTTCATTATGGCATACTTCAATTTTATCTGCGCGATTCTATCTATTACCAATTTAATCTTAAAGAAGGGACAGTTTCGAATATTTTATATATATATACTCTCTTATGTTGTGCAAATTTCTGGCATGTGAATGAATTGGTATGACACTTGTAAGATTTGAAATCCTGAATCTAGATATTTCAAATCAGTACTCTCACGCCTCTCATCTACGCCCCTTTTTAATCCCAGATATGAGATTTTATATGAGTATAGTGTTTTCGAGAAGAAACAGCGCCATTACTATAATAAAACGAAGACATAAACTAACATTTTGCTTCATCTTCATCAATGAATACACGACGAATACTGATATCTGTCTTGTTTTAATCACAGTGCTATTTTTCATGGGAAAACTATAATCATAACAAATTGTTACAGGTCGCACTGAGAGGGGTGTGAAAAGGCATTCAGATACGCATTTTGAAGCTATACAGTTTTACTTGCACGTATCACTAGTCCGATACAAAATCATTATATTTCCTCGCATCTGCAGAGGACAGAGATTATTTAAATAATCAACGAAATTTGAAATTCTTATAGTTAGGATTGCAAAAATCAAAATTCGTGCTGGTGTAAGTGAAGTCTGTCATCTTGCAGTACGTGAAAGGGCCCTCGCAGATTAGCTCTATGAATGTTTTTTTCGGCCGAGTAGAGCATAGTAAATTAGCTAACACAATTGAACCAGACAATTTATTCGTATCCTGAAACTTATCACTGGCGGTATTTTTCACTGACGATTGCCAGTTCGAGAATTGAGACTAGTCGAGATTGTACCACAAAACAGATTACCTCCATCTCCTTGCTTTCTCGATCCCGGGAAACTCAAACGATCACTTTTATACGGAGACTGCAGCTTTCCACCTTTGTATTCTCTATGAACCTCATTCTTATCTTTTTTTGATATTTGGCCTCTTCATTCGACTTCCCCTTTTGTCCTGCGAATAATAATAATTTTTCATTCACTCAATGGTAAAGGTAATTGATGTTACAATCGATAGTAAACGCGAGTAAAATAGTTTGTTTTCAACATACAATATGCATGCAGTATATTTTTAAAATCATTTCTGCACGCACAAATATGTGCATATATGCTATAGTATATAATACACGACTAGGTATTAGTAGTCTGACTCATTGAACTGTCAGCAAAAAACCAGGAATATCATATTTCCTCGATATTTCCGCATTGACCAGGCGAGTTTTCGATTCGGGTACATGGGTCACGGATTTGGCTAAGACTTTGGAAAAAGTGTTCTTTCAGCAGTGAAAGATTAAACTCAAAATTATATAGACCCTAAAGCTCATGCGGTTCTGAGGTACAGCCCAAGAAATTACAATTGCAGGTATACCTACCTATATATGGATCATTTTCAACATGGGCATATATCGACAATGCTAATATCTGATGATGTAGCTTCAAAACGCTTGAGCGTTAGGATATGTGATTTTGGGTATCGCCGTTTGTGCTGAAAAAGGGCTATTTTCAGGCTTTTGGACGAACCCGTTATGCGGATCTACACTCTACTGGTATGAGTGCGGTGGCCGATTTTGAGCACATATAGATATTATTGACAGACAAATGTATACATCAGTCTGTCAAAATCAGTCGACAATCCACCAGTTCTTATTTATCACCTTGCTAGGCGAAGATCACTTTAAATGTAGTCGGAGCGAAGTATTCTTACCTGCATCCTGACAACCAACCGATTTATACGCAGCAACTTTAATCTTCAACTCCTTCACTTCATCTTGCAATTTTTCCACTCTTCTTTCAAGCTCGCAACCGCTGTCCGTTTTTCTATTGTCACCAGGCAGCATGTTACGGAATGGTGGTAATACCGATGTTTTTCTGTAACAATGATCAGAATCGTCAATTTGATTGTCTTCAAACCACAGTATAATAACCTGTAATGTTGTAGTGGTATACACGGTTAAATGTAAACGGACCGAATATTTTGCATATCCAATGACGTCATCTCTCATTATTGTAATTAACTATTCAGTCCTTCATCAAACAGCCAGCTGTGATGGAATTGTACGTCTACTTTTTTCGAGAGTCGTGTACTAAACATCTACGAGCGAGCTTCTCATCAAAATTAATTTTTGCCAGTATTCCTGTACCTGATGTGGGGACGAGAATTTTTCAGATACCCTCCCTTAGTGCTCAGGTCTTATTCCATCATGAAAGGCAATGATGTACATCATCTCTCTCCGCTATAAGCAGTGCAAATCACTCTAAACCACTGATTTGCAGTGCCAATGCACTGATTCGCAATGAAATTCACAGCAAACCAGTGAGTTGTGAAACATTTTCACAGATTCCGGCGGAGCGAGCGTACACAACAGGATTTCCACTAAAAAAATTGTCGGAGATGTTTTCGAATTAAATCTTACACGAAGCCTGCACATGCACTTGCTGTTATATGTACATGTGAGCCGATTAAGAAAGATATTTATCTCTACATGGCACCTCTCGATCACGCCGAAGTGAAAATGTCATATCATATTCCAAAAATCCTGCCAATTGTACGTATAACTCGTAATCTTCGATAAATTCCTTAAGGTGATGCGGTCACCGTGCACCGTGCACGCTGGAAGTTATTCGCACTTTTATCAAATTTGCTTGCGATTTGGGTGAAACGGCGAGAAGACCCGCATTTATTATCATCTAACTTGACTTCGTCTTCTCTTCGTTTGGCTAAAATCGCAAGAGAACTGGAGAAAAGTGCGAAAAACTCGGGCGCGGGCACCTCCTAACCTATAATATAGGCACTTTGTAATTCCCACTTTTATCCGATTCTCTTGCGATTTGGGCGAAACGATGAGAAGACGAACTCGAGTTAGATGATAATGAACGCGGGTCTCCTCGTCGTTTCACCCAAATCGCAAGCAAATTTGATAAAAGTGCGAATAACTTTCAGCGTGCACGGTGACCGCATCGCCTTAATAATTTTCGATCGAAGAATAGAGCATGGTCAAACGGAGTTCAAGTGTGATTGCGCGGTCCAGTATTTCCATAAGCAGGCATCTATTGGAGAGTATCAGACAGAATCTCGTGGTTCGAACCAGACAGGTTTTCGACAAAAACTCTAAGCGAAAAACTTATTGATAAGATTCTTGCTGGAGGTTAAGTACCCCACTTGTGTATTCAGTATATCCTCATTTTGAACCAGTTAATAGTTATTTTATAGCACTGCGTGACCTAAACCCGCGTTTATTAAACGCATTTGCGGGACTTAACTGGCCTATTATTCAACTGTGAAATAACGCGTTCGCTCACTTCACGCGGGTGTGAAACATAACAAATCGGTTTATTTCACTACGAGATAATGAGGGTATCTTTGGTAAATTTTTCGTGAATTTCGTGTGCAGTCATCGAAATTGTGAGAAAAATTATTAAATACCTCTGATTGACCGTGTCTGAAGCAGTGCACCCACATCAATAACTCCAGAAGGCAAGAAAATTAGTTGAGATTTTACACACTATTTTTCATGGTTATAGATCATCAGCAACATAAACATAAACATCAACACGTGGTTGAGTTTTGCACATGTGTACGTGCTAACCTTGCTGTTTATGCCATTCTCAAATTGACTCGCGCAACAAAATCTTTGGCCATGCTACATCGTTATTTCAATTCGATACGTCCTCGTAAAGAAATGACAATGAATAACAAGATTAGAGACTTACAGTATGATGGGAGGTTGTATTTGATTCTTTTTAATGATCAACATCTGATTATTATTTGAATAGATTAGATGCGGATTTATCATCTTTGCGGTAAAGATGTTACTACACAGTTATCAATTCCAAGACAACCGTTATGAACAGTTCAAATGACAAGATGCTAATTTTTCAAGAACCTATGAGTTACAAGTGTGAATTTGAAAATTGCTTTTCGAATTAAGTCTGTAAGAGAAAATTCTAACCGAGATTAGAGTTGCACACTCATTGTATGATTATGGTGATTAACGATGATGCTCATTATGACTTATTATAAGTGCATGAGGGGTTGTGTTATCCATACGAGCAATGTCTTTATCATCACTCGATGGGTTTACTCGCGGGTTAGTGATATCTATTCTAAAGGACCAGATTCTTAACTCTTTTTCAGTCGGGGTGGCTGCCACCCCCCCGAACCCCCCCGCTTGCCCCGCCCTAGCCACCCACCTCCACCCTCGCGCAAGCGCTCGGGTGTGTTATAACCCGCAGAAAAGGCGGGTTTATGTCACTCGATGCTATAAAATAGTGTACGATACACGGGACCCAAGAGCCTTGGTTATTACACGGCGTGTTTGGCACCCTCGCGCAAGCGCTCGGGCGCCAACTTCACGCCGTGTAATAATAAGGCTCTTAGGTACCTTGTATCGTAAATAACTATTAACTACAGTACCTTATAAAAGTAATGGATCATGCATGGTGTCACTTAATCCATGATCACTTCGAACCCCTTCATCCTCTGAAAATTTCGAAAAGAGGATCTTCAAGATCACGAACAACCTGTCGATTGATGTGTTTCAAACGTGTTGCAAGTGCTTTTCAAGTGCCCGTAATCGACATTGAACATCTAAGAAAATTCTCCTCCAGTGTATCACCTACAACTTTTACAGGGAACGTCGAATCAAAAAAATTCTCACGGAATCTTGTAGCTCGCTTCAAAACCTACAATTTCCTTTTTTAAAGTTCCGTGAATCGGGGTGACTTTGAACACCGGGTCGACTTCGTAACATATTCTCGAACGGTTTGGATACACAGAACCAATTATCGTACGCGGATTTCCCTAGAGAACTAGGGCCGAGAGCGTTTCCATTCGCGTATCGAGAGGGCCATTGTTCGGGTACGCGAGTCGGAACACCGCAACGAAACTACCTGAAGAAACTACCTAGACTCGCGTATACAACCAATCTCAGGGTATTCGCGCACGCGGATTCGCGTATCGAATTCGATCATCTGGGATCGCGTATGGTAACCAAAGTACGGTCGTTCGCGTACGCTAACCGAATCTCGAATATTCGCGTACGCAAATTCGCGTATCGAACTCGGTCAACTGGAATCGTAGATGGCATCCAAAGCCTGGGCATTCGTGTACGCTAACCAAGTCTGGGCATTCGCGTACGCTAACCAAGTCTCGAATATTCGCGTACGCGAATTCGTGTATCGAACTCGGTCAACTGGAATCGCGTATGGCAATCAAAGCCTGGGCATTCGCGTACGCTAACCAAGTATCGGATATTCGCGTATCGAATCCATTTCTCTGGATTAGCGAATGGTAACCAAGAATGGATGTTCGCGTACGCTAACCAAATCTCGGTGAATTCGCGTACGCGAATATTCGAAATTTGGTCAGCGTACGCTAACATCCGTACTTTGGTTGCCATACTCCATTCCACGAGACCGAGTTCGATACGCGAAGTCGCGTACGCGAATATTCGATACTTCGTTAGCGTACGCGAATGCCCGGCTTTGGTTGCCGTATTCGATTCCATTTGACCGAGTTCGATACGCGAATTCGCGTACGCGAGTATTCGAGATTTGGTTGGCGTACGCGAACATCCATACTTCGGTTGTCATACGCAATTCTAGTTGCCCGAGTTCGATACGCGAATTCGCGTACGCGAATATTCGATACTTGGTTAGCGTACGCGAATCTCTATACTTTTGTTACCATACGCGATTCCAGTTGACCGAGTTCGATACGTGAATTCGCGTACGCGAATATTCGAGATTTGGTGAGAGTACACGAATTTCTATAGTTCTGTTACCATACGCGATTCCAGTTTACCGAGTTCGGCACGCGTATTCGCGTACGCGAATATTCGAGATTTGGTTAGCGTACGCGAACATCCGTACTTTGGTTGCCATACTCCATTCCAGTAGACCGAGTTCGATACGCGAATATTCGATACTTGGTGAGCGTAAGCGAATGCCCAGGCTTTGGTTGCCATACGCGATTCCAGTCGACCGAGTTCGCTACGCGAATATTCGAGATTTGGTCAGCGTACGCTAAGATCCGTACTTTGGTTGCCATACTCCATTCCACTAGACCGAGTTCGATACGCGAAGTCGCGTACGCGAATATTCGATACTTCGTTAGCGTACGCGAATGCCCAGCTTTGGTTGCCGTATTCGATTCCATTTGACCGAGTTCGATACGCGAATTCGCGTACGCGAATATTCGAAATTTGGTCAGCGTACGCTAACATCCGTACTTTGGTTGCCATACTCCATTCCACGAGACCGAGTTCGATACGCGAAGTCGCGTACGCGAATATTCGATACTTCGTTAGCGTACGCGAATGCCCGGCTTTGGTTGCCGTATTCGATTCCATTTGACCGAGTTCGATACGCGAATTCGCGTACGCGAGTATTCGAGATTTGGTTGGCGTACGCGAACATCCATACTTCGGTTGTCATACGCAATTCTAGTTGCCCGAGTTCGATACGCGAATTCGCGTACGCGAATATTCGATACTTGGTTAGCGTACGCGAATCTCTATACTTTTGTTACCATACGCGATTCCAGTTGACCGAGTTCGATACGTGAATTCGCGTACGCGAATATTCGAGATTTGGTGAGAGTACACGAATCTCTATAGTTCTGTTACCATACGCGATTCCAGTTTACCGAGTTCGGCACGCGTATTCGCGTACGCGAATATTCGAGATTTGGTTAGCGTACGCGAACATCCGTACTTTGGTTGCCATACTCCATTCCAGTAGACCGAGTTCGATACGCGAATATTCGATACTTGGTGAGCGTAAGCGAATGCCCAGGCTTTGGTTGCCATACGCGATTCCAGTCGACCGAGTTCGCTACGCGAATATTCGAGATTTGGTCAGCGTACGCTAAGATCCGTACTTTGGTTGCCATACTCCATTCCACTAGACCGAGTTCGATACGCGAAGTCGCGTACGCGAATATTCGATACTTCGTTAGCGTACGCGAATGCCCAGCTTTGGTTGCCGTATTCGATTCCATTTGACCGAGTTCGATACGCGAATTCGTGTACGCGAGTATTCGAGATTTGGTTGGCGTACGCTAACATCCGTACTTTGGTTGCCATACTCCATTCCACTAGACCGAGTTCGATACGCGAAGTCGCGTACGCGAATATTCGATACTTCGTTAGCGTACGCGAATGCCCAGCTTTGGTTGCCGTATTCGATTCCATTTGACCGAGTTCGATACGCGAATTCCCGTACGCGAATATTCGATACTTGGTTAGCGTACGCGAATCTCTATACTTTTGTTACCATACGCGATTCCAGTTGACCGAGTTCGATACGTGAATTCGCGTACGCGAATATTCGAGATTTGGTTAGAGTACACGAATCTCTATAGTTCTGTTACCATACGCGATTCCAGTTTACCGAGTTCGGCACGCGAATTTGCGTACGCGAATATTCGAGATTTGGTTAGCGTACGCGAACATTCGTACTCTGGTTGCCATACTCCATTCCAGTAGACCGAGTTCGATACGCGAATATTCGATACTTGGTGAGCGTAAGCGAATGCCCAGGCTTTGGTTGCCATACGCGATTCTAGTCGACCGAGTTCGATACGCGAATTCGCGTATGCGAGTATTCGAGATTTGGTTGGCGTACGCGAACATCCGTACTTCGGTTGCCATACGCGATTCTAGTTGACCGAGTTCGATACGCGAATTCGCGTATATTCGAGATTTGGTTAGCGTACGCGGATTTTCGATACTTGGTTAGCGTACGCGAATCCCCAGGCTTTGGTTCCCATTCGCGATTCCAGTCGACCGAGTTCGCTACGCGAATATTCGAGATTTGGTTAGCGTACACGAACATCCATACTTTGGTTGCCATGCGCGATTCCACTCGACCGAGTTCGATACGCGACTTCGCGTACGCGAATATCCAAGATCTGGTTCTCGTACGCGAATATCCATATACTTTCGTTGCCATACGCGAATCCCAAAGAACGAGTTCGATACGCGAATCCGCGTACACAAATACCCTCAGATTGGTTGTATACGCGAGTCTTTGTAGTTTCTTCAGGTAATTTCATTCCGGTGTTCCGATTCGCGTACGCGAACAATGTCCCTCTCGATACGTGAATGAAAACGCGCTTGGCCTTAGTTCTTTAGGGAAATTCGCGTACGCGAATCCATCGGTGGCGTACGATAGTTGGCTCTGTGTAGCCAAACCGTTGCTCGGTCAAAAAGTATAGCCAGCGTTACTCAATCTTCCTGCAAGCTCTGTCAGGGATTGGCGGGATGTCATTTGAAAGCTAAAAATTTCTTGTAGTTGAAAGCACTTGGAAGCTAAAAGTTTTTGTAAGATAACAAAAGAAGTATATGATTGGTTCAATAAGCTCGTTCTCTCATTTGAAGGGAAATAAAAAATACGTCAATTCTCTCTACATTGCAAAAATCCTGCCGAACGAGTTATTTAGAGGCCCACAATGCTCTCAAACATCGTTTAAATTGTCGACAGGAAAACTTTCTTCAAGAAAACCTATTACTCACAGTGTTTTGGGTCAACGGAGCATCTATACGACGCATGCATAGAATGTAAATAGTTACTTTGTCTGCGTTTCCATTTATTCCGAACGCGATTTAGATCTCTCACAAGTGCACGATTCGAAATTTACAGGACGGCTCCTTGTTAGACAAGCAATACTCGAGAGGATCTCGTTCGAATCATATCAATCGGTCGAGAATGAACGTGGCACTGATTTATGGAAGAAATACCTGTTTGTCTCCGCTAGCTGTGCGTCGCAGTCACTGTTAGCATATCAATTAACATGTTACAAAGTCTCCCCGTCAACCGGGTTGACTTTGTACATCCTGTTTTTTGCGAAGATCCGCAAATTGATTCAAGTTTGGAGAGAAATAGCTACACCATGTTGTAGCTGAAGTCAAGACTGACATTTTGACCTACTGCAAACTATATGAATGACCTTGCATTTAAGAGATCCAAACTCAACGTCAAAAAATGTTCCAATGCCACCTCGGCTCACGGTTCCCTGTAGAACTTTTCCTGCCTGAGTAACACGAGCTTGGAGACAGTAAAAAGTTTGCATAACATAGTCTGCTTATGGAGATCCCGAGTCATGCAACTGTTTAATTCGTTTTTCCTCTGTTGTAGTGCAAAATTTCATCAAAAAATATCACATCACATGATTTTGACGTATAATAATCTCATGTTTTAGAAAAAATTAATCAGAATTAGTCTCAGATTTGATGTGACAACGGTTTTTCAAGTTTTGTGATGAAAGTCGATTTATTCCATGTTTTCACCGTCCATATTACATTTGAGACAACATCTGATAAAATATTCTGAAAGATGAGATAACGTAAAAATCAATTATAGAATCAGCTGTCAGTATGGTTTTCCCATCGACTCTCTGTATTTCTTAATTATCTTGGGGAATTTCTTGGGAAATTTCCATTCAAAATATGCGCGATCTTACAAGTATTGAGTTTTCTCTTTTATCATAAAAGAATGGATTATCATTTATTCATGATTAATCTGTCGAACTTGCTTGATTTTTCAATGTAATGTTGCTTACTTGGTAAAACAGATTCATTGTGGGCAAAAAACAAAAAAATACGCGTCTCTTTACCTCGGCGATACAATGTTCTGTGGGATCAATACATTCATCGCGGAAGAAAAACGTGGTCCACAGTTTTTTTCATCGACAATCTGACAAATGATCACACAAGACTATTATTCGAATCGGATATATCCAATTTGATCCCTGCTATTCATTCATTCAGTCAATTTTCTAATACTGGATTATTGAAAGAGTTCACTGCGAGGCTGTTTTTTCGTGCATGTATTTCGTTCATGAATTTGAATACTGCATTTCGGTACGTGCGTCCGTATAAGGATAATTTTTTACTGGATAATTGTTTGTGTCCTTGGCAAAGTGAATCATAATATTGGGATTATTTATATTAAAATATTTTTTGAACAAATTTTGAGTCGGGGAAGATTGAAGAATGAAGAATCGCAAATCCAACCGCACGGATGGCCTGAAGCGAGCGGAAGTTGAACAAAACTGACGCCAAAAACGGGTCACAGCATCTTGTTCTTCTCGTACTTCTGAAGCAAAAAGTTCCTCACGCACAAAATCGAATTTGTTTCCTAGAACGATCTACACAACAATTTTCATTTTGAACAAATGTATCCATTAGATTGCATGTATTCTGATTAGCATGGGTAATCAGTCGACGGACAAAGATAGCGTAATTGTTTATCCAACGACGCCGAACGGGTTACAGGGGAACAAATATGCATTTTGATAGGAAATTTCCCGTAGAATCGGCTGGTTGAACCCATTTTCCGAAATCTGGCTCCATTTTTTAAATGTTGGCGAAATAGCCCAAGATTCATTAGGAGAGCTCAATCTGACAGCAACGCTTGAGCTTGTGATTGTATTGGACGAAAGAGGATGGAGGTCCAAATAATGCTCTGTTGCATCGTTTTTTAATGTATTTTTCCACGTAAAATCAAAGTTTGAGCTCGGTTTCATTCACAGTCTTCATGCTCCTATTTAAATTGCGAGGAACATCCTCTATTTTTCATCAATCATCATAACTTTGCAAATAAATATTCGCAAAGTCGATTCGGAGGACGTTCCAAATGCGTTATCCGATCATGTAATCCTGTACTCATGTAACTAAGGTAACGATTTGCCTCTGTAGCACTTGCTCAAATCATACTTTCTACGCATACATATAGACTTATGTACATACTTTCCTTTTTGAAGCATGATGCTGATATTGTATATTGGGAGACAAAGAATAGAGAGCAAATGCATCAAATGGATTTTATATCTCAAGAAGTTGATAGGATTGAACCACCTAACCGTATCATGGAACACCAGGTGAGTGTTTCACTCTTGTTTATTCAATGAGAGTTTCAAATTGATCATCTTGAATTCATAATTGTTTCAAAATTTAACGAATAACAGTTGAAAGAATTGGCTGATGTAGAAGTAGAAAGTGAAATCGTTAGGCAACAAAGAAAAACATTGAAATCTGAAATCACGTTATTACGACCGGAACTTGCCAATTCCGAAACAGAATCGCTCCAGTGTAAAAATCAAATAAGGTAATTATTGTATTCAGTGTATCTCTGAGTAAATTTTGTACACAGTGCATCAATTGCTGACTTGGATTTATGTGATATTTTCAGACTTGTCATGGAAGAATTAGCTGTTGAGCAACATAACATCAATCAAGAAGCCATAAAATGATTGAGAGAAGGATCATAAGTGAAGTTGATTATCTTCAAAAGGAAGTGGAACAAGCCAAGCGATCTGCAGAAGTAGCCACTTGATGTGCTGAATCTTTGAAGCAAGAAGTTGTCAACTCAGAAGCTGCTGTTGTTGAAAAGGAACTCCAAGTAGAAAAATTGGTTGCTGAAGTGAAAGAGGCAAAGTTTGACTGCGGCTTTTCAAGATGAACGAGTCAAACATTTGATTGAAGGTACATTTTGATAATCGATCGAAAATTTTGTTTGCTGATTGAAAGTCCTCGGGACTAGTTGGATTTAATCGAAAATATCCTTTACTCTTTCTACGTCTAGTAGAAAAATCTGAAGTCGAGACGACCACCACGATAGCAGGAACTATTGTTTTAAAAATTATTTAAGAGGAATTGGAACGTTATGAGTACTATTGAGTGATAATTTAACATCTGTTATTTTCAGTAGTTAACTCATTGAGCCTTGGTCTGTTTCTGACTCAATTTTAATCTTGTTCTAGGATGGAGATTCACCAAACAAAATTTAGCCCAGGATCGCATTGCAGTTAAAAAACTCAATTCGAATTCGAATTAGATGTTACATTCACCAGCTTCGATCCAGACACAGTTATCTGATTTTGCATCAGCCATTGGCAATTACCATTTTCCTCAACAATAGCCTGATTTTACTGATCAAATGGAGAAAAGTTTGGGGGGAGAAAAAACCAAAACTTGTAGAAAAATAAATCAAACATGTATTGGACAGATTTGCAAAATATCCAACTGATTTATTTGTTGTAAGTTTTATCGCTACATTAATTAATCAATCCTATCTATTAAAAGTGTGTCTAACTACAAGTCGAATGTTTTCAGGCAACAATGGGTCTCACTGGAACTCATGCAAATGATTTAAAATTACTGAAAGTTATCTCCAATGGAACCTAAATGTGAAATTTGTAACTGGGATTTACAAGATATTCAGCATCATCAAAAATTTTCTCAACTATATCTATCATCGAGATAAAAATGGGATCCATCCTTTCTGCCTAGTGTCCGTGAGCCACATTGATACAGGAGAGAAAGGACTCCAATTGTTAGTGGATACGACAGCCCGTTCAATTTTTTCATCCCAGGAAATTGGATCATCAAATGAAACTTGATCAATTAAAGATGGACACGCTCTCATTTTATTCTTCATATTTCAAACGACTTAAAATTGTGAATTGAAAAATAACTAGTTCATCATATGTCTGAGAAGTTCAACAAGACTTGTTTTGTACAGAAAATATATCGAAGTGAATCATATATCGACTGAACTTTTGAATTATAAATTTCATCGAGGTCGTATATTAGCGGCTCGTTTACAATTTTGGCATAGGTGTGGATATATTGAGTTGAAAATGAGTTTGAGGAACAACTGCAGAAAATATTTTCAATCTAGGACCTTCAAACAATCACGAATGATATAAAACGACATCGAACAAAAAACTACGAGTAGCCAATGTCGCTATGATATATACAATCTGTTTCAGAAGGTGTGTACATATTGTAACCGGGGGGTAGCAAAAAAATTGTAAATTTCATTCGTCTATTCAAAATTTTTTGTAAACCCTCGTGGTTTTTGTAACTTTTACTCAAAATTTGGCATTTCGCTTGTAATGCTAAGCGTGTAATGATTAGCAGTTAATCATTACACAAAAGCATTACATCGAATATTTGTGTTGTCTGCTATTGTTGTTTTGACGCGATGTGCCGTGTTTCCGACTCGTGCGTAGATGCCGAGTAAGATATTTTTTCGCGAGATTTCACGGAGCGTGTGTTGCATCGAATTTAGACTGCAGTGAACGCGAGTGTGATGGAGTCCTGCAGTGCTGGGCAGTGATGGCAGTGTATCGGCAGTGGCGGCGGCGGCTGCACGCACGCACTGCATCATCATAATGGAGTTATTTTTTTCACGCAATGCTTTTTGTTGTGTTGTTTATCGTGTTGTGGGCGAGGCGTGTATCAGTCTGATTGTGATGTGTTATTGGATGTTTGCGGGCGATCGCCTGCAAATCATTGAATCAGACAACTGATGCAGCGGAAGAAATGCCCATAAGCATGTTGTGTCTTCTGCTACAGCTGATCTTGGTGCGTCCGTTAGCAGCCGGCTTTCAATGGAGTTTGTTTTATGTCGTTTACTTCCAACTCCGAGTTTATTGTTGATCCACAGAGTCTACGAGAAACAGCTGTAGTGTAACGGGTGGAGTTATCAGATAAGTATTATTTATGTAACTAAAAGACGATCTTCCCTATTTTGAAAATGATTCTTTGTTCCTTTTCTCACTCTTTCAGTTTCATGTGGCGTGAGTGATTGACTATGACAAATGCTGTGTGGCCTGTCGAATGAGGATTGTCATAACTTCATTGCTTGTGCTGTCAATTGATGCACTTGGTGTCTTGAGTCTCTGTGAGTAAAACCTTAATGAATCCCCTACCTGGCATCCTCTCAGCCTCTATTGTGACTGTATCAATTTTTTTTTTTTTTTTTCGTAGTCTCTTTGTTCAATCGACGAGTTGAGTCCAAAGCCTTTGTTTTATGTCATCTGTCTCACAATCTCAAGTGCTGGCCCGAGGAAATTCGTCGCGTGCGCGAGAATTTCCCAACTGAGCGTACGCGAAGTACCCAATATCAGGTAGCTATTGTCGGCCTTTGTTAGTTTCTCGCGTGCGCGATGAATTACCAACTTAGGGTACGCGCCCCAAATGAAGGAGTTCACATCGGCCGTGGAAAATTTTCGCGTGCGCGAGATATTTCCAGTTTGGCTCACGCGAGACCTAACATCACTTGGCCGTGTAAGATTCCACGTGCGCGAGAAATTTCCAATTTGGTGTACGCGACGCCCGAGTTTTGGGAGTTCACATGGACGCTGGCGCGAGACTTCATTTAACTTAGCTCACGCGAGGATCGCGTTATGGAGTTTACATCGACCATGGATGATGCTCGCGTGTGTAAAAAATTTCCAACATAGCGTACGCGAGGTACAAGTGAGCCCGGGAAAATTTATCGCGTGCGCGAGAATCTTTCAACTTAGCATACGGAAAAGACCCAACATCAGAAGCTTATTCCGGCCTCAATACTTCGTTGCGTGCGCGAAAAAATACTAACTCAGCGTACGCGAGACCCAAATTTAGGTGTTTACATCGGCCATGGGAAATTCCGCGTGCGTGGAAAATTTTCATCATAGCGCACGCGAAGCTTAAGTGAGTTCGGGGCGATTCATCGCATGCGCGAGAATTTCCCAACTGAGCGTACGCGAAAGACCCAACATCAGTAGCATCTCTCGACCGTGGTGAATTCTCGCGCCGCGATGAATCTCCAACTTAGCGTACGCGGGACCCAAGTTCACGAGTCCACAACGACCATGGAAGATTCACGCGTGTGCGTAGGAATTCTAATCTCAGCATACGCGAGACGCAAGGATAGGAGTTTACATCTGCTGTGGCAAATTCTCGCATGCGCGGTGATACTCCAACTTAGCGCACGCGAGGCCCATATTTGAGAGTTCACCTCGGCCATGGAAGGTCCTCGCGTGCGTGAAAATTCCTCGAGCTTGAGGAAATTTTTCGCGTCCGCGAGAATTTTCCAATTCAGCGTACGCGAAGGACTCAACATCAGAAGCTTCTCTCGGCTCTTGGTATGTCCTTGCGTGCGCGAAAAATTCCCAACTTAGTGCACCCAGCCCGAAGTTTAGGAGTTTAACTCGGCCGTTGAAAATTCTCGCGTGCGCGAGAGATTCTCAACTTAGCGCACGCGAAGCCCAGGTTTGATACGTCGGACATGAAAGATTCTCGCGTACGCGATAAGTTTCCAACTTAGCGTACGCGAGGCTCAACATCGAAATTGGTCAGTTCACCTCAACCATGAGAATTTTTCGCAGGCGCGAGAATTCCCGATCTCCGAAAATTTGTCGCGTGCGCGAGAATTTCCCAACTCAGCGTACGCGAAAGACTCGTCATCAATCGTTCTTCTCGGCCGTGGTGAATTCTCGCGTGTTAGATAAATTCCCAACTTAGCGTACGCGAGGCCCAAGTTTTGAAGTTCACATCGGCCATGGAGAATCCTCGCGTAAGCAAAAATTCTCAACTTGGCTCACGCGAGACCCAACATCAGTAGCTTCTCTCAGCCGTGGAAAATTCTCGCGTGCGCGAAAAATTCCAATTTTTCGTACGCGAGGCTCAATTTTTGGGAGTTTACATCGGCCATGGGAGATTCTCGCGTGCGCGAATAATTTCCAACATAGTGTACGCAAAATCCCAGTGAGCCCGGGGGAATCCATCGCGTGCGCGAAAATTTTCAACTCAGTGAAAAAAGTGTTTTTAGTAATTTCACTTGAAGTGTTTTCTGCGAGTTTGCGAAAGGGGTGGGCCCAACATATTCTTATTGGAACATTTTTGACAACTTTAGTCTGACGTAACATTTCCCAATGGACTCGAGCTCATGTTATAGCTTGTTTCAAGACCTCTAAAACAACCTCAAGTACGTCTAATTTAATTGATCCAATGGAGAAAAACGATGTAAAGCGGCATGAAAGTGCATAAAGAGTATAACACGTATCGATGCGAGATCAGGCTGTTTTGTAGCACGGGAATCAATTTTTCTCGAGTGCAACGAGGGACAAATATTTCCCGTGCCCAAAACGGCCCGTCAAGCGAGGTCCATATACTGTTTTTGGTGTCAGGGTGACTAAACGCCAATTTATGCAAAAAAATTGTTAGTAATAATTTTGAATAAACAAATTTGAAAGGCGCCCAATTGTCGAAAATAATATGCGAAAAATGGTCGTTATCCCCACAGTGAGCCCATCCACGCTCATTAGTGGCCGATGCCACAATTTTCTCTTCGCTGAAGAATCTACATCTTCCCATGCTGTGCGCGGCGGCCGGGCACCTCCGCAACAAGCCCTTGTTGCTGAGGTGCCCGCGTCCACAGCTCAGTCTGGCGGCTGAGAAACTTCCCACACCGTTCCCGCGGATCTCCTGATGCCAGATGATGATCTTAAAAGGTTTCATACGTGACCATTGCGATGTCGCAATTGTGCGAAATTATGCAAAAAAATTGTTAGTAATAATTTTGAATAAACAAATTTGAAAGGCGCCCAATTGTCGAAAATGATATGCGAAAAATGGTCGTTTTCCCCACAGTGAGCCCATCCACGCTCATTAGTGGCCGATGCCACAATTTTCTCTTTGCTGAAGAATCTACATCTTCCCATGCTGTGCGCGGCGGCCGGGCACCTCCGCAACAAGCCCTTGTTGCCGAGGTGCCCGCGTCCACAGCTCAGTCTGGCGGCTGAGAAACTTCCCACACCGTTCCCGCAGATCTCCTGATGCCAGATGATGATTTTGAAAGGTTTCATACGTGACCATTGCGATGTCGCAATTGTGCGAAATTATGCAAAAAAATTGTTAGTAATAATTTTGAATAAACAAATTTGAAAGGCGCCCGATTGTCGAAAATAATATGCGAAAAATGGTCGTTTTCCCCACAGTGAGCCCATCCACGCTCATTAGTGGCCGATGCCACAATTTTCTCTCTGCTGAAGAATCTACATCTTCCCATGCTGTGCGCGGCGGCCGGGCACCTCCGCAACAAGCCCTTGTTGCTGAGGTGCCCGCGTCCACAGCTCAGTCTGGCGGCTGAGAAACTTCCCACACCGTTCCCGCGGATCTCCTGATGCCAGATGATGATTTTGAGAGGTTTCATACGTGACCATTGCGATGTCGCAATTGTGCGAAATTATGCAAAAAAATTGTTAGTAATAATTTTGAATAAACAAATTTGAAAGGCGCCCGATTGTCGAAAATAATATGCGAAAAATGGTCGTTTTCCCCACAGTGAGCCCATCCACGCTCATTAGTGGCCGATGCCACAATTTTCTCTTTGCTGAAGAATCTACATCTTCCCATGCTGTCCGCGGCGGCCGGGCACCTCCGCAACAAGCCCTTGTTGCTGAGGTGCCCGCGTCCACAGCTCAGTCTGGCGGCTGAGAAACTTCCCACACCGTTCCCGCGGATCTCCTGATGCCAGATGATGATTTTGAAAGGTTTCATACGTGACCATTGCGATGTCGCAATTGTGCGAAATTATGCAAAAAAATTGTTAGTAATAATTTTGAATAAACAAATTTGAAAGGCGCCCGATTGTCGAAAATGATATGCGAAAAATGGTCGTTTTCCCCACAGTGAGCCCATCCACGCTCATTAGTGGCCGATGCCACAATTTTCTCTTTGCTGAAGAATCTACATCTTCCCATGCTGTGCGCGGCGGCCGGGCACCTCCGCAACAAGCCCTTGTTGCTGAGGTGCCCGCGTCCACAGCTCGGTCTGGCGGCTGAGAAACTTCCCACACCGTTCCCGCGGATCTCCTGATGCCAGATGATGATTTGAAAAGGTTTCATACGTGACCATTGCGATGTCGCAATTGTGCGAAATTATGCAAAAAAATTGCTAGTAATAATTTTGAATAAACAAATCTGAAAGGCGCCCAATTGTCGAAAATGATATGCGAAAAATGGTCGTTTTCCCCACAGTGAGCCTATCCACGCTCATCAGTGGCCGATGCCACAATTTTCTCTTTGCTGAAGAATCTACATCTTCCCATGCTGTGCGCGGCGGCCGGGCACCTCCGCAACATGCTCATTTTATACAAACCGGATGGTTGCTGCCGACCAGGATAACGATCTTCTTACATTTGTACAGCTACCGATGCGTTTAAAAGACTTTCGCCATAGATAATAGCCATTTCAGCATACTCTCACGGTGTATGAAAACGTTCGAGCTACCATAACTGTTCCGATGAGTAAAATCTATCTTATAAGAGCAATTTGAGTCTTTCCTAATATCAGATTCGGAAGTCAAAAATGTCATTCTAACCTGTGACGACTTACACACGCATTTGAGTACCTGATAACCAACGTCAACAACCAGGTGGCATGCGCGCAGGCGCGTTAAAGTGGACCGAAGTCCCAAGAAATGCAATTCGACATGCCTGGGGTTGCAAAAGTTGTGTTGTTACTTAAAGATATGGAACGAAATTTTGCTTGGCGCTAAGAAATACATCTCCAATTGCAACGAGAGCAATCGAGATTTTTTCTGGAATAACATCTTACACAAGTTCTGTGAGAAATTGCTACACACACAAATTCGTGTACACAGACACAATGAACAAAGCTAATTTACACAGATACCAATGATTCGGTTGGCGTTGGAAATAAAGTTTGAAATTTTTCGGGCACAAGGGAATTTCCCACGGCCGGGGAAAGCTCCTGATGGTGGGTCTCGCGTGCGCTGAGTTACGGGCTTTTAGCGCACGCGTGAATTTCCCTTGACCGATGTGGACTCGTGAACTTGGGTGTCACGTACGCTAAGTTGGGAAATTCTAACGCACGAAAGAAATTTCCATGGCCGATGTGAACTCCGAGAGTTCAACCTCGCGTACACTGAGTTGAAAAATCAACGCGCACGCGAGAATTTACCACGGCCGAGAGAGCTATGTTGGGTCTCGCGTGTGCCATAGTTGGGGATTTTTTCGCGCACGCGAGAACCTTTGCTGCCCGATGTGAACTCCCAAACTTGGGTCTCGCGTATGCACGCTAAATTGGAATTCTTTCGCGCACGCGAGAAATTTTCAACGGCCGAAATAAGCTTTTGATGTTAGGTCTGGAATGCGCGAAAAATCTCCAACTTCGCGCACGCGAGAATTTACTATGGCCGAAGTGAGTACCTACACTTCGGTCTCGCGTACCCGGAGTTCAAGATTTTTTGCGCACGCGAAGACTCACCATGGCCGAGAGGAGCTTCTGATGTTAAGTCTTTCACGTACACTTAGGCCTCGCGTACACTGAGTTGGAAATTGTTCACGCACGCGAGAATTTTCCATGGCCGATATGAACACCTAAACTTGGGTCTCACGTGCGCTGGGTAAGTAATTTATCGCGCACGCAAGGACTTATCATGGTCGAGAGGAGTTTCAAATGTTAGGCTTTTCGCGTACGCTGAGTTGGAAGATTCTCGCAGACGCGAAAAATTTTTCCGGGACCGGAAAATTCCCGCGCATGCGAGAACCTTCACTAGCCGATGTAGACTCTCAAACTTGGGGCTCGCGTACGCGAAGTTGGAGATTTTCCGCGCACGAAGAAACCCACCATGGCCGAGAAGATATTCTGAAGTTGGGTATTTCGCGTACGCTAAGTTCGGAAATTTTCCCGGACACGACGAATTTCCCCGGGCCCGGGGAATTCCCACGCACGCGAGAACCTTCGGTGGCCGACGTGGACCATCAAACTTGGGTCTCGCGTACGCTGAATTGGAAATTTTTCGCGCACGCGAGGATTTTCCATGGCTGAGAGGAGCGACTAACGTTCGAACTCGCGTGCGCCAAGTTGGGAATTTTTTTGCGCACGCGAGGATTTTCCATGGCCGATGTGAACTCCTCAACTTAGGCCTCTCATACGCTGAGTTGGAAGTTCATCACGCACGCGAGAAACTTTCAGAAACCGAGAAAAGCCACTGGTGTTGGGTACTACGCGTACGGTAAGTTGAAAAACTCTCGCGCACGCAACGAATTTTTCCGGGCTCGGGGAATTCATGCGCACGTGAGAACCCTTGATGGCCGATGTAGACCATCAAATTAGGCCTTGCGTACGCTAAGTTGGAAATTTTTCGCGCACGCGAGAATTTCCCACGGCCAATGTGAACTCCTCAACTTGAGCACGCGTAAACTAAGTTAAAAGTTCATCGCACACGCGAGAAACTAACAAAGGCCGAAAATACCTACCTAATGTTGGGTACTTTGCGTACGCTTATTTCGAAAATTCTCGCGCACGCGACGAATTGTCCCGGGCCCGAGGAATTCCCGCGCACGCAAGAACCTTCGGTGGCAGATGTGGGCTGTCAAGTTTCTGACTTGACCAATCACAACGGGCTTTGTCGCATTCAATTTCTTTCTTCAATACCTTCAGAATTCTTATTGCAAACTTGCAAATCTCGGATTCAGAGCAATTTTATAAGCAAAATACGGAGATCGTTTGCGAAACATGAATGCCAAAGTGGTGTGTACCCAACATGCCCCCCTTGTGGTTATTTCGGAAGAGCGTGCAGTACGACTTTTTTACCACTTGGAACGTATTTATCGCGGCCAAATAAGTCAAAAATAGTGTTTTGGACCGGCATAGAGCTACGTATGGGGACGCATGCCAATAAACACAATTTTTGGCATCGTGCAACTAAACAGCCATCTTTCCTCCCGGCTTCGTTAGGAAAATTGGCGCTTAGTCACCCTGACACCAAAAACAGTATTATGGACCTCGCTTGACGGGCCGTTTTGGGGCACTAGGAATATTTGTCCGTCGTTGCACTCGAGAAAAATTGATTCCCGTGCTACAAAACAGCCTGATCTCGCATCGATGCATGTTACACTCCTTATGCGCTTTCACGCCGCTTAACATCGTTTTTCTCCATTGGATCATTTCAATTAGACGTACTTGAGGTTGTTCTAGAGGTCTTGAAACAAGCTATAACATGAGCTCAAGTACATTGGGAAATGTTGCGGCAGACTAAAGTTGTCAAAAATGTTCCAATAAGAATATGTTGGGCCCACCCCTTTCGCAAACTCGCAGAAAACACTTCAAGTGGAATTACTCAAAACACTTTTTTCACTGAGTTGAAAATTTTCGCGCACGCGATGAATTCCCCCGGGCTCACTGGGATTTCGCGTACACTATGTTGGAAATTATTCGCGCACGCGAGAATCTCCCATGGCCGATGTAAGCTCCCAAAAATTGAGCCTCGCGTACGAAAAATTGGAATTTTTTCGCGCACGCGAGCATTTTCCACGGCTGAGAGAAGCTACTGATGTTGGGTCTCGCGTGAGCCAAGTTGAGTATTTTTGCTTACGCGAAAATTCTCCATGGCCGATGTGAACTTCAAAACTTGGGCCTCGCGTACGCTAAGTTGGGAATTTATCTAACACGCGAGAATTCACCACGGCCGAGAAGAACTATTGATGATAGTCTTTCGCGTACGCTAAGTTGGGAAATTCTCGCGCACGCGACAAATTTTCGGAGCTTGGGAATTCTCGCGCCTGCGAAAATTTCTCATGGTTGAGGTGAACTGCCCAATTTCGATGCTGGGCCTCGCGTACGCTAAGTTGGAAACTTATCGCGTACGCGAGAATCTTTCATGTCCGATGTATCAAACCTGGGCTTCGCGTGCGCTGAGATGAGAATCTCTCGCGCACGCGAGAATTTTCAACGGCCGAGTTAAACTCCTAAACTTCGGTCTGGGTGCGCTAAGTTGGGAATTTTTTGCGCACGCAGGGGCATATCAAGAGCCGAGAAAAGCTTCTGATGTTGAGTCTTTCGCGTACGCTGAATTGGAAAATTCTCGCGGACGCGAAAAATTTTCTCAAGCTCGAGGAATTTTCACGCACGCGAGGACCTTCCATGGCCGATGTGAACTCTCGCATATGGGCCTCGCGTGCGCTAAGTTGGAGTATCACCGCGCATGCGAGAATTCCCCACAGCAGATGTAAACTCCTATCCTTACGTCTCGCGTATGCTAAGTTTAGAATTTCTACGCACACGCGTGAATCTTCCACGGTCGTTGTGGACTCGTGAACTTGGGTCCCGCGTACGCTGAGTTAGTATTTTTTTGCGCACGCAACGAAGTATTGAGGCCGGAATAAGCTTCTGATGTTGGGTCTTTTCCGTATGCTAAGTTGAAAGATTCTCGCGCACGCGATAAATTTTCCCGGGCTCACTTGGACCTCGCGTACGCTATGTTGGAAATTTTTTACACACGCGAGCATCATCCATGGTCGATGTAAACTCCTTAACGTGATCCTCGCGTGAGCTTAGTTAAATGAAGTCTCGCGCCAGCGTCCATGTGAACTCCCAAAACTCGGGCGTCGCGTACACCAAATTGGAAATTCCTCGCGCACGTGGAATCTTACACGGCCAAGTGATGTTAGGTCTCGCGTGAGCCAAACTGGAAATATCTCGCGCACGCGAAAATTTTCCACGGCCGATGTGAACTCCTTCATTTGGGGCGCGTACCCTAAGTTGGTAATTCATCGCGCACGCGAGAAACTAACAAAGGCCGACAATAGCTACCTGATATTGGGTACTTCGCGTACGCTTAGTTGGGAAATTCTCGCGCACGCGACGAATTTCCTCGGGCCAGCACTTGAGATTGTGATACAGATGACATAAAACAAAGGCTTTGGACTCATCTCGTCGATTGAACAGAGACTACGAAAAAAAAAAAAATTGATACAGTCACAATAGAGGCTGAGAGGATGCCAGGTAGGGGATTCATTAAGGTTTTACTCACAGAGACTCAAAACACCAAGTGCATCAATTGACAGCACAAGCAATGAAGTTATGACAATCCTCATTCGACAGGCCACACAGCATTTGTCATAGTCAATCACTCACGCCACATGAAACTGAAAGAGTGAGAAAAGGAACAAAGAATCATTTTCAAAATAGGGAAGATCGTCTTTTAGTTACATAAAAAATACTTATCTGATAACTCCACCCGTTACACTACAGCTGTTTCTCGTAGACTCTGTGGATCAACAATAAACTCGGAGTTGGAGGTAAACGACATAAAACGAACTCCATTAAAAGCCGGCTGCTAACGGACGCACCAAGATCAGCTGTAGCAGAAGACACAACATGCTTATGGGCATTTCTTCCGCTGCATCAGTTGTCTGATTCAATGATTTGCAGGCGATCGCCCGCAAACATCCAATAACACATCACAATCAGACTGATACACGCCTCGCCCACAGCACGATAAACAACACAACAAAAAGCATTGCGTGAAAAAAATAACTCCATTATGATGATGCAGTGCGTGCGTGCAGCCGCCGCCGCCACTGCCGATACACTGCCATCACTGCCCAGCACTGCAGGACTCCATCACACTCGCGTTCACTGCAGTCTAAATTCGATGCAACACACGCTCCGTGAAATCTCGCGAAAAAATATCTTACTCGGCATCTACGCACGAGTCGGAAACACGGCACATCGCGTCAAAACAACAATAGCAGACAACACAAATATTCGATGTAATGCTTTCGTGTAATGATTAACTGCTAATCATTACACGCTTAGCATTACAAGCGAAATGCCAAATTTTGAGTAAAAGTTACAAAAACCACGAGGGTTTACAAAAAATTTTGAATAGACGAAAGAAATTTACAATTTTTTTGCTACCCCCCGGTCACAATATGTACACACCTTCTGAAACAGATTGTATATATATACAAAAGTACAAGGATAAGTTGGATCCTACTTGGCGTGTCAAAATTGCAAGTATAGGCGTGGTTTGTTCTGACCTTCTATGAGACAGTGATTCCAGCTGTTTGTTTGCAGATGAAATTTCAGGGGGTTCGCGTTTGGCTCGAGGATCTGCCCCTACAGCTGGCGTAATCCCTGAGGCTCGAGCCTGCCGAGATTTTGAGCGGGTGGATACGCACACCGGCTGTAGTTGGAACAAATAGTTGGACAATCGATGATTTAATTTGAAGTATGCAAGATGCACATTTTAATAATTCGAGGATCATGCACAATGTGATGAATCTGAGTATCATCATAAATTGTATTGCATCAGCTATCAGAACAGGGCAATCAACCACTGAAACACAATAAAAAATAAGTTTTGATTATTTTCACCGGATGAACTGGAATAATCTTGATGTAAAAAGAATGTTAGTCACCTTTGGGTAACTCCAATTTAGGTTTGATGTGTTCCGCAGCGAAGGAACTGGCACAAGTTCACTGAATTGAGTGGCACCGTGATTTTGAGCTTGCCTTTTGGTAGCATTGCTAGTCACTAGATAGATAACTGCATCTTTGCTGAGCCAGTTTTATGATGGTTTGGCAGTATAATTTTGTAATAAGGCCTTGAAAATTATATTTATTAGTAGATTGGTCACGGTATTTTTTCCTTCATCAATTGGTTGATAAGGAAATGTGGCAAAGGTTGGATGAGGAGCGTAAATTTTTACCTCTACATGAGCATTCTAAAAAGTTTAGGAACAAAATAGTATATTACGCAACAAGTGCGAGAAGGTCAATTTCCGCACAAGTTGCCAAACGAGTGCGAGAAGTTAATATTCACGCACACTTTGGAACTTCTCGCACAGCCAGAAGAACACATTTACGCACGCTCGCGAAGCGTGCGTAAATGTGTACATTGAAAGTACGTCCAAAAATGTTGAGTCTAGTCGGGGTTATGCTTTTGTGGAAAGAGGCTCAAAAGGGGCCTCAGAAGGACCCTCCATGGGCCTCAGGGCCCACGGGGGTCTTAGAAAAAATCCGAGAAAATTTTTCTCTACTATATCAATATAGTACTAACGGAAGAAAATTTTTATGGATTTTATCCAGACCCCCCTGGTGCAGGCATTTGTCGAAATGCCCCAAAATGGCCGATGAGCATTAATATTGTGAAATTTCAATCTTTGGGACTGTGGGAAGGTATAGTTTCGAACATAGTCCATGATACCAGAGCCATTCTGATTCTTGGATGGTTCTCGAAAAAATTTGAATTAGTATTGAAACAAACCAGAAATCAATGATTATCGCACAACAGATCCATTAAGTGATTGTTTAGCGAATCTAACTTACAGTAGAAGTATTGGGGACCGGTAGTGTGAATACTGGAGACTGGGAAACAGGTCCATTACAGCTGTTTGCAGCGAGCCCTTGAAAATGTATTGGTGAAACCATCAACGGGGCGCACTGCGGGAACATTGGAGAGTTCTGCGATGGTAGAAATATTGGATCGACCATAGTAGGATGAGAGGCTGCTGCGAGTTTCAGATTCTGTGGTTGGATAGTTGCTGCATGGACAATAATACTTCCAGGAGCGACTGCAGCTGAGTTCTGCGATGTCAGAGTCGATGGATTGCCAATCGCAGCCGGGCAAGTCACTGAAGCTGAGTTCTGCGCTGTAATAGTTTCAGGATGAGGAATCGGTTAGAGAATGATCCAGAAAAGCTCCGCGAACCTTATGAAATTTGAAAACAGGGCCGATATAACTTCAATCTCTTTGATTGAAAAACAATAATTTGAAATATGACCGCGTCATTGCGATTTGTGTTGGCATCCGCGAAAATGGTACAATTTCTCTCGGCAAGATTATGGAAGTCAGTAATGATCAATAATGAATCTGTATTCAAAGTCAGGGATGGAACAGAGTCGTGATCTGATTATAAGACCTGCGTGTGACCATGAGTCGTGACCTGCGGCCCAATGTCGTGGAAGTAAACTATTCTGATGAAATTTAACTCACAGTGTTCATTTCAGAGTGTTGAAGCGATTTCAAACGAGGTAGAATATAGGTTTGATTGCAGTTGCTTGTATTCGGTCCTTGGGGAGGCCTTTTCATCGCCATCATGGCGTCAATATTGTTGTTATCGACTACTCTGGGGTTAGAACCACTCATGATTCCAGTCGGCGGCGGAGTGTACTAAATGATTTGTTGATTTTTTGCAGGCTGAGTCAAACAAATGAGCTTACAGAAATGGGAGCGCGTTAACTACTGTAGACTATTGTGGATCCTCGAATCTCGGTTCTGTGAATCTAGGGCGAATCTTATGATTTAATTCATCCAATAACAAGGAGCATGTGAAACAAAGTGTTTTTTTTTCTCAAGTAATTTAGATATAAGTTTTTATCCACCTTTCATAAGTAGCTATCTGCGGGTTCAAAATTCTTTAAGAAGAATGACTTTATTAGGCTGAATTGGAATAAAGATCAAAAACGCTACAAATAATCAAGTTGGACATGAATGCAAATACAGTATCATTTATCGAAATTAGAATATCTGCGTTGCTCATAATTACGAGATAAATACATCGCGTTATGGAATTATTTTCACTTATCTTGGTTCGATTACAAGGGTGTGAAGTTACTTAGCCTAGCGTTGGGCCTCGCGGTCGATTCGTGACATTTTTTTGTACTCGATGGCAATAAGTGACGAATCATATGTGTCGTAGGACATCTCAGGGTTCCAAAAACCTGAAATTATGTTACAAGTTCATTTTACTCATTCGTTGGATTTGGAATTGATTTCTCCTCCTTTCAATCCACTCACTGCGTGAACTGCTTCTGCCGAGAGGGACATTCGCGTGAGAGGCACATCACTTTCTGGCGTTTCTACATCATACTTGAATCTGCCTAGAACATTCATTCATTGCTCTGGCCCTGTCTCCCTCAGGAATCATTCCCACCACTGTGAACATGATAAACTCTTATGTGATATGTATCCTCGATGATGTAACAAATTAATCAATATCAGCATCACGCTTATGACGGACTTGGTATAATCATTCAAATTCTGAATGATTATATAAATCTATGGACGAGTCCAACTTACTGCGACTGAACTGGATGAGCATTCCATAGAGATATTTTAATAGGGATTCGCTTCCTAAAATTCTATCACAAAATGAATTTCCGTTCGTATTGGTCGACTATGAGAGGTTCTATGATTTGTGAGAATTTAATCAGAATTATGGACTTTCTCCCAAACACAAGGCGATGTGATCAGCGTCCATAGCTCCACAATTGTATTCTAGCCGCCTAAAACTACTAAGTTCGTTTTCAGTGGGTCAAAATAAGCAGGGGAAGATCTTCATATACTTCCCGATGCTTCCCCGACAAGTCGCAATGCATCTAGTAGATTATTATCAATTTGAGAATGAGCGAAAAATGTTTGAAAGAGAAATGTTTGAAAGATTCTTGGGCAATCAGGCCCTTGCAATTTAAAGAAATCCTGACGTTCAGGCGTAATGCTGAGTTCAGATTCAGTTCCATCGTCAAAAAATGCACGAGAATATATATATATATATATATATATATATCATGGTCCGGCTAATGCGGTATTTGGCCACAAAAATTTTGTTGCACAGTGTAATCTACACTACATATACTACGCACCTATCTCAAAATTGAAAACTTTAGACGTGCTACTCTCTATTGATTCTACTTATTGTTCACAAAAAGAACTCGCCTTGTCACATTCCCTGCAACTGTGACCCGGAAGCTTTGCCTTATCAGCTTTCTTTCTGAATGGGGCCTCCTTGTAAGCAAATAATGGTTTTCCTTCAAGCCATTCAGGAGGCCTAGAACAGTTTTTGTGCAGTGAATTTATCGAAGATCTGAGTGTAATCAAGTTAGATTGAGTCCAATCTTGTGTTGTAGCGTATGAGGCAAATCGTTTATGATAAAATTCCCATCCAGAATAACACCTGTGTAAGATTGTTTAAGACATTCTGATGGACGAAGAATGGAGTCTCAGTTTGGTACCAAAATATGATTTACAAAGGTGAACTCACTTTTTGATCTCATAGAAGACGCTACTCAATTCGTGTGAGCTGAAAGACACTTTTGAAATGGGTTGAGAAAAATATGTAATGTGGCGCACTCATTAGTGTCATTGTTATGGTCATTGCTGAATGTAACAAAATCTTCATTGTGGTATATGAAATATTTCAGGGAATAAGAGTCCGGGACTCATCAAAAAGCTCAGTGTACTCACAAATCTGACTCTCTTTCAACAACAGTTCTAGTGGATCTTTTGTCCATTCTCTCTGATTTTGTCTGTGTCTCTAACGCGATCTCCATGTTATGAGACGAAGGAGAACTATTCTGGAAATCTCATTCAGACAGACCGTAGACATTTTCGTCATGGGCATCGTTGTATCTCGCGTTTTCATCATTTGATGAGCTGCTGACTCCAATTTTTCCAATGATATCAATGTTAGTAGGCTCGTGGTCACGGTTTGTCTCTTGTGGAAATCTCCTCTTCTTCACTGGAAAAAATAGATATGAGTAATTTCGGAACATTTTGAAGAGCCGTAACCAGGGGTCCTAGGAAAAATTCCGAAAAATTGCTAACTTTAATACTATGTATAAATACTGCAAAGGATTCTTCCAGACCCCTTGGTGACGCCCTGGACAAAATGCTCAAAAAAGACTCACAAGAGCAAATCCACAGAACGCGGTGATTCGTGCGTTACACCCTTGTTGCTCCGAATTTTCGTGCGAATAGGTGTACATCAACTCCGCACCAAAGTAAACGCTTTTTCATGATCCTATATAACCATTTCCTTGCGAGTTTAAGACAAAAAAGAAATGGACAGGAATGGCGGGCCATCAAATTTGGAAAATAGCGAAATTTGACTCATGACATGGCTTATTTCCTCCAGCGTTATAAGGTCGGTATTTGGATACAGTCGGGGATATCGACATGATTTTTGCGGAAAAACGATCCTTCACCTCCAAGCTGCAACCCACTCTGAGCCCAGAGATATGCTCCCAACAGGCGTGAAACTGTCCCCTGTTCAAGACGCGTGACTACTATCTTAGAAGAAAGAAAATCTACCAGTATCTCTCATCCCACGACGGCGCAGTCTGATCAACCATACTTTTGCAAATTGCACTTGATTTCCCATCGAAAGATGGGAGAATGTAGGGGAGTCAAGTCTATATGCATCGAGTTATGTTTGATTGCATGCAAATGACGCTTTCAGGAAAAAACGCGATCGCTTCACGAAATCATGTTTTTTGAGGTGCACATGAACAAGACGAGATATACCGATCCGGATTTTCTTGTGATCTATTTCTTCACTCTACTTGATATGATATAAGTGACTGCGTGAGACAATATGTAGTTATTGGGTTGTCCGAGCTAATTTTTTCAATATTTTCAGGGTTTTTTGAATGTCACTGTTGGTAAGCTCTTGAATAACGTTGATATCATAACTTCCACGACCTCTCGAGTTTCTTATAGATGAGTGACTTCCCAGCGCCGTCAGCGGTCGAGTGTGTGATGAAAGAGTGTATCCGTGTATGTGGGAATAGCACTGCTCCGATGGCTATTTCCGTGTTCATGCAAATCGTTTACGCGATTGGATCTCAGTTCTAGATACCGATACCTGAGAGTATGTAAAGCCCGAGTAATATGCAATGAAAAAACTTTTCCAAAATTCCTGTCCTCCCGAACCACCACGTTTCGTGGATTTACTCATATGATTGCATCTCTCTGGCCCTAAGCTATATAAACATGTTTTTAAAAAAACTCGCCTGTCTGGGAAATCATATTGAGCTGTAGTTTCCGGCGAAACAGAGGATTCTTGATTTGAATGGGGCTATTCTCGATGACGTCATCGTCATTCGAGGCATTGGGATCGTGTTGTTCCGGGCTAGTTACATCTGTTCGAAAAGCTCGAGTGTTATCATTCATAGCTCTTTTACACAACTCTTCAACTTCCCCATGTTTCTATCCATCTTTATACGCATATACTTTCCGCTTTGATTCTTCAGCTTCAACTTTGAATTTGAGGTTCGCTTCAACCGTTCCTGAAGTTATTGACAACAGTCATGATCAGCAGTTACGTTACTCTTTAAATTTATAAATGTTGTAATAGTAGATGAAGAGGTTTGAGTCGTAATTCTGTACTAGTGCAATGAGGGTAACAGACATTGTCTAAAAATGTCTAAAAGTCTTTAGAAGTTCTGAAAGATGGGAGAACAGCCAGCGTTGAACATCGCTAAGCGTGCGAACAAATTTACATATAAAATGAAACAAGTTGAACTAGAGCAATGTTTATTCGTATACTCACGGCGAAATTGGTCCAAGTTCAAATGCATATTGTTACAGTATTCCTGATAATCACAATTGGCTTGCTCATACCAATGAAAACACACCTATTTCCACTCTTTCGTCAAAGAAGATGCATAAGAGAGATCTGGTTTGAAAACAATGACGTGCGGACAATCAATATCGGATATGGTCCGATGAGTGTCTGGACTATCAATGACGTGAAACTGTTACACCAGAAAGTAGAGGAGTTTTTCTACATGAACTGCCTTACTATTTATAAATCTAATCATATGAGTAACTCTGCGGAAAATGTGATATTCCGGGGTCAAAAATGTGCTCATCTCAAATCTTATCTTTGAAGAATCTAAAATGGATTTTTCGATACTTCTGAGCATACAAAGTACTCATTAGCTTGCTGTGAATACATTTTTCCATTATTCATCGGTGCCATAAGGATAACATGGTAAGATAGCGTAAGGGCACGAAATTGACATTACACAAGGTTGGCATGAATCCTGTCATTTGCCACAAAATTGATATTACGGCTGAACGCTCTGACCAATGGTCTTGAAGGTTCTGATTTCCCATTGAGGTATTGGTCATTTCATAGCCCAACTAGCAAGTGATCCCAATTGTCAAATGATTAGTCTGGTTTGATTGTATCACGAACTCACCATCTTACCTCTCCAAAAATGCAACTGTCATACGTTACGAATGCATCAGGGATCAGATCATACAAGTAATACTTCATCAAAGAATCTGTCCACATGTGAGTTTCACGTGGGTTTGTGTTGATTGTATGTCTTTGCAGCATAATGATGACCCATCTTTGTGGTAGAATATTACTAAACTTGCGCGTATTCCCACGAATCCAATTTTTTATCGTCATTTAGCGGCTGCTCGAACGATATAATTTGAGATTGTCATATCAACCAGATGATATTGCAATCTCAATCTGACAGGGTATCAGGGAACACCATTTTCCTCAGGAAGCATTTGGACACAACATCTCTCCCTCATATCTTACCAATTAAATCTCTCGCTTCCTCGAATGATGAAAGGTTATTTGTTGATTCACAATATTCTCGTTTGACGAAGTTGTTGGAGTAGCCGGGTCTCATATGTGGCTAGATCGAATCTCCTCCCCATGATGTGCATTTCAGGATTGAGAAACCACTCAGAAAATTTGTTGGATTGGACAAAACTCTGATCTGCAATGTAAATGGAGTGTGGAATGTTCGGGTCTGCGTAGAAAATTAATGCACAGCTTTCAGACATGGTTTTATTATTGGTGCAATGATGAAATACATGGCTATTGCATGATATTTTTTCATTCTAAGTTGTGCAAAATCAGTATAGCAGATGATCAAAATCTTGATTGATGACCTAGAATCTCGCTTAGCCAGTAATATCCATGAAATATTTCCAAGAACTGAATGTTGAGATTAACGAGCCGCATCATGCTCTGCTATAGTGTACGTATCATTCATTCACATATCCAATAATAATGTAGTAATGGCATCACGCAATCGTGTATAAACATCCAGGCATATTCTGTTGAGTATATATTACATATTTATAGCCCCGCCAGTTCTGCATTACAATCAATATAGCATCATGTAACATAAATTGCATAAGAATAGTCCCGTGGAAACTTTGGAATAATATATGACTGCTTGTACAAACCCGTAAAACGCATGAAAAAAGTTATACAAATTGTTTTTGAAGTACTTTTTGGTGCCATTTATAGCGCAATACTTACAAGGGGAGACCACGGAGCCCGGATCACCAATCATCCCCAAAATTTTTTCACAGTTTGCTATCACCAAGAATATGAAAAATCTGATGAAACTCCGCAATTTGGGCCTCCTGTCGAGAGCTTCAAGCAAAAACGTTAGCATTACCATCATATCTATATATATGACTTTTTAACATGGATCTATATCAGCAATGACAATCTCAGTGGCTGTACCTCTGGACAGGAGGATCATTGGACGGACTTTCTCTGGATTCTTTATCTTTTCGGTGGTACAAAACTGTAAAAAAAAACTTGAGGGAGATTGGCGACTCGGACCCCGTGGTCCCTCTTTGTTAGTTTTCTAATCCAGAATCACTCTGTTCAGAGTTTTTCATTATTTCATCATTATCATAATTCATAATTTTTTCATATTATCGAGAAAGGTATTAGGTCCGTGTCCTGTAGCTTTTCCTTCTTTTGGCCTTTGTGTGAAACGCTCCCCGGGGGCTCGTTCCGGATTCGGGGGGGGGGGGGGGGACTTGTATTGGGCATTAAAAATTCCACAGCAACAATACTTAAGAAATCACTTCTTGGGTGCGCGATGAGAACTGTAAATCTTGTGGCGCAATGTTGCCTAATATTGTACTCACTCCATTTCCATTGATGAGAGAGCATTAGCCTCATTCCAGCTCTTTCCGCACCAATTTTTCCTTTAAGTTTATCATCAAGTGCAACTTTTCTATGCCCCAAAGTATCAAAAAAGTCGGTTTTCACATCTCGCGGTGGAATTTTTCGCGAAAATCTACTATTGCTAAATATTTTGGTCAGTTCCGTATCATACCAGTGCGACTTCAAACGCAAGGCGATAGGAGTCCTAGTCAATTTTTTTCAAAGTATCTGATAGTCGAATCAAAACCCCAAGACTTCAAGCCAGTAGCTCAAACCGTTTCGCTATCGATTTTAGTTGTGAATGTTAGTTTCCGTGTCTTGCTACCATATTATATTCCGGTTATCTTGATGGTACCAATGAATGGAAACTTGTAAAGTAGTGTGTGGATTAGTTCGTACTTCATATATTTCAAAAAGTCAAGAAATGAATCTCAGAACCGTCCGAAATGAGATGTAGGGTTTGCAAATTCTCGACCATTAAATATCAAAATATCCACGGAACTACTCATACGGAAAGCTTGAGCTATATCAATGTTATCATTCAGGCTGATAGTCGTTGGGGAAGACAGTTCCCAACCTTATCCAGCTCATGATGGTTCTCATGTGTGCACACCTCGCTGTCGATTCTTCAAGTTCCATAGCTCATGTATACATATGTGTACACTCCCATGGATACATGGTTAGCAATTGACTTCAATTGATTCAAAATTGATTGCAAGGCAGACGCAGTGAGTGGTATGTTACTTTTTTGAAATTATATTATTTTGATTATATCACGATCACTGAGAATGTTCGCGGGATGTAAACTCATCGGCGTTCGATTCGGTGGAAGTCGCGTTCTCAAATCTTGAATTACTATTACCAGAACATTCTTTATTGTACTGCATTCGGGAATGGCATCCAATGAATCATTAGTTCATTATTCATGTCAAACTTGCATCCACTCCGTGTTGATTTTATGAGAGTTTTAATCGTCGAGATGTTCATAAAGAATAAATACAACGACTCCAATTACAAACGTCTCTATAATTGGAGATTGATCTGGTAATTTGCTCCCAAACTGGTTTGGAAGATTAGAGATTGAACATAGAATTAATCTCGAGTGACATTACCTGGGGAATCAATACCATGAATTCGTACGAGGTGATATTTCGGAGATAAGAAGTATAGCGCGAATGATTGCTGTTACCAATATCTTGAGGCCAATGTTTACATCAATATTCAAACGAGCGTTGGAATTTCAATGGATTGAGTAATTATCACGTCGAAAATCTATGTACATGATTGATCACGTTCTCGTTAGCTCGAAAATCAGTTAACGAAGTTCCAGGTCTATCCATGAATTTTTCATGAGCCTCATCATCGTTTTTGATCCATCAGAAATATCTGAAACCCATACTTTCCAAATTCATTCAACATCAGGATCTTGGGAATCTCAGATTTTGGATAGCCCGTTTGGAAAAGAATACCTCTATATGTGCCTTCCCCACAACCATAGTTCATTGGTTTTGTATCATTCATTGGTCTAGTAGAGTTGCAATCTATACAACTCAGTTGATTAAACGTAAGACAGTCTTCAAATGGTAATGGAACAACAAAATGTTTGGAAATGTGCACAGTCATATTTTTCGAGGATCCGGAAGCTTGGAGAATTCGCTATGATCAACCTCGATCCAGAATTGACAGCAATAACAGGAATGGTATAAGCTGATTTGAAGAACCTGTAACACAAAGAAGATGATTGGATATTAAACGAATATGATCTTCATCATTAATATATACCTGGATTAGAGTTATCCTAGTTATTAGGCCTAGTGACAATTTAGTGATTTGAATTCGTTTTCAACTCGAATGAATGATATTCTACGCTTTCAAAACACGGTACGCCCCTGGCGGAGATGAGTTTAACAGGAATGACAACGAAAACTGAAAAAGGGATGATTTTGTACGAATCGTCACGAATTCAACCTGATTTCGAGTGAAATCGTATCTTCTCGACGTTTTGGTTGATTATCAAACTAAGAACTCCCCATAGGTTGCTCATGGAGAAATTCAGCGACTCCTCGTTTCCTTCGCTTCCTCGCGGTTCTCTCACAAAACTCAGAAAAGGTGGGCGATAGCAAAAAATGTCACGATCACGTTTCTACAGAGTTTTAGATGCACAGGTTGATGCAGCTAGATTTATCACAAAACTTAAGAGGATTGCAGTATCATGTGAAAAAACCCCAGTTTTTCGCAAATACCTCGCGCTTTCTACTAATTTTCTACTATTTTCTTCAATATCACTGAGAAAGCCTGAGTTTAATTAATCTAAATACGTCATGTTGTCGATCTTTGAAAAGTCGATAAGAACGTGTTCGTGACATTTTTTGCTATCGCCCACCTCTGCTGAGTATTTGCGAGAAAGCCGCGAAAAAGCGAAGAAAACGAGGATTCACTGAATTTTTCAGCTCAAATACAGACTGAATTCGTGACGATTCGTATAAAAACATCCCTTTTTTAGTTTTTGTTTTCATTTTTGTTAAACTCATCTCCGCCAATGGCGCACCGTGAAACGTGAACCTCACATCATACGTCCATCATTTTTTGAAGTCATGTGCCAGTTTCCCAAAAATGTTTAGATTTTAAACACTTCGACTATGGAATACTGGACAATATTTCCTCGAAAACTCGGCAAACCCTTTATTGAGTCGCTCAAAGACGAGTTCTAAAGTTGATTGCACAAACTTGAAGAATTCAGAGTGACAAATCCATTTCTCGGCGAGAAACATGACATTCATTGCGTCCGCTCCTACAGAGGGTGTAACCCTAAGGTGAGGGTTGGATCCTCGGATTTCACTCTTATCCCAATCTCCGGTAATCACAGATAAGTGATTTCCTTACGACTAGTTAAAACGTTGTCTAAGTACGGGAAACTAAATTTCAAATCTCATTGCGAGTACCCCAGTGATGGCTTCAATGATTATTATTTACAGTCATTCATGGTTATAGGACGAACTTTGAGGAGTAGATATTTCGTTCGTCTTATGTAGGTGTGCTGGATCCCCTCGGAAAGATTAAATTAGTCCGTGTTAAAAAGGGAACCCGTAGTATGTTCATGAACATTATTAACCAAAGTCACATCAATCGATGATACAACAAGTATGACATATCCCGGTAGCTAGGAGATCCGGGGAAAATCACTCACAAGGGGAGGTCCAACCTTGCGGAACATGGATCTTGATGAAACTCTGGGGATCATTTTGTTTGGGGGGAAATGAACGTATCTCCAAGAGTTTAATTCCATGGGCCTTCTATCCTCAGACACATCTATAGAGATTAGCATTGCCAATATGGGCCCATGTTGAAAAGTTGTGTATATAGATACACTAACAATGCTAATCTCTATAGCTGTATCTCGAATTAGGAGGCCCATATTAGGATTAAATCCTTGGAGATACCTTGATTTCTCACCAAAAGAAGATGATCCTCAGAGTCTCAACAAGATCCGTGTGTCCGCAAGGTTGGACCTCTCCTAGTCAGTATGTGACCGACTGGCAACGAGGTATCACCAGCATGGTCTCAGTGAACTGCGAAGACCTGCTTTCCAGAGGGGTAACATTACGGCAATGACAACATTCCTTCGGGTTTTGAAGGTGTTGTCTACTCCGTGTTTCGTCTGAAGCACGGAATGTGTCATCAAAATGACTTGCATTCACTTCCGTGCCCGAAGCAATATCGGATTTGGGAATCCATACTGGTGAGAGTTTTGTGATTTGGAGTCAGGATTTGATTATTAATTGGAGCAGAGTAGCACCTATCGAAGTAGCTGAAAATAGATTCGATCACGAAGCTTTCATGTAGCGTCATTAGCAAAATAAGAGCAAGCAGCAGATGTAGACTTAAATTAGTTCGTCAATGTTTGATTGGCTTCAAAAATAGAAGGAACTATCATTTTAATCGACTCGCCTCACTCGTACAAGACTTCCCATCGATGTATCTCTCTAATGAAAGCACCTATAAGAGTCCGAGTATCTCGAACGCTAACCAGTCGTGAGAACTATCCATATCTCCGATTTAAAAATGAAGAATTCCGACAAGATCCCGCATGTAATTATCAAATGATCCACATTTAGTAACTATTTTTCTGCCATTGTAACCTCGTACTATACCAAAGAGAGCGGAATCGGTCAAAAAAAAAGTAGGCGTATCCGCAAGAGGGTATTTCGATTACGTTGCTTGCATACACATACATACATATCTAGTGGGCTCTTTGATCTTTAAAAAATGGAAATGCTTTTCAACTCCAATGTTCTCGTTGTACACACAACCTCTACTACTCTCTCGGCTCGATCCATGCATAGCATATAGCCCATCAGGTATCCGACGGAATCGAGAAATACCACTGAGTAAGCATATATAGTTCTCCATTCCTGTGGCGTTCAACGATGGATGAATCTGATGCTCGCTTTGGCTCGCTGTGGTGCGGAGGGAGAGAGTCAATCTACCTATCGCTCTCTTTCCGCACTATTGAGTGGTTGAGCGTTGATTACCAGCTTCGCGAGCTTTTGGTTCAAATGGGGAAATGTTACGAGAGACCGACAGTGTAAATATTTTCCTTTCAAGCCATTGTGCGCGCATCATTTGCCCCAGGGATATAGCTTCCCTTGATGGCTCGCCTATAAATGTTTGTGTAAAAACATGACCTTTGGATTTATGAAAACACGTAATATGATATTCTGAGCTGAGCATGAATATGTATTGTAGGTGATATTAGATTCAATACCTCCGTATAATTCGAAGAATATCAATGGGGTTCACCCAAAAATTGAGTGAGTGAATTGCATGATTTTAGACCCCCTCCCTTTCGTAAGATCTTTCGATGAGCTCCGTGACGTTGGCCCGCCACTTTGAGATGAATATACCGAAAAATCAACCAAAAAATCCTCTATCCAGTGGTATAACTCTTTTAATTTGAGTAATTTGAGTATATAAGGAATTAATTTTCAAAGTTTGAAAAATTACTTCCCACCAAAACATAAGAAATGCTCATCGCTCCTCGAATGTACACGTTAGGGGAAGTTACGTAGGCTCAAATTAAAGCTCTTAATTTGAGTACAGTAGAACCTCTTTTAGCGACCACCCTGCGGGACCGGGAAAAATTGGCCGTTAAGGGAGGTGGCCGCTTCTCGGAGGTTTTGATAGTTCCAACAGGGAAAAGACTCGTTCCTAGAAGTCAATACATTTAAGATCAGCTTAATATCTGAAGTAAATGATAATTAGTGGAATGTTTACATCAAATCAGAGCAAGTTACAGAATCGTAGAAAAATAGAGAAATATCGAATATACTACTATATCAGATGTCATAATATGCAATCATGAATGAAGTATCACTTCGTTATTTATCTCTTAGAAATTTTGAACGCTATTTGTCATGATAAAGTCATTCATATGGCTCAGGACCTTTCAATATGCAGAATGTATTTACATATTACAATCCTCATTAGAACCTCTATCATCCAACCGAAGAGCAGAAATGTCTGAGCTGCGAGGCCCTCAAAGAGGATCACAAACACAGGTCGGGCACGCAGTGCTGCAAGGCCTATCAGCAGGCGCGAGCAGTATAGAAGGGCCGGAAAAGGCGCAAAGGTGGCTAGTTTCCTCAGTCCATCAGGTCAATCGATTCTTAATAGTACTATCTTGGAGTCGAAATGAGTCATTAATACAAGTATTCAATGTAAAATTTTCGATACATTCAAATCAATATGTTTTTATATAATCTCCGTCTGAGAACTAGAAAGTTGAATCTGATCAGGGATGCTGATCGAAAATTCGGATGAAAATTAGCATTTGAAGCAACTACTCTGCCTTGAATCCAACAATCTTGACCTGAAATAATGAATACCTTCGGAACTCGCCCCTGAAAAGAGATGTATAAAGGTTACTGTGTCAAACTCAAATCCTACTTTGAATGACTCCTCATTTACTTTAGTCTCCCTGCTCGTCATGAAATACACTGGCCAGAAAATCCCTCCTCGTCAATAAAGGATACAAAATTGAACAGCCTGCTGGCTCATTAAATGTTTGAACTGCATGAAGAAGAAGTTCAAACAGAGTAAATAACACAAAGCAGACAAAGACGACAACAGCGACGACGTATACGCGAATCGAATTAAAAAGTTGCCGTGCTCTATCTACATACTCTACTCGCTTTTGATATTATACCGAGAAAATCGAGGGTTGTACACATAGTCCATTTAGGCCAACGAAAAATAGAGCATACAACCACCATAGCGTAGGTGAGTGATCGAAAGGATCGTTGTGCATTCTGGGTGACTCTCGTGTACTAGACTTTTAATGAGAGACGAGCGCGCACTCTACTGTTGAGGGTGTTTGTATCTTTGGCTTGGTGTGAGTATTGTATTATAATAATAGGTAGATCCTCAAATTTTAATGAGATATTTTTTTGAGGTTCATTAGAGTTGACAATCCTTTGCTAAGAATTTCTCATGGTTCTTTTGGTATTCTAGTGAGTGGATGAATAAAGAAGTATGTGTTTCATGTTGTTATGATAATTTCTTAGTTTTTGTATGGGGTGAAGAGATTCAGAATTTTCTTCTATTATGAATTTCTACGATACGATGTGTGTTGGGGGAGGGGGGGGGTTTCATCTTTTAATTGGAATTTTCGATGACGGAAAATCAAGAGATGGTTCCTTTCACGAACAGATGATATTTCGAATTGTGAGAGTGTTGAAATTTTTTCTACCCATATGATCATTGTGTGACTATTCATACAATCAATTGTATTACGAGATTATTTACTGATTCTGGCGGAATATTGATTATGATAAAAGTGAAATAAATGTGCCTAATATGCTCTCACTACTTTTGTTCTGCTCATAGTTTTGGCCTTCCTCAATATTTTTCAACGTACTACAAATCATTCTAAAGCTTGTTTTAAGGCCTGCAAAATGAGCTGAAGTATGTTTCATTTCAAGTGATTGGAGCTGAGCTACCCTAATGTCTGCAAAAAAAAGATTTTTTGCAAGTTTTTGGCAGTGTGTTGTTAATATGCCCCCTGGGTCATTTCGCGTTTCTGAAGCTGTGGGAAAGCAAAATCGCTTCTGGAGCATAACGGGCATGTATTTAATGGGGGAATCGTCGTATCTTGAGATATTAACATCATTTTGAGTGAAAATAACTTCAGAATTAACACAAAAATCAATTTTAAGCATATTTTTTGAAATTTGGTGCGTTTTGAAAGCTCCACGCTGCTGATCATAGCAAAATGCACTCAAAACTACAGTAATCTAGACAAAGAAAGTGGTACAAGTGGACCCGGCATGGCGGAAAGCCTTCTATACGCGGAAAAAACGGTGGGGGAAAATGCATAACACGGTACTTTTTCAGTAGCTTGCGCGTAAAATTGGCTGAACATCGAATTCTGCAATTTTGTACAGAGCATTTTGAAGTATTGAGAACAATGACAAAGGAAATGAATTAAAGTACGTTGGAATTAATCCTACCAATTTTGTTTGGCGTGGCTTTCAGTGACTAACAAAAAAAAAGTCAAAAGAAGCGGAAACCAGTTTTTTCTTCTAAGGAGTACACGATTTATTAAGCTATGTTCTAGTCGATTTTCTCATCATTCAAAGTAACAAACACGAAAAGAAATGCGTGGCAAGGTCTGCTCTGCGGGTTCGTACATTTGAGAACTTGAGTGGAGGCATATTGGGTACATTTACCTTATGTGGTATGTACGTCAAAACTATAGACTTTTGTGCATAAGAGCGTGGCGTTAGACAGAACTGAATAGAATAAAGGATTCATGTATAGCGAGATTAACAAAGACAGGCCTCTGCTAAGAACTGTGGGGGGGTGGAATTCAAAGTTGAAAATTCAATTGTGTATGTAGAATCTACTATACAAGTTCTGAACGATCAATAACGGTTTATCTCTCACACAGCCTTGTGTTTCATTTTTTTGTTACGCTTTCTCCTCTTTGGGCTTATTCTATCGTGGATGAATTTATCCATTCTATACCATGCCTCTTGTTATTCTCACAATATCCAATTCTTCATGAAAGTATTATGCAATGAGCTTTTTATATACTATGAATGTGAAATTTGGGCGAGATTATTGATTGTTGAGATGGACATTCGTTCTTGCTGCTCGGCTTAGCGATCCGTTTCAACCATCATTACACATGCATAATTGTTCTATGATTTTTCACGATATCTTGCATGTTTTACTCTCTCAAACAGCCGTGTCACTATTTTTGGATGATCCATCTTCACGTGCATCATTGAATAACTCGCGTTGTCTGCAGTATTGATTGACGTTTAGATGAAACGGCTTCCACGTCATCAGAGCTTTTACATTTTTTTTTAAAACTGTAATTTATTTGTTATGCTGACCCCAGGGAGGTGAGTGATGTACAGGAACAAATCAATAGTGCGCGTGAACTGAAATTTTTATTGGGTCTAATAAAAAGCTGTATAATATTCTGGAGTGGAATCAACAAGAACTGTTTCCGTGGATTCTTCCTGAAAATTTCTCTCAGATTCTCCAAGAATATATATTTTGAACGTCAACGCCATTGTAACCATCGGTCGGGACCCCGAATACTATGCTAGCGATTTATGTATGCCGATCGGATATGCAAAACATACTTCTGCTTCTTGGTACTATATGTCATTTAAACAAATATTATACGGAATCGGTAAGGACTTCATCCCACTTAAGCCGTTCACTACTTTGTCCCCTCTAGGGGATATTATCGATTTCCAATAATTCACGATAGTTCCCTTGTGATGCTTCGAAAACATCTTAGGAAATTTTGAAAAATTTTTGTCCCTACAAGGAACAAAATAGGATACCAACGGGATCTCAGCGTGGAATTGTGCAAAAGGAAAATAGAACACGCAAAATTTCCATGATTCCAATTTTACCGAATGTCATCGTTTTCCCACCCTAGAGACATTTATTGATAAAATAAATAACATTTCCGGGTCGAATTTTGTAGTGTACAGTTTAAGATAGATTAGAGTATCTTCTGCCAAAAGTTGACCTCAGGATCTTCGTTGATTAACACATTTACTGCAAATGAGTCCCACCGGTGGGGCCCACAATTTTTCATTCTTCGTTCTTTGTTGACTCATATTTGATCGTACAAAGGTGTCAATAACCATCTAATATCAACGAAGAGGAAATAGTATATTACGCAACAAGTACGAGAAGGTCAATTTCCGCACAAGTTGCCAAACGAGTGCGTGAATGTTACATCTCGCGCGAGTTGGCAACGTGTGCGGAAACTTCTCGCACGTGTTGCGTATACTATTTTTTGCAACTGTGCGCGAAGTTGTAATTAAATGCATCACTGTCCGAGCAAGATTATCTTGGAAACGAAGTTTTCAAGAAAGGCCAAATTCAGAGGGATGACGTAACATCATATTTTGGAACTGTGCGTGAATGAAAATGCATTAGAGCGAGAAGTTAAATTCACGCACACTCCACCAGTGCGTAAATGTAAAACTGTGCGAGAAGTCATTCACGCATTACTTCTCGCACTGTAAATAATGAAGAGAAGTCTCATTTTTTTAAAACTTCGCGCACACAGTTGCAAAAAAAATTTACACAGTACAAAGATCTACCAGAACTGCAAGATCCAGTTGATGACCGAAATTGAATAACAAAAAATCGTCCTCGCAGTAAAGCTGTTGATATAGAAATTTTAGCTTTTCGCCGTAGTTCCCGACGAGTTATGATCTCGCAATACAGTTTATGGTGGAACATTCTGAATTGATGCTTCCTGGGTTCGTGCATATCATATTTGTTTGAAGAAAGTGCCGTACACATCAGTCAATTAAACAAAATTGAAGCAGCGATCAAGGCAAGGCGATGCAAAGGCTGAACTATTTGATTTTCCTCACTCAGTGAGAGTATCATTCAGCATTAGAAATATATCTGTGCAAATTGGTCTCGAGTCAGTTGCTTTGGGAACCTCATCAGTCTATTTGCTTGTATTTAGTTTGTAAACTCCAACTTGAGCTTTGCGCCAACCATTTCCATCGACTGGATGTTTTCAAACGACATGAGTTGTGCTGGGTGTGTCGTGTGATTGGTGTTTTTTTTTGGTTTATACTAAGGGCCTAAACTCTCTTAACGGGGTAGATTATCTCGAAAAATATTGACGGAGTTATCGAAGGAATTATTCGTTGAAATCAATATTAAACGCGATGAACTAAATAAGAGCTTTGTGACCCACGAAACGCGTTTAGTTCATTGAGTTTTGACCTTTTTTCAAGCGTATACCACCCTAGTTTGAAAATCAACATTGACTTGGAACACCTCATCCTCCTTGATTTGACTTACAGCAGAAATTTCATTAAGACGTTCACTGCGATGGGAATTACGAATGGGGCCCGCTTTTTCTTCAGTTCCAGACCACACCGAGTAGCTGATACATATTCACTGGGACATGTCGCGATCATTTCTTCTTGTATATGTCATAATGAACATGTGTACAAGACAGTTTTCGGTATTGAACTTCGGGTAGTACCAGCGGTACTCGAATTAACTATCAGAAAACTATAAAATTCGGTATATATAGTCATCTGAATTTGTGCGAGCTCTCGCACGATCTCCGTTTTTTACGAATCACTTACTAATTACAAAAATCCGAGAAGTATACCGTATGAGCAAGTTAAGCTGGACACCCCGTGGCATTTTATTTCTCTGCAAAATACAAATTGGATCGAAATTGATTTCTACATGGTTCGAAATTTTGCCTTGGATAGTGAAGTGAACAGATCGAGAAAATGGAAAATTCGATGCGAACGGGGAAATTTCTTTCGGAATATTCAAGAAAAATGCGATAGCATTGTGTAGCTCATCAAATTTCGAGTCCGGAATGACTTGCCCGAAAATTTTTTACTGCTTAATTTTCCGGGGAAACTGATGGAAAATAGCGCATTTTGAATTTGCTACCACAACTGCCGTAGAGATTTATCTACACGATGCTGTATCGCAAGAATATTTTCTTTGAATATTTCCAAGAAAAATTTTCCGAGCCGATCGAATTTTCCATTTTCTCGATGGGATCGAAATCCTCAAGAATGGGTGGATTTTGTATGAATTTTAAATGTGAACCTACTAGAGAATGGCGATACCAACCAGATTCGAGTTTTGCATTTTAATTATAGAAGTTCTATCAGATGAAATCTGACTCCAAAATCTAAGCAGGAATGGCATCAAAGTAAATTATAAGCTCGAGTTGCAACAGTAATCCGCAGCTGGGGAGTAGGAAATTATTCGAAAACTGGGACTTCGACTGCCCAGCTATAGAATCATAATTCTAAGGGCAGCGGAAAGTCTATTAGAAAATTTTACAAGTAAAGCTCCTGAGAATCGTGATATCAATTATATTCGATTTTCGAATTTTGAGGAAAATTCACTCATTTTCGAGAAGTTTGACATCATATGTGGGACAGTCAAAGCCACAATTTCTCAGATATTCTTCTATTCCTCAGTAACTGGATACCAGTTCCATTCATGTGTATAATCTACCTGTGATGCGAACTTCCCCAGACTTTGTAGTCAGAATTTGGGTGATGAAATGTCTCAAATTAAAAACCACCACCTGAATCTGCTAGATATGACTATTTCCTGAGAGGTACGTGTTTACAATTTTCCAAAATTTCAACCACTTTCTAGAACTTTGATCTCATAAGTGTACAGTCGAAGCCGCAATCTTTCGTGTATTTATTCACGTCCCGATCATGAGATACTATCTTAATCCGTGCCTACTATTCGTCTGCTTATGATGCAAATTTTTTTCAGACTTCGTGTTCAGATTTTGGTTGAGGAAATTTTCAGAACTCGGAAGCAGTATTCAAATCTGCTTGACATTATTATTCTCTAGTAGGTTCACGTTTGTAATTCGTGAAAGCACCATCCACTTTATAGAATTTTGATCTCGTGGGGAAACAGTCAAAGCCACGATTTTCCAGATTCTTTTTGATTTCTCCATTTACGAGATACTGTTCTAATTCGTGCACATAATCTGTTTACCACCCAAGATACAAACTTTTCTCAAACTTTGTAGTCAGAGTTTGGGTCTATATTTAATAATGTCTAAAATTGAAAGACATCACCTGAATCTGCTAGACATTACTTTTTTCTAAGAGATTTGGGCGCGGGATCGTACCAATTTCTTTCCATATTAGAGAATTTTGATCGCATGACTACTACACAGTTTTTTACCCATTATTGGACTCTTGTACTGGAAGGTACAAGGATACATGCTCGATGCATCTGATAACTTGCGATGGTATGAAGCCAATCGACATTCTCATTCGATCACGAGTGTCCATTGGAAATACCGTGGCTCGATAGTCAACAAAACAACATTCGTGATCATACGTCAAACACCAAAACAATAACAAGAGCACGTGGCATTACTCCGAAACAATGAGATTACCTAACACGTGGTGTGACTAACCTCTATAGCAGTTGTGGTTGCAAATTCCAACTGAGCTATTTTCCATCAGTTTTCCCGGAAAATTGAGCAGTAAAAAGTTTTCGGACAAGTCATTTCGGACTCAAAATTTGACGAGCTACACGATGCCGTATTGCAAAAGTATTTTTCTCAAAAATCTCAAAAAAAATTTTACCATTCACATCGAATTTTCCATTTTCTTGATTTGTTCACTCCACCATCCAGGGCAAAATGTCGAACTATGTCAAAATCAATTTCGATCCAATTTATACCTCACAGAAGAAAAAATGCCAAGAACCTTGGTCAGACGATATACAGCAAACTACTGACTTTAGATTCGAATATCATCAATGTATCTGAGCTCATTTGAAAGCTCATTTGAAGAGCTACAAATCGATTTAGGACTCGTTGTGAGATCTCCAGTAATACTCAATTACGCGAGGGGGGGAAGTTTCAGATAAATCGGAGCACGTAGTCCCCAATACGTTCTCGATATGTGTAATCCTTTCTATTATGGATTGTACGACTCTTGGCACTGGGAACATAGTTGGAAGAGATTGGGTTGGGCCAATATCATTCCTCATGCTTCATATATTTGAGGTCCGTCGATAAGATATAACCCAGAAAATCAAATTTAACAATGCATAGGAGCCAAAATCATCACTACAAAAAGGTCTTCAAAGTAACTTCACTTCTCAAAACTGATTTCCTCGCAATAAGAAAGAATTTCTCGGCAGAATTCTTGGATCGAGAGCTAATTTCTCCGTACGAGAAATTTCCCTCCTACTAGGGGAATAATGTTTACTCGGAAAGACAATTTGAGTGGAAAGTGAAATCTTGAAGGAAATTCTTCTATAATTGAAGCAATCAATGTCTCATGTGCAGAGAAAAAATTGCTCAAACCTCCACACTATCATTTGTGTGTTTACAATATCTCGTGGCATCCCTGATAGGTTATGACTAGTCAAAAGCATACTTGTTTACGTTACTCCAATATGGGCTACCTAATGGTAGTTGCATTGGAATTCGTGAATGAGTGTAAGTCAATATTGTTAATTATGTATCGATAAAAATGAAAAATTTCTCTCCCCAGCTAATAAGCGGGATTGTGTTGAGCTATGTACCTATGATCATTGTTCCGCGTGTCACTGAAATATTATACGTTCGTATTGGTTCTTATGAGTCCTTTTTTCATGATACAAGCCTTTTTGAAGTCACAACCCTTGTCATTTGTCGTTAGTTTGAGATTTTAAGAATAATCAACGTCAAATTCGGATAACCTGAGGCAAGTTCACGTGAGTTGAGATCGTCGTTTGATTATATTTGAAATCGAGTGCAAATGCAAGAATCATATTTTTGATAGGTCAGCTGCTGCTTCAGAGCGAGTAAAATTATTCTTTCTATCAAGATATGCGATTTCTCAGGAGTAGGTACTATTTCTCAAATTCACGCGCACTCATCTGTTGAAAGTTCGTTCCTCGTTCCAAAGAATCGTTTTTGCAGTGATGGACACAATCATTATACGCCCGGAGCAGATATCAAAACGTACGTCCGCCTGGAGACTGATAACATTGTCTTCGATGCTTTGGTCGGTATTACTGATCATCCTCATGAATGTATCTTGCATTAGAGAAAATTTTTAGGGCCTCACCAAAATCCATAGAAATACTGTGAATTGATGCCAAAATGATCATTTTCGAGAAGGTTAGACTCGCGGAAATGTTGAATTATACAAATGAACTCTCCCGCAATTTAGATCAGGATCGCGATTTTGCCTTCGCAGTGAGAGTGTGAAACATTTTATCTCTGGAAAATCATCCTGTAAAGATTACTCATTTTTGGAGGATTTACTCAGGACTACTCCGGAGCTTCTAGAATAACACCACAGTATTATTGAAACCATTCAAAACACGTGTGGCATATCAATCGGACAAAGAATATTACTATGCCAGTAATCCATAAATTAGTGTGTACTTACTGTGCAATCGGTCTGTTGCACTGGTTGGCGTCTTAACTGTCGAGATTTCTTGGTTCCTGACGAAGACATAACTAGCGTTGAACCCCGTACCATCATTTCGTTCATTACTCTTGAATGTCACGTGGAAGAATGAGCTATTTGATTCGACGTCAAACTCCGTGTCGTGAATGCCACAGTGACGTGAATATTTGGGATCTCTTGTGAGGTAGTTTGAAAATTCGACAAAGTCACTTGCTGATCTGGCATCGCAGCTGGAAAAAAAGATCATTTTCCGCTTTCAATTTTTTGAAAAATGATGTATCTGAGTTGGAATAATGAATCTCGGGGATCTCATGCTGAGATTGGAAAGATTCATTAGACTGAGTTGGTTGAGTTGATGTCTATTCCGGCATTGTCGACTATCGAATTCATTCTATGAATTTTCGAGGAAGGTATCACAGATAATGAGTATATCGGCATTTCGATGAAACGTTCGGAATCGGGTACAGCTTCAAGATTTGGAATATCTCGAAAAATCATCGGAAATTTCTGAAAGTCGATAACGCCGGTGAATGTGCACTGGGTATATAAGACTCCAACATCGCCTCAAGAAAAACTCAAAATTAGAAAGTATTAATGGTGGAATGAATATCGTTAATGCCTACATCGATTGCCGATTGTTTTTTCTATTTCGGATAGTTTTTCCACAGTGATTCCCTTGAAGGAGCGATCAAGTTTCTTATACTCGGCTTTAATATCAAAAACAGAACACGGATCTTCCGGCTTCATGCATGATTCGCTGGACCTGAGCAATGATGGAATATATGTATATGAGTGATTCCGCCGAAAGTGTGATTTTTTGGGACCAAAATCGTCGTAGGGAGTGATTTGGGTCAAAAAGTTATTTCAGCCCCAGACGAGTTTTAATGGGTCGTTGCAGTTAGTTTTCACTAATTTTGGCACAAAAAGGAAGTACCTAGAGCTACGTAGCTCAAAATTGAAGCCGGGCAAAGATATTTCGAGTTTAAGAGGTCGTAAAGGGGACGGAATTGACGGTGACGGAATTGACATTTCGCCTTATAAATATTCTCACGGCTCGCCAACTTATCGGAGACTCTTTTCCGCATAGATTTGATCCAATGCAACCAAATACTTCAAGAAAATGTGTTCCATGAAGCGATATTACGCGTTGGGGAGGAGCACAACATGGGGACGAAATTGACCGAAAATTTTGTACGCCATTTGGAAAACACGTTTATATGGTGCACTTGGCCGCGGATTCGAGTTTTCGGTTTATGTCGCGCAAGTATTAGGAGTATTTGGGTATCTAGAAACCAACCTCATTGGTTAGAGACGCTCAATAGAATATCGGGAACTTTGCTGACCTAATTAGTGTTGTGCGAGCAGTTTCGGTGCAAATCCGTCTTCAAAATGTCGGATGTCCGTGCGCGAACTGAGCAAGTAATTTTGACTCACAAAGTGGTGGAATATGTTGTTTGATGTGCTACAAATTGAAGTGCATAGTTACACATGAGGGTTTTCGACTCTGAATATGTGTCGCACTCAACCCAAAAGCCCAAGTCTGGTTTTCTACAGGGGACGGAATTGACATTTCGGCTCTTTATGAGGCAATACAAATTACGGGGATCTTAGAATCGACTCAAAAACTATTAACATAGTTGCGCACCAATAGAATACACCCCAGAAAATTGTTATAATGCATATTCAAACCCTCAGAAACTTGAGGGAACTTGGAACACGGAAAATCACACTTTCAACGGAATTACTGATATAAGTATCATGTGCAGGATTGAGGAGGACCGATTTCAACTATCAAGAGATAACTCCTCTATTCTGATGAAATTAGGCAATAATGCAACTCCGCAACTAATCCTCCTCATTGATGAGTATGCGGATATTGAATCCGATTTCAACAAGGATCACGCTTCCCTCAACAGGCGAAAAAACAGACGATGAATTTACGATACTCACGGTAACACCCCTTCGACGTCAAAGTCAAGAAAGTGAAGATGAACGCGTTCGTTGGGCTGTCCGTTGAAGAAATAATGGCACTCGGTATCTCGAGGATAGAAACCTGGATAATTGGGTGACGTGAACGTGCCATTTGCCGTTTCGCTGCTGTTAAAATTGAAGGCACATGGATATGTTGGGTCCTGCCTCCCCGTTGTTATACCAAAATCTGTGAACATAAGAAATTTCATTCAATTCTTGATCGAGTACGATGTAGCAATCGGAACCCCTGATGATCTCATTTTTTATTCCAATAGCGACTTTGCAAGCTTTCCCTTATAAATGTTTGTGGTGGGATGAATAGTTGGATTAATAATTAACTCTGTTACTCCCACATTTTCAGAGCCCCAGATATAGACATTAATTACATAGAAAACGAAAAGGAATACCGTCAAATTGGATAACTTTGGTACAGTGGGTGCAACTTTGGTACACCCCTGAAAAATGACTTTCGAAGCTGTATTCGGCAAGGCGAATGATTCTATCGCTCTGAAACCTATCCTCCCCTCTTGGCACACGCATAAACAATATTACGAGCCATCGCAGATCTCGCGTGGATGATTGTAGTCGTTTATCAAAGTTTTCTCCGAAAAGGCTGATTTAGCAGCGAAACGCGAGTGGTCCAGTTAGTGTACCTGGCAGGAAGTGTTCCAGAACGAACTACGGGTGTATAATGCTATATATTTCGACCACATCTATCACCATATTGAAAAAACCATCGTTACATTGGGGTATTTGAAGCGATCGGAATTTTAATGAATGAAAAACAGGGGAAAAAACCACGAAAAAGTGTACCAAAGTTACCCCACTCTACGTAAGAAGCATGAGAATAGGGTACTCCAGTACAACTTCCTATGACAGCTTCTTTTCATCTCACCTTAAGTCGAGTGATGGTCTACGAGGTTTTAGAATGTTTCAAACAGCTTGAAATAAGACTTCTGAACGATAAAAATTATAACCCACCGCTCACATGGTGGTGGGTAGAGTTGAAATATTTTGTAAGTGTACCAAAATTGCCCAGTCGGTGTCTAACTCTGGTATACTTCTTCAACTGCTAATAGCTCCGGCTTAGATTCATCAAATTGAACTCTGTAGCCCGTCAATCGAAAGCTGAAACTGTAAGCTTGAGATTGACTACTAATAGAACTGGGCTCTGTCAATGTATGTTGAAATACCGAGCCAAACAAAATAAAAAATAATGAAATCGTACCAAATTTACCCAATTTGACGGTTGGTGAAGAGAAAAACCACGATTAAAACGCAGGTAGTTTCTGGAATTTTTTTCCAATCTTCGTTGAAAGTATTGGAAAAATCTGAAAAATTTCAAAAAATTTCTGGAACATTTGTGAAGCGTATCAACTTCAGGGGAAATTCATTTTTGGAGGGGATAAATGTACATGAAAAAATTCTCGCCCTCCAAATTTTGTTGATTCTTTTTCTTATTTTTTACACGAGAACTCAACATTCCAAACACTAACATGTGATAACTTTCTAGATTCTTCTCAGCAAGTGAGTATAGCGGAGTCATCAAAGATCATCTTCAGAAGTCATGCGAGAGAATTGTGACGGTAGTAGCAACTCTTACGAGTTGAGCGTACCCAAGTTCGCGACGAGGAGAATGACCCTCTGTATCCGATATTGAATCTGGCCGTTCATACGGTGCATAAATAAAAGGCTCGATGTAACGAGACGAGGATAAATTTTTGATCTGCCAAAAGCGAGGCCAGAAAAACTAAGCGATTGTTGTACATTTGAATGTGGTTTGGCTATCTATCAAGACATCCTTTTGTACGGTATACATTGTTTCTGGGTTCGGTGAAGCAACCACGTTTTATACGTTCTCTTTGGTGTTTGTGGTGAAACGACTTTTTTCAACAAACCATGCAAATAGACCACAATCCGGCTATTTTGCAATGGCTTTCGGACAGTTTTCCAGTTATGCCCCTGCACTTTTTCCTGTGGTCGATGTCTACCTTTCGTTTCATCACGTTTAGAATGATCCATCATCATTGAGAATTCCAGAAATAATATATCACGCTACCACTAGGAGAAGCCTTTTTTCGTAGACCGGCATATATGGCCTGGTCGATGAGCTCAAAATTCGAACACATCGTTCAGAGTTCACGATCACCTTGATCAATTCTATTTTTCAATTTTTTTCTTTTTTTCACGACCAGCCCAGCGATCCAGTTGATATAAGACAAATTCTGAAAACAGGATATCGAAAGATACGGTTTGAAGTAGTCTCATGAGCTTTCACATTCCGACAATCTTGACATGTTACGAAGAAGAAATAAGACTTTGATGCCTCCATCAACTATCTGAGCTCAAAATTCCGATGGATATTGTATTGTATCCCTTGAAACTGACTCAGGAAGCATTCGTAAATCTCAATAATCATAATCAGCTTGAGACTCATCATTGAGATCTTGCATGTGGAAATTCAGGTATGGTATTGAATAAGCTACAGCCGACTTACACATGAGTGATTCCAAAAGAAATGAATAATAGTTGGATCAACATCAATGATCTCTATCTTAGCTTTGCTCGTGATTTTTGAATTTTCAAGTAAAGTAGCTTCTAGAGGAAAGATCATCAGAAAAATGAACTTAAACAACGTGTTATTAGGAAAAATGTTTGATTGAAAAAAAAGGAAGGAAAGAGGTTTAGAAGGACATACTTTCAGGAAAATGAGATTCTTAGGAACAGTGGACGAGGAAAAAAAGACTAGAGAAAACGTATGACAGCGCACTAGAATATGAACATCATGAAATTTCAGAGATTTTTGTGGACCCTGTCAAAAAATAGTATATATTACGCAAGACGTGCGAGAAGTGCAATTTTCGCACAAGTTGCTGAACGAGTGTGAGAATTAAGTTTCAAAGTGTGCGGGAAATTTACTCCTCGCGCGAGTTGGCAACGTGTGCAGAAACTCCTCGCACGTGTTGCGTATACTATTTTTTTCAACTGTGCGCGAAGTTGTAACCAAATCACAACTGTCCATAATATCGAAGAGAAAGTTTTGGAGGGAGACCGAATTCAGAGGGATGATGTGGGATATTTTGGAACTGGGTGTGAATGAAAACTCATCATGAGCGAAAAATTAATTTCACGCACTCTCCACCAGTGCGTAGATGTAAATCTGTGTGGGAATTTATCTCCGCATTACTTCACGCACTGTTAATAATGAAGAGAAGTTATATTTTTCCACAATTTTGCGCGCGAAGTTGCAGAGAATAGGTTTTTCATCATTCTAAACTAAAAAGGCCGCATTTAAATGCGGTTTTAGGGTTCTCATGATGAAAAATTATTATTGCTCTTTGCTCGCAGGCCCATTTCGGGCGCGGAGGACTCATTTCCATCGCTTCGCTCGGGAAATAAACTGTCCTAACGCCCGAACTGGGCGGACGCGCCCAGGGCAATAATGTACTATTACACCCGTAAACTGTGTTTTTTGACAGACCGTGCGAGAAAGTGGTATCGAAATAGTAGATTCCGCACCGAGATTATGAGGTTGTAGCTCGCTCGAAAGCGGGGAACCTCATTACCGAGGCGCGAATGCTATTTCCTGCAATTTTGTAAACACCCAAAATCGAAAAATTGCATGAAATCATTTTTTCACTGAGAAAATTCTAGAGGATGCAATTCCCGATGAGATGGGCCAAAAATTTAATCGAGTCATCTCAAGATGAGGTCAATCTAAGAAAATGATAGCGCAAGAGTGGGTCTGGAGGGAATAGTACATTTCGATACAAGGGCGTAAAACGTTTTATTCGCGTCTGAGCGATGGATTTCCGGCCCGAGCCGCAGGCGAGGGTCGGAATCATCACGAGGATGCGAACAATAGGTTTTACGGACGTGTATCTAACTATACTTTTCGATAAACTGTGAGTAAAAGTCGACAAACTGTGCGCAAAGTTCACTTTTACGCACAGTGTATCGAAAAGGGATTTTCGATGACATATTTCGGCACATGAATTGAGAATTTATGACGAGATGAAGACCCCCCTTGAAAGATCGACCACTGCATTTTTATTCTCTCATATCTACTTGATCTTGGAAAGACTCGGTTGAATTTTCATCTAATTTTATTGTAAATTGCGCCCTCTAGAATTTTTTTAGTTGCAAGGTCATTTTTTACATTTTCTTGCAATAACTTATTAGTAGGAGAAATTATTTTTGAAACACTGTGCGAGAAAGTAACTTTTTCGCACTGATTTTCCACTTTCTCTCACAGTTTGTCAAAATAGTACATTTCGATACAAGGGTGAAAAAACTTTTTTTCGCGTCCGAGTGTTGGCTTTCCGGCCTGAGTCGTAGGCGAAGGTCGGAATCAACACGAGGATGCGAGGAATAAGTTTCACACGCGTGTATCGAATACTATTTTTTGACAAACTGTGAGAGAAAGTGGGAAATCAGTGCGGAAGAGTTACTTTTTCGCCCAGTGTGTCAAAAAATAGTTTGATACACAGGTGTAAGACTCATTTCTCGCATCCTCGTGTTGATTCCGACCTTTGCCCACGGCTCAGGCCGGAAACCCAACACTCGGACGCGAGAAAAAGTTTTTCCATCCTTGTATCGAAATGTACCATTTTGCAACTTTGTGCGTAAAGTTGTCAAAGAATGGAACTCGTCTCCATCATTAGCAGTGTGTGATATTGCGGGAATGACTCCACGCAGAGATTCACATCTACGCACTGGTGGAGAATGCGTGAAATTAACTTCTCGCTCTGATCAGTATTCATTCAAGCCCAGTTCCAAAATATTCCCTACCATCCCTTTGAATCTGGTCTCCATCTGGAACTTCGTCCTCGAAATGATGGACAATTGTGCATTTAATTACAACCTTGCGCACAGTTGCAAAAAGTAGTATACGCAACACGTGCGAGAAGTTTCCGCCTACGTTGCCAGCTCACGCGAGAAGTAAATTTCACGCTCACTTTGAAACTTCTCGCACCCACAAAGTACATATTCGCGCCCTTTTCTTGCAAGGGCCACTTTTCAAAGACTTTTGAAATCACATTCATGCCCCCCGGCGCACAAGACGTGGGGCTATTAGGGTGTGTCCACAAATGAAGCGCATGAGCCGTGAGCCGGCGTACGCCGAGCGTGCGCTGGCGCACGGCTCATGCGCCGCTCACCAAATTTGAGCCGAATTGAGCGTTTTCCTCGTTACCAGCTGATCCAAAATAGAACTAGAGTTTAGATTTAAAAAACGATAGACGATCTCTTAGCAAACCAATGCAGAAACACACAAGCGGGCTCAAATTTGGTGAGCGGCGCATGAGCCGTGCGCCAGCGCACGCTCGGCGCGGCGTACGCCGGCTCACGGCTCATGCGCTTCATTTGTGGACACACCCTTAGGGTGTGTCCACAAGTAGCGCAGCGCATGGCGCATAGCTCAGCGCACGGCGCATGGCGCAGCTCATGGCACACGCCCTGGCGCTCACTTCGCCGGCCTATTCACTTCCCATTCCTCAGAAATTTTTGAAAGTGGTGACATTTCTATAATTTTGCCGTAATTCCATGCATAAAAAAGTTGTGATGCATATAGGCCGTGGCTCGTTCTACATAGGATACGCTCAGCGCGTGAGCGTACGCGCATACGCTTGCGCTCAAAGCATTTGATGCAGGGAATTTCATGAAGCCTCACAAGTCATTTTCCACTCAGAATTTTCACAAGTGAACAGTTGGTTGATGATTAATGGGCCCCGAGTGACATTATCGAATCAACAAATCAAGTTCCTCCATGCTCTCCCATAATTAATAGGGAACAACATCAGCGGTGGCCACGTGAGCTTTTTTGGAGAAAAATATAGGTCGAGCAACGTTTGTGCGATGCAGTATCCGGATTGGTGACCGCTGATCTGGCTCTTCTCCTAAGTCCTGATCCCGAACAAAGTTACAGTCTTCGCAAACTAAGACGGGTGGCCACCAATGCGGATACTGAGTTGCGAAAACGTTACTCAACCTGGATTGTTCCCTGAAAAGGCTCGCGGGGCCACCACTGCTGGTTCATCCCGTTTGTTCATGAAAATAAAACGAAGGAAATTGTTTTTCTGATCCAAAAATGTCACTCGGAGACCTTCGTCATTCAATGTCATTCAATATATTTCACCAGTGATGAAAGAGCGAGTAATTTTAAGGGTCCCCAACGCCGATGTTTTTCTCCAATTGATTGTGGAGAAACCTGAAGAAATTTGATATTTTGGTTCAATTATGTCCTCCGGAGCCCCACCAATTATCAACTAACTCTTCCCTTGGGGAAATTCTGAGTAGGAAACGGAAGGTGAGGCTGCTCCATGAAATTCCCTGCATTAAATGCTTTGAGCGCAAGCGTATGCTCGTACGCTCACGCGCTGAGCGTATCCTATAGGAGAGAAAAATCCCGGCGCAGCGCCGGGACACTAGCCCCGGCGCAGCGCCGTGATGCGGTCATGGCGCGAAGCCGTGAATTTCCTTGCACTCTGCCGGGATGCTCGTTGCGCAGAGCCGGGATGCGGTCACGGCGTGGCGCACTGATGATCCCGGCGCTGCGCCCATACAATCCCGGCGTGGTGACGGGATGACTCACCCGCGCAATTTCTGCACCGAGTCCGCATTGATGAGCCCTCATGTACTGTATATATGCACTAGTATACGTATTGCGCGTTAATGTATATATCTGAACATCGTCGTCTAGCTACGAGTATGTACATGACATTATTTCTCACACTGCAAAACGACGCCTTTTCACATGCTCTATATAAATATATTGATACACACACATATTTTATTTAGTTTTTCTGTTCCATTGAAATTCTGAATCTTCATATTGAAATGCCTAAATACAGGAAAATGGCATGATTGCGAAATTTTTCAGGAATATCTTATTGCTTGGATCAGAAAAATACGATAAAATAGTCAAGAAAAAATTGCAGAAGTCAAGGAGAACCCCATAAAAAATTAGACGTACATCCATTGATATATTTTTTTGATGATACTTCTTGACTTTTGCCTCCTTTTCATGACTATTTTCTCTTTTTTCTTGATCCAGAAGCAGAAATACGCCTGTGAATTCAGAAAAATCATGTTTTTGAATCATGAGGCATTTCAATCCATAAGTCTTCGGGTTTCTTCATCTATTCTCACTTTTTATTTGCACATAACTAATGACAATGACTTCGAATGGAGATCAAAAATTACTTCTACAGTTTCGTATTTTACATCCATTATTGAGATCGAGGCTTAACATCAGAGTATCACACGGAAAATTCTTCACAAGCTCCATATTTACTTATACATAGATATACACACATATAGAGCTATTCTTTGACGTGAGGTATGACGTGAGGGGAGGAAAGGGATAAGAGAGAAATTTCATATTCTATCTGAACCGCTCAAAACTGGTGTCGTGCTGCTACATAATGTGTGCCGTCTATTTTGGCCATTACACATTGGATTTGCCGAGGCAATTTGCTGACTTCAACAAAATCACTACATCTTTTCGTCTCGACCACTTCGTACGCATGATAGTGGGAATCGAACGTGATAACTTCCAGCTCTTGGAGGAGGAAGTAAATATTTCCGTTGATTTTATAAATTTTATGTAAAGATCTCAGCTTGGGGCCCTCTTCGTCGTTCGAACCCAGAAAAGTAATCGACCCTTGAGAGTAGTTTTTGTTGTACAAAGTAATTGAGCGATAGGTTGGGACAGAAAAATGATGAGAAAGATTCTGAAACGTTCGGAGTTCCTGATCAGCCGGATCGAGAATTAAACCTAACTTGAAGATTGGCATCATTCCACTGATTTTTTTTCCAATATTGCAGAAAGATAATTGATGTCGTTTGCAAATGGACAATGGCAAATTGATTGACGAGTTACATGCAGTCGCAATGGCTCTGAGGGTTTTATTCTTTCGTTCAAACGGCATACTCCAGGAGTTTATCATGGGCCCATTAAGAAGCATGAGCTCTATGTAGTGAAGCCAAATATGCATTTTCGGCTTTAATGGTCCGTATAACTCGATGTACATAGAGTTATGCTTCTCAATGAGACTCCTCAGAACTGCGACGTGACTTCTCATGTGCGACGGGGCCGTTACTATATCTATAATTTGCCTCACGATTAAATATAAAGCCCAATGTTTGTTTTCACGTGGAATTTGGTGTCCAATTATCAGTCCAAGATACCGACACAGGCAGAGGGCCTCAGAAGCTGACTGTCTGATTTTGATTTTTCTCTTCCTCTTAGTGTTACCCTTCGATGCTTTCGACTTGTTACGATATTCAAAGCGGAGTGGACGAGGACGATTTTGCTCTGGACCGAAATTGAACTCTTTGATGGCTTTGTTAATCCGATCGAGAGTAATAACAGGGCGATTCCCTTCATCATCACCGAGAACAAGAGCTGTGAGAATCTCAGATAAATCGTAAGGGATGATACCTCCACTTACGTCGTGCATGAGATCTGCACTTTTATTTTCGGCAATATGGTGCCCGACAACTTGGTTGAAAACACAAACTTCGGTCAAACCATTGGCCGGGGACGGATTTTTTGCGTGCTCGTCATAATTTTCACGGTTTCTGGCCAGATTAGGGTCAGCTATGCACATACATTTGCACATTGAAGATGTTGCTAAGCACATGCGGCAGAATCGTAAAGCAATAAAACTGCACGGGAGTCCACACCTTTCGTTCAATGCTAAATTATCACCGATTAATTTAGTCAATTGAAAGTGAACCGTGATCTTCCGAGTTCCAACTCGTATGTCCAAGCCGTGGATTCTCAAATCATTGAGCTGTTTAATTATATGCGAAAAAAGTGCTGCGTTACCAAATAAGGCTTGATATTTAGTATAGAAAAGTGCTATTAAAATAATCATATCATTTCTATGTGCAAGGTGAGGTGGAAGGAATGGTAGAGAACCGTATACACCGGTCAGCTTTTGTGACCCCGCCGCACTGCCCATGCCGTCACCTGCTTCAAACGCATCATCAAACAATTCAAATGGAAAAAGTATAATATCTTCTTCAAACTTGGCATATTTTTTCTGCCACAAATCCCCTTGTTTGATATTTGATATTGGATAAGGATTCTGTTTCAACTCTTTGTCATACTCCAAAATGGCGTCAAAGACACCCGGAGTCTCTAAAATCTTTTTTAGACTCTCTCCGATTGGCACACATACTATCTCGCGTTTGATGTACTTTACTCGAATTTCAAATCTATTTACAATTACAAAAGTTCTCTCTTCACCAACTTCTATTTTCTCGGGTGGTATATACAGATTTGCCTTGGTGTATTCTTTGACTCGGTTATGCTCAGTTAACAAGTTGCCAAGAATATTTTTATGCTCCTCGAAAAAGAGATCCACCAATGAACAAACGTTAATCGAGCAATTCTCTCTAATCAAATTCAGAACACCATGTTTTAGAAAAGGTATGTATGTGTCTGATATAAAAGTTTGAACTCTAATTAAATTATCCTGAACAGCAGATCTAGGCAAAGGGGTATCGTAAAATTCTATTGTAAATTCTAAGATTCTTGCTCGTACTTCGTTCAAAGAAACCATGGCTGTTGGTGAAAAAATCTCAAACGTATACAGCTCCCTTCACGTCAAATCTCAGTCTGCGTAAAACATGATCAAGAATCAACACGTCATAATCATAATCGAGTCTATACGTATTAAAACAATATTTTGAAAATTCAATCATTTGTAAAACAATATTTTATCGCTGTTTCATATCCGTGAGTAAAGTTTTGATAACAGGTGGTATCACGCGTCCTGCTTTTCCAAATACCTGGGTTTCAAGGAAAATCCATAGATGTGAGCTAATATTTCCGAAGCATCTTGAAACTGGAAACTCCCAAAAGCATTGGAAGCAAGTCTTCACTGCTTCCAGAGGGTCCTTGAACTCGAAAATTGCTTGGCTGCTCACGACTACAAATGCTTTTTTGATATCGCCAGAACTCCGACACAAAACTACTCGTGGCGTAAGCCCTCCAGTGCATTCCTCATATTTTTTCATCAGCGTCATCTGTGATAACTTGACATCATTGAGCATCTCCTTATCATCTTTCACCTGTTGTAGTGACAAATTTCATTAGAATTGGAGGAAAAATTGTTGAGATTATAGATCACAAATCATACAACCAGCCTGACCTCAATCCAGTGCACAAAGAGCTCAGCTGTATCTTCTCTTTTGACCTTATTACCAAGTTTAGATCCATTGCATACGAGTGGGATGAAGAAGAATGCTGAAACTATAGTTAGGATATTTCAGTAATTAAGACAAGGAAAGTGAATTTCTTGACTCGTTGCAAATATCTACCCTCTGGTGGAGCATTTTTCCATGTTGCCCAACAATTCTGGAAAATGAGGTCTCTCCTTGTCTTTGATTTCTTTGTGGTTAACGCCACTATGTCTCGGCTCAGTGCAAACCATTTGGCGTTGAAATCATCTATTTTATCCTTGTGCTGGCTCATGAACTCGAGACACATCTACGAAAATTTTGAACGATTAATCATTTGTAGCACATGTTGGTGATTGACGAGATGAAAATGACTCGAAAATCATGAAATAAAAAGTTTCCAGGAAAGAAAATTCGAGTAAATAGAAAAAATCGAAAAATGAGCGACGTTGATCCAAATGTGGCCTTATATATATATATATATATATATGTGTGTGTGTGTGTGTGTGTGTGTGTGTGAGAATATTTTTTTCCACATATACATATATATATGTTACCGGCAAAGTCCGAAGTGCCGGCAGTTCGCGAATTGCCTAGGCACTTCGGGCTTTGCCGGGCCCGTTTCAGGCAAAGTCCGGAGGGAGGACGTTTCTCCGGACTTTGCCGGACAGCTCGGTAGGCAATTCGCGGAGTGCCTGCGGCTCTTTCGGCAGTTCGCGAATTGCCTACGCAGCTACATCCGGCAAAGTCCGGAGGAATTTCGACTTCCATTTTCCATATTATCGCCCATGGTTTCTGCATGAATATCACCTTCTTTCGATCCATTATTGCTCGATTGGCAATTCCGAGTACGAAGCACATCAAATTTCACGTGAATTGAAACGCATTATGTCGGTATCATTGCAAGATGTTGTCATTCTTCTTCTCTCTCTCTCTCTCTCTCCCTCTCTGCTCCTTTCCTCATCAGAAAACGAATACATTAGCATAAGAGAGAGAGAGAGAGAGAGAGAGAGAGAGAGAGAGAGAGAGAGAGAGAGAGAGAGAGAGAGAGAGAGAGAGAGAGAGAGAGAGAGAGAGAGAGAGAGAGAGAGAGAGAGAGAGAGAGAGAGAGAGAGAGAGAGAGAATACCAGAGTTTAGTTACTGTGTATGTTCTCATCCAATTCTGCAAGTAAACAATAACTATGGTAGCTATAAGCTCAGCTCAAGGCTAATATTCAGTAACACTTTGTAGTAGTAGTCTGTCTGGTGCGAGTCTCTGAGCCCGACTGTTCGTAAATTTCCCCGCGCATTGGCGAGTATAATTGAAATCGTCACTTTTTCCGCGTTTGGCAGTTGTTCACCATGGATGAACAAGCTCAAAGTGAGCTCATGAAAAAAAAATTCAAAGAAAAATTGAGTGCACTGCCAAAGTCACAAAACTCTTCTCGAATTTTCACCAAGCAAGACTATTCGAAAATGATTCAAGAAGTAGAGATTGCCAAAAAAAACCAGAGCAAGACCTCGCGTGATTATCGCCGCCTCAAGCGATTTGATGTGCTGCAAGTTGGAGATTGCAAGAAATTGATTTCACCAGTTACGGAGGAGAACCCTGAAGTAAGGTATTATGTGAGTGACGAAGAGCTATTTGATGCCATCCATGATTCTCATATCGAATGTGGGCATGGAGGAAGAGACAGACTAGAGCAAGCAGTGAATAAGAAGTTTGTTAATATTCCAAGAAGTGTGTTAATGGTGTACTTGAGTTTGTGTGTTTCGTGTGAAAAAAAGAAGAGCCTTCCAAAAAAAGGTGTAGTGGTGAAGCTTCTGCTGTTCAATGAAATAAACCAACGTGGCCAAGTTGACTTGATTGACATGCAAACTTGCAAAGACGGACCGTACAAATTCATTCTTGTTTATCAAGAACATCTCTCTAAACTTGTAATACTGCGGCCATTGGAAACAAAGTCAGCGCAAGAGGTTGCACGTCATTTAATTGATATTTTTTGCATCATCGGCGCTCCTTCAGTTCTTCAGTCCGACAATGGTCGAGAGTTCGTGAATCAAGTGATTGAAGAATTCAAAGTCATGTGGCCATCTCTCACTATAGTTCACGGAAAACCTCGACATTCCCAGAGCCAAGGTAGTGTTGAGAGAGCCAAACAGGACATACAAAACATTCTTCGAGCTTGGTTGGAAGATAATAAAACCAAAAAATGGAGCGAAGGCCTGCGGTTCGTCCAAATCCAAAAAAACTCCTCTCATCACAGTGGAATCAATCAGACCCCGTTCAAAGCAATGTTTGGTGAGTGGAATTATCATCATCACAAATTCTTTTGTTTTGATTTAGAGCGCATTCAAATGGCTCAATAACAACTTTCCTTCTCACTGTTTACTTGCTGAGTTCCGTTCAAACTCTCGGTCGTTCATAACGCACGTACGTGTATATTCCGTCTAGAAATATACACGTGAAATGTGATTCGAAACATACTGAATTATCGCTGACAGTTGATTTCTCTGTATAGCAAGCGCGAGAATTCTCAATCATTCAGACTAAAGCATCTCCATTTTTTTCACCTTATTTGGCAATCTCACTTCTGATTTTCCAGGGAGGGAAGCACACCTTGGATTGAATATACTCCCTGATCAATTGAAAAAAGTTCTGCGTACTGAAGAAGAGTTGGAGTCTGCTCTGAATGTGAATCAAGGATCTTCGACTGATACTATCCATTCTCTCAGTGAAGCCGACGATGAAACACAAAAAACGCCCGAGGCTTGTAATTCAGTGATGATTCCCGACACAGGTGAATACCAACGATTTCTCATTTGATTCTGTTTTTGATCAATTCTACTTGCTTATATACTCCGATTTTATTTGTTTTAAAAAAAATTCCAGAGCCGAATACTGCATCTGGGTCATCAGAATTGGGACTTGACTCACATATCTGTCACGTGTGTAATGAAGAATCATCGAAAGCTCATAAATGCAGTATTTGCAATCGATTTGTTCATGTTGTTTGTGGAAAAACTGTGGGCGGAGAGTCACAAGAGGGATACGGATCCTCAGTACACTGTAACAGCTGTTGGATAACGAATGAGAGGAATATTTCCAAGGCCAAGGCAGTTGCAGGGCTGAAACGGCAGGCTGAAAAAATGTTATCTCTGTCAAATAAGGAATTTTGTAAGATTCCTGTCGGTTCATCAGTCAGAGTTCCTATACCAAGTGTAGATAGGAGTAAAGGTGATCCGAAAAATTTGATTGGAGTTGTTATGGAAGTGTCCGAGGATGGATATTATAAGATTGGCAGCAAAAAAGGTATCATTGACTCACTCTTCTCACGCAATCAAATAGACAAGTGCAAAGAGAATTTCTTGGAAATTTCTCAGGTACCATCAAACACTGTCACACTGCGTACAATTAGCAATAAAGAATCTATGTTCGATGGACAAGGTTATGTCAAGTGTAATTGTACGAAAAAATGTATTAATAACTCATGCAAATGTAGAAAACTACAACTTTTATGTAATTCTAAATGTCATTCATCCAACACTTGCTGTAATAAGTGACTGGAATTTACTGTGATGAGATACTGTGCTGTACTGGAAAGGGACTCATATTTTACGTATTTTTGACTGAATTGAATAAATTCTACTAGAATTGTCTAAGTACTCCCAGTGAATGATATTTCATTTGCAATAATCAGAAGAATTGATTAGGTGACATTTTTTCAGGTATTGAGCTACTGGAGATATATGCAATAACATAAAAAATGAAAGTCGAAATTCCTCCGGACTTTGCCGGATGTAGCTGCGTAGGCAATTCGCGAACTGCCGAAAGAGCCGCAGGCACTCCGCGAATTGCCTACCGAGCTGTCCGGCAAAGTCCGGAGAAACGTCCTCCCTCCGGACTTTGCCGGTAACATATACAAAAAAACAGTATTGCTGACAGTTTTGACGAAGTAATAGTCGCTTGTGCAATAAATTCAAAGATCCATGTATTACCAATTTATAGCCATCTTCTGATTGGAGGGCAATAATTTCTTGTACAATCTCCTCAATGTTTTTTTTTTTGAAATATCCTTCTCGAAATAGACGGAGTCTGCTCCATATTTGGCAAGAGTCTACACTCCCATTAGTCAAGCCCTTGAGAGTTTGTAGATGAGTCGTTGATGCACCTGAAAAATAATTTTTTTCTCTTGAATGTACCAATCACATCTATTTGGATGAATTAACGTCGAAATAAAAAATTACCATCGTTTTTGGGTACATTTGTGGAATGTCCATCAAGCGCTGCCTTGAGTTTTTTTATTTTGTTCTTGATTCTATTATTTCTATCGTAAGAAACTTTCAAAAAACCACCTGAATTTCCTCCCTTCGGGTTCGGTTCAAAGTAGTCTGATAGATGTAGTTTTTCACGGGGAAGACCTTCCCCAATACAGTCTCTTAGCATTCCAAATCTGTCTCTGTGGATCCTAGAAATGTAATATGAAAGTCGTAGAAATCCGTAATATTTTGTCGTGTTTTGGATATTCAACTGAATATTCAACCGAAGCGCATGATTGGTTGGATCAAGAAATAATTCTGGTGAAATCGTCAATATTCCTAAGTGACTCACTCAGGATTAGCAGCCATAGCCTGATTAATGACACAATCTGCTATGTCTTGGCGGTAACAATGAAAATGAGTATCATCGCCGGTTCTATCGTACAGGTCATAAGCATCTAAAATTAGCTGCCCGTAGTCGCCCAACTGCATTATACAGTAATAAACAAAAGTGGTTTCTCTCGGTTTTACTGCGACAACTGTAAATTAATCGTATCAACGAATAATTGCTGGGAGTCGATCATCAAAAATCTAAAATTATTGATACTGACCCTCGTTGGGAACGACTGGAATTGTACTACTACTCGGCTTACTCTGCAGAGGATTTGAATCTATATCTGTTATTTGTATTGGTAGACCCGAGGGTTCGGTTTGCAAGCTATTTGATTCAGATCCTTCCAAGTCAAGTCTTACTCTTTTCAAGCCATCGCATCGAGTCGCGTACGATGTTTTAGGTGTATCAATGCAACTGGTGGACGATAATGAGTGGGTGCTTTGGTTGTAAGGCACGGGGGACTCTCCCACTCTCGGCAGAGTCGGATAATGTTGGCTCAGAGGCTGAAGTTCTGTTAGATTAGGCGATGAATGCAAATTGAACCCAGTGAAACCCAAATTATTTGGGATGGACGTGTGATGGCTATGTTGCGAGAATTGCATTAATCCGTGTGGGAATGCAGTTGGAGATGAAAGCAAATCATCGACTAGAACACAAATTGAATAATGAATGGTTGATCGCAATGAGAAATTAGACACAAAATTCGATTACATAGACGGATCATACTGGAATAGATTCAATTATTCCGGTCCCACATCAGTGATAAATATTCATTCATTTGGAACAACCCATGAAAGAGTGGTTATCACGCAAAGTCGGCTAGGCAGATGATCCTGAGACTTTAATACAGATTTCTCCTACTTGGGGCACGTATAAACAATGTTTTGTACCGGCGCGAAAGCCTCCAACAGCTTTTAATCCGTTTATAACCTGACTTCTTCAAAAGTGCGTTTTCAACCCAACAAACAGTCTTTCGGAAAAGTGGTGTGGTTATGACTTTAGTAGGTCGAATTCGAGGTAGCCGAGCTAGATTTCCCTTGTCTGTACACATATCTGGACGAATCCATTGTTACATTGGAGTATTTTCACGAAGTTTCAATTTTGTAGAGTAAAAACTGACAAGTATGTACTTTTTTTCAGAAGCCGGGGTAACTCTGGAACACTTGTTCATGTACTCTTAATCTTTTCCCAAGATTCATATCATCCTCGAATTCTACACACTTAGGTAGCCGTTGATGAGAGCTCCAAAATGAGCCAGAGAACGTCTGATTTCGACCCACGGAAGCCAAGTTATGGCAGTTTTTGTCAGAAACCGACTGGTGAAGGTATTTTCCTCCTCGAGAGTTAGCCGTGGTACAGACAGTGAGGTATGCTAAAGGCGTCTATGCTCAATTATAGAAGTTCAATTCGACCAAATGGACTTTCATAATAGGTCAATGGAAAGCTAAGACACTCAGCTTTCGATACTGATGATGGAAATCGATGGCGTGACTTAGTTTATTAATCAATTGACGAATAAATAATGATAACAATTTCTGTTCCAAAGTTACCCCAGTCCGTGTCTAACTTTGGGACGCGACTTTCAGCGCTCGTATACCCAACCAGATATGTCCAAATGGACTTTATAAACACCGCAATCGAAAGCTGAAACTGTAAGCTTTCGATTGACCACAGACACAATGCACTTCTGATGTAAAACGTACAAGTTTCGCGAGGTTTAAGAAAAAAAATGCAATTTTCGTTCCAAAGTTACCCCGGTTGACGGTATCTCATCAATATAAAATTTGATGCTCCAAAAATTGCAACTCTCAACACCAATCCATGGTTTCAATTCAATACAATACACATTGAGAATCTCTCGATGTAAACAATCTGATGCTATAAGACCTTTCTAATCCATCGTGGATGATAATATCTAAGCTCACTCAAATTGGATGAACACAAATTGATTGAAAGCCTCTCACGCAGAACGCAACGCTCTTTCTTTACACACACTATTGAGTTTACGCGACCAATCTGCATTTTTCGAGAGAAAAATAGAGTACAAACAAGCCCTATATACATCAACGATCCCCAAATGATACTTGATTCACACTGCCTGGAAGTCACGTATGTGACTTATCATAACAGGAACAAATACTTTTTACAGTCTACGTGGTATCATGATCAAAGCAATTAACACAAATTTTCGGATTTGAGACAATATTATACAAAACGTGCAAATTTACGAACCCGTTCGATACAGATTCCAGCATAGATCCATGTATATTTACTTACGGGAGTTGTTGCTGGCCATGTCGATGCTCGTTGTCGATTTCACGTACACACTATGAATTTCACAAATCAACTGAAATTGAAGCTCTCGTTCGCGGGATTTATATACAAATCATATTATTATATGAAGTAGCGCAGAGACGTTGACTACGGACACGGTCACAAATTCAAATCGTCACCGAGCCCGACAACAGTTTAAATTTGCAACCGAGTTTTCTACATCGCATCCAACATTATTCAGATAGAAATTTGTTGCAGAATTTCTTCTGGATTGAAATGCCTCATGATTCAAAAACATGATTTTTCTGAATTCACAGGCGTATTTCTGCTTCTGGATCAAGAAAAAAGAGAAAATAGTCATGAAAAGGAGGCAAAAGTCAAGAAGTATCATCAAAAAAATATATCAATGGATGTACGTCTAATTTTTTATGGGGTTCTCCTTGACTTCTGCAATTTTTTCTTGACTATTTTATCGTATTTTTCTGATCCAAGCAATAAGATATTCCTGAAAAATTTCGCAATCATGCCATTTTCCTGTATTTAGGCATTTCAATATGAAGATTCAGAATTTCAATGGAACAGAAAAACTAAATAAAATATGTGTGTGTATCAATATATTTATATAGAGCATGTGAAAAGGCGTCGTTTTGCAGTGTGAGAAATAATGTCATGTACATACTCGTAGCTAGACGACGATGTTCAGATATATACATTAACGCGCAATACGTATACTAGTGCATATATACAGTACATGAGGGCTCATCAATGCGGACTCGGTGCAGAAATTGCGCGGGTGAGTCATCCCGTCACCACGCCGGGATTGTATGGGCGCAGCGCCGGGATCATCAGTGCGCCACGCCGTGACCGCATCCCGGCTCTGCGCAACGAGCATCCCGGCAGAGTGCAAGGAAATTCACGGCTTCGCGCCATGACCGCATCACGGCGCTGCGCCGGGGCTAGTGTCCCGGCGCTGCGCCGGGATTTTTCTCTCCGTGATATGTAGAACGAGCCCGTCTCAGTGGGCGCTAGCGCGTGTGCCGTGAGCTGCGCTATGCGCCATGCGCTGCGCTATTTGTGGACACACCCTTACGTAACGGCTCGTTGATGCGCCGGGGGACATAAAAGTTCGTTTGTAGCTCGTTGTGGAAACGCGGTTTTTCACGACTCGGGTACATAATCTACTACCTTCCTCATTAAAAACTGCTTTGTATATCAGAGAAAAAACATTTTCAGAATCTTTCTTAGGGTGTCAAACAGGTTTTTTTCGTTGTTGGAGTTTCAATGCCAGAAATCGCTACTTTCTGGGAATGCGCGAAGATTTGAAATTCACTAATTCGAATCATTGTGCGTTGAAGGGTACGTTTCACATAAATTTCCACGATGGGCATCTACGTGAATCTCCATCAAGATTCTGTACACGAACTTAAATTGTCCAATACCCTGACAACTTGAACTTGGCAGGATAGATCATCTCGAATCGGAAAGCCCAATCCACTTATGCGATTCAAACTTTTCTCATACAAGCCACAATCAATCTCTCCCTTTTCCAATCAGCTCTTTTGGCAAGATGTGATTGAACGAGAGGTGAGGCCACAATATGTATCTTGTGGAAACTTCTATAATGCTCGGCCGGCACAGCAAGTGCCCAAAATCAACGATATCGAAAAGAACCCTATGATGTCTTATCAGCAATCGGAGTGTGTACACGTGGACAGAGTTCAAGAAAGCTCGAAAGCTTCGTGTGGATACATACGGCCAACTTCTGGCGAGGCTTTCGAAACCGGGCGTGCAGCGATTCCGCGTCAAATTGATAAAGTTTGCGAGCTCACGCCCGACCAACTCTTATATGATACTTCGAGAGCAAGTTACGGACAATATAAGTATCGTGCAAGATGCAGCAATTTATGTCCGCTTTTGCGCAGAAACTGCGGTGAAAGCATTATGTCCCGTTGATTATGCTATACTAAAATAATATCATGGTGCAAGTATTTTGATAATCACGTTGCTTGTGTGATGCAAATGGCGAAAAAGTTTGTAGTAGCTCAGAAATTTGTATTAGGTCAGATTTACAGACGAAATGGGATATTTTGAGTTTGCGAAGATGTAAGACGGTTGGACTACGATTGAGAAACAGCTGAAATGTTCGTAGTTGTGAAAATCACTCAAAAGTACAAAATCATTCGTCTACATTCAGTTACGACCTTAAAGGTAACCGGTGTAGTTTAAGAATCTGGGACGCATCACAATAGAATTACACTGTCGTTGGAATAAACCCGTCGAGAGAGAGCTACGTCAAATCGACCCGCCAATTTCAGATGGATATACCACAAAATAGAGCCAGGAATCCTCTTTCCAAGAGTATAACTCTTTTACCTTGATAAATTCAAGTATTCGAGGGATGAATTGCTAAAGTCTGAAAATAACCCCCACCAAAATGTAAAAAATGTTTTGCAAATATACACACTAGGGAAGGCTACGTACATTGAGAGACTTGTTTCCACGGAAATTGTAGGATTGGAATTAATTTTTATTGGGAAACGTCTCAGCCATGGAACCCTATTTCTCATAACAGCATTCGTGTACTACGTATAGAATTTTTACTACCCAAGGTATTAATTTTCATTTCTTCCAACGGGGAAAATGTCATTCTTCAGCTATCTTCGCCGAGCGCAATATTCATAGCTCTCATCAATATGTGGGCAAGAATTGCGACGCACAATCGTAAACATTATACGAAAATGAAGACAATTATTATTACCCTGAAAACGTGCGATTTGGGTTGTTTCGAGGGGGTAAGTTACAGGTTTTGACATGTAGAATCTCAATCCTTTCCCCTCGAGAGGCCTCCTCAACTCATACGCTGGCGGCTAGCAAAAAACCGCGAAAATACTGAAAAAACACCAATATTGAGGATTTAACTCAGAGGGGGAGCAATTTACGCAAATTTTCATGGGGAACAAAGTTGCTACATTTCTTGATCCAACTTTGGTGGTACCTGGTTTTGCCAAGAAGCCATTTTTTGGAGGGTTTATATCCATTTTTGAGGCTTTTTCGGCAGGTATCCGAGATTTTGACCTCGGCCATCGAAACAGCGGAAAATTTTACGTCAAAATATTTATCTTGGATTTTTTTGGCTGTACCCAGAGGTCCGATATGTACTACAGTGAAATGTAGTAGAAGACAGAAAAGCGCTTGCGAGCGCTCGAAAAGCTATTGTAACTCGGAAAGGAAGCAATTTGCGCGAATTCTTATGAGAAACAAAGGTGTTACATTTTTCAACACAAATTCGGCGGTATACGTGGTTTTGCAGAGAAAATCCATTTTCTGGGGTTTTTGGCCAATTTCAAGGCTTTGTGGGCAGGTTTCCAAGGGTTTGACCTTGGCAATCAGAAGAGGGGGAAATTTGCGTCAAAATATGTATGTTGAGAATTTTTTTCGCTGTACCCACAGGTCCGTACTACAGTGGAACATAGTGAAAGACGGAAAAACGTCTTGAGAACGTTCGAAAAGCTACTCAGAAAGGAAGCAATTCACACACATTTCTACAGGGAACAAAATTGTTATATTTCTTAATACGAATCTGGTGGGACACCTGGTTTTGACGAGGAAGCCATTTTCCGGGGTTTTTGGCCATTCCCAAGGCTTCTTCGGCAGCTTTCCGAAATTTTGACCTCGGCCTTCGAAAGAGCGGGTTTGACGTCGAAGAATGTATCTTGGAGGTTTGTGTTAGGTACACCCCGATGAGCGTACAACAGTTGAGCGAAGCACACATCAAGTTAGAATCTCCAAAAAGGCTTGAAAGGTTGTTGTCACTTTCGACGGAATGAAAATGTCAACTCAATTCCCAGAGTGAAGCACCCAGAATGTTTACATCCTGCGACTCGTGGAAAATCAATCCAGGATTTGATCATACATCTATTACATCATTCATTGTTATCATAGTTACAGTCATACTATATTCATCATCACCCCATCATGTACATCATCAATCATACTATATTGCGACAATTTCTCAAATACATTGTTGATAATGATCAGTCACTCGATTTATTGTTTGTTGTTGCCGATATTCCCCCGATTCTTTCACAATATTGCAATGCACAAAAAGAAAGAATACAAGCTGTTCGACGATTGGTCGGTTCGTGAGCCCCATTGGATAGGATGGCTGGATTGAAAAACAAAGTTCTCTGAAAATATTGATTGTGAGACTAGAATGGTCAGAATGATCTTTAGAAGGATCATGAATAATGTGCTCTATCAGAACTGTAATGAATTCCTGGATTGTTTGCCAGAATTGCAACAAATGGAGACCTCTTCAACCGATTATTCTTGCTGTCAGACCCTATTCTCTCTCGGACTCGCAAGATCAAGGATAAGAGAGTGAATCTCCTAGCCGCCCGAATTAAGAGATTTGATTGTGCACAACAGTGAACATGACGGATAGATTAGTATCTAGTCGATTCATCCATATCGTGCCGAACTAGTCAATTAGAACATATGATGATTATGCGATTTCGATTCTTTATCGACTCAATGAGAATTCACTAGCTCGTCTACGATCAGCATTACGACTGACTTCTATTTCGATATATTATTATTCAGTTGCAAGCCAAGTATGTCAATGATTGCTCGACCACAGAATGTCATAGTTATTACATTCGCAACATCTCATATTTTCGTTTATCTGGTTTAAGACAACCTAGTCCTGCGTACAGCGAAACATGCTTCGTTCATCTTTTTCGACAACCAAGTCTTATAAGATGACTCGATGACAGGAGTGTAACGAGGTTGATTATGAGTGTATCAATGACTGAACAAGAATTGCAGCTACTCTTTATAATTCCATAACGAGATCACCATCAGATTTTGAGTCAATTTCACAATCTCTGAGTTTGAATTCATTCCTAATAGTGCAATTAGAGACACGAAGAAGAACATTAGTGTATAATAGTCTGAGCTTACAAGGCTTTGGAAAGAGTTGTATACCGGAACATGCGGCTTTGCCGAACGAATGTAACTCGAACTCACAGATTATGACTTTAGTTGAGTTCCTGTGATATCATCTTACCAAATGTATTCTCATCTCTACGAGACTGAGGTTTTAGACGAGTGTTGTGATTGTGTACAATGAATAATACAATAGATGAATGATTGAACCCTGAATTGATTTCCAACGAGTTACATACTCTTTTAGAGGTTTTTACTTGATGTGCGCTTCACTCAACTGTTATACACAAATCGGAGTGAATCTAGCACAAACTCTTAAAGATACATATTTTGACGTGAATTTTTCCCTTCTTCGATTGCCGAGGTCAAAATCTTGGAAACCTGCCGGGGAAGTCTTAACAATGGCTAAAAACCCCCAAGAATGGCTTTTCCGGCAAAACCAGGTATACCACCAAATTTGGATTGAAAAATGTAATAACTTCATTCTCTATGCAAATTTCCGTAAATTGATCCCTTTCCGAGTTACAGTAGCTTTTCGAGCGCTCTCGAGCGTTTTTCTGTCTTCCACTATATTTCACTGTAGTACGGACGTCTGGATACAGCCAAAAAAATTTTTCAAGGTACATATTTTGACGTAAAATTTCCCGCCCTTTCGATTGCCGAGGTCAAAATTTCGGAAACCTGCTGAAGAACCCTTGGAAATGACCAAAAACTTCGAAAAATGGCTTTTTCGTCAAAACCAGGTGTCTCACTGAATTTGTATTGAAAAGTGTAACAATTTTGTTCCTTATAGAAATTGCGTAAATTGCTTCTTTCTCGAGTTACAGTACCTCTTCGAGCCCTCTCAAGCGTTTTTCCGCCTTTCACTATGTTCCACTGTAGTACGGACCTGTGGGTACGGCGAAAAATAATTCTCAACATACATATTTTGACGCAAATTTCCCCCTCTTCTGATTGCCAAGGTCAAACCCTTGGAAACCTGCCGACAAAGCCTTAAAAAAGGCCAAAAACCCCAGAAAATGGTTTTTCTCTGCAAAACCCTGTGTACCGCCGAATTTGTGTTGACAAATGTAACACCTTTGTTTCTCATAAGAATTCGTGCAAGTCACTTCCTTTCCGAGTTACAATAGCTTTTCGAGTGCTCGCAAGCCTTTTTCTGTCTTTCACTACAATCCACTGTAGTACGGATCGGACCTCTGGCTACAGCCAAAAAAAAATTATCAAGATAAATATATTGACGTGAAATTTCCCGCTCTTTCGATCCCCGAGGACAAAATCTCGCATACCTGCCGAAAAAGCCTTAAAAATGACCAAAAACCGTCCAGAAAATGGCTTTTCGGCAAAAACAGGTGTACCACCAAGTTTGGATCAAAAAATGTAACAACTTTTTTTCCCATGAAGATTATCCTTTGGTGTTTTTTCAGTATTTTCGCGGTTTTTGCTAGCCGCCAGCGTAGGAGTTAAGGAGGCCCCTCGATGGTGAAGGATTAAGATTCTACATGTCAAAACTTACAATCTCCCACCTCGAAGCATTCCGATATCGCACTTTTTCAGGGTAATAATAATTGTCTTCATTTTCATACAGTGTTTACGAGTGTGCGATGTACTCGAAACCAGTAGAGCTTTCGGGAAGCTAATTGACAGTCAGCGCCACGGCGAAGCTTCCGCGAAGCTTTCGGCGAGCTAGCAGAGAATTCCCAGGGAGTATCTCTGAGAGCTTTATGCAAAAATTTAAGAGGCCTCTAAGGTGTCAACGGTTACCTTTGCGGAATCAAACTTAGCTGGAAATTTGACGGTTTCCTGGGAATCCCCCGTGGACTCTTACAAGAGATTTGCAAACGTTTTTTAGGCACTTCTCGACAATTCTCAGACATCTGTGTTGCCGTGTGGGTGACGATATTCATTTTGTATGTATTAGTATTTCAATGGGTTTGTTGGGCACTTGGACCGAAGTATTCCCTTGATGAATTGTATTCATGGGTGTCCTTGACCGTCCTGCATTTCAGCTTGATAGTCAAAATGAAGTATGGTCCATGGTAGCCACGAAGACAATTCATCATCCAAATGGTTGCGTCTGTGGTCTTTTTGTCAAATTTACTTGTAAATAAGTATATTCACAAGTATCGTGGAGTGCCGTTTTGAGAAATTTGGTCCATACCGAAGAATAATGCTGAACCCTCAACTGTTCCATGCAACCGCAACATTGTAAAAAGGTACAACTCCGTGATAGGGATTCAGTCGTCCTTCGTAATTCACTTAAGGCATCATCTCAGAGCACTCATACCAAGGTTCAAAAGATGAAGACTGATTGAGTTTGAAACTGCTCACTCGAGGAACTGTGAATGTACAATAGCAGAAAAGTCAGAGAGATTGTTGAAAGATCGGGAGAAAATGGAAGGCTGCTAATGGTTAAAATTGAATGAGTGAACCTTTGCAAATTGAAATTCCCGCCTCGGCTACGACAATGTCAACTGAATATTATGAGTGGATAATCTCTTCCATTAAAGACTCCATTCCTTTCCAGTCAAAGTTGAGGGAGGAGTTATGTCACGATATAGAGATGGCAAACATTGCACAAGCTCAGATGACGAGTTTTGTAGAATTCTCGAGTGGCAAACGGTTTGAGTTTGCTATGGCTAAAGGTGTAGATCTATTGGAAAGTCTCTTACATCCTCTACTTTCCTCTCCCTCGTCCCTAATGCGGAGTGATTCTCGCAGTAGTCTCTCTCACTACTCTCGAAGTTCTGCGTATCTCTTTGACACTGCATGCAGTCCGGTGTATCTCTTTTAAACTTGCTTCGAGTTACGGGAGTCAACCCGGGAGCGAGAGCAAATATTTGATGAGGAACCAATCCAGTTATTGGCAAAGCTTGTCCAGATTTTTTTTCTCAGAGGGATTTGGACTATTTTGAAACTATTGACCTCTGCAGTTTGATTTTTTTTGAATGAGAGATTGACCATTGGTCGAGTCGAAACTACTTTGATTTGAATATATACAGTACCTTCCAAAATTAATGGATCATGCATGGTCTCACAAAATCCATTATAACTTCAAAAATCTCCATCGTATAAGAATTTCGAAGAGAGGATTTTGAAGATCACCAAAAAATCTATCCTGTGTTTCAAACATTTTTCAAGTGTTTTTTAAGTGCCCGTGATCGACATTGAAAATCTAAAATAATTTTTCTTCAATGGATCACCTACAACTTTCACGGGGAAGGTCGGACCACAGAAATTCTTACGAGATCTTGTAGCTCGTTTCAAAACCTACAATTTCCTTTTTTTCTTTTAAAGTTTCCTTCACGATCTTTCCTGTCCGAGTACCGAGGTTCTCACCTATTTCGTTTAGTCTTGCTCTATTCTAGTGCGAAAACTCATTATAAAAATATCACGCCACATGATTTTGACGTGAAATGATTTCATCTTTCAGAATATTTTATCAGATTTTGTCTCAAATATAATATAGACGGCCAAAACATGGAATAAATCAATTTCCATAACAAAACTTGAAAAATCGCTGCCACCTCAAATCTGAGACAAAATCTGATACATTTTACTGAAAGATGAGATCATTTTACGTCAAAATCATGTAGCGTGATATTTTCCTGATGAATTTTTGCACTTGAATGGAGCAAGACAAAACGAAACAGGTGCCAGCCTCGGGGTCTCCATAAGCAGCCTATGTTATACAAACTTTTCTCTTCAAGCTCGTTACTCGGACAGGAAAGGTCGTACAGGAAACTTTGAAAGAAAAGAAAATTGTAGGTTTTTAACGAGCTACAAGATCCCGTAAGAATTTTTATCCAACCTTTCCCGTCAAGGTTGTACCTAGGTGATCCATTGAAGAAGAACCTTTTTAGATTTTCAATGTCGATTACGGGCACTCAAAAAGCACTCAAAAAATGCTTGAAACACACGAATTGATAGATTTTTTGAGATCTTCAGGATCCTTTTCTCGAAATTTTTATACGATGAAGGAGTTCCAAGTTATCATGGGTTTAGTGAGACCATGCATGATCCATTAATTTTGGAAGGTACTGTAGCCATTCGAAATTGTGATTATATCCATAGAATCGAAAGTCAATTATCATTTCTCCACAATATCAAGTGAACAACTTTATGAGAAAGGAGATTTCAGTGTCAGCAAAGTGTATAGTTCGAATGGTAGTTAATACGTGTTGATCACAATTGACCCTATCAGTAAAATGCCGAATTCATCCATTTTTCCCGAATGATTAGACCGTCGACTGTTGAGATTTCATAAAATTCGTTCTCGGATATATCCAGGACCTGATTACAAAGTGAGACACGGAGCAAATATGAGCAGGATAAACCATACGTTTGGAATAAAAACCCGTGTGTATTGGGCAATTTACTCACTTTCCGTGAAGGTATACATAGCTTTGAAGCCGCGAGCCTGCCGCGACGATGTGACTCCTTTGAATTCGAGCAGCAATCTGGGTCCGTTGCTCATTATCGGTCTTGGTGGGGTCTCACCACAAAACGAATCTATCCTCTCCATTTGGCCGTCTACAGGAACAGACGCCACCAGCGAGTCCGTCGATTCGCAACTGGAAATTTTTCATTGTCCCATTATAAGTATAAGTATATGCATGCGTAAACGGTCATTGGTCATTTATGATGGAAGGAAATGATATCTATTTTTACGAGATTGGAAAGTCTCGTTTCACTCTTTGAACGATTGTCATTGGCTCCAGCAGTTATGAGTGTCGGAATCATCAATAGAACAAAATCTTCTTGACCGAGAATTAGATAAGTCTTCAATCAACTGGTCGGGAAGATGAAGATAATTGACGGCCGTGAAACAGTGCTTAACATCTATTGGTCAGAACACTTGATTCTTTTGAAAGTTAGAGTTATAGTATTCCATGATATATACTCACTCATTTGTTGCTTCCGGAGATCGGTATACTTCGAAATCTTGGAATATCACTTGAACCCTCTCCTTTTCCCTGCCTCGGAAATTATATGTACACGTTGTTTGGGCTGGATATGGGTTCGGATAATTGGGTGATATGATCATCCCGGATTTCGTTGTATCACTCATGTACACCATGTTACAGGATGACGCTAAAACAGAAAATTTAATATGCCGATCATTGATGATGTAAGGAGAAGTTTTCATTGGGGGTTGACGCAGCTAGCTATTAGTTTTTGATCGCGACCTATCGAAATCCAGTAGACATCTAACTCCCAAATAGAAACAAAAATTGGTATAAAACACTCGGGTAGATATACAATCAAGGACCCAGTTGATCGTCAAGCATAGACCGAATTTAAATCACCAAATTGGAGTTGTAATGTACACTGACTTAAAGCTCCAATTCAGTGACTACGTCATTTGGGCGCATCAGATAGAATTCAAAACATATTTTAGTCCCAATCAAATCCAAGTTTTGTACCTCAACCTCCCAGTAAGTTTCACACGAGTAATGAGTTTCCTTTCATACCAGGCCCGATATTCCTGTGATGAATGAAATTTGCAAGACTCTCCACAATGATCATATATTCTCCAAAACATTTAACGCATTTTTTGATCCACATCCGCTCTTCAATGTATTTCGTAATCCCTTCATTTCCTTGAAAACAGTTCCGCTATCTACGGAGCTTGGAATCTATACTCAGTAAGGGTGCTCTCCTAGTTTCAAAATAGCGATCGTGGTGCCATCTTGCGATCAAACTGGTTCATCGTAAATATAATATCAGCCAAACAACAGTAGAGAACGGATTGCGATGTGTACCCACGTGCAGATGTGTTTCTGCAAATTCTGAAGAAGGTTCCATCAAGATCTGTGCAAAAATTGAGTTCATCAAGTTGTGGCGAGAGTGAGATATTTTGCCACAATTTCATGAGCTTGTGACGGCTGCTAGATTTGCCTAGTTAATTTAGCCGCACATGCTGGGCTGTGGGCAATGCCCAGCAAATTTGTATATAATAATTGTAACTGGGACTCTGCATCTGCTGCTACTACTGCATATCCATATAGATGTATATATTGCTGCTATTACGCGCGAGAGAGATTGGGTATGGAGCGCGCCAAATAACCAAGCATGATTTTAAGATAAATAATAATGATAGGATTTATTCAATGAATAAACATGGTGCATACGAGCACATCGAACGCGAGCACGAAGAGAGCAAAGGGTGAAGCCCCAAACAGAGAGAGAGCAATTCAAGGCTGTACTCACAAATTATATATTGGCTACCGGCCGCTCGCATGATAATAATTGTTCTAATCGGACAATGTCCAGGACGCAGGTATCGGTCGCACGCAATGTCGATCTGGACTGCCGGATGATCATCCTCTCGAGCACGTCGCCAAGGTATCCGATCAGGAGCAGGTGCACACGCGGCGCGGGCACGAGGAAATTACGAAGAGCGCGGGATATTGCTCCGATCGCGGCAACATTGTCTGCTCGGTAGGACGGGCGAACAGAGTCTGAATTTGGGGCAACGCGCGATGCCGGTCAGCTGATTAGCATGGACACGAGGGGCGCGGTGCGGCGATTCTAAAGGTTCGATGATGATTCGCGACAAACGCTTGATTTTACTGTCTCTCTCTCTCTTACATGTATAACTTACTGCTCTCTCCTCGGATGCTCCGCTACATTCTGTAAGCAAGTTATATGATTACCTTGATTAGGAACAGGAGAGAGAGATGATGGTTGGGATTATCTACTCAACCGTCACAAGCTCAATATTGCATCAATCTTGATGTATTTTTTTCTAATTTGTAGAAGCAAATCTGCACTTGGGCACACATCGAAATCCGTTCTGTCTTCCCTATTCGGTTGATTTCATATTTACTATGGACCAATTTAACCACAAGATGGCGCCACGATCGCTGTTTTGAGGCCTGAGACTCCTTGGAGTCTGGGAGTGCCCTTGACCGCGAGAATCGAGGGTTGCCTGTGATTAGTTTCATTTTGCCCAATATCAAATCATATTTTGGTATAACCGTACCAGAATTGAGACCAAATCAAAAATAAGAACAAGCCAATGGGATTTCTCTCCATACAAATTACAAAAAATTGTTGCAACAGTGACTATGCCGCATCGATACGCATATCACCCAAACGGATGGGACAAAATATATCTGTGCAACAGGCATTCGAGGTTCACCTTTGCGCTAACTTTTGTCCGACCACCTCACTCCGAACAGAAAAAAAGATCTATACCATATGTATACTTTTATTAAAGCCAAAGTTTCCTAGTGCGGATGGAATACACCTCGGAATACACTCTCTGTGAACTCCGGACAAGCTCGTTATTCTATTTCAGCCCTGATCTCTCGAAAGGACTTGGAGTATGTATACCGAGCAAAAACTTCTGTATCAAGAGTCTCTTGAAAAAGTTGCTGGTGCCTCTTTTCTCGCGCGTTCGTATCACGCACATGCCTCGCAGATTTTGATCGCATTTCGTCGCGGACGACATCAACGAAGGGAAAAAGGGAGTAAGTGAGAGAGTTTGAGACAGCGGAAAAAGTATATATCAAGGGTAGCTCTTCGTATCCCTTGACTCGAATTTGCGTTCAGATATCACTTAACGCTCTTTGACATCAGAGAAGCATCTTTTTCTCAAAAGTTCTTTGCTGAAGGAGACGGGAGTCGACATTCTACTGTATCATCCTTTTACGAAGAACGAGGGTAGAGTTGACGATGGGAGATGGGCTGCTTTAGACTCGAGTGATCAAGTTGTTATTCGTTGGTATTCGAGTTTTTCTAAAAATTTAGTTGGAGCTAATATTATTAGCCTAAATTGAAATAATTGATCCTATTTTGGGTAGTGGATCAAGAGTAATTTCATGAGTAATAATGTTTCGCAGAATTCAGATGAGTCAACTTCCGAAATTATATCATTCGGTTTGAACAAGTCAGATGCAATCCGATTGTTTCCACGGCTCTCAATAACTTGAAAATCCACGAGGGATTGTACAAGTAATAAAGATCTTAAAATAAACTTTCACTATTCCGGTTTGAGTTTGAGATGTTTGGTGAATTGGAATGTTGAGAATAGTATTTGTGTGTTAGACTCTTGATTGCTGTGACTATCAATTACTGGGAGTCTTTTTAATATTTTTCCTCAAACTTCTTCCCTGGTTTTGGGTCTCTTCCCGTTTCAATCATCGAAACTATGGTGAGTGTACCCGAAATGTCCCCCATATCCTTGAGTCGTTTCGTCAAAAGCTTTGCCCCAATTCAATACTTTCCAACGTATCTCGGCTCGTTCTAGAGCTTGCTTCAAGACTTTCAAAACTGGCTAGAGTGAGTTCAATTCTGACGCGCCAGAACCGAGCTATCATAATCTCCCCAAAAAGTGATTATTCGCGAGATTGCGGGAGTGTGTACCAAATATGCCTCGATCCTTCAGAAGAATGTGAATTGGCGATGAAACCGATTAAATCGTTCCCATCTCCATCTCCACCTCTGTACAACCACTTTCAAAGTTCTTCATAAGTCCAAAATAACTATTTTTGACTTATTTCGACGCAACGAATATGTTTCGCCAGGTAAAAGGAGTCAAAGTATATACCCTCACCAGATGACCGTATAGGGGACATGTTGTGCATAGATGGTATGTTGGGTACCCTTATTGAACAAGGATTACTTGTGGAAAAAAGTCGACAGATTCGAAATTTGAGGAGGAACAGAGTCTCGTACCATTGACCGTTCCGAAACTTCCGGTATAATGTGAATCACCTCACACACGGTTGATTTCGGGGAAATCAATTTTGATCTCCTATTTTCGAAAGTCACTTTACAATATTCTTTCAGAACACCTTGTTGCGGTATGAAATCTTACATTCACGATTTTTCTCATCGTCCTTAGCTCTGACCAAAAAATCTATCATCCGGTATGCAAAAACCAACATTCCTGTACTGGAATGACGAAGTTCACTATATTCTCTCGCGTGAAACTGTTCATATTTCATCCTATAGGACCAGAAAAGCACACAGGAGAATAATGTAAGACCTATTCATTTTGATAGGCCATTACCAAAGGGAATAGTTCTTGTGTTGATGAAGCATCAGCGATACTGAAGATGTCGGATATGATTCATTACACATCAATTTCGAAAGAACAGTATTGAGAACAGAGCCAATTCTGAGTCCACAAAATTGTAACTAAAAAGATTCTTTGGATCGGAGCGGCAAACTTCTGTGACAATTTTAGAGGTGTAACCGATAATTCTGTTGCTGTGCATCCAAGATGAATGGAGATCAATTCCAAAATTATCACAGGAGTTCGAGCGAAATGAACAGAAATTCAAAAGTCAGTTCCGTGTCAAACCCTGGTCCTAAACGATAGCTGATAGATCCAATTTTATGTCGGATCCATCCAACATTATTCGAAAATGGCAGCCCAGGGTGCCAAATTCAACAGTTTTTCCAGAATCACCCATATTCCATTCACCACCTCTCATTTACGGAACATTTTATCAATTCTCATGGTTCGAGTATCTTATATAGCCGATGAACAGAAGGAGTACCCAATATCTCAAGATATTCAGGAATACTTCATCCGACTCATACTCTCATATCACAAATGTTTGTAAAGACGCGTCATCTCATTGTCCATTTGATCGGGCTGAATCCATGAATATTCATCAAAATATCCTCTCGCAACGAGTCTGTTTCACTACTAATATAACTACATCTCGCATGTGTAAATGAATGACCATTAGCCCATAGGGAAAAGTTCGCATTGGCATATCAACATTCATCATGCTAGATTCTCGCTGAGCTTCGAAGCCCTCAATAAGCCATCCGTGTTCAATCAAGACATAGCTCATCCGGGATATATCCCAATCACGACATACGAGGCTATATCGAGCCCCAGTTTTTTTTGTGAAACAGAATGGCTGAATAGTAAACAGCACATGCAGCAACCCCAGCATCGAGCTAAAAGACACACACGTGCGTTCGAAAGCAGATACGAGTCAGATATGTAACTGGGTCAGATCAGTATATATTTCGACAAATCCGTGCGCACAACTTCCGCGGATCTTTGCAACAATTTTTTACATGAGAAAAGTTCCAAAAATAGTACTTCCCCAAAGTTTCAGCCCTGCAGAAAATTTTTACGACCGTTAGAATTTTTTGAAGATCCAAAAAAGGCTTGTTGTAACTATTTTGAAAAAAATCACCAGATCAACTAGAAACATTGGAGCAAGATCTGCGTGGTCACATTTTCTCCATTTTCACGTTAGCTTTCGTGAAAAAAATTATATGAGACCCCCAAACCAAATGCGCTCACTCCACACAATAATACGTTGAGTCATGTTTTTCGATTTTTAGATCATTTTGAAAAGGATCCCAATAAATTTCAATATTTCTCCATCTATTAAGCTTGTTTCCTCTTTTCCCTGTAAAATCCTATAGTTTGCGTTCTCGAATGTTCAAATCGGTTGATTTGGGTCCGAGCTACGATGATTAGGAGATGCAGTGAGTTAGTAGAAAGGGCTCAGTTTGTCCAGCTCGCCAAATCTATCGCACTCCACCAATCGATCTGAAATTTGACAGATCTACGCTTTCATCAGGTGTCCTAAGCATGTGAACGAGATCTTGCGATGTGTTTTGGCCTCCCATCAGACCTATGAATTTTACAAACACCCTATATAGTTTTCGCAGATTTTTGTGTTATTTCCTAACCGGTTGCCGCTCTCTTTCTGCGCATGCGCACATCTGTATAGCTTCAGGAGTATCTTCAATCGATAGCCCTTACAATTTCCTTTGAAATGACCCCTTCACGAAGTTGATTTGATCCAACAGAAGCAGAGATCTAGCATCTAGCTGTTTTAAGCAAGAAAAAGCTCGAAATGCCGAAAGTACCTAAGCTCACACATAGGTTCCGATCCCCCGCTGAAATAATTAACCTTGTATACAACCTAGTAGACAACCTTGTAAAAAACCTTGGGAACAGCGCCATAAACTACCTTGTAGACTACCTTGTGAACAACCCTGTTTACAAGGGAGTTTACAAGGTAGTTATCATCCGAGTAAATTAGGAACAAAATTCAGATTGCACAGCTACCGCATGCCCTTCTAGATAGCTAGATCTCTGGTTCTGTTGCATCAAATCGGCTTTGTCAGGGGGTCATCTCGGAGAAAATTACAGGGCTATCAATTGAAGATACTCCCGAAGGCCAAAGTTATACAGATGTGCGCATGCGCAGAAAGAGAGTGACAACCGGAAATTACAGAAAAAGTTGCGAAAATTAGGGTGTTTGTAAAATTCATAGGTCCGCCGTAAGGCCAAAACTTAGCGCAAAATCTTCTCCATGTATTTGGGACACTTGAAAGAGTAACTCTGTCAAGATTCGAGTTGACTGATGGATTGCGATTGATTTTGCGAGCTGGGAAAATTCAGCGTTATCTAATAACCCATCATCTTCTAATCAACATAAATAGCTCGGACTCAAATAAAATGATTTAGACCTCCAAGAACGCGAATAATAGGATTTTCCAAGACAAAAGGAACATGCAAGCTAGATTATAACTAAGATCCGTCCGGATGGTATCCATTTAAAAATGGTCGAAAAATCGAAAAAAGTGACTCTACGTTGAGTGGAGTAAGCGCATTTGGTTTTTGGGGTCTCGTATAATTGTCACGAGGTAGGCGATTGCCGCACTTGGGCAATCGCACCGTCGTGGGTTCGGCAAAGTAGATCGAGCGATGCAATCCGCGAGATATGCATCGCGCGATCACGTTTTGCCGAACTTTGCACTTTTCGGCCTGGCCGACACATCGCGGATCGCGGGCATATAAGCCGCGATCCGTGCGCGCCGCGCCAGACCGCTCAAAACTCCCAACACCACATTCTAACTACATACATACTTCCATAGAATACATGAGTATCAAGTCCACCTATTGACTCATTCTTTCCGCCCCTTCCTTATCCATCCCACGTCACAGTGGTGCTAGGTGTGGTAGGGAAAGGGGCACCAAATCAAATTAAGTGCACCAAATCAAACTCAGTGCTCCAAACCAAACTAAGTACGAAAAAAGTTAAGGAAAGAAGCAGTTTTGGAAGTAAAGTGAAGTGAAAAAAGCTGCAGGCGTCGACTCAAGTAGATGTGGTGTGCCAACCAACAAGAGTCACCCTACAATCAACATCTGGAGGGAACGCCGCAGTAGCAACAACAGCAGACAGTGTCCAGCAGCGTCCAACAACAACATCAACAGGAGAAGAGAAGGAAGTCAGCAACCAACAGCCAACTCCACGCCATAACGCCGTCGTCATCGAGGAAAATGTAACGTAAATTTAAGCCATCATATGTTGTGAGAGGATGACGATCAATAGACATTTTCTATAGTTATGTAATTGGATATAATTGAATCTAACTCAGTGGGTACATTCATGTGTAGTCAAAGTGAAAACGGTTTTCTATCACAATGGTCATGGTTAAGAGAAAGTAGAAACCTTATGATAGACCGTTTAGAGAAAAATTCATAAGGAATGAACCCCATTTGAGTCTTAGTAATTAGCACAATGAAAATGTCTACTGATACGATCGAAATGACAGACACAGCAGAGTACGAACTCGTTGACGAGACAATTTGGAGGCGCCAAGCCCTATTGACAGTGTTGTTCAAGGGAAATCCGGGGTGGTTGCAGGATTGCAAATGGTCGCGCGAATTTTGGAATGAGCCTGCATGGCCAAAAGTAGTCGCGTGGATAGATGGATCGACTGAGCTTCCGGATGACGATATCAGGGAGCACATACATTTGAGGAAGATGTATTGTGAAAATAAGGCTGAGTGCCTGGATCTTGCAGGCTTGATTTGCAAAAATTATAACCGACTAGCGAATAGAACTAGAGACAGCGCATACAAGTTTGCGATCCTTATGGAATATATACTTGCTGATGAGTGTCCTGTAATGGGAAATCGACGATTCTGGATCGACAATCCCGACAACTACTTTCTCGAGATAAAACCCGCGGGAGAGGAATGTTACAGAAGATTTGGTCTCAAACCTGACGAGACAGGGTATCGACAACTAAGGGAGATTTTGTCCGAAGATAGAAAAAATGTATTATTAGAAGCGTACGAAAAACCCTTCAGTTTCCCCATGGAAGAAGTAATTATAATAGAATCTACGGAATATTATACGCTCCCTTACGGTTGCGAGACATATAAAACCATTGAGACAAAGAAAATACGCAAGGGTATCCAAAATTCTCAAACTAGTTTCAAATTCCAACCCACACCCTCAATCGCTCAGCACCGCGAGTCCATTCACCCGGTTAAAGAAAGATACGTCAGCCGGAATGACAAAATGATACAAAGTGTCACAAGGAAACGAAATGCAGTAAAGCAAACGACTAATGTGATAAGTGAGCGCGTTAGAAAAAGCGCACTCAGGAAAAATCGGCGTCAGAGCCTAAAGCTGAAGCAACGGCGAGATAGAATCAAGCTCTCACAGGATGATTTCGCACATTATAACTTGAACACAATACAATCGAGGATAGAGTCGTATACATTAGTGGACATGATTGTTTATAAAACCAGGCCGCCTCGCGAGAAGCCACCTTGGTTACTCGATTGTAGAGAGGAACTCCCACCTCTCCTCGGAATCGCTAGGGAGTAGGATCATAGTTCAAACACGTTATAGTATAGTATTGTTAGATCGATAAGGTAACTTAGGACGCAATTATTATAAAATTTTCCCGGTCCTCACACGTGAGTCACGTGGAAATTTTATAAATACTAGCGGTAAGTTATGTATGAAATTATAAGTCTTAGTATATAAGGTCGAGATCTTCCATTCAATATTCAAGATCCAATTCACGGTATTATTGATCAAGAATCGTAAAATATCAGTATAATTATGATAAGATGTTCGGAAAAAGAATATATTGTAAAGAATTATTGAAAATCTCGCATAGTTTCGGAGAAAATATTATCTAAATATTAAGAATATTGCATAGAAAATATTGTCTAAATATCAAAAATATCGCATAGAGAACATTGTATAAATACAGAAAATATTGTATGTCAAAAAATATATATATATATATATATATATATACAGAAATATTGTAAGAATATTGGAAAATACTATGAGATTTCAGTTTCAGGGTTTCAGGAATTATCCACTAGATGATAAAGAGATATGAGATGAAAACACAAGAATGATACTAAATCATCCACTATGAGAATCACAAAACCCACGGAAACCAAGATCCACGATGAAATCTCGAAACAAAAGGAAAATATGAATTGGAAAAAAATGTATATGTAATACAAATGTACACCAAACATAAGGGCTGGTCTTGTCGAGGACGACAAGGTCCCGGTCTCACACGTGTCACGAGGTAGGCGATTGCCGCACTTGGGCAATCGCACCGTCGTGGGTTCGGCAAAGTAGATCGAGCGATGCAATCCGCGAGATATGCATCGCGTGATCACGTTTTGCCGAACTTTGCACTTTTCGGCCTGGCCGACACATCGCGGATCGCGGGCATATAAGCCGCGATCCGTGCGCGCCGCGCCAGACCGCTCAAAACTCCCAACACCACATTCTAACTACATACATACTTCCATAGAATATATGAGTATCAAGTCCACCTATTGACTCATTCCTTCCGCCCCTTCCTTATCCATCCCACGTCACATAATCCATTTTCTGAAAATTAACGTCGAGCCTCACTACAATGTTCATAGCCGATTTGGCCATTGTTCAAAAAATAGCTAAAACAGGCCTTTCTGGAACTTCAGAAAATTTGAGCAGGCGTAAAAAAATTTCTGCGGATCTGAAACCGTGGGGAAGGACTAAATTTTTGGTACCTTTCTCAATGTGAAGAACTGGCAAAAGATCCGCGAAAGTCGTGCGCACGGATTTGCCGAAATATACTGATTTCATTCATGTAAGGTAAGTGTACCCAACTTGCTCCAATTAAGCCATAAATCTGGCCCATCCCAATATTTTCAAACGTCCTTCAGCTCATCCAAAATGTCTCAAGACCTCTGAGATGAAATGAAGTACATTCAATTTGGACCAACTGGATCTAAGCAATCTCAATTCTTGCAAAAGGTGATATCTGAGAGTTTACAAAAGAGTGTACCCAACTTGCCCTCATCATTTAAAACAATATAAATCGGTGATAAAGTGCATGGAATCGCTTTGATCCGTTTTTATCACCGTGCAGCGACTTTTGTAGCTTTTAGCTGGCTCAAAACACTGTTTCCGACCTATTTTGATGCGATGAACACGTTCTGATTGGTGAAAAAAGCATACTGCAGGCTTCTCCGGGATAACCATATGGGGGCATGTTGGGTACACTCCGATGTCGGCCCTCTTGATTCTCAAATCATCTCTGTGTTTTGTACTCAAAATCGCTCCAAATCAGAATTTTGCAACTCTGAAGAGCGAAATCCGAAGATGTTGAGATAAGGAATCGAATGCGCTAAGGTACGTTGAGATTGGTCGGATGAAAATAAATCTGCACCGGTTTTAGTGAACGCGAATTCCTCGGTGATTTCTTAGCTGTGCAAACACGAAAAATCACTTTGAATTCACTGGAGAAGGCTGAAATGACTCGGGTCGATAAGAACTGCGTACTCTCTCATACACTTTAAAAAATTGGTTGAATTTTCAACCAACATTTCAACCAGCTGGTTGAATTTTCAACCACACTGGTTGAATATTCGACCAAGCAATTACATTCCGTGATGGATGTATGGATGGTCGATGGAATATCCATTGACCATCTACTTTCTCCGCAACCATCAGTGAGAACTCACTGAACTTCAGTTAATCTGGGATCAACTCTGACTGATGACTTCAGTGAGTAGTTTCAGTGAGTATTCACTGAAGTCGCACTGAAACTTCAGTGACCTTGCGGTGGTTGGATGAGTCCACATCACTGAAGTTTCAGTAAGCATCACCGAAATTTCAGTGGCCTTTGGAGTCGGACGAGTCTTCATTACTGAAGTTTCAGTGAGTATCGCTGATATTTCAGTAGGACCGTCCACCTGAAATTTCAGTGACCTTTGGTGTCGGACGAGCCATCGTCACTGGCTGCGTCTACATGAGACTGAATCAGCACAGATTCAGCACAGATTCTTGTCCGTGCGGACGAAAAGTCGATAAAACAGAGCACAAAAAGAGTCCTGTTTTATCGATTATCCTTCCGTACGGTCAAGAATCGGCGCTGAATCCGCGCTGAATCAGTCTCATGTAGACGCAGCCACTGAAGTTTCAGCGAGCACCACTGAAGTCTCAGCGAGACCATTCACTGAAATTTCAGTGTCCATTAGAGTCATGAATGGTCTCGCTGAGACTTCAGTGGTGCTCGCTGAAACTTCAGTGACGATGGCTCGTCCGGCACCAAAGGTCACTGAAATTTCAGGTGGATGGTCCCACTGAAATATCAGCGATGCTCACTGAAACTTCAGTAATGAAGACTCGTCCGACTCCAAAGGCCACTGAAATTTCAGTGATGCTCACTGAAACTTCAGTGATGTGGACTCGTCCGACCACCCAAGGTCACTGAAGTTTCAGTGCGACTTCAGTGAATACTCACTGAAACTACTCACTGAAGTCATCAGTCAGATATGATCCCAGATCAACTGAAGTTCAGTGAGTTCTCACTGATGGTTGCGGAAAGAGTATCCATCATGCATCCGTCCATTATCCATCCATCATCCATCACTCCATCCATACATCCATCCGTCTACCCACCATCCATGTCTCGATTCATTTATCGACCTCATCCACCATCCATCCATCGACCATCGACCCATCACCCGTTAGTCCACCCCTCCATCATCCTTATCTACCCATATGACCATCCATCATATTCTACTCCTCTCAGGTAGACAGCCCGATATGCAGGAACTCCACGGACAGATTGTGATAATCCACATTGGTTGAATATTCAACCAAACTGGTTGAATTCTCAACCAGACTGGTTGAAGTTTTTCGGAAAAATTTTTTACAGTGTATTTTAACATAATAAACGTAAGAAAAATATTTGGGAAGGTCAACGAGCGCCCATTTCTGAGATCGGCATATGGGGGCAAGTTGGGTACACTTACCTTATATCGTAGAATTTATCGTGGAAGCTTTCGAATGTATGCCGCAATTTTGATTCTACTCTGATACAGAATAATCTGTGATTGTGTTACACATTAATTTAGGTGTTATGCTGCTTCATCAAATGAGAGAGAGGCAGAAACTTAAAAACACGGGCGAAATTGATTGAAATGTGCGATACTTGCCCCGATCCAGCCCCTCCCCCCTTTAACTGATAAAATCAGCAGTTAGTGATTATGAGAGGACCAGATGCACTAATTTGATTCCGAGCTCTTGATGAATAGCATTGGAAATGTTATAGTCGCGTCTCTTCTCATGTTTATCATCGATTATGCAAACAAACCCAAGCGCTTTTATTGATTTTGAGACTGAAATAATGATTTTGAGCGAAAAATGTTTTCGGCTGTTGAGGAAGAGACAATGATCGGGGATGATTGTCAGTGATGAGGTATTTTTGATTATGAACGAGTTGAGTAAGAGTTATGCAAAGGATGGCGAGTTTCAGAAAGAACTGGGTTGTTTGATACAGGCGTATTCGCTGTATCTGATCTATCTGTCAACATTGTTAGCCCAGGCACGAATATTAATGAATAAGAAATGTAAGATAAGCAGATGATGAATGCGGAAAAAAAACCGCAACCCAATATTCGATTGCGGAAACGTTCTTTTCGTGGTTGATGCAATTTTTTGCATGAAGGAATATATTTTTTGCAATTTTCCGATGTTCGGGTGCTCACAAAACTGTAAAAAATAGTGACCGCCACTCGTTTATGAGGTTCCCCGCTTCCGAACGATTATTTCGACCTTCGCCTGCGGCTTAGGCCGAAAACCAATCTCTCAGAAGCGAACTACAAACTCATAAACTCGGCGCGAAATCTACTATTGGTTCGTTTCGGTACAAGAACGTTAACACTTTCCTTCACGTCCGACTGTTGGGTTTCCGGCTTGCACCGTAGCAGTAGGTCGGAATCATCACGAGGATGCAAAAAGTAGATTTTACTCCGTTGTACCGAGTAATACTTTTTGATGAACTGTGAGTGAAGATCGTTAAACTGGGTGCAAAGGACACTTGTACGTATAGAGTATGGAAGAGAATTAACCCTTAATTACTAAGGTGGAAAAAAGGCACATCTTGATTTCGTTGTCAATTGAAATTTCTCCAATCAAATGCCGAAAAAACAGTGCATTGCCTTTCTGTAGTTTTTACTCTAGAATACTGTGAAAGTTGACTTTCAAATCTGTTACCTCTTTTAAATGATTCAAGATTTCCGAAATCATATATATATCACATTAGTAATTAAGGGTTAAAAAGCAATTTTTCTGAAATCACCCGTATAGAAGCAAGGTAAGACTGTAATAGGGGGCTTCACAAGAGCTCTCGATGATTCTCCGCTCACCTTTCGAATGCACAATACCGCGTTCCTTTATCTAACGTTATCATTGAGTCACTATAATTCTAGTGAAAAAAGTCTAAAAAATTTTGCATTGCCACGAGCATGCACATATCCATTTCTTACGTCGAGCATATTATTTTTCGTGATAACGTATGTCCAATCATACCTTACATCACATGCTGAATCAAACGTACCACGAAAGCACTGTTTCTTTACAGGCTATGCAGCGTAGACGCATGCAGCAATCACAAAACACGTCAACCCGTCCACGGAACGTCAGTTAGAATCTGTGACGAAATTCCGCATGACCTTACTCACAGTATTTTAATGAACTTGTCATCCGAAAAAAGGATGATCAATGTTTTCCATTTCGTATCAGAGTAGCGTAATCCAAAATATCCTGAGCAGATAATGGATGAAACGGTCCAAAACACGCAATTACAATAGTAATAATAAACTAATCTATAGTTTATTAGTAGATTAAGATCTACAAAATATATTTATAGTGCAGTGAGGCGCAACATAGGAGCGCAAATTATGTCAGTTTTTCATATGAGACTGGGAGATATCAAATCATCGATTTTAATCTCTACTCGCTCGTCAGAATCGGTCGAATAACTTCTGAGCCCAACAACTCAGAATACGAGCGATCAACCTCGTCTGTTGAACAAATTTGTTTAAGTTATGGAGCGTTGAAAGAAACAAATAAGAATGAAAATATCGACAAGACGAAGAAAAATAACGGAAATTACAATAGTATTCCCTTCTCTTCCTCCTACTCAATGCGAAGACTAAAAGCTGGTATGCATCGCAACAGTAAAGAGGAGGAAATGAAAGCTTCTTGTACCTAGAGAGTGGAATGACCTCAACTTGGTACGAGCGATTCAGAGGGGAAAATAAAAAACACCGATGCGCAAGAAAAAGTCAGCAACGAACTTATCCAATCGCTATAGAAAGAATGAAATGCACAAATCAATTACGGTGTTGCCAGAGAAAGAGAGTTTGCTCAATCTGATTTATGAGTCTGAAGCATTTTCATCGTGCGAAAATTGCCGCGATTGGCCAAGGTGCCACCCTCATTTTCAATCACAACTTGTTTGTCTTGAGATCGATCTTCAGTCCTGCCTTTCTTTTCTTCACATTTTTCTCGTTGCACGGAAATGAACGGGCGTGATTTCATTCTCAAGATCGAGGTATAGTGGTGGCAACGATTCTTAGCACTTGAACCCTGTTCTCGTCGTCTCTTTGTCCCATCCAACTTAACGTTCTCCACCTAACAAATGCTCCATTAGCTGATGACCTGATCATAGATTATCCAATTTAGATGGATAGCATTAATTGGAGAGCTCTCTGAAGAAGCTACTTTAGATCTACTCTGGAGGAGGGCTAAGATGGAATCTTGTCCCGGTCTAATAGACTTGAATCCGGTGGTACTTCACTCTGATTTTAACTAGATAGAGGAGTTGGAAAGTGAAATTGATCGAGTCTTTGATAGAATTTGATCTATCAAAACATCTTGTTGATCCTGAGTACTTCAGATTCATGTTTTGAAATACATCTTTCAGAAGACATTTTGGATATCTTTCAACTCTTTCATCTGACAAGAATTGGAATAGTCCCTTGTGACTTTTCTAATGTCTCCGACTTTCATGTTTTTTTCTGGAATTGAATAATTAGCAGAAGTCATTCATTGAGTCGATCTTCAGGAACATCTCTCATGATAATCTGAACATAATTACCGGAAAGAGGCACACAATATTGAGAATCGAATGCAAGTTTATTTCATGACTGAATCCATCACCTACTCCGAGGGTAGTACGTAATTATTAGAAAATCATTAGAAGCTGAAGGATTAAGGGGGAAAAAGAAGCTGAAGAATAATTCAGTTCCTTCAACGCAGAGAGGGATATAGATAACGATCTTTCCTGCCAATGAGCTTTGGAGTTTACAAAACCCTGGAGTCCTCAAGAAATTTGATTTGTGCAAATTCGATTCGTGTATTTTTCTGAGAGTAACTATATGAATATTTGATTCTGATTTGACCACGGCTCGTGAGGTGTCATTTGGAATTCAGGTGCTAGTTTCTTATGTATTGAACAAGCATTTCAATATTGATCGAGTTTTGATGTATCTGAGGCTGGAATATCCATAGATGCATGTAGAATGAATAAATTAAATTCAACCAATATTCATATGCTCATTTTACTCGAAAATATAACCCTTACAATGTTTGAGAGAACATCATAACTCGCAGTACCTGTTTAGGATGAGACCAGTCATCGTTGAAAAGAAGATGAAGGTTTGCAAAATTGACATTCAATGATGAATATTAGCGATTCATTGAACTATATGATGCAGAAGTGGATTCAAGAATCTGAAAGACTTTCGTTCCAAATTTGAAAAACTTTAGATAGCTTGTGGACTGCAAAGTCGAAGAAATTGGACTGCTTATTCTTAATAAAAGCCCGATGAATCGATGAAATAGTACGTTTTGATCAAGGATGTGGAAATATGTTTTTGCATGAGTCCCCGACCCAAGCCACGAGAGAGGGTCGAAATCACAAGGATGCGAAAATTAAGGGTTTCACCCTTGTATTGGACTATACTTTTAAAGAACTGTCAGTGGAAGTCGTCAAACTGTGCATAGAGTACATTTTTACGCACAGTGCATCAAGAAGTATTATACATAGCTCATTTTTATCAGACCCTAATATAGTTTATTGAAAATGAAATTGCTTGAAATGCTTGTCAACTTGGAGCATTAGGAGTTCTTAAGCTCCAAAGGTATTCACAGTGAACCTAGCACCTCAAATAGTTTAGAACTCAGAATTTCAATTCCAATAAAGGAATCGTTCATATTGTGAATCGATTCCTTTCTTTTTGAAGATTCTAGTACTCAGAGATCGTGGATATAGCTGTTTTTTGTAACATTTGTGAAGAGAAAATCTCAAAATCAAAGTGGAGAAATCGAGCCAGGAATTTTCATACCAGATTGTACACGTCATTTTCGCTTTTGCACGATCTCAGGCTTCGCGGGTTGCGGGATATTGCGGTTTTCCTCTTGCTGTCTTCCAATACAAAGACTTTGCTCAAACTTTCTCAGAAGCTTAAGCGGTAGTGGTGTTGACAATATGGCTGCAAAAGCACATTTACGTGTTCTCCCAACGTATAAGTATACATACAAGTATATGACCTAAGCATACATACGGAAGCAAGAATTGTAGAAAGAGCCTCCACTCGACTATAAGCTCAAGTTTGTTTTCAGATATCAAGCTCGGGAAAGGTTGGGGTAAGAAAAAAGATATGAACTCCGAGACAATTGTGGAAAAACTGTTTGAAGTTTGAAGTGAAAACCGAGGTGCATGTGTGCCTTCATAGTGACGGGGCAAAAATTGCGAAGCCAATTTCACTCGTACAAAGTTGGAAATCGAATACTCACAGAGTCAGATTGCTCGAGTTCAGGTGAGAGAGCTTTTGTACATTGGGGAGATGGAAACCTTGCGTTGCGATTTCGTTCTTCTTTTATATACAGAGGAATGGTGGATGGGAGAAATTCACAAGCGTTGGAGAAAGCGTACCGAGAAAATATCTTTTCACAGGCATTGCTCGACCATTACTCAAGGACTGCCATGAGATGTGCTATGTCATGGGGTGCACATATGCGGAAAAAGAGGTCTGTTGGGGTCGAGATAAAATAAAAAATTCCAGGTGCTGAGCGGAACCCTTATACTTGGTGAGTAAAATTGATGCATCGTTCGGATGATTCGGAGATTCAAGGTAAACTCCAGCAATGTTTGTAATGATTCCAGGACCTTGGCGAGTGCCTGGTCTTTTTGCATTTTGGACCAAGAAAAATCAGATAGGACTGCTGATTTTTCATCAAATCTTAATTGGATTCTCGCTTTCAGCCTCAGAAAATTCTCTCCGACGGTAGAGATGCAAAACTTTGAGCTAATTTGGAATCATGTAGGTTAGGTTGTGTTGGGTTGCGAGGGATTGTGTGGTAGTGCCACATCATAGAGGCGTGAGGCCTATTGTGATGCCCTGGATGCCTCTTTATTGAGAGCTGAAAACCTATCTTCGCCCGTACCATCAAGATAATCGATGCCATCCATGAAGTTTATAAAATTTATCAATTCCACCATTCCCGCGCCCTCCAAGCGATCTTTAAAATTTTTACCCAGTGTGCTGCGTCTCTCACTCTCCAGGACTTGGCATCGTCATATTAGATGTTCGATTGGTTCTTATTCCTTGTTCTATGTGCTACAGAAGTCATCTTTCATCTTCAACCACTCTCTAAAATTGACGCAACTCAACAGTGTCCTGCGATTAAGGTCCCCATGTAATAGTTCGCAATGAGGTTCTCCTCCATTCTAACCCAAAGATGCTACTTTCAAGCGCGATCTTACGGCTCTTACAATGGAAAATCATAATTGCCCTGTACTCGCAGTCCTACTCTGGATGCGGAAGATTTATTTCCCTCGCTACGCTCGGAAAATAAAGTGTCCTAGCACTCAGCTCTATGATTTACTTTCTCTTTGGTTAGCCCATAGAAACCGAGACCATCTCAAATCAGGTAGATATTTTTTTTCTTGATTTGATTCACTTCTTCGGAGATTCCTATTACGCGCGATGCACACAAAATCTCATAGAACATTCTTTTCAATCTCAAATTCAATTCATACAGTAAAGGGTACATATGCAGCAGCGCTAAGCACTTGTCCGCATCCCCATCTACTCACTCAAATACTAAATACTATATACTAATAACTATCTCTCATACTGATTCTAAAGTAATAGGTACTAATTAGTATATTTTTATTCCAAAATATTTCAAGGAGGTTATTTTTTGAATAGTTTCTTCATTTCATCAATATTTGCTCTCAAGAGCCATTTTCTTGTTTTATTCGCTATTTCTTGTAGATTTTGTTATTTTCTGAACTCGGACCCAATTTGATTTATGCATTTGATTCAAATTCTGCAAAAGTATCTGCTTGTAATTTCTTTTTTTTTCGGCACTTTGAAAAAACTCAGTTTCCTGATACTTCTAATATGTTAGTTTTTAGTCCCGGCATGTAAAGCGTCATGTAGAGATTTCTCACGAATAAGGTTATTCATGAATATTCTAGTCAAGCGTTCTTGGTCGAGAGAGTGCTTTTTACACCATTGAAAAATCTCGTAATTTCAAACCCGATCGAAAACTAGCATAAAACGTAAAATATTGTTCGTACAGTGACGAGTCATTTTCAACAATTTGAGAATTTGGCCTAACGATATTTTTAAAGGGGTCGAAACATTCGGAGACTGTGAGTAGATCTCAATAACCGTATAAAATAATTATAGGTATGGCCTAATAAAATAAGACGATGGAACCTCAAGTCATTTCTGTTTATTCATTGACTGTTATAAGTCCTTCCAGCATTTAGCATTTTATCCATCGTGTTTATCAGTGGCAGTGGCTAGCTGATTAGCTCTCCTCTGTCATTGTTTCCTCCAAATTTGCTGTGTCCGGGTACCCATCGTACTCTAATTATTTAGTTGCAAATCCACGATACTGCATCGCTACACCTCTCTAATATTCTTGATATGGATGATTCAAACGTAAAAATCTTAAGTGCAGCTCGTTAGCCACGTCATTTGTAACACCTTTGTTTTCGGTTGTTTTGCTCTTTCTGAAAGAATTACGTAGTACCCCCGGAAATTCACAATTATTCCAATTGACATGGTAGGTGGCTTGTCGCGAGGCAGCATAAAATTTTTCAAGTCCAAGAATTCATGATCAGGCAGAGGACTTTTGGGAATGTTTTCCTTCTCGGTTACAGCCATTACGCCGAGATCTATTCCATCATAGATAAATTACGGCGAGTCACCCATGAATTGACCGTTGTAGAGAAGGTAATCCTATACGTTCGAGATTCATAGGAGTAGTCAGAGTTCTAGGTAGTAATAATTCAAGTCGCAAAAAGCCCAACGAATCACTCATGAGATCAGTGCAATTTCTCAAAACAATTTTTTTCGCAGAGATCGACCCAAGCCATAGTCTTCTAAAGTCAAATGTTAGATTTTCATATGGATATTAAAATACAGGATCGCAAGTAGCACTTGTATACATTATGTCCAAAAAGTACCGGACCCCCCCCCCCCCCCCCCCCGTATCTCCCCAGGGTTACGTCTAGCAAAAAAATGTTTCATACAGAAGTTGTTGGATATTGAAGGGAGGTTCAGATGTGCCCTCACCCCCAATTTGCTCCATTGTGGCTAACTTTGAATTTTCAAATGGAAACCCCCATTCTCAACCTCAGACTCTGGAAGAACAGAAAATTTTATATCTCCCATTCACCCTTGGAGGTCACCTTGACCAAGGTCTAAAAGACCTATCTGTACGTAAAATTTTCCGTTCTTTCAGAATCTGAAGTCAAAAATGGGGGATTCCATTTGAAAATTCAAAGTTATCCACAATGGGGCAAATTGGGGGTGAGGGCACATCTGAACCTCCATTCAATATCCAACAACTTCTATATGTAACATTTTTTTGCTAGACGTAATCCTGGGGAGATACAGGGAGGGGGGTCTGGTACTTTTTGGACATATTGTATATTCACGATGATATTTTTATTCGAAAATTTCGACTTGGCTGACACAGTTCTGCTCATGTCTGTCCAAATTTCGTTCTTAAAGTTCGTAAAAGCTCGTAAAATAAAATTAGAGGAAGATGAAATATGTTCAGGATCAAGAGTGATGGATTTCGTTGGATTATGAATTTTTTGATTTGCCAAAAATCACTCATCCAGATTGAAAAAGTGAGCCTTCCCCTACAGGATTCTTTATCTTGATTTTAATAGATTGCCATAGCTGAATCTAACAGATTGTCAAGTGATGCTGACTTTGACTATACTACCTTGGATGAATCTTCAAGACCAACTCCGTACACAGCAATATTGTACGTCAAACGAGAAATTGATAGAGCCTCTCGTCTCCAGCACCACTTAGATGTTCTCAACGGCACTCAGAAATAAAAAGGGAGAACTTGGCCCACGGCTTCTGCGGGACTTGCCAAGAGTATCGTAAGAACCTCACCGCTACCAAATTACCACTCTTGCTTGTATAAGAGAGCTGACAGCGACACGCCTGACGGAGTCGATGAGGTTTCATCTTTGTAGAAATTGCTTCGAGAGATTTCCTGCTCACCTGAGAAGTTACACGAGGACATATCAAGCTCCTTTCATTAGGGCTATGTAGTTTGGCTCTGTTGACTTTTGAAGTTGTTCACATACGGCGTATAGTCTAAGTCTCCACTTCAAAATTGGGATACTAATCATATTACTATCTCCGTCGTGAGTAGCGTACAATTTTCACGGAGTAATGGTGTCAAGAAAAGACATTTCTATTTCCATCTAATATGAAGATTCAGTAAATTTGATCGAAGCTCGGGTGAATGTTCCTGAGCGATCCGGTATTTTGTACGAGGGGATTGGGATCTCCCTGTAGCGAGGTTGAGAAGTAAGGATGGACTAGTCAAAATTGATAAAGATTATCCATTCATCTTTCCTTAAAAATTTTCATTAGCCAATATAATTGAGCAAGAACTACCTACTTGGATACAAATATCTTGTTGTGTATCGAAAGGAACGGAGAAAATCTCAATTTGATTCTTTCGGGGTAGAGGATCCTTACAGAGACGAAAAAATATATGAACAGAATTCAAGGCTCTCCGAAGGGGACAATACTGTTCTGCTCAGAATAAGACATTCAACTTTTCATAAGTTGTTCGTGCAGCCGTCTTCGAAACAAATAGCTCATTGTCTCCAGCAATTGTTTTGTGTTTTTAATGGCTCGGGTGCAATCTAAGAGTTGTTTTGAGAATGGCATGCTGCACCGAATCTTTCATCTTTGTTCCGTGCGAAGAAGTCAGTAATCTTACCAAATCTGTAGCAACTTTGTTTCAGATTCATTTTGATTGTAGCGCCTGTTTAGTTCACGGTCGAATGTCACGTTAATAACACGTGACTAATACCAATGATTTTTTCAAATTGAGAGTGTCTATAAGGTCACTGAATTGTTTCAGAGATTTTGAGCGATGTTATTCTCTTTCACGAGTCTTAAGAAGTCACGAAATGATCCGAGTAAGCTGTGAGATACCTCAAGAATGAGCTTTGCGGACCGCACCACGGATACCCAGATTATCTCATATGTAGATATACTCGGTATTCACCGCGCGCAAGCGCGCGGATCTTCTTCGTTTTTATCAGTAATTTTTTAATGCAAGAATATTCTGAAGTTCTAAAAAGCAGACACAACTGACAGTCCATCACTCGAGCTATATACCGACTTACAGTCTCTCCATAGAAATGAAACTGAAAATCTCTCGATTCTTGAGAACATCAATAGAAAATTGATTTTGCCGGAACAACGATGAGCTCTCGCTCTCCAACTTGTTTTTTATCATCATCATACATGCTCTCATGACTCTCAAATGACATATGATGGAATTTAAAGGAATCTGAACCGCAATTGTCCCCGATTCACAACTAACAAGGAGAGGTCGAACCTTGCGGGTCCTGGATTCGTATCAACTTTTGGTAATCATTTTGTTTGGTGAAAAATGAAAGTATCTCGAAGGGTTAAGTCCAATGAGCCTCCTGTTCCGAGATACAGCTATGGAAATTAACGTTGTCCATATAGGCCGATGTTGAGGACCGTTGTCCATCTAGGCCCTGCAAGGTTCGACCTCTCCTTATGAGTGTTCTCAATACTTCCCACTCCTTCAATACGTTGAACAGTGAAAAGTATGAGCGTTTCATAAGACTCAAAACTCCTCAGATTCACAATTCTGTTGTAAAGGTCCACAACATGCAAATAATGTCTCATTTGACTCATGTTCTTTGCTTTTATTTTTATTCAGCAAGACATAAACAAATGCAGAAGCGTCAACTATTTTACCGAACGAGCGAAACCCAGTTATGCATATGACTTTCACAAATGATGGGAGGAAGCTTACAATCAAAGAGTCGGATCATGATTTGGTCATCCTGGAAATACGCAACCAGACATACTCTGCTGAGGGACGGCCGCGTGTTGATAACACGTGTGGCGTCGACACACATATGAAGCATATAACATTGTGTACAAAGCAATCCAAGATGGAATAATACGATGTCGAAATCTTTTGGTAGTGGTCGATAGCTCTCGACTCTAAATATATGGACATTAGATCTCACCAACATGAACGTAGCTGCTCTCCGAATTCGATGCTTTCGAGAAATTAATCGATCAATCGCACAATCGTAATTTGTGATAGGATAGGGGACACCATGAAACATTGCAAACATCCTCCTCTCCCCTAAAATCTCTACGTGATTCAAGGATATTCCCTATGGCAGAATAATGTGTCAGAGTGAATCATCCGGTAAAGTTGTGAAGCTTGGATTAAATGACCGTATACTATTAACCCTCTATCGCACACGATTCCTCCGTGTTTTTCATTCTCAAAATCATGACTTACTTTCCAGTTCGGATGACGTAGGGAAAAGTTTATAGTTACGCTTGAAGTAGACGGAAAAAACTTTTTGGAAAGATTCGAAATATTTCCTGTGAAAACAATTGACTTCCACGAAAACTTGTGGAGACTTTTTTGCTTCTAATCATGTAAGGGATGCACAATAAAAAAATACTATCGTTTGGGAAATTGGTATTGAAACTCGCGATTTTGAGTCGTTTCTTTTAATTTTTGATTTTGTGAAGCGGGGGGGGGGTGCAAGTTTCCCGACCCCAAAAATACCTCGAATAGGGAATATCAGCTCTATTCAAGCATGCTCATGATTTAGTTTCGCCAAGAAAGAGTTGTACTACAGTATGCATGATTTCCATGGATTTTGCTACTTCTCAATCGCTCCTTCATCATATAAGCAACAAGTTATCGATGATCTGAGTTGGAATGCCTTCAAGAAGATCATCTCCGCCATAATTGCGCGGCCGCACGGGTTTCAAAATGCGATGATTCAAGAACTAGGCAGGTTTGAATGTTCGAAAATTATCCGGTTTCCATAAAATACGTCTTTTTCAGTTTCTACTCTACAAACTTTAATCGGGGTGAAAATACACCAATGAACCGATGGAATCGTCAAAGTTTTGGTATGATTCAGTGAATACTAGCGCCATTACCTTGAATTTCAGGATGTGCAGGATTCTCAACATGTGTTTGAACGGTTCTGATTGTTTGGAACAAATTTTTCCGCTCCAAACTCATTCATATAAAGAAAACTCGTTATAAATTAACTCGAAGCTGATCGGGACTTCCACATTGGTGCACACATTGTTCATTCATACCAGTAACGAGTAGTATCAGCACTGGAACCGGAGCAACCTATTTCGCCGACCGCAGAGATATACAAAGTCTCACCGAGGTGTTCTAGAGTTACCTCGGATCTTCAAATTTACCTCGATTGATGGTATGAGTGTGCTTGTTAGTGAGAATTTTGGACCGAGATTGTGAAAAAAATCATTATTATGATGATATGATAGCCAGTCGGAGGTAAAATTTATGATAATAATAATAAGTACAGGGAATCGTAAGGTTTTTCTCCTTCTTACTTATGTGGAAGAGTTTCTCTCCCGAGCCGGATCTCTGCTCTTTGTGGAATCAATCGATTCCCCCATAATACAGCTGGCGCAATAAAAATACGAAACACATTATAAAAATTGCCACAAAAGTAACTCAACTTTTTTGCTTATAACCACGAACAGTGACCATCCAGCACTTTCACTCAATAACTATAAATGGTTCGCAAAACTTTACTACCTCTGTCCGGTATTGGGTAAAATTTGATCACACGAATGGACACGAGAAAAAGCATGACACAGGTGGACCACTCCGCTTGGGACTGGGCAGAATTAAGTCGCGAGGGTGGACACGGGAAAAGGAAACGGAACGGGTGGACTTCTCCAATTGGCGCTGGGAAATATCAGGTTGCACGGGTAGGCACGGGACAACGAGATGGCACTGGTTGACACCTCCTCTTGGCACTGGGCAAGATTGGGTTACACGGGTGAATACGGGAAGACTACGTGAAAACTAAAACTGGCGTGGAGCGCACAGGAGAGTACGGGGAGGTGCTTGCAGTGTAACGAGACGTCCGCGGGTTTTACCCGCGAGCGAAACCGTTAAGCTTGCAGATGGATAAAAATCACACGGGTGGCACACGTAAATGCAAGTTTTTCACTCAAAAACTCGTCTATTCTCCACTGAAACTCGCGAGAGGGCGCTGCACGTATAAGCTTTTTTAGATAATACTCTATCAGAATGCACTATGAGCAGGATACTTCCGAGTGCAGAATCTATCGGCTTTGAATGGTACTTACCACCGAATATACAGCGCGAAACTGTTTCGAGAAATAACTCACTTACCGCTCAATAGATTTTTTCTCGTATTTGTATAATTATTGTGTTTTTGGTGCGCAGTTTTATCTTTCTGTACTTCTCAGAATTCTGAACTATCAGCGCGCTTGCGAGCGTATTGAATTACTGGTTGTCATAAAAACCGAAAGAAACGGTGAGCTCATCCAGCCTGTGATCGATTATGAGATGGACAGTAAAGCTAAGATCTACAAATGGCAGTTATAAATTGACACATCGATTCCTTCACGAAACCTTATTCGGTAACTTGAGTCGTATAATATCACTAGGTTCTTTATGGTTCCATTATTTGGCAGTTTGTATTGAAGAAAATCATCCCTGAATCGAAGATATCTGGTGTTCAGTACCTACCATAATAATGCTTTAAGTCAGAATAATACATTGAGAAAAGCATTGAGAGTTAGACTTTCACAGATAACCGTCGCCTAAAAGTAGTTGTGGAAAATTATTATTTGTGGTATTCCGATAATTGAGCTTAGAAGCAGAGAAGCACGCAGCCAAGCAACGTAATTGTAGGATTTAAATGATTCACTCGTAGTATCAAGCCTCCATTTTGTGTATCAGAGAAGGATTTCCTAAGCAAAGATATTATAATGAACAAAGCTTTAGAGACAAGAGAATGTACCTTTAGGCACGCATATGAACAAGTTCACAAATCCACTATGAAATAGCCCGTGCGCTTGCCGCAATTTTCCTTTTTGTTGAACGAGCTTCTGAAGGTGTCACAAATATCTAAAATAATAGTATCCCGAATACACTAAGGTGATGATAATGAGCGTGAATTTCCCCTCAAAGATAACTGACAGCAATACCAATCGTTTGTCACGTTCCCCAAGATTCACCTTTGTTAGACCATCATTGGATATCATAATTTCTGTTCCACTCCGGAGACTCTAAAAATTGAGAAATGGACAATACAAGACAACGAAAAAGGATGATAACGAAAGCGAGTGTGGATTACAGCTATTATGTTCAATATGTAGCTTGAAGAAAATTCTTCATTCCTAAATTTTCTTCGTGTCATTTTCAAGCATCGCAAGAAGTCGGTGCGCTTCGTACATCGTAAAACTGAGCTCGCTGGAAAATCTTGGCCCACGCGACCCATGATCATGTCGTAAACTCTGTCTCGTGCACTCGCTCCCCGAATCCTTACTATACAAGAGACATCGGAATCGCACAGAGTTGTACGATGAGCTATAATTTCAGAAAAGTGGGTACCCGGTTTCCGATCATTTTTTTTTTTTTTTTTCAAGATGGAGGTATCGTTTTGTTTGATCGATTATAAAAATGCACATGCACTCTTACTAGTTCGTGATGTATTGTGATAATTCGACCATGAGGAGAATGCTTTTCAATCATAGTAGTAAAACAACATAGTTCATTATTTTCTAAATTGAATTTTTGACAAGAAGTTGTGAGAATATGTACAAATGTATAGCTCTGGGAGAAAAATTGCATTCTGGAGCGTTCCATGTGCCATAATCCTCTTTCTCGAGATTAATTCAATGTCTTTCCCGGACCACAATGGCGTGAGTCCATAATTCCTCAATCATTGGCTGATTCGAATCACCCAGAGTCCATCGTTCCCCACTCTTCAGCTATCTAAAATGGCGTGAGTCCATTAATTCTTCAATTATTGACTGATCCGAAACACCCAGAGTCCATCTTTCCTCACTCTCCAGCTAACTAAATTGGCGTGAGTCCATAATTCCTCAATCATTGGCTGATTCGAATCACCCAGAGTCCATCGTTCCCCACTCTTCAGCTATCTAAAATGGCGTGAGTCCATTAATTCCTCAATTATTGACTGATCCGAAACATCCAGAGTCCATCGTTCCTCACTCTTCAGCTATCTAAAATGGCGTCAGTCCATAATTCCTCAATTATTGACTGATCCGAAACATCCAGAGTCCATCGTTCCTCACTCTTCAGCTACCCATCTAAAATGGCATGGGTCATCAGTTTCAACTGCTTCTAATTTAATATGGTTCTGGTGAATTCTTCCAGGTTTGTCGATTTCATACCAATCAAGACTGGACGGAGGTTGGAGGGTCTTCCGAACTTGGCAAAATGACTTGAAAATACTATAAATCAATGGAATTCATTAGACTCCATGCATCGAATACAGTGGAAACATCACTCATCTTTTTCATGCTGAATCAAAGGTAATCCTCCGAAGCAATGACTCGAATTCTCTGTGGTAAATGAACTTTGAAAAAAATTCCCAGGGATGGATATAATGGTTTGATACTGTTGTGGTCCGGAACCGTCTGTATAATTTGCATTAAAAATACGCGAAATGGTACCAAAGGTGGAATTTTACCCTGCCATTTTACAGCTTTAGTTTGTGGATAGTTTTTGCATAACTAGCCCTCAAGAGGAAGGAGATTCAAGTTGACTGAGTAGATGGTGAGGAAAACTTTTCCAAAGTCTTGCACCTAGGGACCCTTTACAAAGTGGCCACATCAGCAGGACTCTTGGTGATGAATTTTCATCAATAAAGCGTCCATCAGACATGTTGAATATTCTATGAGGTATGCTCGTAAAATTCCATCGTCTTAGTTAACCACTCTATTTTTCACGAGGTAAATTCTTAAAATGAATTTTAGATCTTATCCCATGGATGGAGATGCATCTCTCTGTTTGCGAGCGTGTCATTTGAATAGTTTCTATAAAAGTCTCTCGGTGCATCATGTTCATGAAAATTTCATTTTGGCTCACACTTTACCTACCGGACGCCCGCTTTGGTGATATAAAGTTCAAAAACAGCCCGCAGCTCAAGTTCAAGATTCATTGTTATTCAAGCCGAGCGAGGGAATGTGAATTCAATTATACTTTGTTCAATCAGAGTTACAAGGGTTTCTAGTAAAAGTTTGCCCATGTCCAAATAAATTATTCAGCATTGAAAGCAAAAGGTGAAGTTTCTGGTGAAGGACAAACAGGTCGAGAGGAAACTTTGCTATGTAAGATGTAAGTAGAACAGAGACAAACTACTTCATACATAAAAAGTACTCTTAATCATCCAGAGTGTATAGAAGAATCCAGTCTCAGCACTTCATTACGTTTGACAAAATATTTGCTATAACCGAAGTTTTGAGTTTTATGGAGGGAGCAATTTTTCTGGATAATATGCAGGAGTGAAAGATAAAGCTTGTCTTAGATCTTTGTATTTTGCGAGAATTCCTACATTTTCCGCAAATGATGGGAAACAGTTTTCGAGCTGAAAGTCGGAGAGACGGAATGAATTAAGTCAGACTGGCAAAAAGTAACAAAAGCTCAAGCTTGGCTACGTCTTGTTGAAGAAGTAAGGGTGGGCTGGAGCTTGAATAAAATTTCTCTCCTTCGCCAAGCTGCCTTGCTACATCATGTGCTGAAATTTTGATTTGTTTCCTCCGCTGCTTGCTTCGCAAGTTATTGTTCTAGCAAATTCTTCCGGGGATGTATGTGAAAGCCATAAATACGGGGAATATCACGGAAATGAGATTTCAAATTTTAATTTCAGATGTACAATTTTGAGTCCCATGGAAAACTTTGATTATCTCTGTCAAAAATAGGAACGTTGCCATTTCTATGCCAAGTTTTTTTCAATTAGAATTCAAGTAATTCTTGGTTTTTCATGTGAATGCGGACCCGATAGTAGGTTTTTCATGAGGAACCTGATTTCTTTAAATGCTTTTCTGATGCTGTGGTGGATGAAGCGTGGGAGTAGTATTTCGAATACTCCGAATATTGACAGAAGTATTCGAAGCCGTATTTCACGAAGTTGATCTCTATCGAGATACCAAATCGTTCAATTACGCAGAATTGGTTTGGAACAACGTTACGGTTAAGAGTAATACTCCACTCCTTGAATTTTCATCTTCAAGTAGAAAGACTCTAACCGAATTCGACGAAGCGCTTGCATAATAATGATAAATATATCACGCTCCTGTAGAGGAGGCAGAGCTGTTTTAGTGAGCTCCGGGTTACCAAATGCCGATTTTGGGTATGCGAAAATGCTGAGATAAAAGGTCTAGGTATGTCAACATTCATACTGGGGCGTAAATTATCACTCATTTTTTGTATGCTATCTGGTCTTACTGCAACACTTATCAATTTGAGAAATTGACAACTACCACGATTAATCTTCCAAATTCTATATTCTTCAAATATCTGAGTCGGTAAAATTTAAAATCCTTCGGTGGGCTTCACATATTTCTAAAATGTCAACGAAAATAACCAGGAATGTATTTTCAGCAAACGTGAATGAGATGAGAAATTTGAGGGTTTGGCCATTTTGCAACTCGATAAAGCTTTTATGGTAATTGTTCGGAAATGTTCGAGATTTTGAAGCTCTCGAATGTTCGAGCACGCAAGCTGCGACGAGCAGAGCGATGACCCCCCTGCACATAACTATATATGTATTGATGTCATATGATCGCTCGAAGTTTCGCCTATTGGTGCATTTAAATGTGAAATTGGGCAACGTCGCATCGCTCCTCGCACCTTGTCGTTGTCGATCATTCTCAAGCATAAATTAGTCAGTTGACCATGGATCGGCGAGACGGCTAGTTGCGCCGCTCTCGCGCCCGCGATTCGCGCCGCGAGCTCCCGCCTAATTTCATCAAGCAATTGTTTTCTCCGCGACTAATTCACCCCTCACCTCTCTCCGCGTCTTACCTTTTTACAAGTTTGTTATCACACTAGTTTTGTGATTAAAGTGCTTTTTATTACTTAAACCGAATGTACTTATAAATTCTAATATGAGCTTCCACTGCCCTGTTCGTTTCGAGCGCCCCATCCCACCTCTAAATATTTTATTCATTGGGCGAGTATATTTTCGAAGATTTATTTATTCATCTCGCAAACATTTTGGTAGCAGAGCGTGGTTGGGGCTCAGTGCACTTCGGTAATTCGCTTGGTTTTTTGTGGTTTAATGGCATCGTTGGACGCGAGTGATTCTCGTCGCGCGCGAGTGCAGGTGATGTGATAGTGCGCGGAGAAATCGGAGCTCGCGGCCGTCGAATGTGAGTGTTCGACGCGGGACTAATAAAAATTTGGCTCTGGATGGAATCGCCGACTATCGACGGCATCATCGAGGTCCAGAAAGGACATCCTGGCCCCAGAGAAGCAGTGCAGCAGTCATCGATTGGTGCTGGAAGTGGTGCGGCATCATCGGTTGGAAGCGGCAGCGAGGCAGCGCAATAGTTTTGGCGCGCATCGCAGGATTTTCCTGCGATTCATCATCGTTCGAGCCTGCTGTTATCGCGGTGACGTCATAACGGCGTCATCCATCAGCCCACCACGTTTCCCCTGCTTCGTCTTGATTGGCGCCACGCCTGGAGAGGGGACTTCTCCTGCTGCACGACTACTGCTTGGGCGCGTACTCCTCGTTGGTGGGGATGAGTTGGCTGCGTTGCTTGCCCAGCTCATCGCGCAAGGATATTGGTGAGCGTATCGTTCCATATATCTTTCTTCTTTCGATAGCTATACTTGCATGCGCTGAGCGCGCTGTCTCTCTCGCGCTCACGCACCAAGATACGCTCAGCTGGTGAGAGACTCGGCAATCATATGATGGTTTGTTTTGGTTGCGCTTGGCCGAGCATTTATATTCGGTATTGGCTCTCACTCAGCATATTTTTTTGGATATTGGTTTTGCTAAGTAAATCGATTTTCAAATTGGGTTCATGGTCAAAATTCAAAGTTGAATGGAGCACCCGGCTCGCAACTTTTACGCGTTTTGTATCGTCTTTTTTTTGTTAGATGTTAATATCAGGAACAAGTTTGATTTTTTGAGTGGCCTTTTGATATTTAGATCAAGAGCGCTTTCGATTCATAGTTTCGAATACTCTCAAATCAAATAGTTCATTACTTGGTTTTATGAAATCCCCATGAATTGTCGGGAAATTTTGCAATGAAATTCACTTGATCAGATTAACTTAGATCTCGATCATACTTTATTTTCAAGTTAGTTTTTTGAATGTTATCATAGTCAACCGTGTATACATGTCAATTGACTAAAGTTTTTGGTGAATGTTTGGATTGTTTCTGACATATCTCAGCAAACAATAAATTGCGAGAACATTCCATGTTCATGAATTGTGAATTTTTGGTTTTCGGACTGGTCACACATTGCGAATGAATCTTCGCTGTATATTTACATTGTTTCGCGTCCTCATTTAAAAAAAAAAAAAAAAAAAAAAAAAAAGTTCGTCCTCTTTTGCAACTATGAATCGTTTGGTTTGTCTCTTTTCGTGTCATTTCGTGCACAGTTTGAGGACTTACATATTTGGAAGTGCATATCGATGCACAATTGCTGACTTTTGTTAAAGTTCGCGCTGTACTTGATGATTTCTTCCATTTTTCATGAAGTCGAAAAGTCGTGGAAATGAGAATCTTGTGGATGTTTATCAGGTTTAAATAGTGTGTACGATTGGCCATAGATATACACCATTATCAACGATTCGTTCTCATTTTACATTTCTTTTGTTGAGGAACATCACTGCAGCCGATTCTGCAAGCTGTCACAACTTCGACGTCTCATCAGGTGTACGCGTTGGTTTGAATGGCTAAACAATTGGATTGGATTGGCAATTGGATCGAAGGAGCTGATGCTGATTGGTCGTATGCAGAACTTACTGGTCACATATGGATGTGGAATTTCGGAATTTCATCACGCAACGTGAATCATCTGCTGCGCAAGCTTCGCCTTCGAACAATTTTTGAGTCAGATTGTTGTTGACTCAGCCCAGGTAATAGTAGATATTCAAAATATTACTTGGTATACTCGAATTGTAATTGGTTTGGGAAATGGAATGGCTGAATTTTCACTCAATTGATTCATGTAATTTTTTGCATGCATACTCATTTGGAATTAATTTTGTTCATTTTGGAGAGAGATTCTCTCTGTACTATGGTGTGCAGATGAGATCTAGTTTCACACTTCATATTCATTTGGTTCTTGTTCAGCTCTGTTTCTGATCAAGATTCTCTCTGTACTTTGTGCAGACGAGATTCAGTTCCTCATTTTGTAAATATTTGGTTTTGGAAAATAAGCTATGCATACTGTACTATATACATATGCATACTCATTTTCAAGTAATTGGTCGAGATGTCATTATCTCATTTTCCAAAATTAGTTTGGTGTGAATGGCTCTTTCTCTCTCTCTGTGCTATCGTGTGCAGAAGAGATCATGTCTCATGTTCTGAGGCATTTCAAGCATGGTAATAATTGGTATGATTGGTTTATTGGAACAGATCTTGTGAACTTAACTTTGGATAATTGGTTTGTGGATAGTAGATCATATGGGATCTACTGCAGAGTCATTCTCACATGTACTCTGGTTTCATTCTACATGAAGCATCCACTTTGGCAAAGAATGATCCCTGATTCATTCTTTCACTTCGGAAGCGAATGATCCTTGATTCATTCCTTCTTTTTTGTGGCATCATTCAACATGGTGCTTTGGTATTGGTTTCATTAAAAATCGATTCACGGTGAGTCGATCTTCGACACCGTCAGCAGTAGCTACGGTGGCTGAGAGAACTCAGATTTGCCTGTTGAATCATTTGGATGGCTGGATTTGCATTGGCACAGGCGTTGGCAAACCGGTCGAGTTCTCGAAGCTTGGTTCATTAGATTTTATAGTTTTTTGGTCACAATGTCTCGTATTCCTACTCAGTCATGCATGCACAAGTCATAATCAAATTGAGTCGGAATTATTGTTGATGGAGTTGAGTGTAACCAGAAATTGGTATGCTTGATTTCGAGTAATGGTTTGGTTTGGTTTGGTCAGATATTTTCTGACAAAATATTGGTACTCTAGTCCTTATTGTAATTTGTTCAAAGAGGGCGGCTGTGCGCCGCACCTCGAACGTATACACTGTTCATGTGTTTCTTGTCATTGTTTTGAAAATGTGGATAAATACCTTAAGTTTGTCTATATTATTGGTTCATGTTGTTCATTGATTATAGTTCATGTTAACATTACTTGAACTTGTTGCGCAACTGATTGCAATTGTTCATAGGGGGCGGCTGTGCGCCGCGCTCCGAATTTATGTCTCATTGGTTTGAGATTTTGTGGTTTTAAAAACTTGTGACTCAACTCGAAAATTTCGAGGTATCGTAATTAGGAATGGTTCACAGTATAATCTGCTCTACTGAAAAGTATTTATTACTCATGACTTACATTTTTGGTTAGCAATAATTTTGAATGGAATCGACACTACGCTTAAAAGGTTCTCCTTAGTGCAGATGGAGTCAAAATTCAAGGAAATCACTTGGAATTGGTTTGGAAAGGAGAATAACATGGATTCAAAATGGATTTGCCATACTGGCATCAATGGGCTTATTTGAAAATTTGGAAAACTTGGATAGCCCTTGCAGACCCTAACCTAAATACCGATAGTTGCTGGACAAGTTGGATTGAAACCACGATCATTTACGCAAGGATTTGGAAATTATTGCCAGCATCAATTGGGTCTTGCATCGGCAGCCTCTGCATTGGCCCACGTATATCAACATCGGCATTGGAGTTGGATTGGAACGAGAAGAAGATTGAAGATTATAGATTTAATATCAAATATTGAGTTTTGAATATCGCGTACCTTCTCGACACACACTACACACTTTTCCTAGTTCTATTCACCCGTGAGAAATTGTCACGTTTTGGTTTGGCCCCTTTTTGCCCCAGTTGTACGTTGTGGAGCTTTGGTAGCGTCATTGCTATTTTAAAACTAGATTTTGGATTGGATTTCTTACTATTTGGCGTCATGTTAATTTTGGAAAATTTAGAATTAATTTTGAAGGGCCCACAACATTTTCATCCTTGTTGTTTGGTTTTAATTGCACAGCTTGGCTGTTAATAGTTGGAATCGTTTCGTTTAGTTGCGTCTTTTGAAGACAAATATCGATAAAGAGAATTGATTGATCGAATAGATCATCAAGAAGAGTATGGATCACATTCTATTTCATTCTGTTTTGCTCAACATTATTTGGGAACGATGAACTACTATGTTCTTTTCATTTACTGAGTGACGTTTCATTTTGATGCTATTTTTTATTCAGTTCAATTTTGATGACTTGTTGAGTCATTCATACTTGATTTTATTTGTCAATAATCCTACTATAGATTCCAAGAATTTCGCATTTTATCACTGGTTGATTTTGAATGTGAATACCGGATGAAGCAGATGACCCGCTATTTTTTAGTGGAATGGATTGTGTGTTGATATTTTGCAACATAACTGATTTTTCGTATTTTGGAGCTCGTTGGCAATTGGGACATGTTCGTTTACATTGCTTTTTTTATTTTTTTGTAATGGTCTGATATTCTTGGAAAGTTTAGTTCACGGTTGTGATTACTAGATGTATGAACCTTCTATTGATTTGGTATTGTGAACTAATCACTGAATATTTTGCCATCTTCGCATTCATTGGTTTTTATTGAATTTTGTACGAGTTGGTTTAGTTTTTGATTTTGCAATCTTTCAATTTTGGTTGCTCGCTATGTGCGAGCAAAGAGGGCGGAATGTTCGGAAATGTTCGAGATTTTGAAGCTCTCGAATGTTCGAGCACGCAAGCTGCGACGAGCAGAGCGATGACCCCCCTGCACATAACTATATATGTATTGATGTCATATGATCGCTCGAAGTTTCGCCTATTGGTGCATTTAAATGTGAAATTGGGCAACGTCGCATCGCTCCTCGCACCTTGTCGTTGTCGATCATTCTCAAGCATAAATTAGTCAGTTGACCATGGATCGGCGAGACGGCTAGTTGCGCCGCTCTCGCGCCCGCGATTCGCGCCGCGAGCTCCCGCCTAATTTCATCAAGCAATTGTTTTCTCCGCGACTAATTCACCCCTCACCTCTCTCCGCGTCTTACCTTTTTACAAGTTTGTTATCACACTAGTTTTGTGATTAAAGTGCTTTTTATTACTTAAACCGAATGTACTTATAAATTCTAATATGAGCTTCCACTGCCCTGTTCGTTTCGAGCGCCCCATCCCACCTCTAAATATTTTATTCATTGGGCGAGTATATTTTCGAAGATTTATTTATTCATCTCGCAAACAGTAATGAAATCCTAGAGCAGTCGCTGTTCGCAGCAAACTTGTAAGCGAATTACCTAATTATGAAATATACTTCTGTGTCTCTCATAAAGTCATCTTCCACGAGCCCCGGCAGTTTCTTCTTGCTTTATAATGGCTTTACTCTTGAGATCGTTGTTTTTAGGTGCAATGATTCAACGTCTTCTGAGTTCACTGGTGATGAATAACTCGAGGCTCTTTTCGGGAAAGGATCACCAAGACTTATGATTCTTCATTCGTCATTCCACTCTTCATTTGTCATTCCACCGTCTACTCCTTTTGAAAAAGTATATCCTCAAGAAGCTAATTCATCTTTCCTCTAATGAGAGTTAAAGTCTGTTGGGTTATGAGAATAATTCAGATATGACCTTGATAGCATATTTTGTATAGTCACTTTTCACGTTCACTAGATGTCAAGACTGCGATGAGGTCATTATATTGATACCGACAATTTCCATTCGGCTATCTCGATCTGCATTGTACTGATCTTTGCTGAGCCTAGATTTACATCTCATCTAATGATTGACTACGGGTCCACAGGATTTTAACTCAGTTTAGAGTTCTCTAGAAAAGTATGACATTTTTCACAGATTCGCGCCACCCTTTCGCAATACGAAAACTTATATCACTTGCCGGAAACAGATAAATAGATCATTTGAGATTCTCAAGAATCGCGCAAGCATCGGGGAAGGAGCACAACCATTATTATATCCTCACTTAACATAATTTCGAGAAAAATGTGAGCCGATAGTATTTTAGGACACTACCCATCTGTACGCAGTCTCATACGATATTTTATAGTTGTAGGATCTCACAATCATGTTGAAAAATGCGATTTTCATTCAAGTTAATACGTTCACTGTGACGGGTCCTCTTTTGTGTACTACGGATCTCACGGGTGGGGTCCGTTTCTGTTCGAGTTCTCACAGCACTAAATGACGTAGACACATCCAATGGCTTATGCTACGATTCTCACTCGTTAGGGTGTGTCCACAAATAAAGCGTACGCACTGCTCACGGCTCACAGCGCATACCCAAGGCTCACGTGCGCCATGCGCTACTCATCGGATTTTAGCCTGCGAGTGATATGGATTTCCCTTGTTACCGGCTGGATCCAATACAGAACTTGAGGTTAGCGATCGAGAATGGATGACGATCTTCCGGGAAATCCATGTCACTCGCCGGCTAAAATCGGGTGAGCAGCACATGGCGCACGTGAACCGTGGGTATGCGCCGTGAGCCGTAAGCAGTGCGTACGCTTCATTTGTGGACACACCCTTATATATGACGCCAAAAACATGTGTGCACGCCAATTTTAGTATCGGACTCGATTTGAATGAGTTACTCGATGAAAACTTAGTTTTTGTGAAAATTCCGACAAATTTAAAAAAAAAATAGCCAATGAATCGTGAATTTATCTAGTCTTTTTGGATATCATACAACCTACATTGGCTCGTTTGGAAACTTATGTCAAAAGCTCCAAAATGAGCCCACGCATGCGTATTCGAGCTACATGGAGCCGAGTAATCAGAAATTTGAACGTGAAATAACCACGAGGCAAACCGACTAAATGGTTGACATGGCAACTGCACTCTCTCTCTCTCTCTCTCTCTGCTCAATCTGTTTCATCTCTCCGTGAACCAAGAACTTTTCGTATTCAGAAAAGTTGAAGGGTATCTCAAATAAGTACCTGTGTCTCGTGGATTCCCGAGGATTGAAAATCATACTCGCGTGGATCACAATCGCGCTCCGCAGTTCACAAATGCCAGATGAAAACTCACATCCCAGGCCATGCTAGCGAATCACCCAAAAGGTACCGGGAAATCAACAAATGCTCCCGGAAACCTTGATAATACATCTCAGGATCACTAATTTTGGTAGTTCTATCATCCCTCATTGCACGATGTAAATTTTCGCGAGTCCCACTGGTGGGAATTGCGTGAATTCGTGAGAATCTTGTAAATAGATGTCAAACTGATGAGATTCCAAAAGGTTTGACTTTTATAGGTGCCAAATTACGCGTTTGTATTCTTTCGCAGTCTGGAACGGAACGCCGGTTTTCACGGTCGCAGTGAACGTGTTAAGGTGTCATAAGCTTTTCTTTTTCGCCTATTCAACTAGACTACGAGTCCTGACTTCATGCAAAATACCGGTGAAAACTATTTTGTAGGACATCAATCATACTGGTACCAATTCAAAATACCACGATTGAGTCTCGTAATGGGAGGCAATGTGATTTTGAATTCTGGAAAAAGGTAGCTCGTGGCGAAAGTAGGGATGGTAATATTTTGGGAAATTTGGGGTCGGTACAAGATTCTCATTTGGGAATAATCCATATCAGGAAATCGACGAGAAAGTTGTGTGGGTCAACGAACATGAGAACCAGCATCAATAAGGGGAGAATCGATAGTTTTCACCCTATTGTCTCAAATTTCAACCCGTGATAGTGTATAAGATAAAATTCGAGTTAGCGATTGGTAATTTGGTGCTCAATAAATTCCATCTGAGAGGGAAAAAACATTATTGGAGCTATTATTTCAGGATGTGTCACATACCACTATCGAGTTTGCTAATCCGTATCTAGTATCCACAGGATAAGCAGAAGTTGATGATTCAATTATCCCAGCCTTTTTCCAATGAGATCAACATGAAAAATTCCATGAAAAACTATGTTGGGTATCGATTGCAAGTGGTTTTACTCAAAGCTTTCGATCGAGGTTCACTGAACACAAATACAGGGAATAACTAGTATAAGAGGAAATTTTGATGCCCCCCTCCCCTTATGAGCTACTTTTATCTCAGCTTTACTTTTAAATTACTGGAGATGGTGATAATTTCCCTTGGCTTTTATTTCTGAATAAAAAAAGTTTCCAGTAATGACCGTGTATAGAGGATCGTTGAATCACATTCTGAATTACCAGTTCGAGGAAGAATGGGAGGGAATAAAACACGAAGAAGTCGGGGCAAACGTAATAGAGTGAACAAATAAAGAGTTATTGTATCCGCAGATAAGACCCTGAAACTGCAGTATTCGTCTCTGTTGCTGGTTTCACGTATGTATGTGCACAGTTAGTGTGACGTATCATATCATCCTTTATTTCGAGTGTAAATAGCACTCAGGTAGGATTGCTTACTTTTTATTTCATTTGTCCATTTTACTGAAGACGTAATCGATAGCTCAATGAACGAGTGACAGTAATTCTCAAAGACAATGTTTTGAAGGAAATATCCCTTTAGTTTGATTTTGATGTCGACATCGTCAAACTCCAGAAGATGTTCCTGAATTTTGTGAGATGTCGTGATCTAGGTGAGTAACGCTGATTCACGTGACTCATGTGCAGTCGCCGCCATATTGAATGGCGCCAATTCAAAGCCTGAAAACTTCAGACTCAAACTTGAGTCACTTGTACTTGTACAAAAAGTCCCCAAATTTTCACAAAATGTGTCTTTTTCAACATGAAATTCCATAATATGACCATTTTGAGATGATTTTTGTGTTCATGCCAGTTCTTTATCTGACGATATCTCAAGAATTGATCGGAGTATTCGAGATCCCGACAATATTGAAAATCGTGCAACAACAACAGGAGTTCGATATCATTTTAGATGTGATTGAGTAAATATTTCTGCCACTTTGTGAACATATCGGATTGACGCTCAATCCGATATGTTCCGACGATGAGTAAAAGCGTCACCAGGATTGAAATTACACGACCTGACTTCCAGAGTGTTGAAGTTGACCTTCCTAGCTTCCATAGTCGGGTAGTAAAATAGATGTAACTTTGATGCATCCGCAGCAATTGTGGAAATCGGCTGCTGCCGGTTCCATCTTGGTGTGTTGTGCGTAGCGATGGTGATGGAATGTGGAGAATTTTTGCGAATGAGGGTCGTGAGTTAACCTGGAGTTGCTAGTTCCAGAGTGCAACCTCACAATGTGTTGATTCCGACCTTGGGGAGTAGCCAGGGTACTCAGTCGTTTGAGGATCATCTATGTTTGTTTTTCAACGAAGTATTCGATGAACCTGAACAAAATTGAACCCTGTCCGGGGCCCTGCATTGGTTACGGAGGTCTCCGATGTCCTTGACCTACGTGAACCGGGTTTTGGTGCTTCACCAGGCTGCGATAGATGATGTGGCAGATGCGTATCCCTATGTGACATGGGTACCACTAGTTGTTGAGGAGTTTTCTTAGACGCTGCTTAATCTACGCTGAGACTTTGAGTTTATTGAAATGCTCATTTTGGCCATTGACTTGAGTGAACCGGTTTTTGATGCTTCATCGAGTTGCAAGAAGCCATGTGGCAGGACATCGTCGTTTCTACGCGAAAATGAGCGCCATTGTGTGTTGATGAGCACTCCCAGAAGTGCTGAGCTGGTCGGAATGTCTATAACGTGAGGATGAGGTCCAGGGTGTATGAGTCGTGTTCTGTAACTGTTTACCGGGTTACCGTGATGTTTGGCGTGTCAGTCGAGACATTTATACGCTCGTGATTTTGATTAGGCACACGGGGAACAATGTGCTCGACGAGAAGATTAGATTCGTGAACGCACGCGTCAAGGGCCATTAGATTGTGCTTCAGTCAAAGATTTTCCCATAACTTAAAGTCATCATATTATCAGCATGTGTATTAGGGCCGAGTCGAGCCTCTTACGCGAAACAATCTTTGATATCAGCCATGATAGCAGATAGCAGAACTAACTGCATCAGAAAGTCTCATACTAATGCAGGTCTGATATATTTATAGCTACAACTCAATATTGCTATATATTTTGTGATGCTTTTTCGTCGCATTGTGGCGGGTTGCATCTCTTCGGGGCGGTGTCAGTCAGCTGATCGCGCGTGATTTCACCCCTCATACGAGAGTAAAGGAATTTCGTCTCAGAAAGAGTTACATCTTGTTGGGGAAAGCTCAAACAAATTGATGCAAACATCTATCAAAATCGTACCAACTGTTACACGGGATAATCTCATCTTTCTAACCTCTTACTTTATCAGAACGTGGAGATCTCCATCTCGTCAGGTTAATTCACATGTAAAATTCCATAAATATGAGGACCTAGAATCAGGAAAATATCGTGTTATAACGGAATACATGAGCATAAGGGTTAACGCCACAAGGGAATGGCTCTTTACGCATACAACCAGCTCCGTTTATTATCTTTGAGGTTAAGACCTTATCTATACGAGACTCGACTATAACACACCAAATGTACATAAGCGAAAGCTTTGTATACGACACTACCGCATTATGCAATACCCTTTAGCTCACTACGCGAGGCCATAAAATATGCGCTCGAAGAGTTTGTTGCTTCGAGCTCGGTGCAGCGTAACGATAACCGTCGGGCTTTTTTGATGTGAGATTGGATCGAACAGGAAGTTAGTATAGTATAAAGTTTGAAGCCGTTATCCAGCGATGGTTACGAATTCAATATTCTTCGTTGCGATTGCTGCTTACGATGATGGTGGCGGATGGTTCGGGAGATGGCTTTCTGCTCATAATTTTGCATCAATTTAGGTTATGCAAATTATCGTAAAGCTCGGAGTTTTCGGAACAAAACGCAAGAGAATGGGCCTTTGAATAAGTTGCACCCCTCACTATCACGATATATGATTACCTTCGGAAATTTTGATTCCTCCGGACATGACACTATGGTGTATATTTTTTGACGTACTCCATTCCTTTCATGATAGGAGAACTATTCCAATCCCCTCTTACTTGTTTTTTGTCTTATATCCTGGACCTTTCCTGATATATTGAAAAAATGAGATAAGGATTTCATTCAGAGAAATTGTTTGCTAAGCAGCGAGCAACAGGTGTATGGCTACAAAATATATAACCTACGAAAGCGGATTAGAGATATTGTGATTGGATCTGATGGGAAGATGAAAAAAGCCTCGTAACATCACGAAACCCAATTTCTACTGCTTCATATCACCAGTGAGAAGGAGCCCGAAAAATGTACCTTCATGTTACGCATCGATAGAATATTGGTAGTTTTTGTCATCTTTAAGCTTTAATATGTGATGATGATTCAAAGTCTCGTCGATCTTGGAAGACGGTCACATGATTCAAGGTTTTGAAACGCGGTTCAAATTTGCGCAATGATTTTTTCATCAATTGAGATGAGAGTTGTCGCAAATGACTCGGAATTGCTGCAGGGATGTGTTTTCTGTACGATCAAACGGGACAAATGTTTCTATATCCCAGGAGACTTGATCTGCGGTGCAAGGTAGTGCTCTCTGACAACCAGAATAGGAATATCTCGCGATCCACCGATTGCTCCTCAAGAGTGAGAGACGTTTATCCTCACAAATCACAGAACTAGAGGCATATTTCTGTAGCAATTCCGAGTCATTTGCGACCATTCCCGTCTCAATTGGTGTAAAAACCATTGCATTGAATTCGACCGCGTTTTCACGAGGCGATTCCGGCATGACTTTAAGGGGCTGGTACAACCTAATTCAGCCTAATAATCATGGAGGGTTGAAGATCTGGATTCATATGTATTCTAGCGAGTTAAAAACGCTGGTGTAGCTGGTTTGTCGGGAAAATAATTTTCGACCATATTTATTCTCTGCTTCGCGCCACCTCCGTCGGATCACCACATTCATACGACATCTTGTTCGAAATCATAAAAAGTACCCACATAAAGTTTACAAACGATCCATCGGATTCTGTAGGACTGGATATATTTTTTCGGGTCAATAATAACAAAATTTCCTGCTAAAATGCCTTAGAACTTGAAAAATATTGACTTTTCCGAAAAATCACAGTAAGGAATATCTTTTTGTTCAGATCGAAAATTCCTACTAATTCATGAGCAGCAAATTGCAACAATTGAGAAATATATTACCAGAAAATTGTATAGTTATATGTCTAAATTTTTGAAAAAATATTTTTTCGACTTTCGCAATTTTTTTTCACTAATTTCATATAATTTTTTGATCGGAACAAGAAAATATTCTCATATTCTTCGAAATAATCGATATTTTTTGAGAGTTCTTAGGCATTTTAGCAAGAAAATTCAGATTTTTGATCCGAAAAAATGAATGCACTCTCACAGACCACAGCTAGGTACTACCGGATGAGGTAATTCTTCCTCATTAATCAAAAATAATGTGATTGGTTGATCAGATATTTCCTATCGCTCCAATATAGGATTGCTCTGTTGAATAACAGTCGCTGAGGCACTACACCAAAGATTCAAGTATTAGCGAAACCATTCAACATATTGACTTGTCACTTGTTTTACTCCTTCCGGTTGATGAATTGTTCCGATGATTCATTTGAAACTAAGCGATCTCAGGCTCACACTAAAGCAAAAATGAGAGGCGGTAGGAAGAGGATAGGAACTAATTATGCCGAGAACGAAGAAATTTTGCGTCTGCTCTGTTTTTTTTTTTTTTTTTTTTTCATGCAAGAAACTCCCCGAATCAGTCATCATAATAGTACGCATTTCAATGACGAATGAACTATTCGCCCACCAAGAATAATTTGGGTGAAAACAAATTCAAGAGCAGGATCGATCAGGATCTACGAAATATACTTCAAGGTGCGGGGCTGAATATGTGACATTCTTTTTCATCATTCTAACCTAAAAAGGCCGCATTCAAATGCGGTTTTAGGGTTCTCATGATGAAAAATCATTATTGCCCTGTGCTCGCAGGCCCATTTCGGGCCCGGTGGACTCATTTCCCTCGCTTCGCTCGGGAAATAAACTGTCCTAGCGCCCGAACTGGGCGTACGCGCCCATGGGCAATAATGTACTATTCTGTTTTTACGAAATCCACACGAGGTCTCGGAAAATTTATTGGATCACCCGTTGATCATCTTAGCATTCTTCTATCGAGCACGCATTACTTAATGCATTGATTTTCTATGTAGGATGGCTGAATATTGGGAAAAACTAATTGCTAGAAATTCATTCAGATACACGTTCATAGTGTCATCATATGTATTTTCTTCCTGTGCTGTGTATCCCAATATTACCAAAGCCATCTTATACAGTCAAGATGATTGCTATGCTAACTTCATTACTAGTTAGGAATTCTGCGTCAAATATCTTGCACAACATAGGCTGGCACCGTCGAAATCGACAACGAATTTACATATAATTTGGCAACTGTTTGTCTACACCACGAAACTATAAAAGCCTGTCGATGGTATACATGGCACTGCAGTGGGGATTTGCACATTCGGTTAACTCCGGTCGAAGCTGACTCGAAACTCTAGTTCTCATATCGACAAGTGTTGGCGTGTTTCTGCTGATTGAATTTACTGATAGCTGTGGTTTTGATTAGCACTCAATTCAACGCGTGTATAAATCAGCTGCAAAGTTCTGTGGTTTTCATACATTCGTGCAATTACTCTGTGTGTGTAGTTGAAATCAATTCTGATGCCTACAGAGTACAGCTATATTTGGGTCATATCATCCCTTGTGATAACGCACTACGAGGTGAAGAACTGTGAATTCTATGAATTTGGAGACGTTTTTGATGGAATTGGCATGGAAGACAATGTGGAAAACTGATGATGGGGCCACTAATCCATCGAATTGCAATATTGATTGATGAGAAGTTCTGATATCTGAATCTGTTCAAGCAGTCTGACAATCATATTCAAGGACATAGTTTCCAATCATTTTCAGAAAATTCTGCAAGTAATAGTTTCAGTGACTCTTGTAAATAGAGGTTTCAATAACAAATTTGATGTGGAAATCGATTGATTCATCCAAGCAAAACAACCGTCCCTATCGATACGTTTGAAATTATATTTTCACTCTAATTAGCGATTCGACGAACCACCCAGATTCTACTGATACCAATCGCCAGTGAATCCGACAAAGTTGACATCGAAAGAGTGATTTGCACTCGTTGCAAAAATTTTCCTTCCCAACGAGTGGCCTCAATTTTGAAACATTTATCACAGCATATTGATTTCATTCCAATATACACGAAGCGTGTGTGATGCAGGGAACTGCAGATATCAATCATTGAAAAAAAAACCTTTGCTTCCGTGCCGAGGTTCAAACGTTGATTAATATTGGATGCAAGTCAAATATCCATTCGAATCGATTCGCCGAATAGCATTTTCACTTGTGTGTTCTCGATAGTAACGGATAAAAGTATATGTTCAGACCATTACGTTTGGTATTTGCATGAAAATAGTAGGTGGGAGAAGCTTTTGGGGAAAAGTAAAATATCCAAAAAGTACTGGGAAAATGGAAAAATTAGCCTCAGGGCACTTGAATCAAGCTTACGCATGATGAGGATTAAATCTGGGCTGACGAGGTGAAACACGAGGCCACTCTTGCACACTTATCTCGAGTGCCATTTAAATTGGTACGCTCTGAGACCCACGAGAGCGAATGATGTTGTAGGCAATTAGTGGAGAAGCAAGATACTATTTCGAACGAACTAGGTACGAAGGATATATTTTTTATGGGACTGTAATTTGTAACAGATGATTGCCTGATTGTGGCGATTAGCTGAAATCAAAATATGTCCCTTGCAATCATAGTATTGCGTCACCTTGATGAAGTACTTTCTTATATGTTGAGGATTGTTGCGAGGTTTTACATCTGTAATAGTACACGAATAAAACATAAAAGTGGGTGGGGAAATGATTAATATCAAGTAGAATAGATCCACTGAACTCGGTTATTCTGTGCTAAAAAAATCCTCTTCCTATGGAAACTTTAAAAACTTCGAAATAAAAGGTCGAAATCAGATGTACGATAACTCATTTTATTGATGATCGGATCAGGTTTGCTTTGAATGATGGTGTGGCCAGTTAATTTTTTTTTGTTCAACCTGGTATAAATTTACATCACTCTGGTAATCAAAACTATAGGAAAGATAGTTCAGGTACATTCACGTTATTATTGCGGTCTATGTATTCATGGGATATCCCAGGGAAGGAGTGTATCTAATACAAGAGTATCCCAAAGTTTTTTGGATACAAAGTATTTCGTCCCTATATGTCAAGATAACAATTCGAATTGTGAAATTTTGTTGAATATTACATCTCTACTGAGTTGCAGCATCATTGGGAATGTGCTAATAGGGAATTAAATGTGATCGCCCGTAAAGCGTATGATTGGTTCTCAATTCGGCAATCCATATCTCACAAATAGCGCGCTCAAAATTTTGATTCGCTCATTTCAAATCCAGGAACCAGACATGTGAGAATGAAATGGGAATATCACTGAATTTTCATGTCATCAAGTCTTTACTGGACATGACAGAATTCAATATTTAAATATTACTCTTATCCATGTGTAAAGAACTACAAGATTATCTGATTTTCGTTCAGTTTGGACGTTGATCTACTATTGCCTCGTTTGGACTGAACTCTTCTTTCATTTAATTTTAGCTTCATTGACCTCTTTCGGAAGTTATTCTGCAGGGCCTTCAGTTTCAGTTGGGTCCGGAACCGACCCAATGGCACTCATGTTAGTGGCAGTCGAGTTTCGAACCCGCGGTCTTGTTTACGAGGTCGCGATGGTTTCATTCTCATACGTATTATTGCACTTCACTGATTGTGAGTTAGTGTTCTCTCCGCCCTAGATTTGATTTCTTTGGTTATTTTCCGTGGCTTCCGATAATGATTGTCTTCCGTTCCGGTTAAACGCTCGTTTGATCTCGTTGGGTGTGCTCAGTGGGTTCTCGTTGTGCTGTTTGTCCTAACCTATGTATCGTGTCGTACGTGGAAGTTTTTTTGTGGAGTAATTTGAGTAAAGCATGATGATAATGAATGAGGAGTGACAGAAATTTAATCAATCCAAAACCAGACAATTCAATTCATAATGATCCTGCATTGATGCCGGGTGGAAATCTTATCCTTGCCTTCCGCGTAGAAGGCGAGGGGCTTATCCAATGAATCACGGTGGCTCAAATTCGTGACTGATGTCATCTGCCTCTGTGGCTCCGTGACATACCAACGCCTTATTGTAATACGAGACATTCATAGCTTACATTCGGAATGCGAGTGTACATGCGTCTTCGTTTATCTTGTGCATCGTAGGGATTAAAAAAAAGCAAGATGCGGTTCATGAAAGCGTATTTGAACAGTTCTTTTCAACTCTCACTTATTGGACTGATTCGGTTCATCGTTCCCAACCATAGAGAAGCTGAGAGTCATATCGAAGATCATCAAATCAATATGGAAACATCGATGGAAAAATTTAAAAGTACTAGAAATGAATCATGCTTTTTCCAATCACCGAGGTTGTAAGTACAATGTAAAGTGGAATCATCTCTTAAGAAACGTACTTCATGTGAATTTTTTCCCAAAATCTGAATATCCACATTGATGCATACAATTAACAAACTGATGAAGGCTAGTCTTGTATTCGATATACGTTCCATTAATGAATTAGGACTCACATGCAGTAGATAGTTACGAGCAGAAAATGAATTGGTCTCACGTGGTCAAGTTTGGTTGAAACTCGTTCACAGCTCATGAAGAAAATAGGATCATCCCATACAATTTCCACCGCTTTCCCCTCTTGTGTCAGTGGTTTGCGGTGAAAAGAGTTAATCATGGACTCACTCACTCTTCCACTCTTTCTCTTGGGTTGATTTTACGTCAACGAGATAGTTTAATTATCTCAACGAAGAGTCTACTCTTTATGGTGCAGTACAAATTCTCCCAACGGTGTACATACGACAAAAAACGTTGGAAGTATGTATGAACACCGAGTTTAGTTCTATATATATGTTTCGTTCTTGTCGGAGCCGAACGAGACGTGTTTGAGCTCACGTGGAAGCGAGAAAGGAAACGAGACGGGCAACGATTTTGTGAAAGGAATTAACACGCTTTGCGGTTGAGTCTGAAATTTTAATTAGTCGCTCGAACAATTTCACACACCGATGAACCGAGAGACCTCGAGCGCTAATTTGTTTTCATAGAAAATTCTCACTGGAATTTTTTTGAAATGGTGCGTGGTTCATGCTTAATTTTTTGACCCCCGCGAGTTTGTTTTGTTTGGAATATAATCTTGCGTTGCGAAAGTTGGTAGGATGAGGGATCAATGAATGGCATTCATGAATACTTGCTTTAATTGGATGGAGTGAACGAAAGTGGAAAATCCAAAACAATTGGTCAAATAGTGTACAATTTTCTAAATGGATCTTCAAACCTCGAAAGCACTGAAATGACTGGACTCAATGGGTTAACTTATTCAAATAATACGAGATCCCCAAAGATACTAAGTCCCAGAGAATTGATATGAATGACTTTTAGGAGATTTTACTACAGTCATGATTTGTAGTTTACCACTCGTGGTTCAAGTCAAACTCATCGAAATCCAATGTAAAGGTGGAGCATGATCTCGTGAGTTTTACGGAACTTTGGATATGATCTCCTTGGAACGATCGTACAGTATTTTTGAAATGAGATCAGGTGTTTAGAAGATTGATATCATTTTCCTTTCAGTCACGCTGTTCCAAACCATCGTGGGTACCGAAGGGACGGTTATGATACCTTTGTCACTCGAATCTACTAAAACCTCGAAGACAAACCAATCCTGCATGAGTTCTTCTCATTCATTATCCACTATTTTCATCAAAAATATCCATGGTGTAAGATTTTCACTCGAAATTTATTGAAATTCGGAAAGATTGACCAAGAATACAATCTGATAAGTAGCTAATATATTTCGGAATCACAGATGTTTTCGTTCTTGGTCGTGAGGAACTGGAGTGAGATATAAAATTAAATCCTGAAGAATTTTTGTTCTTGATATCTCATCTACTTATTTGTCCAATATTTACTCTTCTTGGATACCTCAATGAGTTTTTTTATTTGACTGAGATTTTATAGAAGTTTTTCAAACTTTTTTGATGCATTCCGAAAATAGAGTCCCAAGTTATCAAGAATCAATAATGTTCAATATGTGAGGCAATACACTAAACACCTGACAAAATTCTCCTAGTTGAAGGAGTTGTGTTGACTAGACTGGTTTGACAATACAACTTCTTGTGATTGTTCTCTAGATAGACATGGCTAAATTTCTCGAATTTTGTGGTCATTACTAAACTTTGACTCATCGGGGAGAGAGTTAGAAATGTGGGAGAAGGGCTGAAGATATCGCAGGGATTATATCTAGACTGCCTCAAACTACAGGTGGCTGGAGTGAGAAATCCTCGAAATTTCATTGTTGAATTCGACTAAATAGAGCGCGAAGGGCTTCCGCAATGAATAGATTGAGTACATTTCGAAAATTCTCAAGATGTTCGGTCCACTTTACGCTTTTTGTAAACCCAAACAACCGGAGGGCGGTGGAATCCACTGATTTTTATTGTGAGAGTGTGCATCGATAATGTGATCACTGCAACAACGTCATTTTGTGATTTTCAAGTGGTGTTGGATTGGAAGCTCGTGTTTTGACTAACACAACTGTATACGGTGAATTATTCTTTGGGTCATCATCCACTTTCTTGCGAAATCACATCATTACGAAAGGTTGCAGATAGAAGTTTCTTCTCGAATAAAGTTGAGTCAAAAAATTTTGGAAATGGCGAAATCATTATTCCGAATAATGAGCCTGATTGCAATGATCGTGACAGCGAATCCAGGAAGTGACTGAATCACTTATCTGATTAAAGTCGATCCAATATCCTCAATATTAAAAAATCTTCCTTCATGGATGAGAGTGTTTTGGGAATGTAAGAAAAGATTCTCTCGACGTTCCAAATTCTGAAAGTAGAGCCAAGTTTTACGTCACACTCGGCAGCTCTGCACGATCATCCATACGAACAAAAACTTGTCATGATATATCTACGAACTCCATATCTGAGATCCAATGTCTCACGTCATATCCTTTGAATTTTAATAGAATGTGGTCATTGAAAATGTGAAGGAGTCTTAAGAATATTTGTGAATCTCATCCACGGTTGTTATCACAGTCACTACTCGAAGACTTCGTGAAGGAAATCTGTTCTGCATGCAAACCGAGGAGGTCTGTTTCTGCCTTGAGGTGTTCTACTTCTGCCCCAAAGTTTCTTATGAGATTATGCAATATCGTTAGAGAGAAGATCAACAGAGACGGTCGGGCTGATGAATTTATATGGACTAGCTCAATTTTCGTGCTCATGAATAATTCATTAATTCTTGTTCCAGATTTCATCTCTCTATTTCGGTATACTAATTCCTCCCGTATAAGGATGGCAAAATTTTATGAGAATGGAAAAAATACATTCAGGCGTGACCGTAAAGAGCCAGGATCATCACATAAAAACATGTAGTACTCCACAAGTTTGTTGTGGGCTTCCACGAGACTCAGCACAACCTTATATTAGTGAGCACCCAAGAATCAACGGACGATTGGCTTCCAAAAAATTGATTCTCAGCTAATGAATGAAAAATGACAGTATCTTAAGTAAATCTCCAGGAAATGCCCCATACAATCTTTATATGCTTCATGAAGTGTATGTCTATCAGTAATCACTTGATTACCATCATCGTGCTTACTAGTAGAGTTATATAATTTCATGATTCTATGTAAGAAGATAGTGCTATCTTTTCGAAATCGCTGTAGATTCTTAAAATTCAGTCATATTCAAGATTTTGGGTTTTCGTTACAGTTCATGTCGAAGAGATGAGTGATACAATTCCATATTCAGAGTCAGTAAGAAACTTGTGAATTGAGTGAATCAATGATTTTTCCTCAAATTTGATTGAGAACACTGAAAGTTGATAAAATTCATCTTCCATTCTTCAGATTTAGATCTGTCAATAATCATAGAGTAGACTCCTTGAATGAGAGAAAAAGTTGATTGCAAAAGAGCCGCACAGATGGTGAGCGATGAATTTGATGCAAAAAGCACGTTTCCGTATTTTCCCTTGGTAAAAGCACCGATGGATTCACATGTATCTGTAAGCCAGCATCCCCTCGGGATGTCAATGAAAAACGTAAGTAGGGTAATCTACCCAACGTTGAGATTCCCGACCACGTGTTTATCCAGGGTACCGCAGTGAGTGGCAATAAAGTAGGGAAATTGCGATTTTCGAGATACTTCGTAAGAAATTATCGTAAGGCGCGAGATTATCATTCTGAAGTGATGTGACTTTTGAGTTTCAGACTGCATTTAAAATATGTGTGAGTTACAGTAAAGAAAGATCCATACACACTTTGAGCCTCATGATAAATTTTTTGAACTCGATTGATGCTGATCATCTATCATGATTTACAGAAGACTTCGTCCGATACGAAGAAGAATTACCGGTTGAAGAATGATCATTTTATATTTCTCCATGGTTTTGAGGCATCCAAGAGATTCCGTTTCACTTGAAATTTCAGGTACCATCAAATCTCCATCGTCCACTATTCACCTCCAATTTTCTATATTTCGAACTTCCTCAATGAATCAGCATGAATCATCCCTGTCAGAATCTTACTCCTCAAGCACACTCTACCGTGCGATAATAATAGTGTGAAACTTACGTCTGCCGTCAATGATCTGTTTAGATCTGAGTACACCCGAAGCCAGATGTAGAAATTCGCCGAGCAGCAACAGCAAGAGGCAGTAGTATCCATCGAGAACGAAGCTCATTCTCATAAAAAAAAACACACTCACGGCTCACCAATCATCCGTACTCCTGCCTGCACAAACCATTAACACTTTTGACACGAGTCACTCGCGCGCGACTTGAATAATTTGAGTACATTTTTAACGAACTCAACAATCTTCATCGGCTATCTTTTATCTGTCAATAATAATTCTACCACATTTCCTCCTTCGGTCCACAGCTTTGTAGTTTGGCTATCAAAACTCTCATTAACCGTCGTATTTTGAACTTCAAGAGAGAGAAAGAGTAGCGGAGTAGTGTCCGGTTCAAACGCGCGCGGCGATCTGATGGAAATGCGGGAGAGCAAATTCTCTTTTGGTGTTGCTCAACTGCTGCTTCTCTCGTGAATATAGACGGTGATATGGGTACAGAATCAGCTGCGGCTGCTGCTGTATCAGGTAACATTTGCGTCTGCGCGTACTCCGTCAGTCTGGCAGTGGTATGTACACTATATAGCTGGGTGAGAATGCTCTCTCGTGGCCGGGCTCGGTATGCCACTCTCTCCCTAGGCCCACGGGATCATCTCATTAAGGGCGATGCCAGATAACATATATATTATGTGCAGAAATGAGGAGTGCGGTGGGTGACTTGAGTTATGGGTTCAATGAATTTAGGTATTCTGAGCGTAGGCTGTGCCGATGTTGGTGATATTTAGAGTTGGAATAGAGGATGGAAATATCTATGTCTGACCAAACCCTGGCTCTACTACTAACTTTGTTGACACGTTGCAAGGATAGTAGAGAGAGGGGAAGTTGGGGAAAGAGTGTGTCGACGTTGATGACGTTCAAAGTCGAGATACGGGACGAAAGTACGTCCGTCTGACTCAAATCGGGCTATACTACTGATTTTGTTTCGACTTGCAAAAGATGCTCAAAAATGATAAATTGAGAAGAGATTGTTTGAACGTTGGTGATGTTGAGAGTTGGGATAGGGGATGAAAATATGTATGCCTGACCAAACTTAGCTATACTACTTTTCCATCAAGTTGCGAAGAATCTGAAGGGATGATCAACTGGGGGAAGAGTGTGTCGACGTTGGTGAAGTTGTAAGTTGAGAAGGAGGACGAAAATACAAATAAATATGCCTGACTAAACTCGGGCTATACTACTGATTTTGGATTGATTCGTTGCAAGGATTGTAGAGAGATAAGAAATGAGAAATCGTGGTCGAAAACAGGAATTTGGATAACATCTCGGCGTTCTTACCTTCTTGGGATGAAAATCCATTTATTAGTTCCCTCAACGGGGCTCGAGTTTTAACATTCCATTTCCAATAGTAGTTATTTTTTATACGCTTTTATTCTACTTCACTTCAGCCATCTTGATGGTCCTTAATGTGTTCCGGTACATAGCTAGTCAAATGCTCGGCGGGCACTACTCTCGCTGTGAGAGCAAGAGAGACAACATTCCTGTCTTCCGGTACCGAGTTAGTCAATGAGTGCGCCTCGCTTTCGATGTTTCGCGCGCTGCTTGTGCGGCCACATGGAGAGCGAGAACAGCGAGAACCAGCGGCAAGTTTGAACACGCCCTTACCGGCGATGAGAGCAACAAAGACGACGATCTAGTTGTGTTTCTCTCTTACACATGGACAGGATTCATCTGTCAGCATTGCCATGCCTAACCTATAACAGTGTTTATCAGCGCACGTCATTCTCGCGATGAGAAATTGAACACCCATCAGGGTTGACTGAACAACTAAACCAAACCAAACTCTACCAAACGTTTGGTGAAACAGGGCGGTATGGCTCGAATGGTCGATGCATTTTGGCCGGCAGCTGGCGGCGCGCGCACATGCATGCTGTCTGAATAAGAGATGACCACGGTTTTCACAATTTTATATTTTTTAGTGAGATGGATATGCTGTACGCTAACCCATCTCACTAAAAAGTATAAAATAAAAAAAGGTCAGTAAAAAATTAAGTTTTTACGATACGCTTTTATTCACGAATCTAATGTTCTTCTCAACAACTAAAAAGCATAAAATAATCTGAAATTTCATCGGCTAGCCCAGTTCATTTTGAGTAAAATCGTATGATATACAGTTGCTCATGTCTCTTATCGTGAAAAATAGTTTCTGATCCTAGTCTTTATCTATCTTTTGGGGAAGTCTCTCGATCAATTATGATGAAGGTTAGAAAACATCTATTATACCATAATTATAGACGATGAAAGCGTGGTGTGCCATTGTCCCGGACTTGAAATTTACAATTACCAATGAGAAAATATCCATGGACCACGCAATTCTCCACAATTCTTGCTCGGAAGCTCAGCACACCACGCTTTCATCGTCTATAATTATGGTATAATAGATGTTTTCTAACCTTCATCATAATTGATCGAGAGACTTCCCCAAAAGATAGATAAAGACTAGGATCAGAAACTATTTTTCACGATAAGAGACATGAGCAACTGTATATCATACGATTTTACTCAAAATGAACTGGGCTAGCCGATGAAATTTCAGATTATTTTATGCTTTTTAGTTGTTGAGAAGAACATTAGATTCGTGAATAAAAGCGTATCGTAAAAACTTAATTTTTTACTGACCTTTTTTTATTTCAACTGTGGAAGAAATCATCGGATATCGCATGAACAGAATTTTCAACTTGGTTCAGATCTTATTATATCAATTGACCCACTAATTGATTACAAACCAATGGTTTGTGCCATGACTCTTAAATTGGTCCCCAATATTCCGAGAGGCACAAATTACGTGTCATCGCACTTCGATTTTCAGATCAAGTCAGAGACGACTCTTAGATGATGATTTAATTGCGGAAGATCATACAAAATTTTTCATGGATTCCCAGAGAAAAAATTTGATAACGGTGAGCGTAATTAAGTACTCAAAAACCTTGTTGGGATTTATGCTATGATTTGTCTAATTCATTTCAAGATTCTAGAACCTCCGAGTTGTAGTACCGTTATCTGCCCATTTCTAGAAGCATTCTTCCCATTAAAAACTGGACTGCACAGTTTTAGCATTGATTGTTCATGAATTTGAAATCATTGGAACTCATGGCTTACTCATGAAGAGATCCAAAGTATATTCCAAGTACCCCATTTCAACAGGAAAATTTAAACATAGACTGTAATGTATTCGGAAACTCATAATTTTTGTTAGTCGAGGATCAATCATACTCGTGAAGACAATAAGTCTTGGAAAATATGCAAACTTGAGAAATGATTCAGAATCTTCATCAGGATGAATACGAATCTGTTGCTTAATAAGGCGCCTTCAAACGAGATTTGACTGGATTTAATCAAATGCAATCGCTGGGATTTGCATGGTTGTCAAATTAATCAGTTCTGTCTCTGATTAAATGTCAAGCGATCCCATCGGCACGCGTGAACACACGCCCCCAAGAAACCAATACGTGCCGCTTGAGGAACCTATTCTTGGGCACATTCCTCAAGACACATTCTTAATGTTCTCAACGAAATGGTTCTTGATATGTTAGTAGATCCTTGTCTACTGTAACATACTTATTATCATTAGTCGCCACGCCAGCTGATCTCTTATTCGTTGATAATACGTTGGTCAAAAAGATTGACAAGGGAAATCTTGAAAAAAGATACGTAGAAAAACATGGTACGCGAAACTTCATGGAGATCTTTCAATTTGCATCCAAATATCAAGAGCTGGGATAGTGCAGGGAACAGATAGATGTAGAGTGGATCTGTAACATTGAAATTTTAATGGCCCAAGAGAAATTACATCGTGATCTTACGTCAATTCAGGAAAACAACATTTTTTCGAAGGGTTTTTACTTCCAAGAGAGCCATTCTCATGGAATTCCGCAGTTTTAAACATCACTGGAAATTTTCAAGACTCATCTATTAAGGAAATGAGCTCAGGTATTCTCAAGTGCTGATCTGTATCTTCACAGTCATTGCATGGAATAGTGTGTGAATAGAGATTTGAGAAAATATAACTTCATTGGCTCCAGAAATCAGAGTACACAGGAGGAAGGAAACGTATCCACCTCAAGCGATGTAATTAGGGAAACAAATCGGGTCCTCGGAGATATCTTGATTCTGCCACAGCTGAGAATACGAATTGAGCTACCATGGTATACGCCATTCTCGACTTCCGTCGTTCGTCACTGTCGCTCACCTGCACTCCAATGCCATCTATATATGTGTACCCGACTCTTCCTCTTCTTGTTCGCTGATTGTGGGTCAAGAAATGAAAGTCAAGCACGGATGAGCAAACTCTACGTGGGTAAAAGTTCAAAGTGATGCCTACGTAAACTGTGAAGCCAGCGTCGATTTTCCCATCCCAGTTAACCCTACACCACGTCGTTACATCGTCGTTTGATTTGGTATTCCAGGAAGCAAGTGTATGGGTCGTTACCTCGGTTACCCTCTTAATTAAATGAAATTCCGTAGTATGTTATAAGCATGTTCTATCGTGGTAAACATCACAAATATGATTATGAGTCAAGAATTACACTTGATATTGTTCTTGTTGTTATAATATCTCAACTAGAATGACGAAATACCTTGTTATGACAGATTTGAAGTATGAGTCTGGTCTTATCGTCGAGTCATCTCAATATGTCAGAGAAAGGGTTATGCGGGGAACTCGAGTGTACGAAGCGTCGGAGAAAGCCATTCCTGTCTGAGGTGAAGACTCTTGCTCCTATGCTAGTGTAATTATCGCATGGTTGACGCACACTGATTAATGGAAGTGGTAACTGAGGGAATGAGCTTCTTCTTGACAATTCACTTCTTGAGCTATAGGGATTTTACGAGATATACAGAGAGCATCGGTAGGGGTGCGTAGTTTCTAACTGTTCTAGACAATTCAATTTTTCAAAGGATAGGATGGTGGAATGAGCATATTCGAATTATTCAAAATATTATTCAGTGAGATTATATTTATACGCGTAGTTGATGCGGTTATTCAGCTCTAACCATTATCAAATGCTGAAGATGGAGACATCAGAGGGTATGACTGTCTCAAATTTCGATATCGAATATCTCAGTCGCACTCAATATTTGACCTATTGAACAAATGAGATAACCATATGGACATTCGGCGAAATCAAGGCGGTTACCTTTCTGGGCGTATTTGAGAAAGATCCCTGAGGGGTTGGAAAACTATGACCCAAACATTTTTAATAGAACAATAAGAGGGCGCTTTTTGACTCAGTAAAATCCATTCCCGTCCAAAATTTAACCTAATCAACTTAAAAAAAATCTACTCCAGGTATGAAATAGGCAAATGTTTACCAAAGACCGTCTGCGAAGCTTGAAGGTTACTTCTTGAGTCCGAAAAATTCTTACCAGAGAGTATAGGGAAGGGGTGGGCCAGCAAATTTTTCACGAATAATCGATGGATAGCCCATCAGCTAAGCTCATTGATCTCATTCGGTCTTTGAATTCTTACATGATTCATTAGAAACTTACAAAGAGTGACCACGGGGTCCGGGTTTCCAAGTTTGTCCAAGATTTTTCCACGATTTGGTGCTACCCAGAAGATGAAGAATCCAGAGTAACTCCGTCAAATGGGCCTCCTGTTCAAAGCTACAGCCGCTATTACTTCAGCATTGCCCATGTATGCCCATGTTAAAAAGTGATATGTATCGATATACTGGCGATGCTAACGTTTTTGCTTGTAGCTCTGGACAGGAGGCCCATTTGACGGAATTACTCTGGATTCTTCATGTTCTAAGTGACAAAAGACTGAAAGAAAAATTTTGGACAAGATTGGAGACCCGGACCCCGTTGTCCACCCTTGATAGTGAATCGACTCGCAACGGCTGCATGAATGGTACAATCTTTTGACAGATATGTGGCTGAAAAATTGGCTAATGAGAGGCGATGTGCTTCTATTTAGTGGTATGGACATGATGAGAAATAGAAATCGGAATCGATGCTATAAAATAATCACTTGATCGCGGGCTAGCAATATTCGAATGGAATTATACAAGACAAGTCGGCAATCATGCTCTCAAATACATCGATCCGCGACACTCCCAAATATCATGGTAACTCATCAAAAATCAACGAATTGATGAGAATGGGGTTGTCTACTCAATGGAAGGATTCACGTTTTATTACCATATCGACAATGAGCTTATCAGGAAAGAGCGACACTTCATCGTCCATCAACTCTCAATACAAAATCAGTCAAGCTACTATGTATATTCCACATGATTTCTATGTTACACATTTCAGAGTTCCAACTACCATCAGAGGAATTGTCAAAATATCCGTGAGAGGATATCAGGATCATTAAAGATCCAAAGTTGCTCTCGTTTGTACATCCAATGCAGACGAGAATATGAAGATCACGAATCCAGAGGGAAAAAATTGTCCTTTCAGCTAGCTCACATCTGTCTATGGCAGACAGTGAAGCTTAAGTGGAATTGAATTTTGTTGAAACGTCTACAGATATGTGAAAGGCAACATATGACTTTCAGCTGATCTGGCAACCTATTCAGTCCAGCGATATTAATTGCCCGACGCAATCAAGCGATTCATCGCTACGAGATTGGCTTTTCTACTATTCCACGCTCGACTATCACGCATTTGACGATTTCCATTACAAATCCGATTGCGTTTGTAAGCTTCATGCACTCGCATTCAATTAGGGATGCCTCCCCTTTGATATTTGGATTGTTTTCCAAATGAAATCGAATGTCATCTGAAATATCCAAGGTGATGGTGAGTACAAAGAAGATTTCTCCTGTTTTTAATATGGAGTCGTTTTTAACAAAGAGATGGACATTTCCTCTAAAACTTCATTTTGGTCTGACGGACGAATATGACCTGAGTAATTTCCTTGATATCACTGATTGCATCCATGGACGAGATGGAAATGGAGTGATATCTGAATATGAAGGACTATCGAAGGAACAGGATGACCAAAGAGGGTATATTTGACTTTAGAGTAGGACGCAAGTGAACAGTACCACGATAATTGTATATTAGTGATTCCGCCGAAAGTATGATTTTTTGGGACCAAAATTGTCGTAGGGAACGATTTGGGTCAAAAAATTATTTCAGCCCCAGAGGAGTTTTAATGGATCGTTGCAGTTAGTTTCCACTTATTTTGGCACAAAAAGGAAGTACCTAGAGCTACGTAGCTCAAAATTGAAGCCGGACGAAGATATGTCGAGTTTAATGGGTCGTAAAGGGGGCAGAATTGACGGGGACGGAATTGACATTTCGCCTTAGAAATATTCTCACGGCTCGCCAACTAATCGGAGACTCCCTCCCGCATAGATTCGATCCAATGCATTGAAATACTCCAAGAAAATGTGTTCCACGAAGCCATTTAGCGTGTTGGGGAGGAGCACAACATGGGGACGGAATGGGCCGAAAATTTTGTACGCCATTCTGGAAACAAGTTTATGTGGTGCACCCGGCTACACATTCGAGATTTCGGCTACTGTCGCGCAAGAATTAGGTGTATTTGGGTATCTGTAAATCAACTTCATTGGTTAGAAAGGCTGAATAGTCTATCGGGAACTTCGCTGACCTAAGTAGTGTTGTGTCAGCAGTTTCGGTGCAAATCCGTCTTCAAAATGTCGGATGTCCGTGCGCGAACTGAGCAAGTAATTTTGACTCACAATGTGGTGGAATATGTTGTTCGAAGTATTACAAATTGAAGTGCATGGCTACACATGAAGGTTTTTGACCTCCTCATATGCGGTCTTTGCGAGTTAAAGTCAGCAGATATTGCTGACGTTTTTGGCATCAATCGAGAATGGATTTTACCCCACTCTCGATCAATGCACCTTTAGAGCCTCGCGTGGTTCCGAGGATGCATCTAAAGAATTTTGATGGAAAGGAATGAAAAGTAGATTTGAATGAAGATTTGTGATCGTCCTCTCTTTCTGCACATTGAGATGAGTTTTTTATCGATCGATGAGGACTAGTCCTCATCGATCGATAAAAAACTCATCTCAATGGAATGAAAAGTAAATATGAGAAATGAGAAACTTTATGAAAAAATTTGGATTCTACGCTGATATTGTGCGTGTTTCGCCCTTCTCTCATTGCTCGGGCTTTTCAAAGTGGTGGAAGAGCAAAAATGACCTTTCTCGCAAGCGCTTAACGAAGATGAACTTTCGTATATAAGGGCGTTCAAACCATCGAACGTTCGGCCACTTGAGCCGCGTGTCAGTGGTAAACTATCATTGCTCTTCCACCACTTTGAAAAGCCGGAGCAATGAGAGAAGGGCGAAACACGCACAATATCAGCGTAGAATCCAAATTTTTCCATAAAGTTTCTCATTTCTCATCTTTACTTTTCATTCCTTTCCATCAAAATTCTTTAGATGCATCCTCGGAACCACACGAGGCTCTAAAGGTGCATTGATTGAGAGTGGAGTGAAATCCATTCTCGATTGATGCCAAAAACGTCAGCAATATCTGCTGACTTTAACTCGCGAAGACCGAAAAAATTATGTCTTCATAATTTGAAATTCCTGCGAGTGATGAATACGATATCCGATCATATCGATCGAGTGTCAGAATTAATTACATACACTCCTCATATGCGTTGCAGTGAATGCAAGAGTCGAAGGTGGGTTTTCTACAGGGGACGGAATTGACATTTCGGCCCTTTATGAGGCACTACAAATTACGGGGATGTCAGAATCGACTCAAAAACTATTAACATAGTTGCGCACCAATAGAATACACCCCAGAAAATTGTTATAATGCATATTCAAGCCCTCAGAAACTTGGGGGAACTTGGGACCCGGAAAATCACATTTTCAACGAAATCACTGATATCTTGAACTATGGACAGATCTTCTTGATCTCTACATTACATAATTTTGATTCAAGCTTGAAGGGAATACAATAACCGATGCGAGTTTATGGTAATCGTGACACCGACACGCAAATGAGTATTTGCATCAAACCGCTCGTGGTTCATGCACGACTATGAATTTCAGTTGGCGAGAGTGGAATTCGAGTCTCGTCAGAGTGAAACTATCCATTCATAACTCAGTGGCTCGTGTAGGACTCATCGACAATATGTGAATCTCGCACAACTGCTTCCTTCGTATCAATTAGTGGGAACACTACCCGGTAACGGCGAGAGGACTGAAGTCCATAGGCCAATTGCGCGAAAAAGAGAATTAATGGGAAGCCATCGAACTTTAGTTAATTTCAGATCAACTTTGACTGATGACTAGAACGACAGTGCATACCATGTGACCACGATATTTTGGAAAAGATTTTGGAGATTATTCCTATGCCCTGCATCTGCGTATGTATGTTTCGTTCAAAATATCGTCATCACAAGTACCTCCAAGGAAACTTTGAAATAGTGTACAAGTTTTTCTAACTGACTGATATTAGATACGTTCCATCAAAAAATAACTAATCATGTTCTTCCTTAACCACTCGAATTTTCGTATCAATTAAATTCTCTATCTCACATCGATCCATTGATTTTACATGAATTAAAATGACCCTCAGTTATTCCATCAATTTATTAAAAGCAACTCTATTCCTCGAAAAAATTTATCCCATCTCCAACATACGATCTGCGACTCTGAATTGAGTGCATAAAAAAGACAGAACGCCCAGAAGCTTTCAACATCCGAACATCAGGATCATTATTCAAACGCACAGTGTATTTCCTCATGTGTATCCGGATCAGACCCAGTCACAACGCACAGCAGCTGTAGGTACCTACTGATGCACAAGCATTAATCTATCCTATACTTTCAAGCTACAACGTTGCCATAGGTAACGATTTGTCATAGATAGATCAGGGATATAATACCACTCGTATTTTGGAGACAGAACTATAATCAGAGATCGTCTAAGAGTATTAACATCCATTACAGCATCCACGTACCGACAATTTCGAGATCGAAGATTCATTCATTCTTAAAACATTCAAAACTTGCAATACTTGATATTTTTCGAGATTTTGCAAGATTCTTCACTACAAATGAGCCAGCCCCCCCCCCCCTTCTCAATGGTAAGAAACAAAGAACCAAGGATGTTCAAGCTGTGCTACCACCCTTATCGCCTTCGTAGAAGCAGCATAAAATATAAAAGTCGTAATCTTTGTTTTGCCCACTCATGCACTACGACTTGCTACGCGTGCGAAGCAAACTGTAAAGCCGAAGGAGAGTAATGAGGCTGTGCAGACTCGAGCTCAGAACTCAAGTCTCGTACCACCTCCTGCCTACAGTGTACATTATGCATACCTACTGTAAGGGTAGAGGTAGAGACTTATTCGGACTCTACGGACTTTTTGCGTCTCTCTTTCTGTTTCTGTTTTGAGTTGAGATGTTGTGTGTTATCTCAGACATGAGCCTCAAAAAGATCTCGTGAATGTGTCATTTTTGGCGCTAATGGGATTCATCTTGCGTGAGACTATGTCCGTTCTCGTTGACATGTGTAAATGTTAGTTTCTTCTCGACAATCATGCTGAAAACAACTTACTCACAATCAGTGTAATCTTGTAATTCTTTTCGGAAAAAGAGTCCCAATTCAAATGGATTCATTTGACCATTATTTGACCTTATCAAATCTTCATCATTATAATTTCTGAGATTTTTTTCCACTTGAAATTGTAATGGGAGATAAGGAAAGGACATGATACGATTTAATGACCGTATCTCTCAGTGAAAAACTAATTCACCACAGTCGCGAACAATTGCATTTGCCATTTGTATTCATGATCATCCCGCATTGATCACAGCGTTACAATGCGGTTACAGAATCTCTATGCAAATGCACATTGAGCACTACGGTATGCAATTTGACAGAACCAGCAAGATGACTGACAATGCGCAACGATATCGACAGCAACACTTGCCTAATTATGGATAGGCATGGAGAGTGAGAGAGCATAGAGAACTGCTGCTATCGTCGCTTTGAAAGCATATGCCGGTTCTATGTTGCAACCGTATCGTGAGGCCTATTCAAAATTAATGATGCAATCAACGGGATTAGCATTTCACAAGCGCGGATAGTTGAGCATGCAAAGATGAGAAACATCGAAAAAGCCTCCAATTGCGCCTCGATGCTAACACAGAATGCGTGTCACTTGCATTCATCTGGTACTGGTTTCGATCAAGCGAGCGGATTTGACAAATTTATTAATTATTCAACTTCGCATGATTTCATGGAAAATTTGGATGTCAATCTATTTCTACCCATCTTCTAGAATATTGGAATTCCTTCATCATTCTCTGGGTTCCTCTGAATTAAAGTCATTAAATGCACTCATACGTTAACAAATAGAAGAAAATGACGAGGACTGCGCGAATAAAGAAGTTCCCATGACATATGCAATCGAACCCTCGTGACAATTTTTATCAGAAGTGAATCATTTGGTGAATAAGTGACCTACACAGGAACTGTTGAAGGTCAAAGTTTCATTATCTGATTTCGGTATATGATTTTTCCATGTGGCAGCTAGATATTGAATTGAAGTACATTCATGTATGTGCGATCAGTTGTGGTTATGATCCAGAAGAATGCTTTCTTGGAACGTAACCTAACTTGATACGAATTGCACGCGCAACAACATGAAGATTTTCTCAGCAGTATCTTTCTCGAATGTACTACACTTCTATTACCATAATACCTTTTCTAAAGCTATTTTTGAGTATTTTCTGCAGTTTTACAGTGTTAGGTACAGTCTGAACCGCAGAAACCACCCAAGAGAACACTTATACAACTTTGTATTGGTGTCGGTTGAGAATCGAAACAAGATCCGCTACGTTGAAGAAACAAGTCTTCATCTGTGAATATCCTCGAATCACCATCGATTCTTTATGCCTACTAAAAACTCTTCCGGAAAGGGCTATGGAATGATCATGACAGAATTGTTCTAGCAGTTCTATTTTGATCAATTCAGATCATCCCAATTGTTTCATAGGGTTCAAAATGTGATGCAAAAATTTTATGACTCTACGAATGAATCTAGATCTGTTCTCAATCTACAAGAAAGTAATATGTCAATGAAGTTGCGTTCGCTACTGATCCTTAAAATTGATGAATATTGAAAAGTTTTTGAGTGCTAAGCTGACTTGTCATATTTCATAGATCATGGCTATCATCCCAGCATGAGACTTGCGCATTGAACTCAAAGCTTGGATAATCATGCACAGAGTCCACCACAGCTTCAAATTCAAAAGTCTTAGCCCTTGACACGGGAAACCAGGATTAGATTATCAGCAGGCACTGTTGTCGAGTCTATTAATACTTTTTCGGTGATTTAAAAGTTGTGGAATTACCTAAAACTGTTGGTAACGCAACGCAATATAACCTCGAGCAAATTCAATGTGGAAGCGTTATCTTCTTTACACGAATTCGACAACTGTAATTTCACACGTCACATTTTTATGGATTAACAATGAGATTAAACCGCAAATTTGTAGAAATTCACTGATTGGACTCATTTTCCATTAATTGACGCGAAGGCAGTGGTGAAAAGAAAGGATAATCATGGGTTCCTCCTCCCTCCCCCTCAAAAAATTTATATCAAATTTCAGCATCATTAATGGCTTGAATCCATACTTTCCAAGGCCTCGGTTTATTCCAGTCATTCATCACTAATCCTACAGCATTGTATCCAAATTCTCCTTGTATCTCAATTCTTCATACTCAGGATTCATCCTCCTCCGTTTAGCACCTGGTTTAGCGTAAGCTATTTGATCATCTCATAACCATCTGAATACATTATTAGTATGGTTTCTATGGATTTGAATAGGATTTATCGAAATCTGTTAGAAAATGCAGATGCCGTGTATGGATGGTCTAAGCCCCTCTATGCATACGGACAAACACATGTACACGTGATACTATATGTAAGCATGTACTACACATACAGCAGCTCAACACTCATCTCTACTGCAATTGATTTCACTTAGTTGGTTGGGAAGCAACAGCTCCAGAGAACTCGGTAACGAGCTCCCAAAACCAGAGTTTCCAAAGCGACAACACGGCAATGTCACATCGTACGTTTTGCTCCTACTATGCGCAACGGCAAACATATTGGAATTGATAGAGTGATGCTAGGGCCAAGCTCTTGGCTTTCATGTGCCAAATAGGATCTATTTTGAGAGAGATTTGTTGTGAAAACTTTCACTTACAATAACCGAGTGCATTTATGTATATAGCCGCAACCTGGTCCGTGACAACAGATTCATGTGTCAATGTGGAAGTAACCAAGTTAATGATCTAAATTTTGATTATCAATGGAATCTTTGCTCTCTCAATGGCAATTGATATGAGAGAATGAAATCTAACCACTTCTCGATTGCTAGGAAATTTCATCGCCTTATGTAGGAAAATCTTGGAAAGTATGGAGAGCAGGAGTGATATGAGGAAATCTACAGAACCTTTTAACATTTAGTGTACCATACAGTATTTTGATGAGATCGGGACTTTCACGCCCTGGAAAAATGTTTTTCAGATGGTTTCTATAGTTTCTAGGATGGTACTCTATCGATTTTTCATGACACGTGTGTAGTGCTCTTGATACAAATTGAAATATCGTCGAATTTCGTACTTTTTCAGTGTAACTGGCGCGTCTTCCGAATCTTTTCGGCCTCTGGAGAAAATAACAAGGTCTCGAACAATCTGAAAAAATTCCATCTGACTCTTTGAACCTGATATCATCATAAGAGATTTGTTCTAATAGCGACTCAGATGCCTGGTCAGAGTCGTGCTCCCATGAAAAGTGTAACTCACTTCTTGGAAAATACTCAGTTCCTCCACTCTTTCGCATGTAAAGAAAATAACATTCGAGCTAGGATGAATCGAGTGGTGGTAAATTAGAGTTAAAATAGACAATCAAAATGCTTTTTCGTTTGGCAGCGACACATTATTGTGGCCGAAGATCTGTGACGTTGAACTTGCAAAATTTGTCGCGCCCAACGCTCCAAAAAAAGACATAAACCTTCGTTACTCGAACAATGAGCAGATGTCGCTCCCAAATCCTATTGCTCATTTTACTTTGACGTATGATGAATTATCATACACTCCAACGGGGTGCCTATAACGATTGTTATTTGAGGGAGGAGCTCGGGAAACTTGTTCAGACTCCGAAAGATGATTTTTCCGGTCGAAAAAGATGAACGTAACGGATCTGAATTACAGCTGTCGACTTTGTATGTACTTCTTACACCATTTTCACACTGCAAACTTATCATAATTAAAGTGGGAAAGCTTTGGAAAAGCAAAAATTGCGTATACCTCCGACAACTCTGTGAACGCGGAAAAAATGGTAGTCGATGAGTATAACGGAAAGAGACTCAATTCTGGGAATGGAATTCGATTAAACGTGCAGCAACATCTTTATCAACCATCACACTGCACTATTCACGATCCATCCATGTGAAAAGCCTCTAAAAGTGACAAAAGCGTAATAGACTAATTAAACCTCATTGTTCTCAGAGGATTAACATCTTTCAAAAATGGTGGGCACAACGTTTTTTTCTTCGCTTTTATTAAACTCGACCGCGGCCGGGCGGAATCTTGTCACCGAATTCTTTGTGTGAGCGCGTCAATGATTTCTTATCGCGTGCATTCGTGTGAGTTTCGAGCTCTGCGCGTTTCAACATTGTGTGAACGCAAAATGGGTTACTGCGCAGCGTCGGACCTCTCTCTCTTTCTCATTGCATATTTATCCGCGCGATCAACAAGCGAGCCTCGCTTTCACTTGCTTTAGAATATTAGAATACACAGACATAGAAGGAATAGACTGCGGGTCCCGTATCCTCGCCGTGGCCATCGAGCTCAATGAGAGCGAGAGAGACAACATGCTCTAAGACACACTCTCTCGGTCTCTCTCTGTAAGAAATAATTGGAATAGTGAGAAAAGATGCAAAAATAAAAAAAAAGTATCATCAGATAATCATATTAATATATATTCCCAATTTTTGACAAAAAATTCTCAATTTCTGCAATTTTTCCTTTACCATTTCGATGCAATTAGTTAATCTGAACAAAAAAATATTCCTGTCATTCGTCGAAAAAATGGATATTTTCCTGGTTCAGAGGCATTTCAATGAGAAAATTCAGAATTTGACCCCGAAACAATGTACCCACTCTCACAGAATTTCACGAATGAGTCTATGAATTTGTTTTAGAGGCACTTCTTGTAGTTTTGGAAAAAATGTCGTGTGGGCACGGCGAGCCGACGAGTGGGGGGGGGCTGAACCAGAAAATGAATACGGTCGAAAAATTCCTTTTTTTTCTAAATCGACTACGGCATCGGTTCTAAATTAAAACACCCATGAATATCATTCTCCAGTCCCCTCCCCCCGGGCTTTCTTAGGCCAAAATTCAAAATGAGGTTGTTTACACCCCTTAAGAAGAATCACAACTTCTTTGGGAATTGATTTGGATCACAAAATCTTTACATTGGAACTACAGTTATCAATATGTCGAGTACCATGAGTTATAGTTACCCAGAAAACCAGTTTTCTTCTTATGTTGCCAAACGTACACGTCCCCAATCTTCAGTTTTTTCATGTAGTTGATGATGCCCGGAGCTTCGAGCTTCATCTCCCCCAAGTTCTCAAGTGTAATTGCTTGTTTCGAAGGATTTTTTGTAAATTTGCAACGAGAATTGAGCATGTCGAAGCCCATGCCCATTACTCCAGAGAATCGCGCTGCACCTTGTGCTCCTTCGAATTCCTCTAGTTTAAATTCAAACTCACACATTTCTAGAGCTATCTTGACACTATTGCTAAAAGTTTGAACAGCGAGGCCGACTTTCATTTTTTCATTCTCGAAATAAACATGTTCTTCTGTTAACTTTGTGGCTAGATGAAAGCCTCCCTGTTTTTGCCGTTTGACAAGGGCGACAAAGTATCGCCAAGATATTACATACCCATCTCCATCGATAATATCATTGTTAGCAACGGTGCCTCTTACTAGCTTCATCATGTGGCATAGATCGAGAGTAGCAGTGATAGGAGTATTTGAGACTGGATGCATGAATATTGCAGGAGAATGATGTTTACCATAGATAACAGCGCCAAAATTCTCAACTATGATAATGTTGTTGGACTTTCCATCAAAAGTAATATTTTTTATGTGGATTTCGTAATGGCGGCATTCGCACAAGATTTGACGTAAAATTTTGCTCATGTCTTCTCCTGTCAGTGAATCTATCAAATAATATGCAATGACTATCTTGAAATGCGCGTTGATGCATACTAACATGAACATCAAGGCTTCGGAAACCACCGGCGCATCCGCGGAATTTTCCTCGCTACCACGGCCTAGATCTGTGAAACCTTCAAATATTTTTTCATTTCCATCCTCCTGCACATGCTCCTTCATCGACATTCCATCAGCAACCGAGTTGAACACCAATTTTTTGCCTGATGTCGCAATGCTGCTATCATTTTCATGATGTTTGATTAGCCGCTGCACACTCTTCAACGATTCGTGGGAAATTCCAGGTTGAAAATTGTAATGTTTGAGCCATTTGCGCATAGTCGAGGGATGCGGTAAAAATTTCATAAAACTGTTGCGAACAAAGTCGTAGGCACTAGGCGAGTAGAAATGCAGTGTCATGGCGAAGCTCCTCATTTCTCCAGGAAATTTTGTGCATTTCTTGCACTGCCATATGGCCTCCATGAGTATCTTGACTCCCGGCGACAGACATTTCTGGAAATACGCAAAAAAATTCGGGTTATAAGGGCATATTATGTGTTATGTGAGCCTGGTGTAGTATCATTTATGACCGTAAGGACAAAGGCAAATTGACAACTAGTAATGCAAATTGGAAATCTGTTGTGTTTGCGTATCACATTCGTGCAAAAGTATCGACTTGACATTCGTGAAAAGCGCGGTGATCTTTTATTTCATGAATATTATTATTCTGACACTCGCACATTGTTTCCTCGCGCACAACGATGATTCTAGCGTGGAATTGGCAATAACACTCTCTCAAAAAATTTCGCATGACTTTGAAAAACTTAGTGCATCGCGCTTATATGATATTCTATTCAATTCTCGACATTTCTAAATCAGCTATGGACGATCAAACATGCCGATTTTGATCGATTTGGCAATTGCTCAAGGATAGGGTAAGCTAATCGTAATCAAAGTAAATGCAAATTATTAGTGTTATTGGAGATAGTGAGATTACCGTGACTGATTCAGCTTCCTCTCTAATTATTAGTTTGCGACTTGTGAGATCCATTATTACGCCAGTGAGACTATCAACTTTTTTTCGAACGTTTCTGGCTGCGAGCTGTATTACGTAATAGTCTAGTTTTTTGATTCACAAACTTGAGAAAAAGATTCCATTTTTCGTCACTGGTGAAATCGTCCCTGCTAATGTAGTCATACCCTCGACCTACGCGTATTTGATAACTCTGTGGATTGGCTTGCTTTGCTGCAGCTGGCGGAGTCATACAGGCTCTCTTTGATTTTGAACTATTCGGTTCAATGGTTACGTCGCTTTTCCTGCAAATGTTCCAAAAGTTATTGGCACATAGGCAAATAAAGTACTTCGCGTGGGTGCTATGAGACATGTGAATCGAGCCATGCAAAAAGGGACCTAAGCGCCATTTTTTGCAAAATTGAGATAAGGTGATATTATCACTCTTTGAACATTCCTTTATCACCTGCATATGAAATCTTTCCGATATGACTAATTCCTGAGATCCCATCCATGCAAAAAGGGACCCAAGTACAGGATATGGGGCCCTTTTTGCATGGATTGATACGAACCTGCAAAAACTAATACCCACGCACTATATCATCACATCCATCACTCACACAACTGATCGATATGATTCTTGGCGCCAGTTGGTCGACGAGCTGAATGTTTATATTTCGCGACACTTCGAATGATGTATAGGTATAGATATATACTCTCCGCTTTAAACTCGACTCAATCTTGAAATGATCGAAAAGCGCTGTCGTATCTAGTGTGTCAACCGATAGCTCTGCAGGTGTTTGTTTTGTCTTGATTTATAGTGTGTAAATGGATTGTGATAGTAATAACGATGGCAAAAAACGGAAAAATCGTGGCAATCCGTTATCTTGGGCACGGAATGAGAGAAAAAGATCAAAAACGTGTGGCGAGCCTTTCTTGAATAGCCAAAAGGAATACATTCCAGGGAAATGTGTAGCGCAGGAATGCGAGTGAGTATTTGCCCGATGTCTACAACAAGTGAATTTTCTTCAAAAGCGTTCAGTCACTATAATTTCTAATGTTTCCAGTTGCCGGAAGGAATGTTTTGAGCATACGCCATTAGAACAGTCACAAGAAGCGCTCCAAAGGCTGTTGTCACTCAGAACAAAAAATGAACAAGACATATTTCTGCAAAATTTGATCAAATGTAGTCTGCCAAATCGACGCAGATCGAAATCGAGCAAGCCAAGTACAAGGTCAACGAACAAGTATCATATAATCATCGGCGGTATCACAAAAGAGGTATGTCGACAAGCGTTCATGTCCACTTATGGTATCTCCATCAAACGTTTGAAAAGATTGAACAAGCTTGCTAAGTTAGATGAATCTCCAAAAGACAAGAGAGGGAAGAGCAAAAAATCAAATACTATCTCGCCTCAAATTTTGTTAAAGATAGACAATTTCGTCAAAAGTTTCCCAACTGAAGAGAGTCATTATTCTGGCAAAGTTATGAGATATTTGGATGAAAGATTGAATGTCAGGGCACTGTGGGAAATGTATTGTGAAAAACATCCCGATAGTAAAGTAGGGCGCTCATTCTTTTTCCGATACTTTGCGGATAATTTTGACTTGAAGTTCGGCCAGCCTAAAGTAGATTGCTGTTGTATTTGTGAAACGCTACGAACAAAGTTAAAAAATTCTCATATCAGTGATGCAGCAAGAAAAAGAACTGAGCTAGAATTGAAACAACATCAAGAGGAGGCTGCAAAATTCTACAGGAAATTAAAATCTGATGCGCAAAATGAAGACCCTACGGTGGCTGCTCTATGCTACGACTACATGCAGAATTCGAGTGTTCCAATAATCCCAGTCCAAGAGTCGTACTATTTACGTCAAGTCAATGTCAGTATTTTCTGCATTCATAATATGAAAGACAATACAGCCAAATTTTATGTTTATCATGAAGGACAGGCAAAAAAAAGTCCTGATGAAGTTTGTTCTTTCTTGACAGATTATGTCGAAAATGAGTTGTCAGATGATATCGAAACACTCCTTCTACACGCCGACAACTGCTCTGCTCAAAATAAAAATCATAGTTTATCGAAGCTTTTGGCCGCTTGGGTTGAACGAAAGAAGTTTAAGAGAATAGAACAATATTTTCCGATCAGGGGTCACTCTTTTCTACCATGCGACCGAGACTTCAGTATGGTGAAGAGAAAGTTGAAGAAGATTGATAGAATTTACTCTGTCAGACGAATTATGCAGGCTATCATCCAGAGTAGCCATAGTTCTAAGTTTCAAGTCAAGTTGGTGACTAGCCATGATATCATCAATCATAAAGAATGGTGGTCTCAACATTACAAGAAGAATGTCATTTCAGTCGAAACGAGGGGAAGAGGAGTCCAGAAGAAAGACAAAGTCCATTTTTCAATCTCTGAATATTTTCATTTCGTTTACAGTTCAGAGATGGTCGGGACTGTAGTCGCAAGTGTTTCTATCGGCGGGACTTCTGTACACACGTTTCACATAAGAAAAAATACAAGTCTAGAGCTGCCCAAAGAATTGGCTTATGCAGAAGGCTATGTGCAAATCAAGGAATCAAAAATCAACGACATCAAAAAATTAGCAAGTTACATACCCGAACAGCATCTTCCTTTCTACAATATTTTGATCAATTGGCCAACCAAACCTGACTTGGGGGATGAAATTGATGAAAGTGCCTAAATCCGAGTCGCAGAGGCAACATTTCGGCTCTTCTCCAGATTATAAGAGATCCGCAAGTGATTCCAATGACAGAATTACTTTCTATTTGTAGATGTTCATTCTTTGTAAGAATGAGAAAAATCAAATCCTTGATGTTACGTGATTAGAACGCTTAAGACATGTCTAGAATCCATAATATTTACAAATTTATGAATGTTATTGTTACATTATTTAGATAGTTAAGATGGTTTTGTTCGTTGTAATAAACTCATTAATTCCATTCGAAAAATTTTCAGTCAATCCGAGCAAAAAGGTACCCAAACCTCGCTATAAAGTCATGATAATCATCAAGATATGGTTTGAATCTGATAATTCCAAGTTTCGTAGTGCCTTGCTACGAAATAATAGCTTTTTAGAAGAATGCATGCTAAAAGGGACCCAAGTCCACTCCAGTTTTCATTAAAAAACAACTCTGCAGAACGCCCTCGGTCAAAAAATGAAGAAGATTATGGTACATACTGATAAGAAGTATGTGTATGTTCATTGGCGTTGGAAAATTGTAAATGGTAGAGATGCAAGACAGTCTTTTTCGTTTTCCCAACAATTTGTTATTTGCACGAAGGTCCCTTTTTGCATGGCTCGATTCATGTATGAAGCTTTTGAATTCAATTTATAGAGAAATTGATGTAATCTCATTCACGATCATTCACGATCAGCCAAAAAGGACTCCATACAGACAATATGCAAAGTTTGAACAGGGAGGACAGTGACATTCTTGATGAGTGTTTATTGAAGATCATTATAGTAAGAAAAGGTACTAAAAATAGAAATTGATCCGGGAAGAGGTTACAGGACACAATTTATCGGTTGACGATTCCCAGGAGCGGAAAGTACCAAATTTCTATGCGTAAAATCCACGTGGCTCGATGTAAACCCTATTGAAGGTCAAATTCTCACTTTTTTCTCACGACTGACGGCGAATTAGTTTCCATACATTCTTCAAAATCTTCCCAGCCGTCATCATCTTCATGGTATCGAAAGATAGACTGACATCATCAATGTTGTCTATTTTAGGTTCATGAAGATTTACTGCACTTGAGTGATCTACAAAATCAGTGTGATTTTCATTTCTTTGAAGCGTAATCTCGCCAGGCATGGATGAGATTTTAACGAGTCCTTCGTCTCCTCGTGATACGTCGTTTTCATCATTCAAAAAGACTCCCTCGCTGTGGCTCGAGTCACTATAATATGGAAATCAAAGTGCTGTCTTCTTACGGCTCTAATACGAAATCAGTAGTCTATTGCAATGATCTCCTGCAGCATATTACAATAATTTACGGTATTTAATTGAAGACTAGGCTACTTAACGCCTGCTTCGTATGATGATAATTTCATGAAAGCACTATAGTGAAATGCTTACATTTTCTGAGTTCAATAGTAAATGAGTCATGGTCAACATTAGGAGCCAAACGCGATAGGTTTTCATGAGATCGAGTTTTTTTGCTTACTGGGGATTATTCTGTTCAGAGTTGTCAAGGGAAATGATACTGGGGACAGCAAACTTTTCCAGCTTCCGTCGTTCTATTACACTATCTTGTCTATTTGCCGCTTCAAAGTCGTCCTTTTGGAAGTGATCACTGCATATTCTCGCCCATCTCGAGACATCATCATCACTTCTACCGATGGCTCTGAGCCAAAGATTCCTAGAACCCTGTGAGGATGGGATCCTGGAAACCATTGCAATAACTGATACTCGACCCGACGACGGGAGCTTGGATGAAAATCACGGAACTTCTGGTTTCCGCATTTTCTACAACTCCACTATTGACCGAGCCGGAGGAAAGTACTCAGAATCACACCACAAATGTGGTAAGTGTTTGAGCTATTTCCCTTCGCAGCTGTGAGTGCAAGAAGTCAAGAAAGAAGAAAATGACATAGCGTCGTAGAAACCACGAAAAAGTGCACACAGTCAAGTTCCCATTAATTAACGAGTTTTTTTATCGGTAAGTGAAATTCACAAGTCGAAGAATTGAGCTCTCCATCGAGACGCTCATGCTCGCGCTCATGCTCGCGCTCATGCAAACTTTTCTATAAAACTCATCAAACAGCATATACAGCTCGAATGAAGATTTCGGGTGGTATGATCTGAAGAATTCTGAGAGTTCATCAGCAATAATCTCAATTCATAACAAACCGTCCCCGAATACGCATCAAGTATGAGCAGGCTAGCGGAGATTGTATCAAAATAAATCGACACTTGGCACATGAATAAAGGCTTCCAGAAATACTATTTTCGCACCCACTTAGAAATACTTCAAAATTGAATGATTATACTTACGGGTGGAAGGATCTCTCTTCATCTCTAACAGACTGTCGAATTCCGCAGAGAAAACACCTGTAGCCCATACTTGCCGAATACCACACAGTAAACAAACAAAACTCACATATGCATGCTGTGTACAGACTTCTCTCGAATATTCCTCGAATAATATTCCGACTGAGTAACACAAGACACTTATCTTAAGATACACGAGGAATAATTATTCACAATTCACTAAACCCTTTCTACGTTTCGTATAGCTCAATATTAATTGATGACATCGCACGTGCAAAATAGAGCCGCCAGCACAAAAGAAGCTCGGAGTGCATCGAGTGCAACGGATGAACTTGACCTCTGCTTCAAACGTGTTGGCTTGTCCACCTCCCGCATGGTAATATTACCGACCTGATCGTCGATTATTCCCAAGCGCGTATTGAGTACGAATACATTGCTTTCATGCGGCTATGACTAAGGTTGTAAGTGTACACGAAATGAACCATTAAAACCTGGTCTCAATATTGGTAAAATAAATTATTCCTTGACCTTCTCGTCTGAATTATCCATGGATATTAACATGGGCAATAAGAAAAAATATTTGTCATAACTTTCATGTATAGTTGTGAGGAAAAATCTGGAAAAATCAAATAAATACTCGAGTACCCCAAAATGTGATACAAATGGGATTGATGACATGATCCTACTTTTGACAAATCTTACTATGAGAGACGTGTGAATGATCATTTCCAATTGGTAATTTGAATATTTTTATGCAATTATCGATCGTAATTCAATTCATGATTTTTCATTCCTGAACTGCCAAAGTTACTTCGTGGAAAGGGGATTAATCAGAAGACTGATGCATATTCATAAAAAATTAAACACATGCACAAAATTGACGTGAGGGTGAATATACCTTTTCTAAATTGAATAAAGTTATCCATACGGACATACCTTCCTACGGAGATTTTCATCTCATTGCGAGGATCTGTTGACACATCTCGAGCGATCTCGTATAAAAATGCTGCAAAATTCAAACAACCAATTTTTCAGATTCACATTTTTTTTAAAAGCAGATCATTGTTATGTATTGTACTTTGATTCTCATTTGCTGCTATTGGAAAGATTCCATCATTCAGGAGAAGTTCAACCGGAGTATTATGTACACTTGGCGACAAGGAATTCTTTGCAGAACGCGGAGAATACTCGCATCCCCGATGACGTCACTTCCGGTTTTTCGGAAATAAGTTAAAAAATGTTTGTTTACTTTTTATCACCCGAGGAGGTAAGGTAGAAAATGATTTTGTTGGTGCTTTCATTCGAGTTTGCTTTGGTTTACTTTTTTGCCATGCAGTGACGAGCAAGTTATTTGAAATGTCACGAGATCTTTTTGGATTCACGTTTGAGGGAGAGATTGCAGTATTCGATTGATTGATAATGGCAAATGAAAAAGCTTCCACCAAACTCCAATCGAATACACGAACAACCGTATTTTGCTTTATCAGAAGCACAGAATTTTGAATTTCTGAGAACTAGAGATTTCATCGCTCCCAAAGTAATAAAGCCAGTAAAGTCGTGTGAATTCTCATAGGGGGTTTACGTGAACGTTATAACAATTTGAGATAGTCCCTTTGACTCGAGGATAATTCAGTAGAAAAAATGAGATGAAATTAGGACAAGTCATGAAGTTTTCCAAATATGATTGTATGATAATTTGATAAAGTCAAATCAAATCCTAGAAGAAGATGCATTTTTTTTGGATTCGCAAATGAGATTTTATGGACAAGTCATGAAGTTTTCCAGATATGATTTCATGATGATTCAATAAAGTCAAATCAAATTCTCGAAGAAGCTGCATTTTTTTGGATTCGCAAATGAGATTTTATGATACTCTTTTTACAAAGAAAAGAATTTGAGGAGGAATTATATGTTATCAAATGAAAAGATTTGGTACTCCCGTATTGGGAAAAAATACACAAACATCCCAAAGTAATTTTCCGAGCGTGATTTAGAAAATATGTAGGGATTTATTCAATCTTTGCAGTTGTGCGCCCACGAACGATGGAAAAATACACGACATTGGACAGTAGACCTAATTCAAACATTTAACAAATTCGAGTTTCATCGTAGCACGAAATGCCAAATATGTCCTCTATTGGCTTGTTCTGATTGGAGAACCGGTGAAGCTTCCGACAGGGCACCGAGAATAAGCTTGATACTGACTGACCACCAGTGAAAAAACCACACGTCATCCGTGACGTGCTAGTATGGATTTTCGTAACTGGAGAAGAATAATCAAGTCAAACGAGTGTCAAAACGAGAAAATTTAACAAGTCAATCATTGCTCGTTATTTCAAAGATGCTGTTGAATCAAACTTACGGTGCAAAGTATAATTGATTCTGCATAGCAGCTGAAGTGTCTCAACAAAAACGGACTCCTCTCGCCAACGCCTAACATGTTTTGATTCAAAATAAGCCTCTTTGATGTTGCCAGTAAGTCTGACTTCGTATCTGATAATTTCCTCTTTAGATCAGACTTCGAGTTTACATGCTCTGTAAATAATTGTTGGCCGTGGCTCGTTCATTTGTCTGAAACAAATTCGTATGCACAATATATAGTTCTACCTCATGAACAGTTAGCACAAGGTAGGACTGAGTTGGCCTAGGAAAAGAATCAGGACGTTCATGAGAAGCCATCATCCTACCTCCTGACTCGTATTGACTGAATGAAGATGGAATCTATACAAGAAATTTCTGCTGCCAAAACGTTCCATATGGTCACCAGTACACCAAGTGAAAATTCCATCGAGACAGGTACAGTCTACACTGGCTGTACTCTGTCGAGTGGCAAGGAGTTGGTCCCAATTTCAACATTAGATTGTTAGGTTGACTCTGATTGATCACTTGATGTATCTGTAAAAAATCATTCATGCTATCAGTGCCAGTTGGAGATTTTGCATTTACTCAACTCTGTTGGTTCATCAAATAATCACCTTAACAAGTGCCTTAGCTTCAATTATACCAGCATTTTGATATTTATTGTACTGCACTGTGGCCCACCGATACTTTTACACATCTCTTCAGTAGAATAAAGTTTGAGAGTATAAACTATAACATATCCAATAGTTCATTCAGCGTAAAGGACCACAGCAGCTCAAGAGCGTTGCCTGAAATTATTGATGGTATCCCTTACAATTCAATCTTGAACCAAATATACATTTCTGATCGCTCCTCCAAAATTTACCTTAGCTTTTTAAAACGACATTACCGGGATCTAAAGTCTTACTACAAGGGAAGATTTCTGCACACGTTGAGACATAAAAGCAAATCTGATCCACATCAAGTCCTTCATATACTGATTCCAACAACAATGAGTCATTGACAGACTAGATAATGATGAGCTGAAGCTTCTGCCAGCATGACTGCCTGCAGGCATACATTATCAAAGTGTTTCGTAGTTCAGTGTGGACATTTTCTGTGATTCTTTCTAGTTTCCACAACAAGGCCAGAGCAATCTTCACTTCAAATAGATCTAGTAATTGAATCACTCTTTCAATCTTTCCCCCTGAGGCTTTTCATCTTCCAGATTCTAATGTTCAGAGTCGAAAACTGAATCACTCTCACATTCGATTCTTGAGGACATGACACGAATGATCAGTCTTGAAATTATGGGGGGTGGTAAAACCTGGTGAGGTCTTGTTCAAATTTCCTGCATTGACACTGTAGACACTGGGCAACTGTAAGGTTAGTGACACGCGGTAGAATTTATCATTATCTTCTTGATCTTTGTATGAAAGAAATTAGAATCGAGCTAAATCAATTCACATGTTGTTCAAGTAGAACAAATTAATGGGTAAGTACTCCCTTGTGTGCGTGTGCATGTGTGTGTGTGTTGTGTGTGTGTGTGTGTGTGTGTGTGTGTGTGTGTGAGAGAGAGAGAGAGAGAGAGAGAGAGAGAGAGAGAGAGAGAGAGAGAGAGAGAGAGAGAGAGAGAGAGAAAGAGACTCAGCTAATGAGAGAAGTTTGATCAAAACCCACCATTCTCTCCTTTACTTTTTTCTTGTGCTCGTAAACTATAACAAGGTGCGAACTGCTCAGTTGTCTGCCTCAATCAAATGGTCCATAATGACAGCGTAGAGATGAATCCAGAGGAAGGACTGATAGGTTATGTTTTTATGCTTTTCCCATCCTCCCCTCAAATTTGTCCAACTAGATAGTTCCTCCACATTTTTTCAAATAAGCTACTCTCACTGATATCGCGCAGGGGTCTTGGAAGAATCGTTACAAACAGCGAATGAACCGATATGATGAATCGACTATTTACATGCTCAGCGCTTTAAGGCTGGCTGTAGCAGACTACAGATCTCAGTCTCGCGTGGTCAAGGCTAGTCAAGGCCAAAGACGATCTGAGAGGGGGATCGTTCATTCGGTATCTTCTGCTATTTGTGCCAATAAACTTTATGAATAGAATCATTTATAATGACCTGGGCCCTCGCAGGTTCACGCAGAAGAATTGGAGAAAAGCGGAGTCGGTGTCAATGTGTGTTGAGGATTAGGTAGCCTCTCAAGCACATCACCGGATTCACAGAAGGAACTCAATAGAAATCCCTGAACATCTCACTCACCTTGTTCAAATTTCACTTGAGGTATGAACGAAAGTATAGTATACTTACTCTGTTACCATTAATTTTTTTGAGAAAAATGTTCATATTCGGTACCAAGGTCTCCTGCATTAAACCTGTTTGTGCTACATCAGCTAATCTATCTTTCAAATATGCTTCTCTTTTCCAGCTTGGAAAAGAGGATTAAATGTAAAAATTAAATTGGAATTGGGAAAATTTAACTCAGTGGCCTGGTGCCTTTTGGAGAACCTTGGACGGTTCGAAGAGTAACATCACAAATGAGAATCTCTCTTACCAGAGCTATAATAATAGAGTTTCATCCAAGTATGCAACAACCAACGAATGTTATGTGAGCTCACTTGCAATCCTTGGAGGTATTCCACTTTTCATCCAATAGTATACATTCTAGGAAACCTCCAAGTTGAGAAGTTGGAAGAAGTGATGAGATGAAAAATTTGTTGAACTGAGTTGTAAGCAGTGTTGAGAGGATGGATTTTATCGGCTTTTTCTCAAGACAGTGAGCCAAGAAGACCAAGTAAAGCTTTTAACTTCCATTGACACTAGATGAGTGTAATTGAACCAATTTTTATAGTCACTGCTTTCATTCTCCCTCTCCAAGATTGCTTGAACAGTCAAGTATCGACTGAGATTTGAAATCAAATGATTTTTAAAACCGTCTTCTTTGTCAATGCCTCAAAATATTCTCTTCCACAATGCAGTATTGTTTCAGCTAGTTGGCTCATTATTCGTTCAGAATATTAACAAGATAGCTCGTCCAATTGCTACCATTAATAAGGATATAGTCTACAAAGATAACTAGAGATTACGAGCATAAAACATTGAAGACCAATGAAATTTGATTATACAGATCATGATTGGAATTACTTGAAAGTGCAATGAATTGAACAAATTGACATTGTAATAGATTTTTATTCATTTGACAAAACAAAATTTATGTCGAGTTCAACATTTAAAAGTACATAATATCTACCAAACTATATCAAAGAGAACCAATGCAGTGGCGTAAACTAAACAACATATCAATTCTTTGAGCAAACTTTGCTCCAAAATTCAAACTATAATGGTTTCAACTAGGAATAACAGATATGAATTCATTATACAGACTTGACGACAAAATTTGAATTTAAAGAACAAACTTCACAACAGAATCTGAACTCATTGAACAGAATCAACAATGGAATTCAAAAAGAAGCAACAATCAAAATGTGTGTTTACCCGAGCTAGCCTAAGCAGCAATTTTGTGCAGGATTGTTTCCTTGCATCTGCTCAAGAAATTGATGTTTGGTAAGCCGGATCCTGGTCTAGCAAAATCAATGATGAAGTGCATCTCTCGTAAAATGATGAGGGTTTTCAGGGACCAGTTCAAGAGACTGCATCTTGGATTCTCATGGAGATCTTGTTGTTTTCTGTTCCATGTCCTCCTGTGCGAATACCACAATTTTTTAACAGCGAGGCCTGGAACAGAAGAAGAAAAGTTTCTATTTAGTATGATACAAAGTAATGCCTTTGATTGCGTAAATAGTAAATAATCAAGAATGGTGTAATTTCGAGCCGCAAAAATCGGGATTCGCCGGCACAGTATTAGGGGATGTAAAAAATCGAGAAAATTTCAAATCGAGATTTCGGATTTTGGACTAATTTCAAGAATTACTCACCTGTCAGTAGAACTCCGAATCGGAGAGTTGCCATGTCCGCTATCCTTTCAAACGCTGCCTCGCGCTCCCGAGTGCACCGGTAATGGATATTTGCAGGATTGTATACAACCACTGCTGTGAGGGTTTGCTGAATAATTGCCTTTTCTAGAGCATAGTCCCCCTCCCTGGGGACCCTGACTGCCCTTGCTCTGGCTCTCGGAGCTGCGGCCGCTGCTGCTGCTCTCATCGGCGCTCTGACAGCTGCTGCTGCTCTCATCGGCACTCCTCTGATGGGTCTCACCACGGCAGCTCGGCCCGCTGCTGCTGCTCTCGTCACCGCGCCCCCAGGTCTCGCGGCCATCACGGCTGCTGCTCTTCTTGTAATCAGCATCTTGAAAATTGTTCCGTAGATGCTGCTTTAACTCGATCAACGTGCAAAATGTACTTTTCTCCGATTTTTTCTCGACTTATATTGACAACAGGTTACCATGGTGATCATAAACTGAACAATTCAATAACGACACTTTCGAAAACAATTGCCTATCAATTTGGAAATCATGATCACAGCACTGATTCACTGGCAAAAAGCTGACCGCATGGCCCAGGGGAGCAGCAGCAAGGGGCGACACGTGGCCCGCTACAACGGCGGATCGCGCGCAACCGCTAGGCGGGGCACACCGGGCACACTGGGGCATACTAAAGGAGCCGTAAACGGAATAGGACGGAATTAAGCGACACCATCACGACACTGGTGCCGCGCAGCGCTGATGGCCGGCGCCAGCAACCAACTGATGCTGATACACAAATTTGGACGAAAAACGAGCCGGCCAAGTGAAAAAATTCTGGTTTCACTCCTTCTCCTTTGAACCAAAAATACAAATTCATGTTTGGATTGGAATTTACCATTTGAATGGCTACTTGCGTTCATCATGAACATATCCTCATCATTCCTGAGTAATAAAAAAGATTTTGAGATTGTGGAAATGGAAAAACTCGGACGGAATACGAGCCGGGCAAGTGAAAAGAGTTCTTCGGTCAAATTTTTCCATTTACACAATCTCAAAATTTTTTTCACTACTCAGGAATGATAAGGATATATCTATGATGATTGTAAGTAGCCATCCAAATGATAATTTCAAATCCGAACACGAATTTGTATTTTTGGCTCGAAGGAGAACGAGTGAAACTCGAATTTTTCCACTTGGCCGGCTCGCTTTTTGTCCGAATTTTCCCATTTACACAATCTCAAAATATTTTTTATCAACGCAGAATGACAGGAATAGGTTCATGATGATTGTAAGTAGCCATTCAGATGATAATTCCTAATCCAAACATGAAATTGTATTTTTGGATCGGGTGAGAAGGAGTGAAAATGAAATTTTTCACTCATCCGGCTCATTCTTCGGCCAAATTTTTCCATTTCCACAATATCAAAATTTTTTTATTACTCAGGAATGATGAGGATATGTCCATGATGAACGCAAATAGCCATTCAAATGATGATTTCGAATCCAAACATGAAATTGTATTTTTGGTTCGAAGGAGAAGGAGTGAAACACAAATTTTCTCACTTGGCCGGCTCATTCTTCGGCCAAATTTCTCCATTTTTACAATCTCAGGAATTTTCTCATCAACGCAGAATGATAAGGATATATTCATGACGAACGTGAGTAGCCATTCAAATGATAATTTCGAATCTAAACATGAATCTGTATTTTTGGTTCGTAGGAGAAGGAGTGAAACTCGGGTTTTTTCACTTGGCCGGCTTGTTTTTCGTCCAAATTTTTCCATTTACACAATCTCAAAATTTTTTTTACTGCTCGGGAATGATAAGGATATATCCATGATGATTGTAAGTAGCCATCCGAATGATAATTTCAAATCCGAATACGAATTTGTATTTTTGGCTCGAAGGAGAACGAGTGAAACTCGAATTTTTCCACTTGGCCGGCTCGCTTTTTGTCCGAATTTTCCCATTTACACAATCTCAAAATATTTTTCATCAACGCAGAATGATAGGGATATGTTCATGATGATTGTGAGTAGCCATTCGAATGATAATTCCAAACCCAAACATGAAATTGTATTTTTGGATCGGGTGAGGAGGAGTGTAAATGAAATTTTTCACTCATCCGGATCATTCTTCGGCCAAATTTTTCCATTTCCACAATCTCAAAATTTTTTTATCACTCAGGCGTGATAAGGATATGTTCATGATGAATGCAAGTAGCCATTCAAATGATGATTTCGAAACCAAACATGAATTTGTATTTTTGGTTCGAAGGAGAAGGAGTGAAACTCGAATTTTTTCACTTGGCCGGCTTGTTTTGCGTCCAAATTTTTCCATTTACACAATCTCAAAATTCTTTTCATTACTCAGGCGGGATAAGGATATGCTCATGATGAATATGAGTAGCCATCCAAATGATAATTCGAATCCAAACACGAATTTGTATTCTTGGATCGAGGGAGAAGAAGTGAAGATGAAATTTTTTCACTTGGCCGGCTCATTCTTCGGCCAAATTTTTCCATCTCCACAATCTCAAAATTTTCTTCATTACTCAGGCGGGATAAGTATATGTTCATGATGAATATGAGTAGCCATCCAAATGATAATTTCGAATCCAAATACGAATTTGTATCCTTGGATCGAGGGAGAAGGAGTGAAGATGAAATTTATCACTTGGCCGGCTCATTCTTCGTCCAAATTATTCCATTCACACTATCTCAAAATTTTTTTCATGAGTCATGAATGATAAGGATATGTCCATGATGATCGTAAGTAGCCATCCAAATGATAATTTCAGATCCAAACATGAATTTGTATTTACGGTTCAAAGGAGAAGGAGTGAAACTCGAATTTTTTCACTTGGCCGGCTCGTTTTTCGTCCAAATTTTTCCATCTACACAATCTCAAAATTTTTTTCATTACTCAGGAATGATAAGGATATGTTCATGATTTTCGTATGTAGCCATCGAAACGATAATTTCTATTGTTATTGAGGTTCATAAAGCACATGTCCTTATCATTCTAGGTTGATAAAAAAATTTCTACGATTGTCGGGATGGGAAACACTGGCTGAAAAGCCAGTGCATGGGCTATGTGAAGAAAATCGATTTTATCTCCTTCTACTTTGCACCAAAAATCGAAAATTATAATTCGATTCGGAATTAGCACTTAAATGGCATCAGGAGTTCATAAAGAACATATCTTTATCATTCTTAGTCGAGGGAAAGTTTCTCCGAAGAGCGAGTCGGGCACGTCAAAGAATTCCATGTACCTCCTTCTACTTTGCATCAAAAATCTAATTTCATGATCTGGATCAAAATTATCACGTGGATGGCTTCTCATGTTCATGAACAACGTATCCTGCACATTATTAGTTGATTAAAAAATTTCTCCTATTGTCAGAATTGAAAATTTTGGCCGAAAAGCGAGTTTGGCATGTGGAAAAAAATTCTATTCTATCTCCTTCTGCTCTGAACCAAAAATCGAGATTCATATGTCTATTTGAATTTATCTCTTGGATGGCTTCTGAGATTGTTGAAGAACATATCCGTGTCATTCTTAGTTGATAGAAAAATTCATACGAATGTCGGAGAGGAAAAGTTTGGCCGAAAAGCGAGCCGGTCATGTGAAAAATTCTATCCCACCTCCTTCAACTTTGCACCAAAAATCTAATTTCATGATCTGGATCAGAATTGTCGCTTGGATGGCTTCTTGGGTTCATAAAGATAATATCTTGAACATTCTTAGTTGATAAAAAAATTTATCCTATTGTCAGAATTAAAAATTTTGGCCGAAAAGCGAGTTTGGCATGTGGAAAAAATTCTATTCTATCTCCTTCTGCTCTGAACCAAAAATCGAGATTCATAAGTCTATTCTATTTGGAATTATCACTTAGATGGCTTCTGAGGTTGTTCAAGAACATATCCGTATCATTCTTAGTTGATAGAAAAATTCATACGAATGTCGGAGAGGAAAAGTTTGGCTCAAAAGCGAGCCGGTCATGTGAAAAAATTCTATCCCACCTCCTTCAACTTTGCACCAAAAATCTAATTTCATGATCTGGATCAAATTTGTCGCTTGGATGGCTTCTTAGGTTCATAAAGATAATATTCTGAACATTCTTAGTTGATGAAAAAATTTCTACTATTGTCGAAATTGAACATTTTGGCCGAAAAGCGAGTCCGGCACGTGGAAAAAATTATATTCTATCTCCTTCTACTCTGAACCAAATATCGAGATTCATAAGCCTATTTGAAATTATCACTTGGATGGCTTATAAGATTGTTGAAGAACACATCCTCATCATTCTTAGTTGATTGAAAAATTCATACGAATGTCGGAGAGGAAAAGTTTGACCGAAAAGCGAGCCGATCATGTGAAAAAATTCCATTCTACCTCTTTCTTATTGCATCAAAAATCTAATACCATGATCCGATTCAAATTCATCGCTTGGATGGCTTCTCAGGTTTATAAAAAACATATCCTTATCATTCTTACTTGTTGAAAGAATTTATACGATTGTCGGAGCGGACAAGTTTGGCCGAAAAGCGAGTCGGGCATGTGAAGAAATTCCATTTTACCTCCTTCTACATTGAATCAGAAATTGAAATTGGTGATTCGACTCAAAATTATCATTTGAATAGCTTCTGAGGTTCATGAAGAACATATCTTTATCATTCTTACTTAATAATAGTAAATTTCGCCCCAAGATTATGAGGTTGTAGCTCGCTTTCGTTCTAGCCAAAAATGAGATATGCAGCTCTAATTAGGGCACGGACGTTAATTCTCGATTTCAAAATGGCCATTTGATCATGATCATGATTTCGGGGTCAGTGAATGATCGTAGAAAATCATCAAATGCTTGTTCAACAGCGTGAAGCGCTGGATTAATAGGTTTTGCGCCCATGATGCAGAATTGCGATACTTGAAAAATGATTCCACCCTGAAAACGTATATTGCTATTTTGAGTCGAGGATTCATACTCGTAACCCTGTCGAAGTCTTTTGTTTTGTTCAGCTAGAACGAGTAACACCCCTCCCACGCCTGAAACACTTCGTAATGCCTGGCACCGTTGTACTGGCGCGCAGACCTTATTTACTTATATACGAGTGCCGTGTTATGGTGATAGTATCTATAGCTACTATTTAGCCAAAAAAAACGGCGCAATTTTCACGCAACGAGTGTTGTCGGCTCGAATTTTGTGAAATCACGCGTTCTATCCATGTGATACAAGTGCACTGTCTTATGTCATTCATGGAGAAAATGCTCTCCTCTGCAGCTACGCATCAAAAGTAAGTGAGCCAAAACAGCCATTTCCTACGCTGAATGGACGATGTGGATTGAGAAAGTTGAGTATTTGCCCTTTGATGTCAAGAGAAGGTTAAGTAAATGTATGATACAAAGATGGCAAATATTTTGAGATAATAAACTGATACCGACCCGTTTTTGGCCGACGAGATTTCGAAAGCAGATGCAGACCCCGTATGACAGATTCTATTCTGACCCTGAATGTTAGTTCGGATAATTGAACGATTGCAAGTGTCCTGAGACCATGTAGTTCATTAAGACACACTACCGGTCAAAAGTTTGTGCACACCTAAAAAAAAAAATTTCGATTTTTCTCACTCGAATGCTCGGATCTCCTTGGTCTAAAATAACTCTACTTTGGCTCATTTTGTAGTTTTTTTTCAAGTACTTTGAGAGCTTTTTCGTATTTTTTCTGCGTAGCTCAATAGATTCTTGCAAAATCAATCTGGAGCCTTGTAGAATTTCATAAAATACGGGTCATTACACAAACCTCTGCAAGTCTGGTGGGAATTGATGGATTCAGATGATTCAAAAAGAATCTAAAAGTATAAGTCAAGAACTTCAAAATCCGTTTTTGAAAGTTATTCTAGCTTGTTTCTAGTCCGAGCTGTGACTGTTTTCGTAGGGCAAGATTTTTCTCGAAGAAGAGTCCTAAAAACCACGACAGGTGAAGAAATCGGGCTCGAGGTGGTATTCCTCTCAGTTTTTTCAAGTTTTTCCGTGTTGTTGGTGAGAGGAATCGAAATCAGTGCTTATACCTGTGAAAAAATGAGTCCGTTCTTAATTTCTCAATGAATGGTCTTTTTTTGGGAAAAATCTTCCTCTACACAAAGAGTCACAGCTTGGTCCACGAACAAGCTAGAATGACTTTCAAAAACGGATTTTGAAGCTCTTGACTTCTACTTTGAGATGCTCTTTGAATCATCGAAATCCATCAATTTTCGCCAGACTTGCGGGGGTTTGCGTTGTGACCCGATTTTTATGGGATTCTAACGAGACTTCAGATTGATTTAGCAAGAATCTATCTAACTGCGCAGAAAAAATACCAAATAGTTCTCAAAGTGCTTGAAAAAAGCTCCAAAACGAGCCCAAGTATAGTTATTTTGGACGAAGGAGATCCGAGCCATCGAGTGAGCAAGATCAATATTTTCTTTTAGGTTTGCACAAAATTTTGACCGGTATAACGGAAACGGTTTATGAAAACTTCTACTCTAATTTTGATCGACCGAAGGGATATTTCTAAAATATCAATCGAGGAAAATATTTTAGGATCAACATTGAGAAAAAAATTGCCTGAACTCGACGAGATCAGCTAGAAGAACCTTCTTCTGGCCAGGAATGAGCTTTTTCCAATTGAGCTAATCGAAGTTTGACGGATTCTTTCCCCGATATCGATCCTATGGAAGCGCCATCCCAAACCCAAGGCGCTCCTTTCCTATACAAATTGCGATATACTTTTGTTTCGATGTAATCAACAAATTGGTTGAGAGGTTATTTTGTTGCACATCGCTCTACGATATTTGTTAGTTGTTTAACTGAGATGCATAGTTGAAAATGGCGAGGATATTCGTTCCCACCGCAGAAAATATTGCTCGCTTGCAGACTCTAATCGGCCAAGATGTAGCATTCGGAGACATTGCTCAGATAGTGGGCTGCACCGAACGCACTGTTCGAAATTGGAATCGGCGGTTTGTTGCTGAGCAAGATGGGCTCATCGTTGCAGCGGAAGATCGTCGGGCTTACAACGGTAAAATTCACACTATGCAACCACTTGAGCAGAGTTTTTGAGAATAAAAGTTGAATTATCTCTTTTCATCTTTGGCTTGTTTACTCAATTTCATCTATTTGACGTATTATTCATGTTTCTTAATGGAAATACTGCACACGGTGTGCCTGAATTGATTTTAAATGAAATTTTCAGCTTCGGTCCTGGAAGTTTTGGGTTTCGTTTCTGCGTAATTTAGACATCAAATTCCTTGAAAAAGGAAAATCTTTCGCCGGGCCGATTCTGAGGAATGTCAATTGGAACATTTTTGGAACTTTTTTGGAACTTTTGCTTTTTAAATCTCTGAAAAATCAGTCTTGGCTGTGGATTCAGTGATCCAAACATGAATCGTCATACCTAGAGCATATTTTCTCATGAAAGCAAGTCTCTAGCCCCACTTGGACCCTCAAAAGAGTAGCCAAAAATGCTATTGCAGTCCTCGACGAGGCCCTCGATCATAAATCTCACGTGAAATCATTTAAATTCTCTCAAAATTTGCAATCAAAATACTGATGATATGTGTCTAATTCTGTATTTGTGCTACCTCGTCAAATACCATTTCTTGGCGTGAGGATGAGTGAGATTAGTATACAGTTGTGCGGGTGAATATTATGATCGAGAATATCAGTTTCTAGAGGAGGGATTTCGTCATGATTAGTGTTCAATGTAATGTATAGTCGCTTTGCACAGATGATGTCGGTAAGTCGACACACTGTTGTGCGATCATTCACTATACTATATACATTTGGTATTATTGGCAAACCGTTCGCATACTCGAATACTTGCAAGTACCGGCCGTACAAATTCAAAACAAACATCACTTCAAGTCAAGCCTATCTTGCCTCTGTCAAACTAGTATAGTGCTTCGAAAGTTTGCAAGCAGTTGATGTCCGCATTTGAGCTCTATTTGTTCATAATCGCGAATCATATTTGTTATAATCATCCAGCTCATTCGATGTCACGGTTCACCGACTCTATCATCGTTTTTTGAAGAATAATGTCGCCAAAGGATCACGCATATAGTCATGATGAAAATAGGCTCAAAGTTTGTCTCTTGTGCTTTCGAAAGAAGAAAAACATGTATGCCATTCAGAAGCAACTAAAATTGCATCTTGAGTCTGTGTTTGATCGTTACGTGGATATCAAAACTCTACCAGGTGCTTTATGTGGTGGATGTAAAGTGAAAGTGTACCTTTGGAAATCTGGCAAAGGGAATCGAATCCAATTTCCTGACACTGCTGAGTTTCTAGATAGTTCTTCGCCTACGGAACGAGAAGAAAATGTTCAATGCTACTGCAAAATCTGTGATATAGCGAGGACAACTCCATTCAATTCATCATCGCATGCTAAGGCCAGATTATCAGGTAATTTCTGGACTCCTGTACTAATTCTAAAAATTGTACGAGGGCTATGCCATGGATATTTTTGTTTGTATGCTTGCGATTGATAAACCATGACCTCGTCGTAGTCTGCATCATCGTATCTTTGTTTCTGAATAAAGCAACAATAATGTCAGCCTTTCCTGGCAATTATGCTTACAAGTTTTATATCGCGGCATTCACTGTTTGTGATGGCATAGTAACAACGAGTAGAGTGGGGATCAGAAAGCTGTATTAGTGAGGAATGTGTGTATAGCGGTTTCCCACAGTGCTTTGCTCTGATAACGTGCCAGCTGCTCGACATTCTACAAGCTCTTCTTTCTGAATATTTCTACGCGAATGCGGGCCTATCCCGTAGAAATGTGAAGCGTTTCCCACACGAGTTCAGTGATCGTGAGATATGGTGGAGCGTTAAGTTCGGGGTTTTCGGATGGAATTCTAAAGTTAAGGTCTACACGTTCGGCACAAATTTTTTGAATCCCTACCAATATTTGATATGTTTTCTTTACAGATGATTCAAGTTCACAGACACTTGGAAATCGCTGCTTTGATTGTTTCTCTCCACTTTCTCGAGGAATATCCCATATCTGTACTATAGAGTCTCTCATCAAGAATGTATCATCTTACTTGGAGAGTATTTCACAAAGAGCAAAGGAACAAGTTGCATCCAATCTTATAAAACATAAAATGCAGTCTAAATCTCAACTGATCCTACCACAATGCCGTGGGAAACCGTTGAATTTCATCAAGGAATCGAAGGGAAAATCACACCCTGGTAAAATGAGCAATCGCTCGTTATCTGTGGATGATCTGGCAAATATGCAAACACGTTTGAATCTGACTACTCGCCAGACTCATGGAATGGCATCTTTCCTGAGGACCGCTACTCAGAATAGAAAATTGATCGAACCCGGTTTGAAGACTAAGCTCATAGAAAAATCGCACAAACTAGACGACTTCTTTGGCCATGGTCAGTTCGAATTCATTGATATCAATGGGAAAGCTATCTCGACTGTGTCCAGAGTGGTAGTTCACTGCACCGATACGAAAGAATTCGTAAACTTTGTAGAAGCTCATAGAGGTTCCAAAAATTGTCACATAAAAAAGGGATTAGATGGCGGAGGTGGATCCTTCAAGATTTGCCTCTCAATTCAGTCAAATTCATGCTCAACAGATGTGACCGAATCGAAACGGCTGAAATTTAGTGATGGTGTGGTAGCAAAGTCTTTCAAGGACTCCGCTGTCAAAAAGATACTGTTGTTGGCAATAGCACCCAATGTTCAAGAAAACTATCACAATGTTTCATTACTGTTAGATGCATTAGACCTTGACGAACTCGGAGGGACGGTTGCCACCGATTTGAAATTGGCCAGTATCATCAGTGGGATAATGCCACAAAGCTGTACTTATCCATGTATTTGGTGTTATGCGAAGAAAGGCGAGCTCCACAAATGTTGTGAACTAAGGACTGTCCAGGGGAATTTGAGTCACTACATGAAATGGGTTGCAGCTGGATCTGTCAAGAGTGATGCAAAAAATTATATGAATTGCGTCAACAAACCGCTGTTTCCAAGTCAGCCTAACAGAACATTCCTGGAACTCATACCACCACCTCAATTGCATATCATGCTGGGCGTTGTGAATACTATATTCACTCATATGCACCGTGAGTTTGAATACGAATCTACAGTGTGGATCAAAAAGTGCAATGTTGAGCGAGAGGTGACACATGGCAGCCCAGCATTCAAGGGAAATTCCTGTAAGATTCTTTTGGATAATGTTGACTTGTTGCGATCTCAATCAAACCTTGGATTGGTGAAATACGTTCGAGCATTCTCGGATTTCAAGAATGTTGTGAGTTCATGTTTTGGACAGAATCTCAATCCGATCTACAAAGAATACATTGCGAAGTTTCGCCAAAGTTACATGGATTTGAAGCTTAGCGTCACCCCAAAAATTCATGCAGTTTTCTTCCACATTGAGCAATTCTGTGACATGAAGGAGAGGGGACTAGGATTCTACAGTGAGCAAGCAGTTGAATCAGTACACCATGATTTCAATATTTTCTGGGAGAATCATAAAGTTGCGAAGTCAAACGAAAACTACGAAAAGAAACTTCTTCGAGCGGTGTGCGCTTACAATAGCCTTCATGTATGAGATTCGATGACCCGCATACTTAAGACTTACCGATATAATTTCTCTGAAAGATTTGACGATCACGTTGAGAACGAATGTATGATTTGAATAAACAAGCCATTCTTGAATTCTTAAGAGTTATTTTTCGATTTCAATGGGTCCCCCGGGCCACCATGTATATCCTCAAAATAACGATGTTTATCAATTTACCATATTCCTAATATAATCTTTGATGAAACCCATCTCACGATACAAATCATGGTGGTTCTTTACGTGGAATTCACTGGGATGAGGATTTTAGTCACTGCTTGGAGATTTCCAGGAAAACTAAAAAGCTTATTCTGATGAGAAAATATGATCCAGGAATGACTATTGATGTTTGGATCACTAAATCCACAGCCAAGACTGATTTTTCAGAGATTTAAAAAGCAAAAGTTCCAAAAAAGTTCCAAAAATGTTCCAATTGACATTCCTCAGAATCGGCCCGGCGAAAGATTTTCCTTTTTCAAGGAATTTGATGTCTAAATTACGCAGAAACGAAACCCAAAACTTCCAGGACCGAAGCTGAAAATTTCATTTAAAATCAATTCAGGCACACCGTGTGCAGGGATATGTCATTTTCATCCACGACAAAGTCTCGATAAACAATATGAGATTATATTTTCTATTGTCTTCTGATTAAGCGGTTACAATTCCATACTCATGAATAGGGGGCACAGAAAAAACATTTTTCTCAAAAAAATTAATGGTAACAGAGTAAGTATACTATACTTTTGTTCCTGCTTCAAGTGAAATTCGAACAAGGTGAGTGAGATGTTGAGGAATTTCTATTGAGTTCCTTCTGTGAATCCGGTGATGTGCTTGAGGGGCTACCTAATCCTCAACACACATTAAACCCGCTCCGCTTTTCTTCAATTCTTCTGCGTAAACCTGCGAGGGCCGAGGTCATTATTAATGATTCTATCCATGAAGTTTATTGGTACAAATACCAGAGGATACCGTATGAACGATCCCCCTCTCAGATCGCCTTTGGCCTTGACTAGCCTTGACCACGCGAGACTGAGATCTGTAGTCTGCTACAGCCAGCCTCAAAGCGCTGAGCATGTAAATAATTGATTTATCACGTTGACGATTCAAATTCTTGACCGTAAGCGCATTTCGGTTCATTCGCTGTTTGCAACGATTCTTCCAAGAGCCCTGCGCGATATCAGTGAGAGTAGCTTATTTGAAAAAATGTGGAGGAACTATCTAGTTGGACAAATTTGAGGGGAGGATGGGAAAAGCATAAAAACATAACCTATCAGTCCTTCCTCTGGATTCATCTCTACGCTGTCATTATGGACCATTTGATTGAGGCAGACAACTGAGCAGTTCGCACCTTGTTATAGTTTACGAGCACAAGAAAAAAGTAAAGGAGAGAATGGTGGGTTTTGATCAGACTTCTCTCATTAGCTGAGTCTCTTCTCTCTCTCTCTCTCTCTCTCTCTCTCTCTCTCTCTCTCTCTCTCTCTCTCTCTCTCTCTCTCTCTCTCAATCAATCAATCAATCAATCTCTCTCTCTTGGATTATTATTTACACCGCACTTGGATTATTGCACGGTCGTGTACCTCGACGCCACGGACGATCAACGGCAACGGATACAGCGACTAAGCAATTCATGTGTGAGGTACATTTTTGATCTTAGGAGAGACGAGCACATCACCCCGTTTAGGGAACGTTTGGGTTGGTTACGTACTGATTCGCGGAGGATGTACTTCGCAGCTCTGTTAATGCACAAGATCATGCATTTAGGAGAGCCTGGCTACCTAGCTGCGATGTTCACCAGGTACTAATCCGAACGCCCTGCACGCGGTGATACAGAAGAGCGGGTACTCAAAATTCCCAATATGAGACTTGAGTACGGTAGAAGATCATTCCAGGTTCAGTGTGCTCATTTGTGGAACTTTCTCCCTCCGGGCTTTCGGCAGCTGCGGAAAACATCACAATTCAAGGAATCCCTGAAAGATTTTTTACTAACCCAGTCTGCGCAGAAGATTGATGTGGAGAAGAGGCATTATTTTAATCTGTAATGGGAAGGGCTCTTCCTTAATTTAGTATTTTTTACATGTGACCTCAGTCACCCAATTGGTGATCTATAGCTGTGATATTAGTGCGAGCCCTTACCCCTCTTTTTATACTTCTAAGTATGCACCCTGGCTAGTCACGAATTGTGATAATTATTGTCCTTGACCAAACCAGTAATTGACTGAAACTATCATCATTATTTTTGTTGTACATATATTATATTCATTCTTATACGTGTTATTACATTTTAACGGGCATATGTAGGTGTATGCAATTGTATTCTTTGTCTTCGGACGAATAAAGGACATCTATCTATCTATCTATCTCTCTCTCTCTCTCTCTCTCTGCGGTTTTTTAGGGCGTGTATCACCAGACCTCTCCGAATTCGCCTAGTCGAGTCATTAGTTCAACCGCATTTAGACTATTGCACAGTCGTGTACCTCGACGCCACGGACGAACAGCGGCAACGGATACAACGACTGAGCAATTCATGTGTGAGGTACATTTTTGATCTTAGGAGAGACGAGCACATCACCCCGTTTAGGGAGCGTTTAGGTTGGTTGCGTACTGATTCGCGGAGAATGTACTTCGCAGCTCTGTTAATGCATAAGATCATACACTTAGGAGAACCTGGCTACCTAGCTGCGATGTTCACCAGGTACCAATCTGAACGCCCCGCACGTGGTAATGCAGAAGAGCGGGTACTCAAAGTTCCCCATATGAGACTTGAATATGGAAGGAGATCTTTCCAGGTTCAATGTGCTCATTTTTGGAACTTTCTCCCTCCGGGCTTTCGGCAGCTGGGGAAAACACCCTTGTTCAAAGAGTCCTTGAAAGATTTCCTATTAACAAAGTCTCCTCAGAGGATTGATCCGGAGAAGCAGCATTACTTTAATCTTTGATGGGCTAGGGCTTTGTTCCTTTGCTTTCTATCTCTTTTTAATTGTAAGTGATCTTCTGTCACCAGACTGAAGAAAAACTGTGATATTTCCGTGAACCCATGCCATTTATCTCATTTTCTTTCAAGTGAAATCGTAAAGTGTATGACTAGTCACAATTTGTGATATATCTATCCTTGACCAAATTATTTCTTAATATGATTTTATCGGAATATTTATTAATTTTATATATACATATATGTGACACATATGAAAATATGTAGGTGTATTTTGTCGTATGACGAATAAAGGATATCTATCTATCTATCTATCTCTCTCTCTCTCTCTCTCTCTCACACACACACACACACACACACACCACACACACACACACACACACACACACACACACATGCACACGCACACAAGGGAGTACTTACCCATTAATTTGTTCTACTTGAACAACATGTGAATTGATTTAGCTCGATTCTAATTTCTTTCATACAAAGATCAAGAAGATAATGATAAATTTTACAGCGTGTCACTAACCTTACAGTTGCCCAGTGTCTACAGTGTCAATGCAGGGAATTTGAACAAGACCTCACCAGGTTTTACCACCCCTCATAATTTCAAGACTGATCATTCGTGTCATGTCCTCAAGAATCGAATGTGAGAGTGATTCAGTTTTCGACTCTGAACATTAGAATCTGGAAGATCAAAAGCCTCAGGGGGAAAGATTGAAAGAGTAATTCAATTACTAGATCTATTTGAAGTGAAGATTGCTCTGGCCTTGTTGTGGAAACTAGAAAGAATCACAGAAAATGTCCATACTGAACTACGAAACACTTTGATAATGTATGCCTGCAGGCAGTCATGCTGGCAAAAGCTTCAGCTCATCATTATCTAGTCTGTCAATGACTCACTGTTGTTGGAATCAGTATATGAAGGACTTGATGCAGATCAGATTTGCTGTTATGTCTCAACATGTGCAGAAATTTTCCCTTGTAGTAAGACTTTAAATTGCGGTGATGTCGTTTTGAAAAGCTAAGGTAAGTTTTGAAGAAGCGATCAGAAATGCAAACTTGGTTTAAGATTGAATTGTAAGGGATACCATCAATAATTTCAGGCAACGCTCTTGAGCTGCTGTGGTCCTTTACGCTGAATGAACTATTGGATATGTTATAGTTTATACTCTCAAACTTTATTCTACTGAAGAGATGTGTGAAAGTATCGGTGGGCCACAGTGCAGTACAGTAAATATCAAAATGCTGGTATAATTGAGGCTAAGGCAATTGTTAAGGTGATTATTTGATGAACCAACAGAGTTGAGTCAATGCAAAATCTCCAACTGGCACTGATAGCATGATAGTACATTACGCAACAAGTGCGAGAAAGGCGATTTCCGCACAAGTTGCCGATCGAGTGTGAGAAGTAAAATTCACGCACAGTTCTTGAATTTTACGCACACCCAGAAGAGCACATTTACGCGGGCTCGCGAAGCGAAACCATTTTATGAGTTTATGTCAACCGTAGGAAGCGAATTGCATGATCATATGAGGCATCGACGGTTTCAAATTTAGAGCTGTCTAGATTTGTCTAGATATGTCTGATTCATCAGACAGTATAAATTCATCCTAGATCCTCAAAGTATCGCTGTGACATTTCAGTGGCTATTTTCATGCGTGGTAATCGTCCGAGAAGAATGATAACGGTCTCATTCGACATAGCAGAGCAGTTGAACGATCTAAGTGGACATGGTTTCTCCAAAAACTCATTAGCAACAAAAACAGTCTTCGAAATATTGAAGTAATTTTCCATGATCCAGGATGTACTCGTATCATTCTGGCTCAGAACCACTTCATGATTCATGTGAAGATTCTACATCCTTCTTCACAACCGAAATCATGTAATTTTGATTCTGTTCTCTGAACCAGTCCTCACCCAGACTCGAGTGTCTGAGTACAAGAAGGCCATCTTATTTCCGCACCCGATCAATTCAAAATCCGGGCACCGAGATATCCATTAGATAATCTTATACTCTACGGAATACTGACTGATATCCGCTATCAGGCATACCTTGATGTGTCTCCGTTTTTCATTCCAAACAATAGAAAGATTTTCGTGCAAGAGTCAGGAAACGATCATGGCTAGGATTTATAGACGCGATTCCAAGAGTAGGAGGGATTTAAGGTGTGATAACGAGGAGTATTACCTAGTAAGTACAGATTTAGAGTTATGTCGATCATTATCGACAATGGCAGAGCCATCGACTCTTTCGCTCTCGAAATTCCACCAGAATAGCACGCAGATAATGAACTACTCTGAAACAGATTTTCGGAACAGAGTATGGGAGACTCATCATAATCATTCATTCATTGTCGTACCATATGCGATTTTGCCACAGAAACCGTAATATGGCATTCAACTAGGATATGACCACGCTTGAGACTTTATGATTGATTTATTCCACTGTAACGATAAGAATAGAAATAATTGGATTGAGAAATATCAATGAGATCACTGTCGCTCCAATCCACACTCCATGACTCTCTAGAATCAAACAAATAATACATCATAGGATCAGAATATCGAATGGTGTTGATATAGATACATAGCTATTCCCATTTATCCGTCACTGCACTCCGTTCTTCCCTCTAGTTTTTTTCTTCGTGGCAGCATTCCACAGAAAGTTGGCCTTTTCCGAGCATCGATTGAGCCCCATTTTGTATCGAGTTGAGCTCGTTATTCTGTGTCACAAGTTCTCAGGAGATTCACGTAGAACAAACTGTTCACAGTTGTCTCATTCCTCTTTTTCTGAGGGCTGGCTTCAGACATCGATTGCATCAATTCCGAAAGAGATCGATCGATCAATTGGTGAAGAAAGAGTTGGAAGCCACGCACGAGTTCAAAGCCCACTAGCATCCCTAGAATAAAACTTGGATCCTACAGGCCTGCGAATGCGTCTTGGTCTTCAGTAGCCTAACCACCAACGGCTCCGTGGCATCACGCCATCAATATCCAGTCAATGCTAGTCTGGCCAGAGGTGAGCGAAGCTTGCGTCCTGGTTGGTTAGATTCAACGCGCCTCCGCTGTTTCGAGATGGACTTTACTGCGTTATCTTCATTGCTGGATTATTTAGGCCTCACCTCCTGCTTCTGACTGTGCTCCTTGCTGCCTTCTTTGTGTAGCTTGCCGCGTTTCTGGTGCTCGCTGCTGTTTTTTCGGATCTCCTTACGTGCCGCATTATTCTCCCACGACCGTACACAACTGCTACTACGAGCTGATTGTCATGAACAGGCATCAGATGGATTCCATTTAAAAACGACACATGAAAAATAGTGATGTCTCGGATCGGTTTCTCGTAGTTTTGATTCGATTTGATAGTTCAGAATATGAAGTTTCCACCCGCTGGGAGGAGGCCCTAAAACAATTTCGGAGTCGCCTACGGAGCTATTTCTGTTTCGCTTCTCGATTCCACCAGAGCATCAAAATCCTGATCTTTTTGTATTATAAATTGAATATATATCTCGAGTTTGGTTCAAGATAATGGAACGCGGTTTGCGCCATTCAAAAGAACTTGAAAAAACTTATCAAAATAACCTTGAAGATTCTCGTCCAGCTTTTTCAGGCCCTGATCAGGCAAACTCCGGAAAAATCAGGCTAACCTGATTATCTCAAAAAGCAATTCTTTTTAATTCTTCAAAAATATGATTTCTCATGCAGAACTGCACGATCTTCGCGATAAAACTAGTCCGAAGTTGTTTTTTTACTGTTTTGTGCGTTTTTTGGTCAAATTTCCGATTTTTCATTCTCCGACCTATCAGGAAACAGTATTTCAAAGTAGTTACAATCAAGAGCTGAAGAAATTTCCTTCATAATGACCTCTTGCAGATGTCAATTTCGTGTTCCTAGTCAGTAACTACGGCAACTTGATTGAAAAAGAAGGATGACCAGAGCGAGATGACCTGTTTATTGTGAACCAGAGCCTTGAGACCTCCTCTTGCATTCATGTTGTCAGTGGTGTTAATAATCTTGATGTCTAAAGGGCGCGGCCCTTCAGTTCCAGTCGATCAAATGGAGTTCTGCAAGGGGTCATTTTGAAGGAAATTTTGTCAGCTTTCGATTGGAACTACTTTAAAATACGGTCAACCACGCGCATGCGCAGAAATTTTGGTGACTCGGCAGCGGGGAGGGGTGAGAGGGGCGGGAGGCACGGTCCGCCATATTGAAATCTTTTTTTTCCCAACCCTGCTTGGTGTTCTGATTGGTCGGAGAACAAAATATCGGAAATTTGACCAAAAAACGCACAGAACAGTAAAAAAACAACTTCGGATTAGTTTTATCCCAAAGATCGTGCAATTTCGCATGAGGAATCATATTTTTAAAGAATTAAAAAGAATTGCTTTTGAGATAATCAGGTTAGCTTGATTTTTCCGGATTTTGCCTAATCAGGGCCTGAAAAAGCTGGACGAAAATCTTCAAGGTCACTCTTGACAGGTTTTTTCAAGCTCTTTCGAATGGCGCAAACTACGTAACATTGTCTTAAGCCAAACTCGAAATATATTTCATTTAGTACAAACAGATCAGGATTTTAATGCTGTGGTGGGATCGAGAAGCGAAACAGAAATAGCTCCGCAGGCGACTCCGGAATTTTTTTGGGACCTCCCAGTGGGTGGAAATTTCATATTTTGAACTATAAAATTGAATCAAAACTACGAGAAACCGACCCAAGACATCACTATTTTTCATGTGCCGTTTTTAAATGGAATCCATCATCAGGTAAGCATAATTTCAACTGCCCCATTTTTTGCGATCCAAAGACGTTGCAATTCGGAAATGTGGTGGGCACTAGAGCTCTTGGTTGCAAACTCGTTTTCTACCAACCAGCTTGGAATCGCTCGCCTTTACGTGCGGGTATCGTGAAAGATCGCAATAGAAAACATTCTTGTCTCGTCTGAGTTCCGACCGTAAGAGGGAATCGCGATTCGATCCACTTAATTACTGCCAAATTTCTTGAACGTATGACGCTATTGCAGTGGTTGTTAGGGAATCGTTGATTTTCGGCCATCTCGGGAAATTTGGAACGTTTTCTGGAGTTTTCACCCCTCAAATAGGCGTTAATGCGTACGACCGAAGTCCGCCATCTTGAAAATTCTGAACTGGTCAAACGCTTTTGAAGCCTTTGGCCCTCAGGTTACTAGCAGGGCATTAATCAGTTCTGGCATGAATATTGACGTCTGCCATCTTCGTCAATGAATCTGGCCTTATTCAGCACTACCAACATGAAAGATGGACAATGCAAAACTTTCATTCACTTCAAAGACCAGTCGTATACTAGTCAGCGGTGAAGTCTTGGATTGTTTACTCTACTATTAGCTGAAGCAGTGACGCATGATAATCTCCAGCTGCTGTTGTAGTGTCAAGTGTGGGTATATTGAATTTTCGAATAGCATGTGGAAGTTAATGAGGTGCAAGTAATATGTTCCCTCAGCTAAGGTAACGATTACATTCTCATCCCCGAATGAAATGTGTGTGTCACGGGACTTATTATAAACTGTGGACAACTATTCCGTAGATGGAGAAGGAAAAATCATTCAGGTATTTGAAAAAGTGCGGGGAGAAATTAGAATCGATCACAATGATCATTGGTACAGCTACTCTGAAAATGCTCCAAACATACATATATGCAAATGTTGTTGGTCTCATGTTCAAGAGAGACAATACCTTTGTTTGCCTGCCGATAGTGGATAGAGAATTTGTAGTTTCATCATCATATTACACATATAAAGTTCACATGGGTGAGTGATCCGGAGACATGCATCAATGAAATTTGTAAGACTTATTCGAACGCTTAACATGCTTCCATTCTTGGTTACATCTAAACCAGTTCCTAGTGCCAGCACGAACAACTCATATGTAGAACAGATTGCCAATGCTCACAGATTTCAAGTCAATAACGTCTTGTGCCAGTTAAACCATAACGATCAGAATCAACCTACTCAGTGCAATATCAAAGTACCTTATCAATACAGAGCGAAAGAAACAGGGAAAAGAAGTGAACATCAATCCACGATAGTTAACAATTTCCAGAAGATATGTTAAAATCTTTCACTATTTCTTTCATTCTTACACCTGTCACGTTATTAAACTCCACTCCCGAATCCACCTTTCCTCACATTCACGGGGCCTGCTTGCGAATTCGAGGATAAATGATCAGAACCATAACAGGTGACTTTTCGTGTCACAGCTGTGATACGGTGAGTTCGGTCATTTCTCAATTTCGTAGACTCTTATTATGGTCTAATACCTTCCTCAGACCATGCTCCAAACTCCCAGAAATGGCTGATCAAGCAAATGAAGTTGAAATACCCAAGCTCTGGTGAAAGAACTTACTTGTGAATTCTTACACAGTCCAGTCCATGGATGTACTGATTGATGGAATATCAACATCGCTCGTTCGTAGTGAATGAAGCTCAGATACTTAGTCAGCCATGAAATTTAAATGTATATGTTGACCCGGATATGGAGAATTTGAAATTTCCGAATCCCATAGGAGTGCTCGCATGCATGATTTTGGATTGCGAAATTCTGCCACTCACATCAAAGATAAGTACCAAAAAAGACACAACCTATTGCTTCCATCACATTTGGCTCATGCACCTTTCATATCAATTTGACTGTTGAGGAGTGGGCATCAATTCATTCAGACTTCTGTGCACTACTGCAGAATCGAGGGAGAGACGAAATCCATCATGGTTTGATTGCTTTTATAATAAGATATACGAATTGAAAAAATATCTTCACGCTTTTGTTGTCAGAACGGTCAAGCCACACATGGTAAGCTTTCAATTTGAAGGTTCTCGCTCGGAATGGAATGGTACGATTGTTGGAAAATGTGTTGAGGAACCTATCGAGGGTCTGCCGGTTAGGTGAGATGTCTGCGTCTCATGTAAGGAAAATGTTGCGCATTTAGAGGGGAGGTTCTATCGAACTGGAGCTGAAGTTCCTCTAAGAAACGTTCTGGAGATAGTCTGTGGAGGACAATGGCGTGCGCATGGAATCTTGAAAACTATAGAAGTGGGCGATACAGAGCCTGCAACTATTCAATGGCTACCTCCCTTCAAGAAATCCAACGAGATACACACTGAGGAAAGTTGGGTATCGACAAGACACTCTCTGGTCTTGATTCATTGGAGGATCCGAAGCGAATTCCAGAAGTAGCCAGAATTCACAGATCCACCGGACATGATCCTCTTTCTTCCTCGCTCTGGCCATCGGAACAGATTCAACTAGCCAATGATATTTAGATGTTCTTGCCAGACATTACTGCTGAATTGGAGGCGTCGGTATTGAGAATTGCCGCGATCATTCGCACAAATGAGAAGAGTGATTACATTCTCTCCACGCCGTTTGTCACATAGGTGGAAGAAATGACCATTCCAATCGGTCAGATTTTGTTAAAAAGGAGGATACTACTGCTGATGCCACTATTATGTTGAATTTAGACTCAAGCCCGCATAGAAATGATTTCCAGACATGGGGCAAGTTCTCTAACAAGCAGCATCCATTGCTCCCAATACTTGCACCTACCAAACTTACAACGGTCGAGGCTTGGACGCGTGTCAAGGCGAGAAAACTCGCAGGGGTCAGTTCGATAAGGTTTCAACTCAAATCCAGATTGATGTTGCTCATTCATTGCATGCACTGACCATATGGCAGACTACCCAGAAAGTCGGGAAAGGACTTGGTGGAGTTTCGAGACGGTGTGTCGGTTCCATGACCACAATCGATGATTCTAAGGGATTCGAGACATTTTTGAAGCATTTATTTCATATGGTAGATTCTCCTGCATGCACTGATAGGGTGGCCGAATCCATCAAGCTTATTCATGAATCAATTTTGACCGTTCGAATCGGAATCGATGAGAGAGGAGAAAACTTCCTGAGTGACAGGGCCAAGCAATCATTCATTTTGATAGAATCTTTTCACGAAGATCTTTGCAATCCTGAAGCTCACATAAGGGGGTACACTCGAAATCTAAGAGGAAAAACTCGTCCAAGTCCTCGGCTTAATAACAAAGACAGCCTCGTAACCCAAGGAAATATATATCATCTCAAAGAGTTTGCCAACGATCTCGAAAGGTTGTACTGTGAGTTTCCTTGTTGGACTAATATGATGAATCCATTTTCCACCAATAAAGCCAGGGCTTCCATATCACCCACTGATGGTGAAGACATATGAGATCGTAGCTTGCTGAGAATGATGTAGCTGTAGGATGATTGAATATTGATCTGTGACATTGTTGCAATTTAGAAAAGTTAAATATTAGAATACTCAAATTATGCGAATTGTGATTCATACATCACTGATTGAGCGAATGATGTTTGTAAGATGGTTACTAGAAAAATTCATGGTACATATGATTTAGTTCAAGATTCATAGCTGATAATTCTCCTCCGTGACACGAGTTGAATAAATTGGTGTTCTTTGGTATTTATGTACAAAATAGTTGCGAGAAGAACACAGATTGATACGTATCCGTACTTTGATAAGCAAGCCTCACACCAATATAGAACTCTCATAAAAATCTACTCATAAATGGAGAATAGAGAGTCGTCGAAGCAGAGATTCGACATGTTTGTAAGATGATCGTTGAATAGATTGAGTCAGGAAGTTATGTTTAGTTCACTAATTCATTTTTTTTCGTACACACTTTTGTTCAGTTGAGGCAATGTATGAAAAACATACGTAAAATTATTCGAATTGGCGCCATGCATATCACTGAATGGAAAATGGGGAAGGTAGATGATTAGTTTTGGTTTTTTGGTGTATGATTTCTTATTCCATCAGGCGCTACTTACAAAATAGTGAATCTCCATCCCTACATCTTTCACAAATTTGAATTTCTTATTATGTAAGTGGGTACACTCAATCATAACATCTTTCACCACTTTGAAATTCTTATCAGGTGAGTAAGTATCTCAATCTCAGCATCTCTCACAATCTCAAATAAATGATTAGGTAAGCAATATGAAGTTCATGTTGAATTTATCATTACAAGAAGTGCTGCGATACTTCATAATAGTGGTACTCATTCTTAATATGAAGCCTCAACTAAGGAATTTACTATCTAGATAGATATAGGACTGTCTTTCGTGCTTACGTCAAGATATTCGAATCCAAGGACTCAATAACTCCGAACCTTCTCATGGAAAGTTGATGCCTGTTTGCACCATAAACTCTTCATGGAGCAAGAAATATCAAAGAGTGGTCCAAATGAATCTTGAAGAATACATATATACAAAGAATGAGGTTTTGACTGAGCTGTCTGAAAAATTGGAAGTGTTAAGCCGCATTCTCTCCGCTCGGTCCCGTCAGAATGGCAACGTAGAGAGTTGTCATTGACACTGAAACTATTGGAGTGGAGAGATACGTTGGGTTTTTTTTTGGTAGGCCGGGAAGGGGGAATCTATAGACACCCACAAGAGTGTGGGTAGTGTCGGATTCACCCGAGAAACCTCGGGCACCTACCGACTAAAACCCCTCCCCGGAGGGGGCCAACCCGAAGGTCATAGTCCCAGAAGAAGGAAGGAAGGAACAGAGAGTAGAGAAAAGATGGAAAGATGAAAGGTACAGGGGGCTTGCGAAGAAGCGGGAGCCCTGGAGTGGTCCAAGATGCCACTCAGGGTTCATACGCACTGAAGCGGACGAGGTGGTAAAAGCACACACACGGGTGCTGGGGCGGGGGAGTTGTCGTGTGCTCCCGAGATGCTAAGATCTCCCTTGCCGAAGGACTGGGGCCGGGGAGTGCGTCTGTCTCCCAGGATCAACTAAGGATCCCCCTTCCGGTTAACTGGGGCCGGGGAGTCGTTACTCTCCCAAGATCCGAAGATCTCCCTTGCGGAGGATACGTTGGGAATTTTGTTCAGCGTATGAGGGATTGGATGTAAAATTTGTTAGGAGGTACAAAAAACTGTCAACCATCTGGTTGTGAGACTGCGAAACATGTGACGGCTACTCTCCAATCAACGGACTTTGAACTTTATCCAATTTGTTTCTACGCCCGGGTGAGTTTTATAATATTAATTGATATACGACCATCTCCCGAACTCGTCACATCTCCCTTCAAGCTGCGATAAGTATCACAAAACTGACACCAAAATCCACCTATGGGGTGTTTTTTTAGGAGATCCTACATAGTAAGGATCCGTTTAGATCTTAATCGTATCGGTTGACGCCTCAAAATGGCGAGTAAAATCATTTTTTCCATGTATAAGTACATGGAGGCCCATTTCGATAAATTGGCGATTTTGACATATTTCCTTACTAATCTTTTGATAACTCAGAAACGGTCCGTTTCATCGAGAAATGTGTAGAAAAATTTTTTGCAGAATTTTCAAAAATCTAGAGAAACATGCCCTGTAAATTTCTCCAACGATGCGTCTGCTTCGAGTTGTGAGGCGTTTTTATTACAAATTTCATGGATCTTGAAATATTTCGTGTCTCAAATATCATATTTTTAACCACTTTTGCAATGTTGGAGGATGATGATTCAGGGAACTTTTCTTTATTACTTATCGAGATTCTGCTTAATACAGCTCAAGAGAATCTCCCAGCATTCCATAATATGTTGAAAATATGAAGTTCGAGACATAATGCACCATGGAAATTATTAAAAACCCATGAAACTTGTAAAAAAGACGCCTCACAACCCGAAGTAGACGCACCGTTTGAGAATCTTCCAGAGCATGAATTTTCAGATCTTCGAAAGTTCTACAAAAAGTTCCTCCACACGTTTTTCGATTCAACGGACCGTTTTCGAGTTATCAAAAGAATAATGAGGGAACATGGCAAAATGACCAATTCATCGAAATGGTTCTCCATATACTTATACACGGGGCAAATGATTTTACTCGCCATTTCGAGGCGTGAACCGGTACGATATTGGTCGAAACGGATCTTTACTGTGTAGGATCTCCTGAAAAACACCTCATGGGTGGATTTTGGTGTCAGTTTAGTGGTACGTATCGCAGCTTGAACCGAGGTGTAAAGAGAGGGAGGGATCTATGTGAAAATGTAAAATATTCGGAAGATATCAGAACGGCATTGGGATGCATCTTGCGGTTGTCTCTGGTGTGACAGTCTTGTAATAAGTTGCATTGAACGAAATTTATGAGACTTGCTGGAAAAAGCGAAATACGCGAGATGAATTTTGCATGAGTCCCTCGTTGACGCTGCCCTGCAAGAGCATTCCGAACAGTGACAATGATGCATTAAAGCATGAGATGCTTACGGAAATTAAACTGTTCAGCTGAGAAGATGCGAGTCTGTCACTCGTGATTGGCATTCTTAATGCCCTGCTGTGGAACAATAATATGTTCATGCATCATCAATTGATCTCGAAGGAGATTCATACGAATGATTGTGATGAATTGGAAATCAGTGGATGGATGTGTCGAAACCTGTGGGCTGTTATCTTCAAACGATTACGTCAGGAAATCGATCGTTCTCTTCGTAATCTGTGGATGATATACTATAGTCTCCTACATGACTTCGAGGTGAGTCAATAAATCGTTCAAAGACCATCAGGATATCGATACATCTCAGGTGGATTAAAATACTTGGTCCATTGGTCCGGAAGGTCAGAGATCTATCGATTACCTCAGAGATACTGAAGTGCATCGGTAATGAGTGATGGAATTTCATTCAGGTTAAGTAGAAGATGGAAGAAAGGGATTCAAATGAGCTCCAATAGATACTGTTCGCTCATTGGCGGTCGTTGATTGTGAAGTGCTTGAATATCTAAGTCGTCAAAGTTCATAGTCCCGGACTCCCTAATCAACGATCTTGTGAATAAAAATCAGATCTCGGTTAAGGCGCTGAAGCTTTCAAATGAGCCTTCGAGAGATTGCAGGATTCTACAATATTGATATCTATCTTTGAACGCCCACTACTCTCTTCATCATTCGTACGGACTATTGGAGTTCCGATCAAATAGTATTCTAGTGCTTGCCTTGGATTCGAGGAAAGAAAGGGGATGAAGGATTTTGAGTCAAGGAATTTCATTCGGTTCACCCTCAAACGGACTGTATGGAAATTTTGTCTCAACCAAACGATACATGTTGTTGAGATAACCCTACTTCAGATGCCCCAAATTCCGCTCATGAGCTTCCTGAGAGGTGGACCCCCTCCTCGAACTGATTCGTCCACCTCACGAGGGGAGTTGATGCAGAGTTTCACGCAAAACTGAGAGGCAAATATCAATAACTATCGCTTGAAGGTTAATTTACAACAAATTAGCCGATGGCAAACATTCACCGTTCGCTGCAGACAAAGTTGAGCTGGCCAATTAGGCATGGATGCTCATTATTTATGCCTGGAATCCTCATCCTCGCGGAATAGATTTGTACAGTGAGTTGTCAAACGCATAGGAGAGATCCATAGGATCAAGGGATTGATTTGGAATAGAAATTCATAGCAGTAATTCCTTTTGATTGATATAGGTATCCGGAATAGGAGATTGGCCATCATTTCAATGTGAACACGGGATCGAATTCATGGTAGAATAGAGAATGGATAGAAATTTTTTCAATCCTCATGATGTTCTCAACGATAACTTTTGCTTCAATGATTGAATATATTCGATTGTTCGGAAAATTCTCATCAACGCTAAAACAGCGAAAGGATTGGGAAGACTCTTTAATCCAGGCCAAGTAGTGGTCGCCTTTGACTTAGTAATCTTTGATGGAATAGCATTTTTCAAGAGGGATCGAGTTCCAAATTGAGCGAAGGCTCCAAAAACTTCACCTCAAAAGTGGCTTTTGACTACGCAGTCAAGAGAATACTTTCCCAGAACCAATGAGGAATGGGCGATGGAAACTCACCCAGTTCCTATCATTGACCTTTTGATTATGTTTCAAGGATTCAAGCCTGAATTCAACCAATGTTACCTCTCATCTCAAGTAAAAAATTGCTCCAACCTCATTGTCGCTATAAATTGTCCTTCGACTCTTTTTCATTACCAAGCATTTTTCGCTCTGTCTCGTTTTTGCAGCCCACGATTCTATACGCTCACAAAAAACAAGCCGTACAGCATCGCTATCTCCCAACGGAGCAACGATGACACTTCATTCGCGGCGCAACCTGCGCATCTTTCGTATCTCTCTCGCGCGCAACAAACGCTCCATTAGCTAATGAGCCCAACCTCGTATGAAGTCTCAGTATAGTATATATCTGTATTTATACCTGACTGTGAAAAACAAGAACGTAACTGCGATGCTTTGCACAAGTCCATCGTTGCCAGAATAAAACTCGGGAATGAGCTGCAAAACGAAAAGAGGATTGCGAGCGCATGTATCAGCTTGGTAATCATATTTTCAAGGTTAAAGGGTAATTTATCGTGGCCAGAGTGCAAAAAAGGTTTTTCTTGTTCTACAATACCAGCTCTGCTACAGGAACAAGGCTCATATCTTTCGGATTATTATGCAAAATATGACTGAGCATTCAAGCTTTAGAACTTTGAAACGAATTTTAACATCAACTTCTCTCTCGTAGTTTTACATTTATGAGATACCAGAGTTATGTGAATGTAATCAATTTTGATGAAATATATATGGTCATGTACAACATCGAAATGAAATTTTGTCGTTATTTTCATCTTTCGTGTGAACAAGGATAACATATGTCACAACACTTCGATCTGTTCCAATGTGTTACTACAAGATTATTTAATTATGAATAATGACGTTCAACGATTCTGTGTCACATTTTCTGATTCTTGGTCATCGGTGGAAGAGGCTATGAGCCTTTAGTCCAAGTATAACTATTTTTGGATTTGAATTAAGGGCACTGAAGGTATACCATGGAATGATGGATGTTACTTGTAGATTAGTCGAGCGATGATTTCATACTTAAAATTCAAGTGCTTCACCCGACAAAATTGCACGTACCTCTTCATGGGTACAAATTCAAGATATAATAATTTAGCATATAGTTGATGCAAATTGAATACTGCACAGTATAAATGATCAATTTTATCTGAAATTGCACGTATGTGATGACACGCTATCCAGCGATGATGTTGGCACTTTGACATCTGTCGAACTCATTAGAGGTATAGGCCCGAGGCGTTTCTCGAAACTTCTATTTAATGTAACGCATATGGAGGATTTACCAGGGGATAGCGTAAATTCATCAGTAATTATTGAATTGACATCATTATTGTGCCCAAAGTCTGAATTTGAGTCGAATTTTCCCCGGCGAATTATTATGTCCGAATTGAAAGGGACTGAGCGATTAAGCATGTTGAAGTGGACCTTGTCAGGTATGGCCCAGAAAGTATTTTCACCCTCTTTCTAACCCCAAACTATGGGGGAAGCAAAGGTTTGTAGGTCCCAAAGTCACCCCCGTTTTCTACGGCACCCTAGAAACCCTCTAAAAAACGCTAAAAATCGATGTTCCTTCTCATCAAATCGCATTCTGACGCATTTCAACGAATCGATCTGGAAGTTTTTTGATATATCTCTGAAACTTCAACAAACAGTAAAAAGATATTCGCATACTGACAACTTTGGATTCAGGCCCCGAAAAAAATTAATCAAAACTAAAAAGTCAATTTTCTCATGTGAATTGGAAAGAAGAACGTTAGAAAACCATTTCATCGTGTTTATCAAGTCATTTTGCATCGAAAATACGTATTTTTAGAATTTTTTAGGTGGTGGAACATGGTCAAAAATGCAAAAAATCGTTTCCAAAGCAAATTTCGATTCAGTAATTTGCATCTTCTGCGCATGCGCGTTCTTCTACGTCTCTGAAAGTATTTTCAATCGAAAGCTGATGCAATTTCCTTCAAAATGACTCCTTGAGGAGGTCAATTTGATGCAGTGAAACCTGAGATCTAGCTGGTCCAAAAAATGAAGAAATCCAAGGTACCAAATCCATGAAGCCGAGGCTCCTTCGATGGGCCCAAAAAGTGCGAATTTTGAGTTGGGCTGTTTCAAAGATGTGAACAAGTGTTTTCGATTAATTTTTGATGTAGAAACCGAATCCGTGGTCAGTTTTGTTCCAAACCTTCAAGATTTTTAATGATTCTCAAAAAACCGACCGGAGGGTGTACGGCCATTTCCAGCTTTGCTCTACACATTCGGGATGTATTATGAGTGTAGGCAAAGGTTTGAACCTGACGTTTCGAGGATGCGAGTATGTTTTCCTTTGTATTCTGACCAGCTGAAGATGATGCCGATGATTTCGAGGCTTGGAAATGAGTTGGAAAGTCAGATTTGGGCTGATGGAGCTATATTTTGTTTTATGATCTCATCAGAACGTACTGCATCATGCACCTTATATCTCTCTTTCGAATTATTCCTGTACTTCAAAAACATCACTATCGTCTTCAGCTCGCCAAAATACAAAGGAAAACATACTTGCATCCTCTACGCGACAGGTTCAAACCTTTGCCTATACTCAACATACATCTCAATTGTGTCGGAAAAGGCTGGAAATGGCCGTACACCCTCCGGTCGGGTTTTTGAGAATCATCAAAAATCTTGAAGGTTTGGAATGAAACTGACCACGGATTCGGTTTCTACATCAAAAATTACATCGAAAACACTTGTTCACATCTTTGAAACAGTCCGACTCAAAATTCGCACTTTTTGGGCCCATCGAAGGAGCTTCGGCTTCACGGATTTGGTACCTTGGATTTCTTCATTTTTTGGACCAGCTAGATCTCAGGTTTCACTGCATCAAATCGACCTCCTCAGAGAGTCATTTTGAAGGAAATTGCATCAGCTTTCGATTGAAAATACTTTCAGAGACGTAGAAAAACGCGCATGCGCAGAAGATGCACATTACTGAATCGAAATTAGCTTTGAAACCGATTTTTTGCATTTTTGACCATGTTCCACCACCTAAAAAATTCTAAAAATACCCATTTTCGATGCAAAGTGACCCGATAAACTCGATGAAATGGTTTTCTAACGTTCTTCTTTCCAATTCACATGAGAAAATTGACTTTTCAGTTTTGATTAATTTTTTTCGGGGCCTGAATCCAAAGTTGTTACTATGCGAATCCTTTTTTCCTGTTTGTTAAAGTTTCAAGAACATGTCAAGAAATTTTCAGATCAATTCGTTGAAATGCGTCAGAATGCGATTTGATAGAAGGAACATCGATTTTTAGCGTTTTTTTAGAGGGTTTCTAGGGTGCCGTAGAAAGCGAGGCGACTTTAGGACCTACAAAACTTTGCTTTCTCCATAGTTTGGGGTTAGAAAGAGGGAGAAAATACTTTCCGGGCCATACCTGACAAGGTCCACTTCACCATGCTTAACCGCTCAGTCCCTTTTCGTGATTGTATTGTTGGACTCCTCAGGCTTCTATTGATTTGAATCGTGAGCGTTTCTCCCTACCCCATCTCTCCTCCTTCTATCATCCAATCAGAATCAAATCATCGTCGTTCACTGAGAAATTAGAAATCAAAAATCAAATATCTGCCCGCATTTAGCCATTCTATCGATCATCGTCACGGAATCCGTAAAGCCAAGAAGCTTGCTTGGCAGGCTATTCACCGGCAAACCGCGCAACAAAACACAGCATTGACGGATCCAGCTTCTGTCGAATCCCGACAGTAAATTATTCATCGAACATAAATGCAATCATGGCCTCACCCTCATTTCCCCGAGTCAATGTGACCTCTCTCATACGATCCACGCACAATTCACATCCCGGGACGATCCAATCGAGTCGGACCGGCCATTCCCCGGACAGGCCCGTCAGCCAGCCTGCCCGTAAGACGACAGGGGTCATCTGGTTAGTTCGCAGGCAGACCCCAAAGCCGTCGTCAGTGTCACATTTCTAATACCCCTTCTCCCCTCCTTAGGCACCGATGTTTTTTGTGCAAACTCCCTTAGTGAATTCGGACTAGCACAAGGGATGATGCAACAGTGATCCACCCGATGCAATCTCTCATCGTTCCAGTGGAAGATGAAATACTTCACTAAAACGATCGAATGCCAGCATGACAAAGTCATCAGAGTTATCTGAAAAATAGCTTAGAATCTATGAAAACTCCTGGAAGTTTGCTTTCAGAAATATCCTATTTACATGAATGGGCTTCCTCAGTCAACCAATTCATTTCAGGATGGAAAAATCAAGATTCAACGGAATGGTCCACCAGAACTCATCCTAATATACTCTCACTGACGTGAGCCTGAGATACACGAAGAATCCAAGAAATCGGAAGAAATTCGTCAGATTCCTCTAACTTCCGAATGTAGGCGTCCTTTAATTATTCAAATTCTATCCGACCGACTTGCAACCTCCCATCTTGATTTGAATAATTCAGCCTTCACCCATGAGGATTCCTAGTCTACCACCAAGCTCTTTCTCCCCACATATCTGAAATATTCAGGCCCTATATCAGATGTATAGGGAACTGGAGAAGACTATGCTCACATCTAGGAACGTAGAATTTGCAAAACTTGAGCGTCAGACAGATTCAGGGCGCAGCTTCTCTACTTACATCGAAACCGTCGCATGAATTTCAAACGAGCACTGTTTTCAATTTCCACCCAGTTTCCTTCTCAAAATCTAAACAGGCATAGGATCTTAAAAGAAATTCACTCACGCCTCTAACCCTCCTTCTCGATCGATATTCTTGCACCCAAATTGCAGAGGTAGAGGACTATCATACCCGCACGTCATAAAATTTTACAATGATTTTGGAGATTGCCTCCAGGCCTCTTGCTTGATGTCTTTTTGCACGAGAACTAGCTCGTTTCCCGGAACATTTCTCATACTTGATGCATGATATTCGTACGGCTCACACGCGTCGGCATCAAATTCTGTTTCGCAAGGAATGGGCCTTTACAGCAAAAACGTGCTCTGAGCGAGCAATATCCTGAGAGCAAATGTGGCGTCGCTTCTGCTGTATATAGAAAAGCATTGGGTTAAGGGAAATCGTAAGTAACGTGAATCGAGTATGCAGGTATTCCTGCCGCACTGTGTGCCGTATCGTTTCTCGACGTGGTGCGAAATGAGCCAAGGCGGAAAGTGAACAGACTACCGAAGCAACTTCCACGATTGGATCTGTGTATAGAAGCTATATGATGGAAAGTGGAGAAGTACTTTTAGCCAACCGTGAAATTCTCGAGAGGTCTTATATTTTTGGCCGACCGATATTTTTATCGAGTATTTAACGCGACGTGAATGGTTTTTCACCATATCATTTGTTAGAATTCGATTGCAGGATGAATTGTTCTGGTTGTCATTTTGTAATGAAGCGTCAATTCGAGATAAGTATCCTACAAAAATTCGTGCTCTGTAGGTTGGTTCCGCAGGTACCTCATTTAGAGGGTAGATTTGAAAGGAGTTTGGTCGAATTCGAATGAGTCATTGATATTACGAAGTAAGAATTCAAATTCTTAGTTCTCAAAGATGAAGTATCATATTCCAATTTGATCGAATAATTTTTGATGTAATGATTCCTAAGATAGAGATTGCTCTAACTTCGTTTCATTCTCTTAGTATATGTCTCGTTTGAGAAGTGATTGATTCAAGATTCCCAACTTCCCTATGAATCATAAATCTCAAGGTCTTAGAATCGTGGGGATTGATATCATCTCACGGTTTTGGGAAATAAATGCTAGAGACGTGCGTGAATTGTCCCATCGAGACTACTCACTTTAGATTAAGCCATCTCAAAGAGTCAGAATTTCTTTCTGAAATTCCTCTTTTGTTGGGAAAGAAATGCATCATGCTAGAATACTACCCAGGGCATGAAAAATAAATACGTATGGTACATTTTTCGATGAGAACATAGTCTGATACCCACCTTCTTGTGTGTTACAAGTGAGTAAAAGACATGAAAAAGTGCATGACAGGAGATCAATTACACGCAGTCACTTAATCTGCGTTGCGTCTCAAAACTCACGGTATATATATTTCATGGAATTGAAAATATGCAATTTCGGGTTATCGTCATAGCGTCATACAAATCTTACACTCATGGACGATTGCAATTTTCTAAATTTGACGAAGTATATCGTGACTTTCAAGAGACAACGAAGTTTCAGTGATCGAGAATCTTATCCCGAAGCTGTTTCACCTCAAAGGAATTGCTGACAGGTTTTGCAGTGGCTCACCTCGGAGGATATTAGTTCAGCCGCAAGTCACATGATTCGCTCAGTCCCTGATAGTCGCCGTGGCGATTGCATTGAAATGTGTGGTAAGCTATATCGGGCTCATCCGGATCTACATCTGACACGATGAAGTGTAGCAAAACTCTTGGAATCATAGATACGGGTATTACAGTGGTATGGATACAGTACTCGTCGAGGCAAATGGAACACGGATACCTTCACGAAAACAGTGATATCTCCGACGCCCTTGGATCTACGGTAATATTTCAAAGAGTATTTGGAATATGAGAAAAATGCTATGACTCTATACATTTTGGGAATTTCCTCAACCCCAATTTCATGGTTTCGATTGACTCCGGGACATGAAGAATATTCCATCTCAGTTAATCATCGACTACTCACCGGGAAATCATGATGGCCCAAAAGTGCTCGTGGGGTCTTGTCACTCTTCTCAAGACCTCTGAAGAGAGTCGTTACGGAATTTGTTTTGCCACGTTCGAGTCTATTTTGTTTGCGCGTGTTTCTGCCGCTCCAGTCCCTCCTGAGATCCAGTGAATCTGGACGTTGTAGCTCTGGTTCAAATGCATGGAATTGACTTCATCGAGTGGTCATTTGTAAGGGAATTTCCTTGGCTTTCAAATGAAATTGGTTCCAAGAATCCAAATTCCTGCGCATGCGCAGAAAAATCCAGTTTTCAATCGCCTAGAGAATAGATTCGCAGAAAATAGCAAAAACCAGGAAATAACGAATTTTCAAGGAATGAAAAGATGAACTTCATTGGAAAAAGACCCAAATTTTGTTGTTGGAGATGATTGAAAAGGATGAATGAAAATGTGCCCTGGATTCCTGAAGAAATTTTAGCGGGTCCCATGGGTGGTGAAAAGTTCATATTTTGTACCATAGAATCGAATGGAAAAGCCGAGAAAACAATTTGAGACATGACCCTTTTTTGTGGGTTTGTTTCGCGTGGAATTACTCATATATCATCTTCGAAGTGTTTTGTGTGCTTTTTCGGCTCGATCGTTAGTTTTCTGATCTAGAGCTACACAAAAATACTATCCACCAAAATGGGGTCAAACTATCTAGTCCGTCTTTTTTTCGACTTTCGTGAGTGCAGAGCGCCGCAGTGGGGCTTGTTCAGGATTCAGGCGAAAAAGTACATCAAATATGATGGTATTGAGCACCAAATTCCAGAACATTTTGTGGCGCCTAAAATCTCATTACATTCCGCCTGAAATCTCACTCATTCAGTTTTTCTCCATGAAAATGAGTTTGCCTCATTCCAGGCCTTTTTGCACCAGTTCTTCTTGAAGTCTTTTGTGCGGCGCAACTTTTCCATGCTCCACAGTATCGTAAGAAATTGGTTTCCACATTTTGCAGAATATTTTTTGCAAAAATCAACCTCTGCCAAATTTTTATCTCAGGTCCGTCCGGTATTAGTGCGACCCTCAAACACGAGACTACACAGGTCCTAGTCAGCTTTTCCGAAGTATTTGGTGGTCAGATCAAAATCCCAAAACTTTTGATTGCAGCTAGAATCGTTTGGCCGTGAGATCAAATTCAGTGGTAAAATGCTAAGTCCGTCCGTAGCTTCAAAATGCCAGGTCCGTCCGATGCTACCACGTATCTCCGTGTTATCCTCATGGTGCCGATGAGTGGAAATGAATTTAGTTATGCTTCATATGTTCCCAAAGTCAAAAATTACATCTTAGAACCCATCGCAGGGAGTTTTGGGGTTGGCATATTCTCGACCCCGGCACTGCTGGAAAGATCCCGTTATAAATCATAGGAATTTCTCTTTCGGTAGTTATTGATGAGAATAGACTCACAAGATAGATCTCAACGCACTGATGGAATGATGTCACGGGCGGAAAATCGGAGGAGATCCTTATTTTGAGATATCTTGTCTCGAGAATGCTACTCAATGCCTCGGAAAATAGGTTTATGAGTCGATTTTCATCGAACTATCAGAATATAGAACTGGTGGAACTCACTCTCTCTTGCTTTTGCAAATCTAACAATCTCATATTCGTGTCAAAAAGTAGTTAAGTATGATTATTATTATCATTATCGTTATCAAAATTGATGACTCGGACAAAATGAGGAGTCATTTACAGTGAAAAGATGAGCTGTAATTCTTCACAAAAACGATAAGATTTTCATTGTTTCTCTTCGTATCCCATGATATTTGAATAGGAGACGTATCACATTAAATCATATGATGGTTGAGAAGTACATTCTACCGCGAGGCAAAGCTTGTGAGAGGGAAGAATGCTTGACATCAGAAACTCATGTTGCTGCATGGTATTGAAGAGAATCTGCTACAGTGAGTCAACTGAAATGCGCGTTGGATTCTTTCCCATCGATATTTTTCCATATCACACTCATTCATTGTACTGGATCTCATAATCGTGGGAAAAGGAGGATAACATCAAATCTGTGACCAAAAATAATGCATATGCATCCACAACTTAGCGGAGTTCGATAAAGATTGACTCATAATCCTATTCATCGAGACAATCTTTGAGACAAGGGGCCTCAAAAAGAGGACCTCTTTGGATTTTGCTTCCGTGACAATACTTGAACAGGGCGTCAAGATCTACTATTCGATTCCACTCTCATCAATAATTATCGAAAGCCAATTTCTTATAATTCCTGGCGTGGTCCTTTTCGCGGAACTACTCAGATGAATGGGCTATTCAATGGGTTATGGAGAGACATATGATGAAGAAATTCCACAAAAAAAGATGCTCTTCTTCCTTTCTCTATGACACTATTTGAGAATAGGAATCTATAGTTTAACAAGCCTGTAACTTCGATGATTAACTATTCCCAATGCACTTGCAAGGATACATCGATAATCCGTGGATCCAATTCGACGCGACTCGATGCGCATCTACCTGACTATAGGCCAGTTACCTCGAAATCTTTCATTCTATAATCTAATAGACTCCCGATACTCCTATTCCATTCGCATCATCTGATCTCGATATGACACAGAATTCGAGTATTAGCATCATGGACCTCATATAGGCAGATAGATTCCCTCTCTATGTGCAATATTATCCGTCGTTCAGCAAACAAATATCTATAGGTATACGACCGCATGATGTGCATGCGAGTGCATAATATCCAGAGGCACAAAAGCGAGTAGATCTCACCTCTAGCTCTATATGCATTTGCAATATGGCGTGGCTAGTGGTGAATGCAGAGATATGCTAAGAGGCCTCTCTCAGCGTCCTGATGTGTTCTCTCGTCTCACTACTGGCCCACTAAAGCTGTGTGCATTATATGTGCACAGCTTATGCAAGTGTCTCGGCCACTTCTCCCCTTTCAACACCTTCCGGTTACCGCTCTTCTCAAATGCAAATAACGATGATAATACAGATAATGTGCCCGTTTCGACGGTGTTTACGCTTATTGTCTCCCTTTGAGAGTTTCACATAATGAGATTGTTTATTATGCAGTCCTCGATTCCATCATGATATTCGAATTCTGAAACTCATCTTCGTTCATTTGAGGATGGTACTTCGATAGCCATTGTACTCATCAAAGACATTGAATCATATATCATTGGCGGAAGTCTGAATTATTGGATGGTCTTCATTCTTTTCTCCTGGAAATATTAAATATTGCCATTCTGTGCCAATAAAGATTACAGTTCGACTCACGAATTTCATATCGCATGATTTTGAAATTTCTTGTTAAGGGTGCGTAGAGTTCGATTGAGGGAGATAAGCTGACACTTTTGTGAGTCCGGTGCTCACTTCTATTCGGGTGAAGAATTTCAGCTCTGGTTTGATGAATTGTGTGGATTGGTTGGAAATTGTTTTCACGTGTTAATTAGGATGAAATTACGGCTCCGATTTTCAAACGCTTCAATTGACCAAAAATTCTCTCCCACGTTTACCCGTTAGTTGGATTCGTTCTACATTATCCTTCCTATCCTGATAACGTATCCACCTGATCATTCGTTCAACTAATATGCAGAAAATCATATATCAATCCCAAAATGGGTTGAGATGCAACTGAACATATTGTCATGAACTCGGAGTTTACTGGTAATCTGATCTTTAAGAATCAGAAATGGGGAGGCCACTATTGATGTGTAGTAGAACAATAGGATCAATCCTGTGACAGGAGGGGAGAAACGGAATTCTAAGTCACAGTAGATAATCAGAGATAGCTGTTCCTCTGATCATAATCGATTCGTTCAAATTCATCTGACGAGAGTCCCACTCTCTCGTCTATCTTCTCGCTGTCTTCGTACAATCTGGCCTCTCAATCTCTTTCTCCCTCTCAGATTTTCTCGTCTTCTTTCAATGCCAACCATCATTCAAGAATTCTAACAAATCCGTGTCAATTGTAGAAATACATTCGTCCAAGAATGAAAACTCTACATGGTTTAGTTTTGGAAACAATCGAAAAAAATCAAAAAATTTCAATTTTGTAATTTTGACGCGTTTCGTAATTTTTCGACTACTTGATGATATCTTCGTGCCAGATAATTTTCCCGATCCCGGAAAGTGAGGTCTGAAGTGAGCGCGATAAAGTATTCATCTGGACCGTTGAGACCACTGACCAAAATTTGAATTTGTCCCCGGGGCACGCAAATACATCTGATTGAATTTTCGATTCGATCGCAGTGAGCCGCATACCTGCTGAGATGAGTAGAATGACACTTGAGTAACGCGGAAAACCCATTCAAAATTTATAAAATCAACTTATTTGCAAGCGCTCACAAACGATTGCAATTCGTTTATAAGGCGACTCTGATGCGACTAATCAGCGTCGGGCAGAGCTCGATAGTGTGCATGTACTGTGCCATTCAAGATTTTGCCACTATCAAGAGATGAAAGGCTGCGATTTGAAATTTTTTTCTTCTTAGTTTGCTACCTTTCCGTCTTTGATACTCAACCGTCCCAAATTCTTTCCATCAAAATCCTTGGATGCAACTCCGTATGTCAACGAAGCTCGAAGGTGTACATTCTCAAAAAATCATAATTCACTATCGGTTGGAAGTTTGTGTACACCAGAAAAAAAGTTTGATCTTGAACACTCGACTGCTCGGATATCTTTGGTTCAAAGTGACTCTACTTGGGCTCATTTTGTAGCTTCTTCCAAGCACTTTGATGATTTCTTGTGGGTTTTTTCCTCCGGCTCGACAGGATTCCAATAGATCAAGTTGAATCCTTACAAAAATTCATGAAAATTGTGTCAATACTCTGACTTCTGCAAGTCAGACATGAGTTGATGGATCGGGGTGATTCCAAGAGCATTTAAAAGTGAAAGTTGAGAGACAATTATTCTAGCTTGTTGCTGATCCGAGTCGTGGCTGTTTTTATAAAGAAAGATTTTCCTACAAGAAGAGTATTAACCACCATGGAATGTCAGGAGATCGGGCTCACGATGGTATTTCTTTGATTTATTCCAAGGTTTTCTGTGTCACTAGTGGTAGAATTCAGGATCAGTGCTTATACCAGTGAAAGAATGAATCCATCCATGATTCCTCAATGACTGGTCCTTTCTTCGAGGGAAATCTTACTCCACAAAAAGAGTCATAGCTCGCACCAAGAACAATCTGGAATCACGTCCAAGAACGGATATCAACGCTCTTGACTTATTCTTTGAGATGCTTCCTGGATCATTTAAATCCATTTATTCCCGCCAGACTTGCAGAGGTTTGCGTACTGACTCGATTTTTATAAAATTTTACAAGGCGTCAGATTGATTTTGCAAGAATCTCTTAAGCTGCGCGAAGAAAATACCGAGTAATTCCCAAAGTACTTGAAAAAAAGTACGGGATGGGCTCCGATAGAATCGCTTCGGATCAAGGAGATCCGAGCAGTCGAGTGATCGAAATCGAACTTTTTATTGTTGTACGCAAACTTTTGACCGGAAGTGTATATTTAATTGAGTATGTGCTTACACAGTATATAAGCTTGTAAGATGAGGCTTCCATCTTGCCCATTACAGCCATAAACATTCAGCAATTCATACCAAGATCAGAACATTTCCAGATTCTTGATAATCTTAGCCGGATGACCTTCGCATTCGAGGCACAAGTAACGGTCGCGAATTTGATTGCGATGGACCAATTCTCAAGAGCGCTCATGATTTCCTTGGATAAATCAAAAGTTTCGTCATCTAACGGGAATACTATCACAGGTGGATGCCACCAGTTACTCGAGTAGCCACTAAATCCTACTGAAACACATTACACACTATCCGAACTTAGGTGGAATTAATGTTGAATGATGATATGACTATTTTTTGTTTTGATATCGTTATTCAGGAAATTATTTGAGCACAGATTACGGATCTATTCAGCCCCCAGAATGATAATCTGATTATTTTGTATATATGTTGACTACACGCAGTGTTTGTCCTCTATCAGGAATATTTTTCCATAAAAAAACCACCGCGTTTGCGGATTGATAAAATCCTCACACCTTGCATGCAAGTAGGAAGAGATTAAAAAGGTAATTTTTCTGCGGGAAGCTTAACTGTAATATGAGTAAACCGGATAAAAGCATAATTTGCTACTCCACCCGTTCAACCCCCTTGTAGCTTTGAAATCCGCGATTATCCCTGCCACGGCTCTGAGTAATCTCATTTTTTACTGGGGAAACGTTCACGTGTGATTCGTGTGAAATGAGAATTTGTGCGACAAGGCAAATCTCCGGGACGATTAATGTAGGGAGTGCATGAAAATTTTTTGCTCTATCATCCTCGAATTTCCTGCAAAAGCCATAATCTTCTCCCTTTGTTGTTCAACTATCCAGCTATCCTCACACTCCGAGTAAATATTGCGAGTACCTACAAGCTAAGTAGGCAACTTTGGGGCTTTTTCATGCAAACTTGGAGCGGAAACGAGTGGCGTCGGCTCACACTACATCGAAAACTCGAATAATACCTGTTCTGGACTGAATTCTGCGCTGGACCAAGGTAGGGGAATGGGGCTTTTGAGTGAATCAGTACGCTGCCAACCATCTCTCTAATCCGGAATGCCCTTCATGAATGTTTTTAAATATAATTTTTACAGAGATTGTTGAAATACTCTGTGGAGTTGCATGAAGTATGAAACGAGCAAAATGTGTAATTGCCCAGGTAATGAGAGCAGTATTTTCACAATTGTATCTTGAACGCTAAAGGAGTCAGAAATTCTGCAACCAGATATATTCATGATTGTCTAAGATGAAACGGGACGGGCTGATCAATTTAATCGAATACCTTGTCCTTATCAGGAACAAACCGGGTATGAGTACATTAGAAGAGAGAGTCATTGGTTTCATTCAATTTGGTACACGATATGAATCATCAAAATATGGCATTGGGACAATCTTGTTCCACTTTATCGTCTTGAATGCGACTCAGGCTTCACATGCATTATCTTCTCAGTGCAAAAAAAATTACTTCACATATTTTTCCTAATTTCATGATTCTCAAGAATCAAAATTCATATTTCGATCCCAGATGAAGTTATAGGGAGGAGGATTGTCATACTCGCCAAGTTAGACTTTTGGAATAAGCAAAAAGGGACGGGGGCAAATATTTCCATACTTTAATTTTTCACTTGATACCAGCAAATCTCTTTCATACTACATGAGAGCTCATCCAAGCAAAGGTGAGTTCTGCCATCGACCGTAATATTGAAAGAAAGCTCAAACCTAGAAAAATTTTTGGATGCACAAATCTCCCACTCTCAGTCACGCTACAACTGGTTTCGCACAAGTGTGTACCAACGACAAGGATAACGTAGCTCAAACCGGCAGAACTTTGTTTGTTTAGTGCAGCCACAGCAGCTTGAATATACGGATGACAGATCCCACGACTCGTGGTTTGCTAATGACTTGGGGTCTCGCAACTATACCGAATCGGACTGCGTTACTTGTACTGTAGCTCTTCATGTGCAGTGGTCCACCAACCGTGCGGTGGGGACGTCTGACCAAACTTGGGATGTACTACTGCGGCTCCTCTGCGAGCAGTTACGTATCGTTTTGCACAGAATATATACTCTGCAAACAGTTATTCGACATCGATAGTGATCAATCTAGCGTGTGCACTCTCAGCGGATCGTATTTCGTGGAACTTGGCATAAGTAAGCATGATTTCAACAATTGAAACTCTATTGGCAGAAGGAGTATTTGTAGTCGTCTGTCTGGTTTTAATTTGGGTGCCAATCTCATGGTTTTCAATAATGTTTCCTCTTACCACCCAATTCACCCCATTAGGCCATTTTTCAACAACTTTAGTCCATCTCAATACTGTTCAACGTACAATAGCTCATTCTGAAGCTTGTTTCAAAAGCTTCAAAATAAGCTGAATCACATCAGATCTTGATCGATTGAAAACAAGCTGTTTTAATTTTTCCAAATAGTAATTTTGATGCGGTGTACCCAGCTTGCTTCCATTAAGCGATTTTCTTAACAGCTCTGGTCTACCTCAAAAACTTGAGCGTGTTTTGGTCAATTTCGAAGCTCGTCTTAAGACCTTTGAAATGAACTGAGTTACACCTGACTTTGACCCAGTGGAGCCGAGCTATCTCAATTCTCCCAAAAGAAGATGGAGGTCGTCAGTAAAGTGCAAGAAACTATTTTCATCGCCGCACAAGGATATTTCGAGCTGCCCGCTGGTCGAAAACTAAAGTTGGTTTAGTACAGTAAATTAGCTACTTGAAGATGTAATTTTATCGGTCTTTGCGAGTTAAAGTCAGCAAATCGAGAGTGGAGAAGAAATCCATTCTCGATTGATGCTAAAAATTCAGCAAAATTTGCTGACTTTAACTCGCAAAGACCGATAAAATTACATCTTCATAATTTGAAATTCCCGCGAGTGATAAATACGATATCCGATCATATCGATCGAGTGTCAAAATTAATTACATGTAAATTAGCTACGTCGGATATTGAATAATACGTCTGCAAAAATACTCTGATTTTGTAAGCCATGGGAGGAGTAGATAAACGAATACAATTGCGGTTTTGGCTGAGTAACGTCATGGTGGCAATTAACTTTTTCCATCCTGTGTATATATCTTATGAGAAGAAGATCGGGGTAATGGAGTGAGAACAGGAAGTGAAACGAGGTCGTAGGAAGAGCGCGCAAGTATGCAACAAGATTAGCCAATGAACTTTTGCTTCCGACTGAAAAGTTATCGTCGCGTCCGGTTTTGTTATGATTCACGAACCTCGTTAGAATTCATGCACGAAGCAAGAAATCAAGGGCATAAATTACAGATGAAACTCACACCGAAGGAACTATGAGATTGAGCACTCAGAGTTTTAAGAGATTGAAAAATAGAAGAAAATTCTCGTACAATTGCGAAGAAGATTTACTTGATCATCTCTGACTGAAGACCGTTATTAGGGCAAAAAATTTCGTGAATGCATGAGTGAATTGTAGAACAAGTTCTCATGCCATATGGGCATTTCTCTGGGACTTTTACATCTGCTGCAATACAGCTATGGATGATGATATAAGAGAACAATCGAATCTATTGGTCCCGATCGAAGTGAAAATATCACCCAAGTCTTGAAAAAAGATATCTCTGGCTTCTTCATGATAACAAGCAGGTTGATTCATTCTAGCTCACTAAAAGAGAGAAAATATGGGGAAAATCCTGTGAAAATACTTGGCACTCTCGTACAGTCTCACGAATACTCTGGTGCTGCCACGCAACTTTTCGGGTTGATCCCAGCTGTATTTGGTGGATAAAATATTGAAGATAGATAGCCCAGGAGCGCGATAGTATGCGACCAATTCAGCCAAAATTTTATTGACTTCGAAAATTGAAAATAAAAAATCAATCATGTCTCGTTAACTCAAAGATGAGTACGCCAAGTTCATGCCGTGACTCTAAACGCAATTTTCGGAATCCATATCTAAAGTAGATGCGATTCTGAAGATTGTGCGACAAGGCTCGTATTTGTGCGATTTTCCTGTCTAGAATACGACCGTTCTGACGTGGAATAGAAAAAACGTGACTCACGAAAAAAGTTCAGTTTTACTCACCTCACATAGGCGGCTTGAGCTATATGTTGGTAATACCTATTGTGATCGAATGGGTTCATCTAATGAAGCTACAAGAAGCCCAACGCATTCGTTGGAATTATCAATCTTGCCAAATGTATGTTTAAGAAATTTTGGGAGATCGACGAAAAACTACTCAAACCTCGACTCGTTAACGTGATTTTGCGATGCCACCAACGCTATATGAGTTTCAATAATGGATTTGTAACTCTCACTACGCAAATACGTGAGCAATATAGGTTCCAGGCGTGCGTTGAGCGATTTTCATTATTCATTTTTCAACGATTTTCAGCAAAGTACAAAAGTTCCAGAGAAGCGCTCATACCGTTGATTGTTCAGTCGGGCAGTAGGGTAGACAAAACTTGAATGACGACGAGACCAATTTTCTACTCGGATCTACGTGGAATAAGAATCATGCTTGATGAGTGAAGTCTCACACTTGGCTCTTCGGGAATTCTGCTTTTTCTTCAATCAGGATACTATCTGATCTGTGGTAATCTCTGAGTGGAGATATTGAGTATATTGACGAGGTATTGTAACGGGAAGTGATCATGAGCTCAACATTATCCTTGGCATCCACACGACTGGTGCTACATCAACACTACTTTCTCCCGAGGGTGACGGGATGAGACGAATCGACCTTCTAACTCATCACACAAGTCTCATGATTGCAGATCGACTTGGTCAAACATATAACCCTTAGTGCCGAAGAACTACATAGGAAGAAAACGAGATTGCGTTATCGGAGTCATTGACATGCTTCAATTCGTATGCCACGATGGTGTTCATTTCTTGACCTTACAAAAAAATTAGCAGTTCTTGGTCTTACTTGTCAAACTGTTCCAATTTTGTACCAGCCTTTTAATCTCTAGCTTAATCCGAATCAAACCATGTTGCGTACGGGGAAAACCTTCCCGCTACCGTGAATAAGCTCGAGAGCGTAGACCAACGATATTGCGTAATGTGGCATGTTTTTTCAAAACAGAATTTCCATGCTGATTCCACCACGAAAAATTCGAGTAGAGATTCGCATTTGTACATGAGATCACTTTCCCAGACGTGAGTTTTTGAAAGATGTATCGCCAAAATGCAATCTCTTCCATGACATGTTGGAATTTTGACCATTGAAGAGTGGTTTTGAAGAAACGACGAGTAAAGTGACTCTTTGGCATGAAGAGGTGTTTGGAGTACGTATGAAAAAAGCAAATATTGTCATTAGAAACTCCTCTCATTGGTCTTGAATAATAGTGGCTGACGTACTCGTTATCTACATTAGACCTATTTCATATCATATGAGGATGACAACTCAGGACATAAAATTTAACAATTTTCACAGAATCAATCATATTAAAGTTTGCTTCCATCAGATATCTTTGTCCGGGGAATTTTTAATGACATCACATGCACAAGGCGTAGTTTTGTTGTACCAGACCTCGACAACCCATTGGTGACGGTCCTTAGAGATATGACAATCACTTCTGAGTACGATGATCAACAAAATTTGATCAGAATGTGTGACTCTTGGTTCTCTCCAATCTGATGAGGGATGGAGATTTGTAACCTTCAATCACTCTCAAAGCTCTTTGAATTGGTGAATATTCCTCACCGATAGTCAAATCAGATGCAGTGACCGGGACCGAAAATGGGAATTCATTCGTTCTCGGGAAATTCTCGACATTCGTTGAGTATATAGAACGAGGAAGGGAGAGGCCGAGGATCGGAGCTTCATATTCAGAGTAGTAGTTGCGCCATACTAATGTAGATGTAAACGAGGCCCTGCATGAAAGATGGGCGAATAAATACGTGTGTGACAGGCAAGAGTTTGCATCCCAAATAAACTCTCGAAGCTGCCAGTACGGCTGGGTGCTGCACGACTGGTACACAAATTCTACGCTCGACTCCTCGTGTGTACATACATATGTATAATTCAAGCCCAGGCAAGCTTTTGGAAGCACTAGTTTGTGTATGTACACCTAAGCTCGTTCATATTTTCGATGAAGCCCACGTGCGCATGGATATCAGAAACTCATGCAGACCTTCTGTATTTTACAAGACCTTATTGCTCTTGAGCTGATGAGTTCCAAATCTACAGGACTAATCCAGAGGTTTTTTTATTGAGTTATTCCCGGGATAGTCCCATATCTCGATCTCCATCAGCTCCATGTATCAAATCGAAGTTGAATGCAATCATTTAGGTATTGTAGGAAAAATAATGAATCTGGAAGTTTACAATCAAGGTCACTGTGACACATCATTGAAATTTTGTAAAAGGCATGTGAAAACTATTTCTGTTGAGTTACAACGTCATGAAAGGTTCAAGTGTAGGCTGGAAATCGTGGATGTGATCGACGGATAGTCCCTGCTGAAAGAGTTGATCGACGGGCAAAGAAGTGGGTCAGTGCCCGCGCTCATATATAGACCAAGCCCACTGCAACTCCACTGTGGGCGCGCACATTAAAAACTCTTTTAGAGAGATAACAACTTTACTGCTGACATCACAGCAGAAGAAGATTGGTTTTTTAACCAATTAGAATTGGTTGAAATTCAAATGAACGATTTGACCATCGGAGTTCTATCAGATTTACAGCCCGAGCTTTGTTATCCTGATAAACTGAATTTAATCGTGCAGATTATTCACAAACAGATAACCTCTTAGGTATAGCGTGTAGAAATATTGTAGTGAGTGTACGATTGTCAGTGTGATGAGCTCGCGGAAATTTGAAGAGTCTAGATGGATGATTACAAAAATGTCGGAAGCCTGCTGAAATCATGGAGCGTCTCCGATGATATCTGGACCTTCTCGGGTCACTAGGATCGCCTTATAACGTTTCAGACGTTAGGCAGAGTACATTGAATTCAACTTACGACGCTTCTTCAAACATTTCAATCATGCACATATAAGATGTTTTGAAACTTTTCCTGTGTGTGTCGTGATATAAGAGACAATTTTGAAATTGCCAGTTACGCTTATCGAGCAGTAATGTATTCGATTCGTCGTCTTGGATTGTCTTTGGCAATGAAAAATTCCCAAATCCCTCTGGGGGAACGAAACATACTGAGAAAATTTTGGTAATAAATTTTGTAAATTTCGGAATGGTTTTTGTTGATTTTTCCAATACTCTTGCGACATCGTGAAAATCAATGATTTTTGAAAACCTATAGGAACAAAAATTACGAATTATTCCTATCAAATTATACGAGGTATTTAGTAGATTTTGTTGATTATACCATCCCCTACAGGCATTGAAAATACAGTTTTTTGTGCTCTAGATGTCGAATAGTGATACCAGAATAATGTGTAGCAAATTTCTCGCTCTCCACTGTTACTTACTCGAGAATTCTTTGATAATCAATGACCCTCGCCCTGAAATCATTTTTTTTGTGTCCAGTAATTCCTTTACGACCCCTCCCTTGTATGTACCAAAATGCCTACGAATTGTTTCGATATTGGAATGAAAGGCGTTGCTCAACGCAATGTGCAAACTCGACATTCCCATCGACTCAGATCGATGAATTTTGCATTAAATCATCATGCCTTCCTGACATTAACAAGACTACTTGAATAACAGCCGAATCCACCAAAATAAAATTGAATGATCTAACCGACTCGATAAGCGTTCAAAATCCAACCAAGTATTTTTGGTTGTCCTGAGCAACTGAATATCTGTTTCAACCAGTCTTCCCTTTCCGTAATGTATCGTTTATTGTCAGATCGATTTTTGGTGTATATGTCACAACGACCAATATTACAGAGCAGTTGCTTCTGGGTTCTGATTATTTACATGTTGACCGATAGGACGTCTCTCACCCAGTCTGCCTATAGAAGTATGTGTCGTATTGCGGAATCGTGTCATTTCGACGGACATACGCAATTTTCAGCACTAAAATTTTGTTTGGCACAAGACGCATTCCCTCAACAATATGCGTAAGATATTTCATCCGTTATGCTACGAAGATTGGATACTCTCTCAGCATGAATCAGTCAGATTCTCAAAGATTTAATCAGTATTAAAAAAATCTCACTGAATAAATCAGTCAAACTTTTCCAAGCCCATGCGGTCGCCAGGTCACACCAATCTTCCCCCTTACGTACAGAATATTGATGAAAACATGTTGCCAATCATACAGACTTTCAATAGCGATGATTAATTTAATTGCATGCTAGATATCCATCTACACCAGTTTTAACTGGTGGATTAACTGATTAAATCTTTCTATAAACATTGATTCATCAGTTAAAGTTGATCCCAAATCGACCTACTGATCTTCAGCTATATAGACTGATTCGGTCAATACTATGAAGCACTAGTACATCAGTACCGGTACCCGAGTTTGACTGTCATTTATTGGCACCAAGCGCCTTCAAATGCTCTACTCTGTTGATATTTTGACAATTATTCATGGCAAAAGATGATACGTGCTGCATTTATAGCATTATGAAATTTCATACAATATATTTGAACGATTCAATAAGCTGTAACCTCCAAATCGTGATGAGTACTGATACATCAGTGCCGCTAAGGAACTTTTTCTGGCATTTATAGACGCCAAGCGTCTTGAAATGCTCTACCCTGTTGATATTTAGTAAATTAGCCATGGCAAAAGACAGTACGTGCTGCATTCATAGCATTATAAAACCTCTTACAATATATTTGAACGATTTGACACTGTAACCTCCAAGTCGTGACGGGTACTACTGATAAATCAGTGCCGCTAACGGACTTTGCTTCTCATTCATAGACGCCAAGCGCCTTCAAATGCTCTACCCTTTCGATATTCAGTAAATTAGTCATGGCAAAAGACAGAAGATGCTATATTTGCAGCTTAGTGATACCCCAGACAATAAATTTGAGCTATCTGGCACCATAACCTGCTACAAGTACTGATCCATCACTATAATAAGTGATCACAATCGCTGCCCGGCTCTGATTGCCTAATTTCTAGCTAGAGAGCGGCTTCAAATGCGTTTTTGAGAGCATAATAATGTTGATATTGGTCATGGCGAATCAAACCTTCCCAACATCCACAGATAATCTTCAGGAGGAGTATTATTTGTTGAAGAAGATATTATTTGTTGTGGATGATGATGCCCTAAAGAGATCAATATCATATTGAATTGGGAATTCTCTCAAAGTCAGATTCACAGTGCACTTAGAAACTCATTACTCAGAGTGAGAAATTAGAAGACCAACACACCATCATAATGTCCCAATTAAATCAATCATCTTTGACTGCTTGTGACAATAAACACTAGCTCAACCTTTCTAGAAATGTATCTAGAGACATGCAAGGATTCAAAATTATGCTTAGATAGTTTTCATCACACACTAACATATACTAGCCCCACATTCAATAAAGGTTGTGTTCTCATGAATCAAGTCTGCATGTTGCAAAGGACTCAATGAGAGGTGCAATTTGTAATGAATGTTCCTTGATTTGAGGATGATTGGTTAGATAACAAAACTTTCTTTCAATACCCTGAAATTCATAATCTCCTGGGGTATTTGAAGTTACTTATCTGATAATGTGGTATGATAATATTATTGGTTCCTGGAAGCACTTCTCTACACAGATGTAGTCAGGTGTACATAAAAGATGTTTGATTTCATGTGCTGAATGCATTAACAGTTTCATCATCACTAGCGTCAACTACCTTTTTGCTCATGGCACATCATAACACTCAAAGTGATTAATCTAGTCAGGTGAATGTCTTGAATGAGGTATAATCTCAATATTGTTAGGTCTGATTTCAATACAACAAACTGAAGGTGTATCATGGTACAATAATGATTATGAGAAAAAAACCTCACATTTATGAATGCACTGGACAATTCATACTGTATCATGAATGAATACTACATCTTATCCTCTATTAAAAACTTTAGCCCTTATCTGCTGCCATTCGACAGCAGTTGAACTGTTTCCTCTCTAAATAAAATCCACAATGCTTCACAACTTTCATAGAGCAGAAATTTCTCAGCGTTTTCTTGCAGAAGGTAATCTAGCTTTGATTAGAAAAGGTAGCTTTGATGAGTCACCTCATCATATGTGTGTGTGTGGGTATATATATGCGCAACTAGCTTACTCTGATGACACGATGAGCGAAGAGATTTCCATTTCATAACTCGCTATTCGCGTAACTTCAAGTTCTTTCTAATGAAAAAGTGAAACAAAACAAAAGGAGCACCAGACACATTGCAAGAATCGCGAGCTACTTTGAAGATCTGTCGATGTTGCTGTAATAGTGTCGTCATATGACACTGTGGAGGATGAAATGTAATCTAGAATCAATAATGACTCCCAAGTATACAAGGTTAATATGGAAATGTATTGTTAATGTCAGCATTGGTGCTCCTGTTTTGAAAGCATCTCATTCGATGTTCTAATTTGTATGTGCTCCAACAGTACTGAAACTCTTATGCTTTCTTTAGAAATCTATCAACTGTTACTCAAAATCAATGATTTAAGATATTCTGCATTCAATGATCGCCTTTATTTGTGCCTGATAAATAGCATGAAGTAATGTAGGATGAACCATGCCCTTGGATATCGCAAGTATTTTTCATATCTGTTTGCAAGAGAGTACAATATTGCTACCAAACTTCGGCTAGCAGAATCATGAACTGCAACTGAGAATGCAAAAAATGATCAATTAAATTCCATGAGCATGACAGGTAATTTGTAGGACTTGTGGTGTTGGTTCTTATAAGGCATGCAAAGGCCATGAATTGAGACAATTACAACAACAACCTGACAGCTGTTAGCGGCTCCACTATACAATGAGTGTCCACAAACTTTTACAAAGTTTTGCCTGCAGCCCCAACTTTGGTTCCTCAAATCCTGGTGTACAATGTTTGGTCAATGCAAAAAATAATATGACACACTCAAAATCATGAGACCAATAACATCCATGCTGATACAACTTCTCTACAGGATATGAGCTTGGTCAAATAGTATAGCATCAACTACCCGCAGAACAATAATGTTATCCTCCGTCACTGGCCTCTCCACAAAAAAAGACCCGTGGATGAAGGAATGCGAAGCAATGATTATCTTGGGTTGTAGATACATTTGAGAAAAAGAAAGGAGTGAGTGGGGTTGGCACTTTCAATTTAGAAATCGTTCTTTGCTATGGAGTACTGTAGAGAAATTAATAATCAACCAAGCCACGAAAAATGAATCGAATTGATGCAAGGCTTCTTTCTAGCCTCCAATAATTTGCTAGAGTTCAAAAAGCATGAGCAGCCTCACTAGAGAAAGTTATTTTACTGCTACTTCTTTTATAATTTCTCTTGAACAAGTTCTTGTTGTACAAAACACATCAAGACTCACCATTTTTTTAGCAGCCTTACATGAGTATGATCAAGGACAAATGAAAGAGAAACATGGAGTGGAAAGATATATTTTGATTATCTCAAGAATTTCATCTCGTAAATTCAGTCATACGAGAAAATGATAATTTAACATGAAATAAACTCCAAAAATAGAATTAAAACAAATCATTTGAAGCATGTCAATGAAATTCATCATCAGATAGATTATGACATAACTTCAATAGTACGAGTATCATCAATGCATCTGAAACCACAGATGCTCCAAAACATGAAAACATTAACAGGTACGATACTCATGTACGCTAGAGATACATTTGATTTGCGGTGAAAACATGGTGAAATAAGAGTAATTACAATAATTAAGCCGCGGGCAAAATCCCGTCCGTCCGGATCCCCCCGAGCAGGGCTGCCAACGTAAAATCGTAAGCAGGGTTGCCAACTTGACGGAAAAAAATATGAGTTGGTATTGTGAGAGCGACAATAGACCTTATGTGTCGCGAGTGTCTAAGTACTTATCTAAGATCATCTAAGATCATCTGAGATCATCTAAGATTATCTAAGATCATCTAAGATCATCTAAGATCATCTATGATCATCTTGAAGTTATCTTTTGATTATCTTTTTATCTTATTGTTATCTTTTGATCATCTTTTTATCTTTTGGTCTTCTTATGATTATTCTTGAGTTATTGAGTCGTCTTTTGATTATTTCTACTTTGCTTTTTCGGTAGTTTTTACTTTTTCGAGTGATTTTTTTATACATTTTCATTTTTTTGGTGTATTAAATTGGAGTAATTGTTTTTTTATGTAATGTGCAATTTTTTAGAGATGGTATTACTCAATCGTTGTTTAATTTACATGAATTTTCTGAAACACTTGAGTGATTCACCTTGAAAAAAGTTGATTATTGATTATTTTTTCAACTATGCATTGGGTACTCTTTAGGAGATTTGATAATCATTCAGAAAGATTTCATTAATGAATTTGAATAAATAGAATTCTATTGTTGCAATATGGAAATTGTTAGATTGTTTGTTATATTGATTTGAGTGTCTTATCATGTTGTGTGTGGAGTGTTGATGAATTAGTTTTGGATTTTTCGCTTCGGTCGCTCCCAGCGGAGTTAATATAACTCTTGAGCCATGGCCTAGGCGAGATACCGCAACGTTATCATCAATGTAAAGTTAGTGTTTCGATAGTGCTCTGTGTGATCAGTTGATTGCATTAAAGCCTATATATGTGATGAGTGTGATGTTGATGAGTTTGTATTGGATTTTTCGCTTCGGTCGCTCTCAGCGGAGTTAATCACTCTTGAGCCATGGCCTAGGCGAGTCACCGCAACGTTCTCATCAGTGTGAATTGAAGTGTTTTAATTATGATTGATGTGATTTTTTGTTTGTTCTGAATCATCAATGGTGTTGTATGAGGAACTGTTAGTGTTCTTTAGTGTAAAATCTATTTTGCAACAATAGTTATTAAAAAGTTTATCTTTATCTCTCATTCCATTCTGGTGAGTGTATTGAAAAAAAAGGAAAACCTTGATCTCCGATGACGATTTTAATTGATTGCAAAATCTTCTAAAAGTTATTATCAGGAGAATCTTTTTCCTATTTTGTTCAATTATTGCTCGATGGATAATGCAGTCAGAGTATGTGCGTTCGTAGCCCAGAATTTCACGATTCCAAGAGAATGTACAAATCTATGGATGAGTCATTTACTAACAGGGGACCTTCAAGGGTTCTGCGTAGAATGACTCAGATATGTAGGGATTCAATTGGGCGGAAATTCTTTGATGGGATCCGTCAGTCAGCTAATAAGAACACCGAATCCTTGACATTACCTCAGCACTTTTGTGAGGCACCCTACCGCAGACGATAGTGAAGTATTGGATTCTTCGTATGTTGGAGTCACGTCGATTTATTATTGGCAAAAATTCTAAAGTTGAATTTACTCATTCTTGAAATTTCTGTCCTATCGTCGTGGTCGTGATTTTAAATTATTTATGATTTCGCAATCAATTAAAATCGTCGGAATTGAAATGTAATTGATTTGAATGATGTCGAACCACAATTTGGAAAGAAATTATATCGTTGTTTTTAAGTCATTTTAAAATGTTGTAAAACTTATTCTAATCAAACCTATGAAATGAAAGGAGACGAGAGGGGAGAGACGGGCAATTGTCCCGTCTCTGTTCAATTTTATTAAGTCATCCAGTATACATATCCTTATTTTACAATTTTTAGTAAATTTTACAATTTCATAGAAACAGTATAGAAATAGATCATCAGAATAATCACGTCGATTTAATTATGAGGGAAATTCTATATATTAAGAAATACTCATCCTTGAAATATCTGTCCTATCGCCATGGTCTTGATTTTGAATCAATTTTAATTCTATCATGAATTTAAATTTTCGAAATTGAGAAGTGAATGAATTGATTTTGTTGAATCTCAGAAAAGTCTTGAAGTCATATGTTTCAAATCATTGTAAAATTAGTTTGAAGCTTATTCTAATTAAACCTATGAAATAAAAGGAGACGAGAGGGGAGAGACGGGTAAATGTCCCGTTCTGTGGAATTTTATTAGACTATTCAACTTGCATATTCTTTTACAATTTTGGAAAATTTTTATAGCTTGAAATAAGCTATTATTATTCGACTATAAGAAACTGATGATTTTTTAATGATATTCCTACTGGTTTGACTATTGAAGTTGTTGATTGTTGGATACTTTTCTAAGTATGATTGGATACACATTAAGAAATTCGATAATCATCTTGAACGATTTTATTGAGAAAAATGAATGGAACTTCTATTCTTGCATTATGAAAATTGTTAGGTTGCCTATGATACCATTTGAATTCAGTTATTAGGTAGTGTGTGGAATGTTGATGAATTTGTTTAGGATTTTTCGCTTCGGTCGCTCTCAGCGGAGTTGATCACTCTTGAGCCATGGCCTAGGCGAGTCACCGCAACGTTCTCATCAGTGTAGAAAATAAGTGTGATACTTGTAATTCATTGTTTGTAATATGTTATCAATGTGGTTGTAGAAAGTTTCTCAAGATTATTTAATGTAAGTCCATTTTGCAACAATAGATATGGAAAAGTTCGATAATATTCGTTATTTATTTTGGATTGATTATATTAAGAACAAGGAAAATTATGATCTCTAATGAGGATTTAATTATTCAGAAAATTATTTAAAAGTTATTAGGGGGGTAATTTTTTTCTTAAGAGTTCTTCTAATATATATTGAATGATGCAGTCGAAGTATGTTTGTTCGTAGCCCAGAATTTCACGATTCCAAAAGAATATACAAATCTATGGATGAGTCATTTACTAACAGGGGACCTTTCAGGGTTCTGTGTAGAACGACTCAGAAATGTAGGGATTCAGTTGGGCGGAAATTCTTTGATGGGATCCGTCAGTCAGCTAATAAGAACACCAAATCCTTGACATTACCTCAGCACTTTTGTGAGCCACCGCAGGCGATAGCCAAGAATTGGATTCTTCGTATGTGAGAGTCACGTCGTTTTGATACTTAGAAAAATTCTTTAAAGTAAGCACTATTTATTTTTGAAAACTCTGTCCTATCGTCTTGGTCTTGATTATAAATTGAATTCGATTTCATAGTTAATTAAAATTGTTAAATTGAAAAATAAATAAAAGGAATTTTTTGAACCTTAGCAAAATCATTGGATCATCAGTTCCAAGTCTTTTGAAATTATTTAGATGTTTATCTTAATTAAACCTTAAACCTATAAAATGAATTGAGACGAGGGGAGAGACGGGGAAATGCCCCGTCTTTGTTGAAGTTTATTAGATTATAGCATACATATTTTTTTACCAACTTAAAGAACTTTTATAATATCCTTATCTAATTTTTTAACAATTGAATAATCACCTTAAATGATATATATATATAAATATATCATTTGCATTCACCTGGAGATCGTCCTCATTTGACCCCGTTGACCTCTCACTTTCTTCTTAATCCTGGTTGAAAAAAATTGGGTACAGCCTCCTCGCCCTTGTTTCGTTTCCTCTCGCCCTTGAAAGGAGATGCTGAAATATGAAAATTATTTTAACGTATTATTTTCATCGTACTATAATTGATTTTATATACGCGTACGAACGTATTTAAAAGAGTGAGTTGAATGTGAGTGTGTGTGTGTATGTGAGTGAGTGAGTGTGTGTATGTGAGTGAGTGAGTGTGCGTGTGTGTGTCTGTATGTGTGTAACTGTGTGTATGTGTGTGTATGTGTATAACTATGGCTCTGTGTGTGTTTTAAACGAGACTTCAATATTCATACGAAGGTCTCAATATTTATATGTAAATTTTGAAAATTATTTAAAATATTGAAGTGGTTACTCACCATTGCAGCCTCCTCTGATGGTCCTTGATTGATTGTTTGAGTGATCAGTCAGTCTCCACGGTGAGCTGATCGGGTAGTGCCCTATAAGTAACGAATGCTGCAAAATAAATGAATATATATAAAATATTTACTATATGTGTGATTGTCAGTGCGAATGTACATGTGTGTGTGTGTGTGTGTGTGTGTGTGTGTGTGCGCGCGCGCGGTGTGTGTGAGCGTGTGTGTAAATGATTGTGAGTGAATGAATTCGTGAGCGAGTGACTGAGCGAATGAGTGAGTGAAAGAATATGAGTGTGTATGTGTGTATAATTGTGTGTATGTGTTGAGATATCTGGGCTTAATTAATAATATTACTAGCGTCATTGCCTCGCGCTGCTCGGCTTGTAAATGGTTCAGATAGGCATATTAGCTCCTGGAAATGCTTGCAAATCGAATAGAATTAGTTTTCTAGGAGTAACACACTAATGCAATCACAGGACGTGGACCGAGTTAACTATGAAAAAAAAATTCGAAGGGATTTAAACGCAACTACGCCCTCAGAATTCCCCCGATCACTTCACAAAAATATGGAAAGAAAGCTTAACTCACCATGTCCAAATTCTGAAGAAGCGTGAGTCTGATTGATTCAATCTAGAAGAGCGTAATTTTTCGGAGAAAGGGCGTGAGTTAAACGAGATCCGGGAGAAAAGCGTAATTACCGATGAAAAATTCTTTAAAAAATCCCCCTCGCCACAGAAACTTATTTTCATGGGTTTCAACTATCAGAACATGTTCTTCTGCTTCCAAAATAAGTTCCTAAATATTAGTTACTCGATCCAGTTTAGATGGGGCAGCCAAAAAGGTCGATACGATGGATCTTCCCCGATCTGAAATTGATGATTCGAGGGTCAAAATAACAAGATACGTTTTAGTTTGTCTAAAACCTATCTATACAAAAGATATGCGATTTTTCAGTTTATGAGCCGAACTTCGATTTTTGTTCCTCTCGGGTCGGTAAAACTTGATGAATCAGTGGAGTCTTAGAATTTCCTCGGAAACTCACTTCCATATGGTCATGTTGCATAGGATAAACAAGGAAGGATTGTTATAGGGCTAATATAAGCTGACAATTTGTTGGAAATGAATATTTTGCGAATAACGCTATAAATTCGATTTCTCAAGAACACCATTTTTAATTTTGCTGGGATTTTTTTTAGTACAACTTGATCAAACAACATTCAAGAGAAAACTAGTGCAGTTTATTCTGTATGATGAGAGTAATACATTGAATGACGGAAATGGGCATATTAAGTTCCTATTCGGGTATTCTTGAGATAAAAGGCTAAGAGTTTTCCTTGAAATTTTTTTTGTGCTTCAGCTGGGTGATTTTGGAATCCAAAATAGATGTTTTTGTTCAACTTTCGGTTATTACATGTTCTACATAGGAAGTAAAAATTTCTATATTATATGAGATTAAATTAGTGTGATTGGAGCGGAAATTCACCAAGAATTTTCATCTTGCGGCATAAGTTGATGCATTCAATCTTCCGTGAACTCTCAGTGCTCATATGTGTGTTTCCATGCTAGCAACAAACACCAGTCAAGCTATCAGAAGAGAGAGAGGGGTGTATATTAGAGCGCGCGCGCGCCTTTGTCTGCTGCAGTCATACATACACTCCGCGCGTCAATACACGTGTGCCGAGAGAGGCAAATAACGCACGCGGAAGGAGACCGGAGGGGGAAGAGCGCCCCTGACGAACTTTTGCTCTGCGCCGTCAACTCCCCCCGTACTCTCCTAGCGAACACATCTAGGCCCGAAGTAATAGTCGCGTTCAACCAAAGATTAGTCTGAGTTGAACATGATTTTGGTGCCCCGGCTTAGGCTGAACTTTGACTCAACGCGACTATTACTTCGGGCCCTAAGCTCAGGCACTCGGACGAAATGCAACATCAAAGCAGCGGCAGCGGAGTGAGAAGCCGCGGATGCTGTACAAGGATCAGCAGCACCAAGCTCTACGCATCCCTCCAATCGAACACTCCACGATGATACCAGCGAGTGGCAGCTGAGCAGTAGTGGCAAGGGTAAGTAATCCTAATTATGCGCGTTTATGATACTAATGATTAGAGTGAAAGCGACTTCGAAATTCGCCATAGCAATTGCATCATAGTTTTCGGAAGTATACTCGGTACAAAATTGAGCTGGTCCGCGATGTCGATGAGATGGAAATTGAATCGATGTTTTTCCGAAATTTCATATATACAATAAGTACCAAACTGTTAAAAAGAAGAAAAGGGTTCAATTTTTGCGCGATTTTGGCATGATAAAAATAGAAAAAAGATGAACTTTTCGTCAAAAATGTTTCCGGAAATTTTCCAGAAATTTCCATCTTGCGGCATATGTTGATGCATTCAATCTTCCGTGAACTCTCAGTGCTAATATATGTGTATGCATGTTAGCAACTAACACCAGTCACACTACCGAAGGAGAGAGAAGAGCGTCTATTGGTTCGCGAGTACCCTTGCCTGACGCAGTCGTGCATACACTCCGCGCGCGAACACACGTGTGCCAGGAGGAGCAAGTTACACATGCAAAGGGGAGCGGAGGGGGAAACGCGCCTCTGACGCACGTTTGCTCTCGCGCCGTCAGTTCCTCGCGTGTTCTCCTAGCGAGCACATCGAAGCCCAGGCACTCAGACGGAATATAACAGCGGAGCAGCGGCAGTGGAGCGGGGAGCTGCGGGTGCTGTATAAAGCTCACGTGACATCAATCTACAGGCACTGCCCTATCCGGTAAATCACGATAAAATCGGAAGATGATAGCCAAGCAGTTGTAGCAAGGGTGAGTACTCCTAACACTACAATTTCATAAATTTGATCATCCTAGTTAGAAAAGCTTTGAAATTTACCATCAAATTCGAGTCATAGTTCACACAATATTAGCATAGGATTAATGATCCCAAATTATACGCAGCCTAGAATAGATATACAGATGATTCATTCTGGTTCAATAATCCTGCGCAATCCAGAATGAACAAAATTTCGGTAAGAAATTTTCTCTTCAATTGTTGCGCGATTTGAGAGGTTTAAATCAAGAAAAATTCTTTCTGCGGGAGGGTGTAAATAAAGAAACTGAATTTTCCATCAAGGATTCCAAAAAAAACAATTCTCCCGCGCGCGCGATTTTGAGAGGATGAAAATAAAAACAATTGATTTTCCATCAAAAATTCGCAGAAAAGAAAATATTTTTTTTGCGCGATTTCGGGAGGATGGGAATGAAAAAAATGAATATCGCATCGAAGATTCCAAAGAAAAAAATTCTTCGCGCGCGCGATTTTGAGGTGATGAAAATAAAAAAAATTGATTTTCCATCAAAAATTCGCAGAAAAAAAAATTATATCTTTTGCGCGATTTTAGGAAGATGAAAATATAGAAAATGAATTTTTCATCAAAGTTCTCCTGGAAATTTTTTGGTTACTGTCAACTTGCGGCATATGTTGATGCAGTCAATCATTTGTGATTTATTAGGGCTAATATACGTTTCTCTCCTTTAGCACCAAATACCAGGCAAGTGATCGAAAGAGAGAGAGGAAAGTCTATTGGTTCGCGCGTTAACTTGCCTGCCGCGCAATCGTGCATACACTCCGCGCGCGAACACACGTGTACCAAAAGAAGCAAGTTACACATGCGAAGAGGAGGGGAGGGGGTAACGCACCTCTGACGCACGTTTGCTCTCGTGCCGTCAGTTCCTCGCGTGTTCTCCTAGCGAGCACATCGTGCCCAGGAACTCAGACGGAATACAACAGCAGAGCAGTAGCAGTGGAGCGGGGAGCTGCGGGTGCTGTATGAGGCTCACGTGGCATCAATCTACAGGCAGTGCCCCACCAGGCAAATCACGATAAAATCAAAAGATGGTAGCCAAGGAGTTGTAGCAAGGGTGAGTACTCCTAACACTACAATTCCATAAATTTCATCATCCTAGTTAGGAAAGCTTGGAAATTCACTATCAAATTCGAGTCATAGTTCACACAATATTAGCATAGGATCTATGATTTCAAATCATACGCAGCCTAGAATAGATATACAGATGATTCATTCTGGTTCAATAATCCCGCGCAATCCAGAATGAACAAAATTTCGGTAACAAATTTCCTCTTCAATCGTTGCGCGATTTGAGAGGTTCAAATTAAGGAAAATTCTTTCCCTCATTCATTTACGTGGTATTTTTTTCATATCCCCATCTCGCACTATATATGACGGTGCACACTTCAGTAAACAACAACAGATAAATCTGCTTATTTTTCAAATGAGCCAAACTTGATTCCCAGAAAAGTTTAAAATGGAATCTAATCTCATTCACAGATCAATACCCACTAGAAAGTAGAACGTGGACAAATCGACACCAGTGCCGATTTCAAGCATTTAGAGTAATCTTGGAGAGGGACACTGGTGATCTGCAGTATAATAACAAGTATCGCGGTGGCAGAATGAAGAAGAATTTTGAAGAACAAGGATGGAAAAACAGTAAAGTGGAATGCGACGAATTCACCGAATGTTCGGATGTGAGTGCTACTGTATTAACGGATGATAAAACTTGAAAATTCAAGCTGAAAATATGTAAATTCTACAAATTGAATCACAATTTTCCAAACAACGTATTCAGATTATACTTAAGCATTTTCTATCTTCTCGTAAAGGTATAAAATCATTCTTATCATGCATTCAATAGATGAAACTTTCAAGGATGATTTGATAATTTTAGGATGCCCTCAAAAGCTTTTCACATGAAAAAATATCAAGTTATTCCTATCATACACACACAAATGAATCTCACAACAACACCAGTCCTTCCACATTCCGAAGAGCGATTCCTACATTGCCAGTTGCAACATTTTCGTACAATGCCATGGCTCATATAGAGATCGAGACTTTCATCTCTGAGATCGACAGACTACGAAATCATGTTGCCAAGCTACCGCAATTTTAGGGTCTCGTCTCGAAAGAATGTTGGAAAAAACAACAAAACACTAACGCCGCTCTTCAGAAGCAAGTTGTTGGATTTCCTCTGATCTGAGCATCGCTCTGGCCCGACACTGGTAAACCAGAAAGACGTTTCAGTCTCATCTGATCATGTCTCCTTCAATTTTTGTGGAGAAGAGTTACATTTCCACAAGATCAAAAAAACACTGTCCCATTGATACTCGACATGAATTGGAAATCATGAAACAGGAATGATGAATTAGTATGTTGATATTTTCAACAATTTGTTGAACAGCAAAATATTGCCAATAGAAAAATATATTTCAATGTAATTGAAGAAGTTCTTGAAAGTTCCATCTACTCATGTAGTAATCTTTCCATTCGTTCCATCAGATGTAATCGAACTTAATCAACGGCCAAGAAAGCTTCTCTTTCCGGACCCTTTACAATGATTATGTTGATACAGTAGTAATTCATCGACTAAAACATAAGGGATCCCCAAATTACCAACATTTACGATAAATATCTCGAAATGATATGAAACCCACCACTGTTCAACCATTAGATGGTTTCCGTTGTATGTAAAGTTTTCTTATTCAATTTATAACAAAACATAATGTGTCAATATTTAGATCTGAATATTTCGATAACGAAATCAGCTGGTTGGAAATATGTCCCCAACCATCTATTCGTATTCATTCACTCTCTCTAACAACAAAATGAATGAATAGTGCCTTATATCGATATATATAAGAAATCTTCGATTCCAAAAATTTTATTGTTATTTGATTCCAGAAGGGTTGATATGTGTCCAATAATGAAGATATATTTAGATGAAATCTACAATATTATCAATCCGATTCCCTTCTCTGTAAATGATGTTCATCGTAACCGTAAACTTGATGTGTCAGTGTTTGAATGCCATGGAAATGAATAAAAAAAATCATATGGTTGAGGGTATGTCCTCAACCATCCCTCGTGTCTATTTACTCCCCCTAACGAAATCATTCGAAGATAGCATATATATTATTTGTATCAAGATGAATCAATATTATAATCTCATTTTTTGAATAAAATAATCACATGGTTGGGGTTTTGTCCCCAACCACCCCCTCGTGTCCATTCATTTCCTCTAGTATTAACCCTTAGCTGGCACACTTCTGCCATATAACATAGCTGGCACACCTGGGTGGATTACACCCAGGACAAAAAATTAATGCTGTGGCGACTCTAATCAATCTTTCGGTTTCAAAATTTTTTTGTAGCCTCTCTGAAGTGTTCTGAATGGATGACCATACCCAGTTAGTCGTCAAGGTCGAATGAAAAACTTTAAAAAATATAAACGTCCAAAAAAATGCAAAAAATCACCTTTTTCACTTAAAAAATTCTAGAGGACGCAATTTTTGATAAAATGGGCTAAAAATTCAACTGAGTCATCTTGAGATGAGGTCAATACAAGAAAAAAATAGCGCAAGGATGGATCTTGAAAAAAAGGTATTTATTCCGACATATGACGGTTACATTTTTATGAAAGAAAACTAATCATGTTTTTTCATATGAAAGCCACATAATGAGCTCATAAATAACTAAAAAAACTCATATTTTGTTGAGAAATGATATAACATTAGTAGGAAATAATCTAGATAGTCGAAAGTCAACACTAATCCACACCCGCGCACTCATAACACAGAAAAATTGTGCAGGGATCACAAATCGGGCGGGAGCACGAGGCACAACCCTTCTTGGTCTTGCGATCGTTTGCTTTCGGGCATACCTGGCACCTCTGTTGTTTCACAAAAAATTGATTCTGAATATCAAGTCCAAAAGCCCTGTCCACACAAAGAATATTTGCTATCGAGTACCTCAAGTCTCTCCGTAAGGTGGTCATTGCCATTCTCCTTTGAAGCAATGGCTTCACGAGAGATTGAGCCAAAACTTCGAGGCAGTCTACGGCACTAATTTGAAAATTTATGTTCTCATTCTTGTATTTACAGTTCAGTAGTATTCTGACATTGATAGCACTTTGGTCCAAGATACCATAGAAGTATCGCATGGACCACCTGTTAGTCCTGCGAGACACTGTATATGAGTGGCAAAGTTTGTCAAAAACGTCAGTTCCTCCTTTTGTACGGTTGTAATAGTGTACAATATCTGGTTTATCGTTGGTCAAATTTTCTGTATGCATGTGAGAAGAAAGTAAAATCACAAACTTGTTTTTTTTCTTTTTTGGAGTAAAAGCCAGAAGAGTCAGATTCCCATTTTGAGAATGGCCAAATTTTGAACCTGGTGCTGGTTTTGATGGTTCTTTGAACGAGAAAGGGATTTCTCTTTTATTCTTTCTCAGAGTACCTGTTACAGTCAGTCCAAAAGGATGTTTGAGCATATTAGTAACCAGTGGCACAGAGGTATACCAGTTGTCGCAGGTGACAGTTCGACCAGTATTATGGATGGGCTCTGTAGCAAGTCGGAAGAAATGTTCTGGTACACAACCATTTCTAACATTTCTAGTCGAGTTCTTCCCCAAGTATGGAATGGCATGAACCTGAAATGATCATGTCTTCATGAGTCATGTATATGAGAATCAAACATTGTCTTACAAAAATGAATTACCATGTAAAAAGTGTTAGCATCGTTGAGGCTGATGATCTTCAGACCATACTTGTCAGGTTTATCTTTCATATATACCCGGAAACCACATCTTCCTCTGAAACTAAGTAGCTGCTCGTCAACAGTACATTCTTTGCTGGGTGTATAACACTCCGCACAGTGTTTGATGAAATCATCCCAAAGGTTTCGAACAGGAGCAAAATTATCTTGAGGATCTCTGCTACTTTTTTCATCAAAACGAATGCATGAAGCTAAGAAGGTATATCTGTGTCGTGAGAAAACACATCTGTAGAATGTTGTTCCATTCTTCTTATCCCATAACTTGTTAACGTCTACATCTGATGCTTTCCACATTCCTGAATAGTACAGTACACCGATGAAAGCCTCTATTTCTACATCATCGGTTTCATAGTGATAGCTTTCAATCTTGTTTTGCGCCATGAGCTGGGAAGTTACTTCAATAATCTTGATGTTTGTGTTTTCTACTATAGAATTTATCATATCCTTTGTAAATAGGAGATTCCAAAACTCCCTCACAGTATTAGCGTTCAGAGCTGGACCAGCAGGGCCAGGTGGAGGCAAATCTTGAATGTTTTGATGCCTTACTGTAGAAAGATGAACGAAGACTTTACACAAATTGGGAACACCAATTGACATGTCAAAGAAAAATGTATAGGGGGTGTGTTGAGCAATTAGAATTCCTGAATGGTGATAAAGAGATAGAGACAGCAAGTAGGTGAAGAGAGGAGGCAAGATGGTAGGAAGCATGACGTACCAGATACGCGAGATTGACGGTGTGTGCGCCAAACAAAGCCATCTTTGCCTCTCAATATTGTTGGCGGCCGCCCTGGTCTACGACCCTCGGCTTGCAGGCGTCGTAGGCGATCACCCAAAGGCTCATTTTCTAGTACAGAATCATCTGATGAAGAACTCTCATCACTTGAATCAGAACTTTCATCATGTTCACTCTCGATATCGGACGTTTCACTTTCACTACTCCCGGGCTCTTCGGCAGGCACTGCGGCTTCGTTTTGAGGTTCTGGTTGAACATTGTTTCGAGCTGAAAGCTCATCTCGTCTCGCACGAGGTCGTAAACTGTACATGATTCAGCCGACAGCTGAATCAAGCTGAATAATTAATCAGCTGAGAATACACGACGCGCGCGTAGCTGGCACTCATGGGTGTCGAACACCCAGCTGTTTTTTCGCTCGGCTGTGGCGGAGCAGCGAGCGCGCCAAAACTGGCGCTCTGTGCTCGGTCGGTAAGTGGCAAGCCTTGACTACCAACAGAGGTCACTATGAGCCCGGGAAACTTCGAATTACAAGCGTGGCGTACTCATGAAGGAGGCCTTGGGTGGACTCCACCCATGAGGGCCAGCCGAGGGTTAAGAAATTGATAGCATGGAACAAACCATATTAAATATTTTCAACTATCTTCATCTTTGAAAGGTTTCTTCGAGTTCAATTTCAGACGGATGATAAATTGAATAGATAATTTTTCCATCGATTTCTGTATCACTCAAGAAAGAAGTCGTATTGACCATGTTCAAATGATAATATTTTCATAACTATCTTTATTCACATGATTCAATTTAAAAGTCATTCCATGATATGATCAATTCATCCCCATTATACATACTCGTAAAACTCCTCAAAACCACACCACTCCTTCCACATTCCGAAGAGCGATTCCTTCATTGCCAGTTGCAACATCTTCGTACAATGCCATGGCTCATATAGAGATCGAGACTTTCATCTCTGAGATCGACAGACTACGAAATCATGTTGCCGAGCTACCGCAATTGTGGGGTCTTGTCTCGAAAGAATGTTGGGTAAAACAACAAAACACTGACGCCGCTCTTCAAAAGCAAGTTGCTGGATTTCCTCTGATCTGAGCATCGCTCTGGCCCGACACTGGTAAACCAGAAAGACGTTTCAGTCTCATCTGATCATGTCTCCTTCAATTTTTGTGGAGAAGAGTTACAATTTCATTCAAAACAGAGTACACTATCCACTTTTTACTCCAGTTTCTACTCGACGTAAGTTCAAAAACACACAATGGGGATGATAGATCAATATCTATAATCGACTTCATAACTATTCAAATAATTTTCTACAAACGACAATCATATCAAAGTAGCTTCATTGAGTCAAATACTTTACATAGATAAAATTTTTCAACAACCTATATCATAGTCCGAAAACACGAACCACTTTCGTTATGCATAAAACTCAATAAATGTTCTGAATATTCACCACTAATTTAGTGTCACAAGACATCATTTGAGCTCTTTTGGAACGACTTCGTGTATCAAGTTATAGAGAATTCATTCACAAGAATCATTATAACAATCTCAAACTCATTGAAAGCCAATTTTAATTAACGTCAAAAATTTGAAAAACATGAGCGATGAGATGAAATTATGTTTCCATTAACAAAATTTACCAATCCATCACCCCTCGTAAATTCACTTCACTGATTGTGTAATGTATATTTGAGAAGGCATGACATTCGATTTCTGACGATTTTCAAACTTCAAATACACATTCAATTCAAATTAAATGAAAATCTAGGCTGATACACTCAACATTGAGGGGAAATTTACAATCTTTAAACAATGAAAGATGGAATGATCCATTTCAGTAAATTATTCAACAATTAGTTTTCAAAATCAAATTCCTATCCCTCGAAGTCATGTCACGCAAATTCCATGAATCAAGATGATCCATCATCTGCATCGATCATTCTATACAAAAATTCAATACATCACACTAACGCCACTCTTCAGAAGCGAGTTGCTGGATTTCGTCTGATCTGAGCATCGCTCTGGCCCGACACTGGTGAACCAGAGAGACGTTTCAGTTTCATCTGATCATGTCTCCTTCAACTCATGCGATGAAGAGTTACATTTCCACTTGAACACTGTCCAAGCCACACTAAACATTCACAGGTGATGGATCAACATTCCTCCAATTGCAATGATTTTGAAAATTTAGTACAATTATTCGATACAAAATCTTTCTTCGGAGACCACTCGAATTTGGTACAATTATTCGATATCACTAAATCTTCCTTCGAAAACCACAGATATCAATTTTTTGAAAGAATGTCTGTCCCATCTCGAATAACACAAAACAATAATAAATATAAATTATAATAATAATCGAATAAACTCGAACATCCGAATAATGTCACATCTGAAAGTAAGGCGGCCGCGTTAACCTTGGAAAGTTACCCGGCTACCTTCGATGCTGACAATGACGATGTCTCGAACTCTTAAAAAAAACATGAAAAAATGCCTTAAAATCGCTTCCTGAATGTCATAATATACGAAAATTAAACAGAATTTTTAAAATCGATTGCTCCCGACCTTCGCTAACGGATACGGAAGCTTGGGCTGTGTTCGAAAGGATTCTGTGAGACCGATCAGCAACCATATTCACGGCAAGTGTAAGGAGCAAATCGAATATGTAATACCAACGTATTAATACATGCGATAAAATATTCTATAGATCGCGAAAATCTAGGGACATTTGAGCCGAGCTAGGGACTTTTCGTACACTCAAGTTGGCAACACTGATTTCGATTTTATGTTGGCAAGCCTGATATAGGGATTCCGTGGGGGAAAATGAACCGACTTGTCTCTTAATATTATAATAAAATTATAATAATTAAAATGATAAAAAAAATCACTATAATTACTTACCATTGCAGCGTCCTATGATTAACCTTGACTATTCCTATAGTCGGTAATTATCCTCTGCGGCCTTGAAGATGAGCTGGTTGCGGAGGGCTCCATACTAAAAATGCTGCAAATTAAATTAAATTAATTATTAAATAAATTATTAATAATATTATTCATATCATAAAGAAAAGTTTTGTTGTAATTACTTACCAATACAACCATTTGGGATGTCACTCCATTGTTGTCGCGTCTGCTCCTGTAGTGACTTTCGGACTATCAGGAGCGCCATCGACCTCACCCTACGATGGATTGAGGAAGACTGGCGCTTCATGGCGCCTTCGCGTTGTATATAGGTCTTTTAGCCCCCTCTAGGGGCTATTATGATGATCGATATTGCGTGTCATAACTTATCTTATCTAAGTTCATCTTATTATCTTAGATGATCGTAAGGTTATCTTTTTATTATCTTTTCATCTAAGTGTCATCTTCGAATTATCTTTTCATCTTTCAGTCATCTAATGTTATCTTTAGGTTATCTTTTCATCTTTTAATTATCTTAAACGTTATTTTACCGTTATTTCAGTATTTCTCGATATTCTTCACTTTACTGTCTCGGAAATAAAGACAACTACAATGGTTAAGACGGTCAGTGATCGTCAGTGATTCTTATGATATTTTCGAAAATCGCAAAACTTTCATTTTTCCCAAATAAAGTGAAGCCGAGCGAGCGTTAGCGAGCAAGGCAATATCGCTAGTTCATTATTCGATAGCATTTTTGAAAATCGCTGGAGGCAAAAATAATATTATACCAAAAGCTTGTCCAAGATTTGAAAAGATATAACGTACAATCAAATGCCAGACAATTTCTATTCTTGCAATACCTAATTTGATATTGCTGCATTGAAGTCATATGATTTATGAAACTCTGAAAAGATATTCAAAGAAAAGGGGGAACGAATTATGGGACCAGCCCAACATAAAGCTTGCGCGTAAAAATAATGAAATTTTAGAGCTTTACTCTTGATATGTTTGTATAGAGCGAGGCTAGACTGCTTGGTTCATGATGTTGAATTTGATAAACATGGCAAGCAAAAAATGTGAAAAAATTACCAAGTACTGGTGGATACTTCAAGTTGGAAATATGATATACTTTGAAAAGGAGGTCGAATGCTGGAATGAATTGATTATTAGCATATCCACTGATCAGTTTGGCGTCTACGTCTATAAAGTAAGGCTTAGCTTTGTCTCCTGTTCATATCATATATGGTTGGATACTGGTTTTAGTCTTATGCCTTCTCTCAGCAGCGTATAATTGTGTGCCTCGAATTCTACAGGGTAATCCCTGTAGAATTCGACAAAATAGATAAGTGAGTAGAATATGAAAGAATAAATGATACTGATGGAAAGTCACTCACTGAAATGAATTCAATCGAATATCTCGATTGATCTGGTACAGGTTTTTCAGATTTTTTCTTGTTGTTCTCAGCTTGTATTTCGTTATGAGTATTCTGCTTATCAGACTTCGCCAGATTCCAAGGGTGGATCAGTCGCATTAGTAACATCATTGCCACGAAACTATCCAATTCCCAAAAAAGAAATTGATTATCCAACACGTCCGCACACAAAATTATACGCCCGAATTTACCCTTATCCTCATGATCTCTATACAATTCTTGGACTTCAACAAACATTTTGGGCTCAGCTTGCCTCGAGTATGCAAGTATCTGTGGCACAAGAGTTGTCACATACTCTGTTATGATATTGATTGCGCTGTTAGGGAAGAGTTTTTCAAACTCTCCATCCACCTGTGAATGGTTGGAAAAAACCTCCGATTAGTTAATGAGATTCTCATATCTGGGCTTCCAAGAAACCAGAGATCAAGTGGTACACTTGAGAGGTCGATTTGTTCCGAACACGGGCAAATAGCGCATGCGCAAACCCGTGCGGCAGCTCGCAGTATTTGACCGTCTTTAGAACAAGTCAACCTCTTTCAAGTGTACATCAAGATTGATGATAAGTAGTGAATTTACATATTTTCATAATACTCCAAATCAACATGAAGAGGACATTTATAGATCATGAAAAGTGTGAAAGGATTATAAAACTTTTGATATTCTACTTTAAAATCATACCATCTCCCCTTCATAATCAGCAATTCTTGGGTACGCGGCTATTGAATCTGATGCTGGTGGTTTCGTTCTATTGATCCAGGATCTTCGGGAGTTATAAGTTAAATCCATACCTTTCTTGATGCCTGTCTTGTGGTGTGAGTCAGGCTTGTCCCACGACATCTGTAATCTCTGTAATATGCAAAATTGAAACTGGTGAGTTTTGAGAGGAGGTACTTGAAAATGGGTATTTTAAGAATTATCCTCCGCGAAAATGAAACGTCAAAGAGTTGCTTACAAGTTCTGCTCCATTAGGTTCAGCGTCACTGTCGTCTGAAGATTTCCGTTTAGATCCACATCCTTTAGGATTTACTTTATTGTAAACCTTTTCATCTAGACGTAAGTATTTTCGAAGATTACATAACTTATATTCAATGAATCCGTCGCGTCTAGTTATGGGATCGTAATAGTGTTCCTGTTGAATACATCAGCGGATTACAATCCTGCTGTAACTCACTCCAAAAATCCTTATAAAGGTTCATGAAACATGAAAAGATACTTACGTATCCTAACCCTTTCACATGTTTCAAGATAGGGATTTCTGTCACAATAGCTTTCGCTAAGGCTTCTTTTTTCTCTGAAGGTGGGTAGCTGCGGATAAAAGAAATATAGGGATGATAAGATTACCTGCATTTGTGTCGTTTAAGGCTAAATTATCCTAGAGAGCTCCTCACTAGTTCCCGTGACATTGGACAAGTTCATTTGTTGTTATGCTAACAAGCAGCCTTCTTTCTGGCTCTGTAAAAAACTGTTTAGCAATTGCTCTTTGGATGATATCTCCTTGTTTGTGTTGCACAACAACGGCCATGACACTGCCGTATTTCTGGAAAATATGAAAACCTCGCACATCAATTAATCCTATAAATAATGCGCGTGTTCAACAACTACTAGTGAACTTACAGAAAACTGAGGGTCGACTTTTTGTCTCTTTGCTAAAGGGGCTGGTTGACTAGTTTGGCGAAATTGTCTCTTGCGGGTTCTTACAGCATAACGAGATTGTGAACGATTGCAAGTTGAAGTCTGCTCAGAATCCTCATCTGAGACAGGTTCAGTCTTTATAACAGTTTTCAAGTCAATTGGGATTGCATTACTCCGATTGCCATGGCCAATTCTTTAGCTAGGCCAATAGCTTTGTTGAATGCTTTTTCTCCATAATCTGATTATACATCTCCGTCCATTTCAACATCAGATATGACAATGATATCATCTGATGGCAGTTCTAGATTGCCTCCGTCAACTAGAACTGTTGTCACAATATCTTCCAATAATGACATTGGTGGTACATTTCCTCCTGAGTGCTCCTGCGAGAAAAGATGATTGTTCATAAAAATATACACAATTAGACATATTATACTCTACCTGACACAATCCAGACCAGTACGCCACTCACATCCTGATTGGCTCGAACCACTCTCATCACTTTTTTTGCCCGGCCCAGCACTATATTTATCCCTATCAAATCATTTTGAGTTAACTCCACAAAATCACTGCCATCAATGTCCTCAGCTAGAAAAAAATGGAATTTTCATGTAGTTAAAGTACAGAAAAGGGAATCAAGGTTCTTAATGAGCATATCTTAATAAAAAATGACGCTATGAAACTGATAGTTCTTCCCATCGCCCCAAGGACATGACTTTTGATTCTATCTATACTCTTAATATGCAACCAAGCGGTCATAATGAGTTATTCAACATTTCATTCTTGATGATTCGTCCAGAGTGCATAATAGCGTTCATTGGTCATGATTAAAGTTCAAGGATGAACTTAGAAATAGAGATGTGATTACCGTTTACAACACAAACTCCAAAGTTGTTGAGGTAAAATTACAATAGTTTTAGAGTTTGATCTTGAAATGGCCAGGCGAGTCAAAGCTTATTGGGGAGAAGCCTCAAAATTGTTGCCTTAATAAAATGGATGCAATTTATTCTTGTGTGGGAGCTAACTAATAGCTGGCGACAGGATGCTGAGCAATTCGTGACTTTATATTCACTACTCAAACTTGTGGTCAATCAACTGTGATGATATTGCTATCTCAACACTATTCAAGCAACCATACCTCTCCAAATTTAGTATCGCTCTGCTAGCCAACGACACTAGAACTTTGACTACACAAATGAAGGTGAATCATCACAACCTCATCATACAGATCGATGAAAATTTGACTCGTAGACTCAAATGGTCCATGGGATTTAAACATCTACTCCATGTAAGATTGAGACACCAACTGTTAAGAGCAAGGGTGCAAGTTGTCGTCATGAAAAGATAATGAAAAACCGGGATCTTGCCACTGAACTTTATTCCCACGCGAGCGCCATCTTGTATTCTCATACAATCACGATCCAGTATAGACAAAGCCGTCTTAAGATGGCTCAGGTTGGGCCAGAAAGTTCATTGGCTGATGGTGTGCTGACGCTATGTACTTTTCACTATGCCATGAAGCCAAGTCTTGTTATTGCTAGGCGTGTATACAGTCGAGTGTAATTTTTACTCATACAAATCCACAACGAAAATTTGGTCTCCATAACTGAGGCATGGAAAAAGTAGCCTCCGTTCAGTTTTCTTACTGTCGGCGATAAGTTACAGCAACATAAGCTGACGTGCACCATCCGGAGGCAGTCGGTGCCTTGTACATACATCAATTTGTGCCCCAGCCTGTCAACCTGGTTGCCGATAGTCCGAGCGAGTCGATTAGGAATGAAGGGTGACGAAGAGCACAATCGCCGCACACGATCCGGCCACACACAAAAGGTACTTTGGTCGATATGATCGGCCTATAGTCGATATATAGATATATGTATATTAGGGTGTCCGTTATTTCCCAAGTTTCTCCGATCCTTCGTGCAACCCACCACAACTTTATCATTTGTTGAGATATTGCGATAAAAAAATTTCCGTGGACCTAGGTGGTGTTTAAGCATTGTCTCACCGGAAGCGTTCTTGTCTGCATTATGGCCTCAAAACAAATTTTGATTCAGTAATCAACATTTCTTGCACAGGTGCGTGGTTCTATATCCCTGAAAGCATTTTCAATTGACAGCCAGTACAATTTCCTTTGAAATGACCACTTGCTGAAGTCAATTTGATGGAGAAGAACTAGTGTTATGGCCGTTTCCGAAACTTAGAAAATTCAAGGTACCAAATCCGTGAAACAGGGTTTTCTTCGAAGAATCCAAAAAATGCGAATTTTGAGTCGGTCCATTTTAAAGATGTGATTATGTGTTTTTGACTCATTTTGGAACGTAGAACCAGAATCCATGCTCAGTTTCACGTCTTATCGGTAGGATTTTTTACTACACTCAAAAAACCGACAAAACAAAAAACAGTCGTTTTCAGTCACTTTTATGTTCTTCAGGTGGATGATATGCGAATGAGTGGGCTATCTCCGGTTCTACTGTATTAAGTTGAATGTTTCAGGTAGTCATTTTGGAGGAAACGGCACCCGCTATCAATTGAAAACACTATTGAAGACGTAGAAGGGAATGCATGTGTGGTAGATGCGAATCATTGACTCAAATTTTTATTTAGAAGAGTACATTTCCAATAAGAAACGCTCTAGCTGGGACAGCACTCAAACTTCACCTAGGTCCCCGGAAATTTTTTTCTCGCAATATCTTACCAAATGAATGAGAAATAACGGACACCCTAATGTATATGTAATGAGTTATCGTCGCGTGTACGGGGTAAACAAAGATCCGCCGTGGGCCTTGGTCAAGGCTGAACTGATTTGGAGCTTTTGCGAGCTCTAGAGAAGAGGTGAGGCACACGCACGGCTATTGTAGTATTGGTGACATCGAACTTAATATAATACAACTATTTCGGGGGAAACGGCGAGCGCATCTCGCTGTACAAATATTCGAATCCTGAACATCCGTCAATATGTTTTTTCTTGGATTCGTGTTGGTTACCGTCCACTCAGACTAACCTTCATTCATCTTGCCGAGGTCGAATAGAATCGGATTGATTGGTTGATTGTTCCTATTGAGGGCAGGGAATAAATCCTATATGTCCAAATTGCAGATGACAAGAGTGCTATATATTATACACTTGAAAATATATTGCCGGTTATTGTGAATTTAGAATAACGATCTAGGATAATAACCAAACGCATGGGTATTCAAGTATGTTAGAAGTCAACTGAAATCATTAACTAACTATGTGACTAAATAGATTATAATTGAACTGGAGGAATTATATGTTTTCTGAATAGCGAGAAATTCAAATTCTGAGGTTTCTCCTCAAAAATCCTGACAGAAGTTTCACAGTATTCCACGCTCTCCCAGGATCCGAGGTCTAAGGTAGGTCATTGCATTAGGAAAATTCGAGTTGACCTCCAGATGACCATGAGTATGATCTCTAAAGTCAGAACCAACACCTATAGATATCTTTCTCAAAATTATGGGATACGTGTTTTGGGGTCTTTTGCGATTCCGAACTTTTTCTGAGAGAGAACGCAAAGGGGTACCTAGTTTTGGATACTCTGTATATGATACGTAGATGGGATCACTTCCTCGTAACTTGAAATTGTATGAAAGTTGGTGATACTATGTGGAACGTGGCTAGTTGATGATTTACATCGTGAATGCGTGATTTTCTGGTCAAAATTCTCTTTTTAGCCCAGTCTCAATTGGATGATCTGGAAGAATCGGACGATGTTGATTTCAGCGTACTATGGACCACTGGTGCTGCTGATTTGCGCTGCTGTCCAACCAGATATGATGAATTCCTGACATAACACGAAACTATTCTGGAGGTATATCGTTCCTATAATTATGCATCTAATGAGTAATAACGTGCCTCTGTTAAAATTCAATGGATTATCAATATTCCAAAACCATACACTGTAAGAAATTTGTTGAATTTTCAACCAAGCAATTATATTCCGTGATCGACGGATGGATGATCGATGGAATATCCATTGACCATCTATCCATCATGCATCCGTCCATCATCCACTCATCATCTATCACTGCATCCATACATCTATTCGTCCACCCACCATCCGTTTTTCGATCCATTTATCGACCTCATCCATCATCCATCGACCATCGACCCATCATCCATTAGTCCACCCTTTCATCATCCTTATCGACCCATATGACCATCCATCATATTCTACCCCTCTCAGGTAGACAACCTGATATGCAGGAACCGCACGGACAGATTGTGATGATCCACATTGGTTGAATATTCAACCAAACTGGTTGAATTTTCAACCAGACTGGTTGAATTTTTTATCCAATCAACTTCGTTTTCATTCAACCAGTGGTTGAATTTTGCGTTCAATCAGTGGTTGAATGAAAACTTCAACCAGTTGATCGAAGTTTTTCGGAAAAATTTTTTACAGTGTACGATCCAAGTCTGAATAATCTTTCAAATCCTAATCCGGATGCCCTTTAGAGATGCACAATTTCCTTGCAATTTTTGGAGAATCTGCGCCTTTTTTCATCCTGCAACAGTGAGGAGAACCGATCTACGGATACATCTCTTGCTGTTCCCGCCCTATTGAGCAATACGGGTTGATTACTTGCCACCAACCAGCTCGGCAAAGAGGCAACCGGGGAGAATATTTCCCTAGTGAGACATTATGCTCGCGTCATTCACCCCACGGTGATCCTTCTGACCGTCACGCTCTCTCCCTTGTCTGCTCGAGTAAAAGCACGTCTCTCAGATGAGTGTATATACGTAGATTGGGTAATACTAGCTTTTCAGACCTCGATACATATTGCTGGACTCAGAATCACCTAGAATGTAGGAGAGTGAGTATGTAGACTTCCGCTCACTTCGACGATAAGACATTGCATAGTTAAAGATAGGAATACAAGTTGTCAGAGATTGCACCTCCTTAATCAGAGTGACTGAGTGTTAAAGAGACATTGATATGAGACCCAGATGAAGAATCTACCTGTGGCGTGTATTATGAGATTCGTTTAGAATTGAAGGAATATGTTAGCATAATCAGACATTTTGCAAAATGTAAGTGGTATGGGTTTTAGATTAAAAAATCGTTCACGCAGTTCTCGAACGCGTTTGATGAACACGGATTTATAACAGAACGGAAGGAATTTCAACTGAGCGTTAACAGATATGGTGGGTTTCAGTATTCCATGGATCAAATTGGGATGAAAACAGTAGTTGAGAAGTCAGTGGCTTCACGATCATGAAAAATATCCTCGCGCTGTAGTCATCTCTTATGGAGAAACTATTACTTCTGTAATTCTGGCAACTTTGAGTACATGTAGCGTTTTTGGCCATAAAAATCTCTTTCATACTACGATGTTTAGATATCACGATCCGTAATTCGTTGCTGGAAAAAGTCCCTAACCATATAAGTCGAAAAGTACACCAAAGAAAATGTTGAAGTAGATCATTGACATCGATCCGAATACTGATTTTAGATAGACTCTTTCTATAATTGACCCAGATATGGAGTTAAAATTTTTTCATCAATGATGGATAATTCTCATTTTGAAGGTTCACGAAGGCAATGTTGATCTTTGTATCATGTCCTGGGTTCAGATTTGGGAAGAACCCGCTACAACACCCGTGACAACATGGGTTTGATCAAGGATCAGAACAAAAAAGAAAAATCTTCAACATATCGTGTTCCAGAATCTTGAATTTCACTAAAGATATATTTATTGATGATCAGATTGCTTCTGAATCTACTAATGTGGAAGGTCGCAAATGGTCATTTTCGAGCCTAATGAGGGAACCAAACTTCACGATAATTTATCTTTGACGAGGATCTCAGGAACTAACATCAGATTATCAACAGGTCAAGATACAAATTGAGTGGTATACGAAGTTTGAGTCAACCCTCAATTTTTCGGTTTGAACGTGCAAAATCATATAAAGTAAGCGGATGGAAATACGAATGGCCCATGCACTGCGAAACTAAATGGACTTGATCTTGCTATAACATTCAACACCAAAAACATATCTGGGCAAATCTGTATCAAATTTGCTTCCCAGTACATCTCATCAATTTACCACATCATATTTACCTTGTGAACTTGGCGATCGGATAAACTATTTATGAGGTCTGTCTGTGAGTTTCCAAACATATTCAATCTCATTGACTAAATATTACGGAGACCTCTATTGATATTTCAGCCCTGGACTAACGGTATGAGTTGAAATTGAGCTCTGTTTTCTGCTGATACGAAAACGTTAGGAAGAAATAACTTAAAATTTCTAATGTTGTTGGAGTTTCATGTAAACTAAACTCTATTTCCAGTCATTGAACAGGAAGAGTCAATCAATCCAACTTGATTTGAACTGACAAGGGGAACATTAACCTTGCGGGCCCTGGATCTTGACGAAACTTTGGGAATCATCTTGTTTTGGTGAGAAATGAAGGTATTCGAAAGGGTTTTCTCCAATGGACCTTTCATCCCTAGATTCAGCGATGGAGATTAGCATTGTCAGTATATCTATATGAACGAATTTCTAATGCTACCCTATATAGGCAATGCTGATTACGTTAGCTAAATCTGGAGGTGAAAGACCCATTGGACAAAACCCGTTTGAGTACCTCCATTTCTGACTTTGCCACAACTTTTCCCCAACTTGAGGAAGTTGAATTTTGCCCAAGTCAATTTTGGAAATTCATTGCTATTATTTGATTACTTGCCGATTTCTCACGTGTCTGTACTAAATGATCGCTCTCAATTCAGCAGTCCATCCTGGGTTCAAGCCACGGTGAGGCCCTTGGCTCACGGAATATTCCATCGATCTCACTCCCAGTATCTGAGGAATCGAGGACTCATTTTGTTGACCCGTTCACGATTCAAGTAAGTCTCTTTATGTAAATTGATCAGCAAGCACTTCCATGTCATAGTCTTCATTTTCATTAATGATGACTCTGTCGTGGGTTTGAATCGTTACTCATACATACGCAAATCTCAGGATTCGGGCCATTTCCAGCTCAGTTATTAAGGAAATCCCAGAATCGCTGCACACTGCCCACTAAATTTTTTTGTGGTGTATTTCTACCTGAAAAATCATGAAATGTTGGTGTAACTCATTTTTGAGCCCCGTACTTAGTGTCATGGCGAGAAAATGAAAAACCCCATGTATTTATATGGGCCTTCCGTTGCAGCTGCTCAAATTTGGGTTGCATCTGTGAACGAGTGGTACCTAGATTGTACTGTACAACGGAATGACATAGTCTGGACACTGTAAAGTGACTTTACGTGGTTTTTATCACATCAAACGCAGACATTGAACCTGTTCAAAATCTCATTCTTGTAGTTACAAATTTTGATAACCCTCACGTTGCTTGTAGATCTGTTCTACGATTCGTGCAATTTTGAGGTACATGTCTTGGAGTATATCAACGTAGTCTTAGTTCCATCAAAGCCAGCCTTCTAATGTCCCTAGATTAAAACGCTTTCTCTGAACAGAATTATGCAGGATAAAATGTTTCTGTTCAATCTTGCATTCTATTCGGATGTGGAGCACATCTCTGTACCTGAACTAGAATTGTTGATTTTAGCTCAAAGAATGAGATGCCATCACGAGAGAGACGAGTTTTTTATCGCTCCGACCACAATATCATTTGCAAAGGTGATATTAAAAAAATTAGGAAATTGTTGGAAGTTCACACAAAAAGTCACCACTTTTACACATTAATTGGCATCATACGACTCACAGCTTATGGTTCTTGAATACCTAATCAAGCACTCCCCAGACTCACACGATGATTGATCAATTGCACCGCAAGCCACAAGCTAAGCCGTGACCGAAATTCTGATAGGGACTAAAAATTACCATCAACCCAAAAATCACGTGCTCTTGGCTCCGCCTAGGGCAAACTATATGCATTCCTGAAGTAACCCAATGTATTGTCTATGAATGGATCCATAGAAATTCTCAGGAGGAGGCATGAAATGTGTGATAGGGCGATTGACTGAACCAAACCTGAAGCAAAACCGTGATATCACCCGTATTGTGAGATTTGCCCATATACTTAAAATAAGCCCTCTGAATAGAAATTGATGATTCCTGCACATGAACATGGATGGATATGAACTGATTTCTCAGCATTGTAACTGAATATTTTCTTATGGTAATTTATTTTTATTCCACTCACTTTATACACGATTCTCACTTGTGATATTGCATTATGTACATTCCAATATTCACTTTCTAGACTGATGAAGACCGTAAGATGACGGTCAAAACGTTGCACTTATGTGCACTGTATAGTTTTAGCAGGAAAAAGTAATGAATTACAATCTACATAGATTACTTGGATTATCTTGCCAATTCATTTCATAAATACGCACAAAAGTAGAGTGGTATCCTAGCCTCTCATATAGAGTTATGTAATATTCCGAGTTCACAAATTACTGTTGTCCCATCTGTTGAACTGCGAGTGTGTTTCTCTGGGGTTTTTTCATGGGGTAGATCGTGTGTTGTCAATCATCAGATTTCAAAGATATCTGCCACAAAAATCTAGTTCTGTCGAAGAGTTCAAATGATATTCTTTGCTTTAATTTTCCGCCAGATCTATGGAACTCATATTGAATATGTGGTACTCCATCTTGTTGTTGTATATGGATGAAAAGACTCAGGCTTGCAAAATGACTTCCAGTAACACGTTCTCTACCAGACTTAAGCCTTTGCCATATTAATCCTCACGGTCATGAGATTCTTTTTGTTCCTCAAAAAGATCTATATATGGTGTCACTCGTACATGTCAATCAGTTTTGATGCTAATCATCGCCGGCTGATCTTCCAGTCCAAGAGCCATGAAATTCCATGGAGTGACGGTCGTAGATGCAACTGTGTGACACAATTGAAATTCATTGTGCTAATCAGCTTTGATAGACACAAATCGATATATGTCAGGTTTTATTAGATATCTACACTGTGAGGGATTTATTCAAAAAACTCCCTTCAAATAGTTATATTGAAAATTCAACTTCGACAGTATTCACAGTGGTTGCTTATTCGACCAGCTAATTAAATCTTCAACGGCTGTGAGTTCATGGATATGCGACCCTTATAGAGATGGGTACCCACATGGTAGTCTCTGGACGACCAAATCTGCTACCCTTAGCTTGCGCAAAACATTCGCCAACTCTATTATTATGGTATAATATAAGGTATCTATGAGATTATTGAACAAATATTTTCGGACGACATTTGTGGGTCGGAAAAATAAGTATCATCATTTTCTTCCGGAAATGAATAAAAAGAAGAAACAGATCGACGATGGCTTTTTCGGCCAAGATTCCAGGTTGAGCAGTATTTTCAAGATTTATATCCGGATGTGTGACCGCTCATATTGAATTTGCCTAGTTTCTTAGCCCAAACAAGCCATAGGCTTCGCAAAATAAGACAGGTGGTCACCCTCCCGGATACTCATCGCGAAAACGTTGCTTGACCTGAATTTTCGCTCGCGTGGCTTCCGCCGAAGTTTTCTCTCTATGGGTTTGCAAGGAAACATTTAGAAATTTTTCATTTCTGATCCAAAAAAGTCGTTCGAATACCACCTTTCACACAATTCCATAGGTCCAGTAAATAATACCCATAATAAAAGAGTCGGTGACTTTTTGACGTGGCCTAGGCGTGGCAGACGCAGATCAGTGGTCACCTATCTAGATATAATCACCGCCATTGCTTAACCTGGGTTCCCAATCAACTTGACTCGAAATTTAATCAATTGGTAGAAGTTTAACTACCTGGTTGGAATTCAACAAACGTGTTTCAAATTCAACTAAATTATTGAAAATTCAGTCAGCTCATTAGAATATTAGTTAAAAATTGAACCAATTTCTTCACAGTGTATTCATTCTAGTGCGACCAGTACAATTATGCCATGTTGGTATAGGCCAAAGGAATTCTCAATGGCGTTGGGATGGAAGAACGATATTCGATGGTTATCTCATCATCAAGTTGAGCTCTTGCCAATACCGCAGTTCAAACTTTTTTCATATCATCTGCGATCAGTATATACTTTAACCAACCTGGTGTGAGATGAGTGGTTGACCAGCAGGTCTTTGCACGTGGCCGTCTGAAACTTCTAATTCTTGATCGAACTCTGTGGCAAAGGCATGAAAACAACGATAGAAATAAGCTGACTGTATTGGGTAGGAGCACGTGGTAGAGCTGCAGAGCTTGGCGGATTTACCCGGCAAACTTTGCGGAAATTTCTGAGTCAGGTACTTCGATTTCTCATCAAATTGATAAAGTTTGTCGGAGCAAGACTACTCTGAATCATTCTTTGGCTGAGGTGATTATGCCGGTGTGAGTCTACAGAGCTCAGTGATTTCGATGGCCATTTTCACATTTCTGGGAGATTTAATCGGAGATTTGATAGATATTCCAACCATCGTAGCCAGAATTAGTCTGAATCGATCGTATTCGATCAGGCAGGTAGATGATGAAAAAATTTTTACTCGTGTCAAATTGAAAAATCCGCGTCGAAAACCAAGTCCGGGCATCGAAAAAAGTTGACTTTTCCTCCTTGTATGTGGCAACGAAAATCGAATTTCATGATTTGATTCGGAATAAATGCATAAATGGCTTCTCATGATGATGATGAAGAAGCTATATTTATCACTCTAGGTTGATAAAGAAATTTTTACTCGAGTCAGATTGAGAAATCTTCGTCGAAAACCATGTCGGGACGCCAAAAAAATGTGACTTTTTCTCATTGTATGTGGCAACAAAAATCGAATTTCAGCAGCCGCCTCGGAATCATTGTATGAATGGCTCCTTATGATGATAAAGAACCTATATTTATCACTTTGGGATGATGAAAGCATTTATAGTCGAGACAGTTTTAAAAATCCGCGTCGAAAACCAAGTCCGGACATCGAGAAAAGTTGCCTTTTCCTCCTTGGATGTGGTCACGGAAATCGAATTTCATGGTTCGATTTGAAGTCAATGCATGAATCGATTCCCATGTCCTCAGAGAATATCCCTTCATGACTCTGAGTTCATCAAAAATTTAAATCGAATACAAATGCAAAAAATATTCGTCTGATTGCCGAGCCGGCGATGCCTTCGCCTTTCGTTTGTCATCTCATCTGCTTCTCTTTTGGCGCGCATCGTTCATCTCGAAGCCAGATGCCCGCGCACGCGCACCGCGTCAAAACTCCATCGTGCGATGTGTGACACATCGCAAAGTTAAGGTGTCGTGTTATGGACTACCAACCCTGCTACATACTGATTCACGATTGATATCTGGAGTTTTCCATCACGAGTCTCATCACGAGTAGTTCACCATAGGCACTGATTCAAAAAAATTCTCAGTTGAAATTTTTGAAATGTGACGTATTGAAGCAAAACAGGTGGTACTTTCGGTTGCAGCGTGTTATCCCAGGTCAGGATTAGTAGGTGAATCGTTTATTAAATAACTCTTCTCAACACATTATGGCAAGTGTAATAATGTGTTGTCACTTGGTAATACCGAGTGAACACCGGTTTCGAGCGGCGTCTAGGGGTTTTTTGGGGTGCCCTACTCTCAAAGTCATAGTGAGGTAAAGAGTGGAGGGCCTCCAATTCCTCAAACACTTTATACGTGAGTTGACTGTATTTGAAAGCTTCCTTATACTTTTGAAAAATATCCAATTGGATATTTTTTTCGCTTAAGCGAGTACATACATAGTACCATGGGTCCGAATCACCATGTGGCCTACATTCCTGCATACTATGACAGGAGCAGCAATGCGATTTTTTATTTGAAAGCCATACCAATTGTTATGGTATGTCGAAGGCCTCCTTCTATTCGAATATCCGGGATGGATCCGAAGAGTGAATAACACCACATCTATTTCGAGCGCATATACACATTTAGTCTGCATTTCTTGCATTGGATAGAGCACAGAAAGATAGAGTTTATGTGAAGGGCAGTCGTAGCCGTAAATATCGATGGAAAGTAACAACCAGCTCCCTTTGCCATACGTACACTACCATATAAAGAGAAACAGGAAAAAATGCTCGGATGGGGAGGTCAACTCGTACATCCATCGCCAAGTCCTCAGCACTTGTGTACTAAAGTATACAGAGCTCGGAAAACTTGCGTTTCTCTATTCTACTTCGAATCTTCTTTGCCTCCGAGTATCTCCTTACACATCTCGTAAAAAACAGAACTGAGTGAACCAACGCTGGCGCCCTCCAAAACAGTAGCAGCATAAACATGAAAGTCGTAATCTTTGTTTCGTACACTCAGGCACCGCCGCTTGCCTCTTTTCCGGAACTTAAACCTTCTTCACGTATAAAGTTATATTACTGCATATAGGTGAAGTCGAGTAACGAGGCTTAGAGGGGTCTACTCTGGTCCGTCTCTCTGCCATTCGTACATTATGCACGTGTACTAGCCAAGTCTCCCTTGGATACTTCAGTTGGGTTGCAACTGATGTGAGAACTTTGCTAGTGAACAAGAAGAGGGAGTTACTGGTAGGTTGAGGGAAACAAAAGAAGAAGTTGTCTTGAATGGACGACAACATAAGTGCGTACTCGAGAAGATCTAATGAGGTGATGGTGGGCTTAGAGGGAGGCATTGAGTAGATGAGAACTTTGTTTCAGATATTCAGTTTAAATTAGGTCTCTAATTAGCTGCTTGTCTAGTACATTTCTTTTGATTGTTCAGAATTTGAAAGAGAAAAAGAGTGACTACAGGTTTGAATATCAGAGCCCAGAGATCATTCACTCTGCAGAATGATATTTTTTGGGTGGAAAAGAAGCAAGATTTCGAGGGAATTCGAGAGCTTCATTCTGAATCAAGCTTCTCTCAAAGATTCGCAGGATTAGTTTGTTCCATCCTCGGTAGTTTGCGGCAGAATTCATTCAGCTCCCAAAACTCGGACATTTGTACTCATTTAAATAATCGAAATTGGTCATGAAATTTCAGGGTATATTCAAGTAGACCTCGAATGATGAAACAAAACAAAATTTGAAAACTGACTTCGGATATATCTTTGTGAATGATACGATTTCTGCGTGCGTTACAATAAAATTCAAGCATCACAATTTTGTAGTACATTTGCTAACGATTCGACAGAAGTTTCCTGTGAATCAATTAAAAATTCTGATTCTCTTTAGCTAGATTTGAATTCCGAATGATCAGGATGATGACTGCCCAATTATTTTGGGTACTAGACAGATTCTGGATGAACTGAATCCGTTCAAGATATTCACCAGTCAGAGTAAACGAACTGGACGGTACATTCAGTCATACGTTGTGTGATGGATCATGTTGTTCTGTTACATAATCAAAATAACTCGATTCATAATATCCAATAGCGTTCCAATCCAGAGATGTAGGGATCATTCACCTGGAAGTACTTGAGCAAATGACAACGTGACATCATGAAATACCAATCAGCAGTGCCGTAACTCGTATATCTTAATGAATCACGCAGGATCATCCTAGAAAAGATAATCTTTCCTATAAGGATGCAATCAAAATGTCTGTATCTTCACTTGGATTGCAGTGAATTTTTGTTCACTCCATTCCATGAAACCACATCAAGTATCGTGGAAAACGAGAGAGAGAAATTCACGCTATCCTCATTCCATAGATTGTTGAATCATAAAAAAATGCACGAAGTTGAATTATATTTCATCTCATTTGTCATCGTTCGGTGACTCTCCTTTCTACGTCTATCCTCTGCAAACCTGAAAAACATTCCAAAAATTCCAGAATGCACCCCAGAGTATAATATCCGAAAGTATTGTACAACTTTGACTCTACGAAAGTGTACATTGAATCTATTACGAATAGCAAAGCAGTGCTGCACATCAATCTACCTCCACAACATGCATGGATTCATCCATGTTCAATGCCAAGCGCACATCAGCTAGTCCACTCATCTCCGATGTATTGACGTTAATTATTCCGGTGCAATCCAACAAGCCAGGAACTTGATGTTGAACCTGCAAAGCCAAAGCTTCCCGAATACTGGCGTGACGTTGTCGCATTATGCAAAACTCATCTGCAGCAGATTTCATATTGCAGCAGGTGTATTTTGGGGAAGCCATAGCTGATAAGCGTGGGCGATAGACAACCAAGATTGTAATTGAGGTCAAATTGGTTGGAAAGGTATGGTATCTGAGTGACTGGATGACTGAATTCCATTCCAACTGAGTGATGAATGCCATTATTGATCGGATTCTACGTTGCCTTTCCTCCAGGTTTATTATGTATCTGTGTATAAATGACAGACTCTCACCATTTTTTGCTGGTATCGTCTTTAGCACAGTCATTGATTTCTTGATCCAAAAAAGGAATCAGTTTGAACGGTAATATTCAAGTATTGGATGCGTTATAGTGCAATCATACTATGTTAAAACTCGACAGCTTACGGAGTGGCTGAATCGACATTTAGTCGAAGTTTTCTGCTGCTCCGAGATTCTTGTGGACTATAATTGGGGGTATTCTGAGGGTCATTTTCTCACAAAAATCAAAATATTTCTATGGACAGTTTTCCAGGACCCTCAATTATTCCATTCTTGGAGGAATTTGAGCGATTCCCCGTGCTATGATTTCTCTACAGGCGTTCCATGAGATTCTTATCATTGTTTGGAATATTTCAACGGAAATTGGGTGTTATATGAAGGACATTTCATATTCCAGAATATCATTATTTCTCATTGTTATGACAATTGAATGATCATTATGACTCATATTCATTTTATATGTGAACAGAGACTTGAGGATTATTCATACCACGAAGATCAGCTATGTCTCAATGAATACATTTGCACTCGATCTAGTATTCTTATGCTCGCCTTCGGAAAAATATCATTCTTTGATTATGTTCGGTTATAAAATGTGAGGTACATGGTTATGATGTTCATGCGTTAGATAGTACCATCTAGGGACCAAAATGTAGCTGTTTCTCGTTAATTTTTATCTGAAGAATCAAACATTTGTTGCTTCCACCGTCTACTGACTATTAGATCGAGATCTGAATTGAGATTCAGGGAAGTCATATCTTGTCAGAGACGATGATCACCGGAAGAGAAATTCTTGAAAATACCAAATTCTCTATCTGGAAATTGTAATGAATTTTTGTCATTGCCTCTTGGACTGATGGGAATGTGGCTGAGAGGGGCCTTATTCACCCCAAACCGTAGATCAAGGAATTCCAGGTGACGCAATTGAGTAGAGCATGGCTTTGATTATGTTATTTCATCTTGTCTCTCTTCAGTAGAAAACCGAAGACCGCCAACCAAGATATTTGATCAGAGACTGCTTATAGCAAAAGATCCAGCAAACAACGTCGGCATACTACGATTGATACGCTGATATCCCTTGCCGATTTGACAAATTTTAATTCATCGACTCGTATCTAGCAGATATGATCAAGCGTCGTACTCGGTTCATCCTATAAATGATAAAACCAAGCTGCTTTGAAAGGGGAGACCAATCGAATCATTCATGTGAACCATAGTGATGATACTAGTTTAAACTGGCTTTCAAATCGATTGGAATTCTTGCACATCGCCGAACGAGAAACACGAGGGCAATGATGACAAAAATAGCGACCAGAGAGTAAATTCAGACGCTGATGTCAAATACGAACCATTTTATGGCAAAGTAATTTTTCCATAAGGATGCATGTACGTTTGAGGAGCGAATTATCATTGGCAAATCTTGGTAATTTTAGGACAAGGAATGGGGATATTAGTTCAGTACGTTCGCTAAAGTAGAAAGAGAGAGGAAATTCTTGCGATTTTGCAGTCGGAAGCCGGTCAATCGTCCGCGTCAGAGACTGGATATGATGACAAAAAAGCCATCCCTGAGAGCAAGAATGAGGGGCAAAGGAGCGAAGAGAGTTAGATAGAGGCAGCAGTCGCAGCTCAGCAATTCCTCAAATTATTTCCGTTGGACCGGAACAAACAGAACCGTGGACGTACATAGAGCCAAAGCTTTGATTGCATGGAATTTTGTTCGGTCTGAATTTAGGGTGGAATTCATTACTTCCTTCTCGAAATCTTGATAGGAGATTGTCTATCTGTTCAACAACAATGGATTACAATCTTTTTTAGAAGACTTCAGATGACTTCAGATGAGTTTAGATGACTCCAGATATAGTATTGAAGTTCCCAAACCCCTCGTGGAATCAGTCGATATTAGCTACAAATGTACGTATACGCTACAAAAGCCCATCCTCATTAGCTTGGCAGTTTTTGGGAAAATATGTTTACAGAGAACCAGGTGATGGTGGCGAAACTGTGACCCAACTAATTACGAATATCAATTACCACACATTGGGGCCAGCACTGGCGCCACCAAAAAAGGGACAAGGGCCAGCATGATTCACTCGAAAAAAAAAAGAAAGAAAGCAACAACTCAGCTTGAAGCATGATAGCTTCCGCTTGTACTATACATTTTTCATAAGCTTGAATTATAAAATATCCTTCCCCCTCCATTTACTTTTTTCAAAAGTATAAATTGGCGAGTATGAGTTTGTTCCTCAAAATTTATTGATTTTTATCAGGTTTTCACAGTGAAAATGATGATTGATTCAATTCAGCTGTATTACATAGTTTCAACTCTTGAAAGGAATGAAATCAAAGGAACTGTGTCGAGTATTTCTGTAAGTTTGAGAGACCAACCATTTTCCGGTCAAAATACTTATGGCATTGTTTCAACTCTTGAAAGGGATGAAATGAATAAGAAACCATGTCGAGAGTTTTTCGAACAAGTTTGATTGTATAAGGTGATGGATTTCGGAAATTTTGCACGGTCTTTCTTATTCGTTGATTATTAAAACCAGAACTTGAATGAGAAAAATTGAAGAAGTCAAGTATAGTTGATTGAAGTATCACGCTAATTATTCTCGAAACTGTAGATTTTTCTTTGAAAATGTGGAGCGAATAATCACTCGTTGCTCTCTCATGTATTATATGAACTATTACATAAGAGCGACGAGTGATTATTCGCTCCACATTTTCAAAGAAAAATCTACAGTTTCGAGAATAATTAGCGTGATTCTTCGATCAACTATACTTGACTTCTTCAATTTTTCTCATTCAAGTTCTGGTTTTAATAATCAACGAATAAGAAAGACCGTGCAAAATTTTCGAAATCCATCACCTTATACAATCAAACTTGTTCGAAAAACTCTCGACATGGTTTCTTATTCATTTCATCCCTTTCAAGAGTTGAAACAATGCCATAAGTATTTTGACCGGAAAATGGTTGGTCTCTCAAACTTACAGAAATACTCGACATAGTTCCTTTGATTTCATTCCTTCCAAGGGTTGAAACTATGTAATACAGCTGAATTGAATCAATCATCATTTTTACTGTGAAAACCTGATAAAAATCAATAAATTTTGAGGAACAAACTCATACTCGCCAATTTATACTTTTGAAAAAAGTAAATGGAGGGGGGAAGGATCTAATTTCTTTCTTATGAAAATCAAAACGAAGAAATCAACTTCCTCATCTGATCACAGCTTTTGAGAATCTGTTAATCACATATCGCTCTAGAATATAAATAATTATTTCACTCAGATCATCTTTTTGATCAAGTTGACTTGGAGCGGCTCTTGATATACTTGAGAAATCCCCAAATATTATTCCACCCAAGTATTGATTCTATATTTTTGAACGAGACATTTCTCTTTATCTCATTCTAGAACTTACCTCATTTATAAGAATTTAGAAAATTGCCTTATCACAATCATAACATCAAGCTTGAACAATATTAGACATTCCTTATTCAGAGTGAAAGTTGGGATGTTATGATTGTGATTAGAAATCTCCTGATTCCTCATTGTTCAGGATATGTTTTAGAACCAGAAGTTTAACATATCCCTGGTTGCAAACATGATATCAATATTTGAAGTGAAATAGTATTGAGGAATAATACAAGAGGAGCAAAAGCCGCTCCAAGTCAACTTTGGTGACTAGAAAATTTGAGTGACATAGGTTTTGCTACCCTATATAAATATTTGATTCCCTGATAGTCAAAAGTTGTGAGCAGAATTTCAAGCTTCAACTCCTATAAAGTCCAGAAACCCATATTCCCATCTTATGGAGCGCTTGAATATCTTCTTTACATCACATCTCAACTCATGAATTACAACACATGATTTTAAACTTTCTTGGAGCAGCAATAACTCTGCTAGAACTCTTTAGTAATACTAAATCGACCCATGAGTCGCATGTATGATTGTGACGATGAAAGAGTTATTAATCTGGATCTGAAAGATTGTGGAAGTGTGTGGTAGTTCTATCAAATGCGCTTGACCACTTGCCAATATTTATTGTCACATACCAGCTCTCGAGCTTCTTACTTGATGACACCAATGAATAAAACTCAAAATCAGCCCAGAAGCAGTCAAAATAATGAAATGTATTGTCTGGTCCTCACAGCGATATCGACTCTCGATTGTAATATCAATAGACCAAGAGAAAAATAATGATCGCTCAATCTCAATCCACTTAGATTATCCAGTGTATGCATGTATATACATATAATGAATCACTGAAACTTCCCGTCCAACTTTTGACTAAATGTTTAGAGAAAAAAAATGGAAAGCAATATCACAAGTATTAACGCAGATGAAGTGACTTATTGGACCTCAAAGCTATATTCTCATGTACTTGGAAAACGCTCCTTGATTCTTCTGAAGACATTTAGTACTGCATTACATACAAGACTTCAAAGTTGCATCTATAAACTCATAATCTGATGGGGCATAGAATCCCAGCATACATCTTGCACTTTTCACAATATTATACCGCGTCTAAGAATACCTTTCTCTCAATAGCTCCTGTTTCCATGAAAACATACACATTTTGCATCTATTTTGTCCAAACGAGATAATAATGCATGCACTAATTGAGATTGCGGCACCGCGATGCATGGCGATGTAAACAAAGCAGACGGATTTTCTCTCTCTCCTCTCTCTCTCTCGCTCGTCGACAATGGTCGACAACTCTCGAATCGAAGCTGTGCGTTCGAGGGTCTAAACAAATCGAAGCTGCATTCGAGGTCTGAACAAATCGAATGGATACTTTTTTTGAGGTGGTGAAAATTGGCGAAGCGAAATAAAAGTCCCAGCGGTCAGAATCGGAAAATTGATGACACTAAAAGTGTGTCCGTATGAAAACAGCCCTGAATAGAGACGCAGGAGATGTTTGTGCACCCGGGTGGTTGAAATAAGTAAGGTGGGAAAAATGTGTGAGGTTAGAAAACCCCCAATTCAAAGTATATAAGGCACAGCGCCTCGCTCGATTTTTTGTCTGCTCATACTCGCCAGCGAGGCGCTATCGCGCCTCTTGATTTATAATAATTATAATAATAATAATATAGAATAATATGATAATATGATATTCATATAAATAATAAAATATTTACAAATTGTGATATAGGTTTATTTATTCTTTGTACGAATAATCATTACGGAATTCGTGTTCTGAGCTCACCACCATTAGAGTTGCCGGTTGACTTCTAGTTTGAAATAAAATTTAATATCAATTTGTAATCAAATCGAATGCCCATGCTTCGGTGTCCATTGGTGAATCTAAGGTATATATTCGTTCAATTGTTGTAGGTACCTTGTTCACTGAACAAACAAGTACTCCCGTATATAAATTCATGAGATCATGGATTTTCAGCAAGATTACGGTTCAGAGATAGATTCATCACTATTAACGCTGATGCTGATGAGGTTCACATTGTTTCTGTACAACAATGCTAGCGTTTCTTGGAAATTTATCGATATTATCATCAAATCTCCCAACAGTTTTCATTTGCCACCTCTCCATTCCTCACTTGAAACAGCAAATACAGGCAGATTTGAGAGATGAGGTTGATCCTGATACTGTCGGCAAAGTTTTACTCATTCTAGATAACAATAGATCACATTTCTCCTCATCACTCACAGAAAAGCAACGGTTCGCAATGTATGAAGAGAAAAGTGTATTCCAAACTCCTCAAGATTCCAGGATAGGCGAAAGAGATTTCATAATAGGGTTACTAGGAACACTTAGGAAAACTGTGTTTGGGATTCATATATCCCTCTCTGAAACACTAAAGGTCTACCTCCAAATTTCGGACATTTCCGAATCTATGATCAAATATCAACATGATTCATCAAGAGAGAATAAAACTTTCTCAAACATCATTCAAGGTAGATTGTGGCTGAAAAAATTTCTTCCATTCCTCGAAAATGAAATTGTGTTTTCACTCATCTTTTTATTTGATGATTGTGAGCTGAGGACCCCATTAAGATCCCATAGCGGGGATGAAAATTCAGGACCGTGTATATTCCATTGCCAACCCTTCCACCACATCTTTCATCTAAACTCTCGAATATACCGATATCCACATTTTTTCGTTCAAGGGGCCAAGAAGAGTACGGTAATGAGTCATGCTTTGAACCAGGGCTGCGAGATTTGAAATACTTGTCAGAGGTAGGAATTTCAATTACTATTTATAGGGTTGTCCAACAAGTTTATTTTGTATCCGTTTTGTTTGTTGGAAATGATCTTGGACTCAATCAATGTTGTGGCTTTGTTTCCAACTTCTTGACTGACTATTGCTGTAGAATTTGCCGAGCTACAGCTGATAAAAAAAAGACTCGTAACTGGATGTCCGTCACTTCTTAGAAATTTCAAAAATTATGCAGAAGACGTGATTAATAGAATTGGTGGCATAGTTCAAGAATGCTTGTTTAACCCTTAGGCTGCCGGCCTGGCTCATATATGAGCCATTCGTGACCTTGCATTATTCTCGTCACATATCGGATGTTTCTATGAATGGAAAATCCTAATCCAGAAATACTAACTTTCTCAGGAAAAATGCCGGCAGTCTGAAGATTAATCGGCTCCCTTGGTTTCATATTGCTGAAAATCGTTCTCTCGATTTGATGCATGATCTCTTCGAGGGTGTACTTCCAAGTGTCATCGGCAAAATTTTGACCGTGTTCAGAAGAAAATATTCCACGCTCTATGCTCTAAATTATCGAATTGCGACGTTTGACGACGGTGAACATGAAACGAATAAGCCATGGCCGATTACTGTCATCGATAGTACTGCAACTGAACGTGAAGAAACTGGCTTGAGTCAAAGAATCAGAAAGAGGCAATAGGTGGCAGAAATGTTGTAATTGAATGAATATCTGATACGAATGATAGGGGGCTTAGTTCTAAAACATGATCAATACTGGCTCCTATATCTTATCCTGCGAAAAATGATTGGAACCGTTATTGCTCCTCGTTTCGTCAGAACTAATGTGCTCATACTGAGTGACAACATGACAAATCACCATGAACTATATATGAAACTATTTGGCCATCTCTAACCCAAATTTCATCTCATGATCCATTTGCCACGAATTATGCTAGACAACGGCCTTCTTATACATTCCTGGTCTATGGCATTCGAAAGGAAATACGCTGATTTGAAGGACGTCGCTAATGAAACCTCTACCCCCCGGAAATTACCCAAAACGATAGCTATCAGAAATCTTTTGAAATTATGTCATCTTAAGGAATTCACATCTCGACCAACCGAAGAATTTCCTCTCGGGACGGTAGTCAATGAGAGAGTTAGTCCATCTGGACTGCGAACAAGGGTTGCTTCTTATTCGCTCCGCTCAAGTTGTCTTAGGGCGCCTCTTATGGCTGAGCCGCGCATTAAACAACGGGGGCTCGCGCGCACGGCTGCACATACATACATGCACACACACACACACAAGCACATTGAGCCTAAAAACATCACAGCATATACAATTGCTCCAACCAACATGTAATTCATGACAGACTCAGCATACTACCCCGAACGTTACACTCTCATTATACACTTTCATCGCCAAAAGATACACTACAGGTCGAGTCCACTCGATCACGCAATACACTTTTGTGTGAAACAAGTCACAACGCGACGACGAAGTGCGAGCCGGGCCGACGGTCGAGCACGCTTTTGTTGTGTTGGGCGAATATGAGAGAGACTCCCAGCACTGCAACGAGTAAATTCCATAGATATAATTTAGTATTATATTTCTATGGTAAATCCTCACCACCGACACTGTTTATTCGGAACTCTAGTAATAGTGATTGGCCTATTGACGGAGTCATGATGTTAGACTGATGAGAAGTATTCAGATAGCATCAGCAGACGCCAGTCGACGCGGGAGCTCTATACCTATATCTATACCTATATATACGACTCGTCACGGCTGCCCCCGTCGCTGGCCTCCGTGTTTTCGTGTGTCTTTTGGCCACCACGAGCGCTACAGGCAGAATTTATGCCGCGAAATAATGGTGATCTGAGCGGATACGGGTAATCACTGGGCAAAAATCTATCGCGATGTTGAAGGCCTAGGTAGACAATTCACCAATGGAACAGTATTCATTTTGAGAGCTGACGAATACGGGGATCCGTCGTTCGCGAAAGTGAAAGGAGTGATTGAAGTCAACAGGCATATTTATTTACTCGTTCGTTCATTATACGTCATATATTACGAGGACTCGTGTGAATGTCATGTGGTGGCTGATAACGATGTCCCTGGTGAGTTCGTTAATATCGAGCTTATTTCCAAGGTCAGCCCTTGTTTATTGACAATGAAGGGTTTTCGGACATTAGTAATGACTCGGCATGATGTGTGAGTTAGATTGATCATTTTACGGAAAACTTCATGTAAGAGAAATGAGAGGTATGAGCACTGCAATACCAGAATGAAATCAGTTAACTAAGTATCCCTAGTTCTCGTGATAATTTGTTCCCCACGATCTTTCTTTCAAAAAATTTGGAATGCATGATCAGTAATGGCGTGTCTATACGGCTGGACTCGCGAAATAGTCCGGTTCGCGTGAGCGAAAACTGTTGCGAGCCGCCTTCCCGAAAATTTTCGCGTACGCGAAGAGAACCCTCCTTTGCGTACATGAACGGGCCAACATCCCGCGTGCCCGAAGCTAGCATGGCATCCACTATCGCCCCGATCTGATAGACACAAGCATCCTTCGCGGGCGCTTCTCTGAAAATTTTCGCGAACGTGGAAGATCCGCCATTTTAGCTACATTTTTCTTATACTTCGGACTCTTCTCATTACCTAAGATATTTCGTGATACATTCTTGAAACTATTCGAAGCTTCCCTTTCAAGTGGAGTCATCACTCCAGGGAAATTTTTTGTCTCTGAACATTGAACGAATTTGTGGACCATCGAATACTCCTTGCTTGATCTTCGCTCCTGATAGTTTCGGAAATCTTCATTCAAGGTATTTGTAACATGCTTCTTCTTTATCCAGAGATTTCACCCATTTTTTCATTAGGCCGAGCTTTGTGTGCAATGGTGGAGTGAGGATTTTTGATGGACTGACCAGAGGTTCCTCAATCACATCAGCTGACACTGGAGTGGATTAGGTTCTCTTTTCCCATATTTTCGACTAATTGTAATGGTTCTCTGTATTTCTACTATTCCATAGGCACTTATAACATGGGGATTTGACAAACCCTGACTGCTGACCTAAAATTATCGATATTATCTTCAAATCACCACAAATCAGCCATGAATGCTTGTCATACTGGATTTCTCCAAGGAGTATTTGCATGTTGTTGTACTTCTCTTGCATTATAACTGAATGGAAAATCGGAACTGGAGCATACACATTTGTCTTATAGAGTATAACTGCCTTGATACTCCGCTTAGAGGAGTCGGATGAAAAGTCGCCACTCGGAGGCCACATCAGGATTTGATTTCAACTCATGAACCCTCGGTTGGTACACGTGGGTCTATTCGACCCGAAGCCTTTTTTATGAGATCGCCACGCTCGTGATTCGAGGTTTCCTGGGCTCAGGGTGGCATTTGTTGGTAGGCGAGATGTGCCACTTACCGACCGTGCATATAGCAACAGGTCTGGGTCGCGCGTCTTCCCACCACAGCCAAGCGAAATTGCCGCTGGGTCTAAAGTAACCAGGTGTGCCAGCTATGCGCGCTATTCTTGATTGCACTTTATAAATTATTGCAAAAAATTGCAAAAATGGCTTTTCCACTGAAAATATTCTAGAGGACGCAATTTGCAATGGATTGAGCTGAAAATTCAACTGAGTTACCTCAAAATCAAGTACACATGAGAAAGAAATAGTCCAGTGATCGATCTTCCAATGGAGGTCCTCAATCCGGCATATTGGGTGAGAATAAAAATTCTCAATTCATCGGTCGAAATATGTCAGAATAAATACCTATTTTCAAGATCCATTCTTGTGCTATTTTTTCTCTACTTGACCTCATCTCGAGATGAACTCAGTTGAATTTTCAGCTCATTTGGTAGAAAATTGCGCCGTCTACAACTTTTTTAGTGAAAAAGATGATTTTTTGCATTTTTCTGGACATTTGTATTTTTTGAGATTTTTTATCTGACCTTAGAGGATATCTGGATATATTGGCCCATCAAAAATATATCAAAGAAGCTACAAGGAAATGTTCAAGTCAAAAGATTCATTATACTAGCTACAGCATCAATTTTTCAGCGTGGGTCGAATCAACCCAGGTTGGTCAGCTATGTTATATGGCGGAGGTGTGCCAGCTAAGGGTTAATGAGGCCTTCAACATCAGTACGATAAGTAAATGCCGAATCTTCATCTTTTACAATGTATTTGCTGAACTCTTTACCTCGACCCGGATGCAGAGAAACTTTGACTTTGCGTTTCAAGAGATTGTAATCTTTTGGAAAAGGAGATGAGAGTTCAGCATCGTCTTTCGGAGGACCTAAGTCACGACCTAAGGTCATTCAGTTCTGGTTGAGATAACAAACGCGATTTCTTCGATGTTCTGTCACGTGCGTTAAATCAGAATCATTCCTGTCATGACCGTCAGTGTAAGGAGCTTCATCGTTTGTTGGAATCAGCTCTTCATCAGATTCTGTTGATTCATTGTTCCCAACAATATGATCATCATTCGGTTCACATTTCATTTTCCTGAATTCAGCCGGCATCGTCACTGATGGAACATTTTTGTAGGCAATCTTATGTTTGTTTCCCTTATTGTAGCCTTCAACATTATCTGTACAAAAATAGCATTCTCCACTTGGAACAAGTTTTCGCTCTTTTTCTACCGACTTGCCAAATTTTAGAATCCATTTGTGGTTTCGATAATCTGGGTCTATCCCCCTCAGACTTTGTTAGAATAATTTTTGACAAACTCTCCAAATTGATTGAATATGAAAACTTGCATGCTCATCAAATCAAATGAATTTCTCTATCCCAATACAGTGCCCAAGTCCCAAAACTCATCAAGAAAATATCACTCCATGTGCTTGCTGCAAGGATATGATCTTGAACCATCCACTATCATTCTATTCGGAGCTTTGAATGAGAAAACTCATTCGTTTCATATTTCAATGTCGTTGTCAAATCAGTCTTCATGAATGAGCTCGTTGAATTGAAATGATTAACAATTCACGAGTGAGGCAGATGACTTTCGAGCTCATGTATTCATTGAACTCAGTGATATTGAGCATGAAGAGATGCATTCATTTCGTATTTCATTTTGTTGTCCCACTATCCTCCATTAATTGGATCATTGGATCAGAATGCTTCCAAAATGGAATTCGCCTCCAAATCACGGGTGAGCCAGATAATGATCGCGCTCGCGCATTCATTGATCGTGGTAATATTACTATAGATTCTAACACGCTTCGACTCATCGGCTAACAACAAAAACATTCATTTCCTCATAAACTCTTCCGCCCCACATCCCGGAAGTGACTCCATCTTGGCAGCGGAGGGGAACATTCGTTGTCGAGTAGTGTACAAAGCTAGAGTTCTAGAATCCATTTTTGAACTTTCTGTACGTTCTCATACTCTGAGCAATGACATTTCCTCTGAAGAGAGCTGCAGACAGTAGCATTCCAATCGACAATAGAACGGAGAAATGTGTTTCATGGGGAGTAGAGTCATTGCTCCCGGTATCTGTCCTCTATATGAAGGGTTCCGGATCAGAACGGTATGAGTCCATTTTGGCGAAGATTGAGTTTTTGACATAGAACGACAGAGAAAACATGTACGTACAACTCCGGAAGTAGAAGTGCATTCTCAAGCATTGCAAGCGACATGACCATTTTTGGCTCGAGAGCATTCTTCAGATTTTTTCGGGATCAGAACGGCATTAGTCCACGTTCTCGCTCATTGATATCGTTTTTGGGTCTTCGACTTCCATTTGTCGTGCTTTTATGCATAGTTAGAGACTGTAGATATTCCTAAAAACTAGGAATGAGGTTTCCTTTGTTGCCCAAATGATTGCATCGAGTGGTTTTGGTCCGAAGTCCGATCGCTTCTTCATTACCCGTTTGGACACAGGCCAGCTCCATTTAACTGAGCACCCACGGTGCGCAGCAATTCACGGACCTGAGATCTTTCCAAAAGCCCTGAAGTATTTCTCACTACCTCTCATCATAGATTACGTACTGATTCGCGGAGAATGTACTTCGCAGCACTTTTAATGCATAAGATCTTGCATCTTGGAGAACCTGGCTACCTACCTGCGATGTTTACCAGGTACCAATCCGAACGCCCCGCACGTGGTGATGCAGAAGAGCGGGTACTCAAAGTCCCCAATATGAGACTTGATTACGGAAGAAGATCATTCCAGGTTCAATGTGCTCATCTGTGGAACTTTCTCCCTCCGGGCTTTCGGCAGCTGGGGAAAATTTCAGTGTTCAAAGAGGCCTTAAAAGATTTCCTTCTGACCCAGTCTTCCCAGAGGATTGATGTGGAGAGGAGGCATTATTTTAATCTCTAAACTGTGATAGGTTTGGGCTCTTTTCAATCAGCGTTTCCTATTTTAAAAGAGTCATACGTGGCTACTTCATCACTAAATTGTAATTCCTGTGATATTTCTGCTGGCCCAAGCCTTTTATATGCCTTTTCGATACACTGTGCGTAAAAGTGCACTTTGCGCACAGTTTGTCGACTTTTACTCACAGTTTATCGAAAAGTATAGTTAGATACACGACCGTAAAACCTATTATTCGCATCCTCGTGATGATTCCGACCCTTGCCTGCGGCTCGGGCCGGAAACCCATCACTCGGACGCGAATAGAACTTTTTACGCCCTTGTATAGAAATGTACTATTCTACATGAAAATGTTTCCTCCTCCTCGAATGTTCTTGTAAAGACTGATATTTGTATATGAAAATATATCTTATCATTCTCTTATTTGACTCGTATGCATTCTTCGATGCCTTAAAATGACTAGTCACTTTCTGTGATGATTCTAATATTCCTTGACCAAAAAGACAAATATTTATACATTTTTATTTATTTATCATGTAGGTGTAACATATGTGAATTATGCTACTGTACTTTTTTAATTTTGCCCTCGGGCGAATAAAGGTTATCAATCAATCAATCAATCATCCATTAGTGAAATCCTGTCGATAGGGTCGGCTCGGAAAAGTTCAGTTGTCAGAGCAATCCGCAGTATTGATCTTGTGAAGAAATTTGATTTTGCATCATGTGTCGAGGCATCATTTCGAATGAGTGGATGACTGCGTCTATCATGCGTGAAACTCAACTTGGCTTCATACTTCTTATCATGAACGACAGATAACGTTGATGGCTTACAGCCACGTGTTCTTTTTTCGACCGCGATTCCCCTAGATATGACTCCATTCATCAACTTCCATTCATCATGTATTGGCAATCATTTGACTGTCAGGTATATCTTCTCGTCTCTGGGTATAACTGAACCTGATCGAGGTGAATCTTGTACTTATGTGGAAACACAAACCTCCTTGGGATTGAGATATCTGCAATCACTTCAAACGATGTTATTCACTTCTCAAATAGTTTTTCCAGGTTACCGAGTGGGGAATAGTCTGAATTCGTTATTCAGAGTTACCGATAGGATAGAAGTCTCTCAACTTCGACTATTCGAATACAATCTCAGCACAATGTATTGATTCTTTGTGTGAAAGCTGCGTTCTAAATGTTCCTTGAGGGTGCGTCCCCAAATGATGCATATGCATGCATATGCAGTGCACACTGCACATATGCACTGCAGATCAGCTGCACACGTGCACATGTGCAGCTCATCAAATTCTAGCCAAACCCAGATAGAACTCGTCTAGATCTGCTCTGGATCAGACGGTAACGCAGACGAAACCCGATTCATATCAAAAGTTCTCCAATGCGAGCCCTTCAATTTTTACTCAACTTCGATGAGCTGCACATGTGCACATGTGCAGTGCGTATGCGCAGTGTGCACTTCATATGCATGCATATGCATCATTTGGGGACGCACCCTGAAAGACTAATGTAGATACCGAGCTGATTTGGTGAACTTTCTCTCACTAGATTGCCTTTCTTGAATCGACCCTCATTGATCGCAATGTCAATAATAAGATCTTATTATCACGACAACTCGAATTTTTATTGCCAATTCCTGTTTCAGCTATCGGTGGGATTTGATAGTCATCATTGAATATCAGAAGAACTATTCATCAACTGTTAGAAAAGTCGAGTTTGGTGCTTAAAAATCAGTAAAACCTCAAATTTATATCGTTCTGATCCAGAAAATTTCTCAACTCCTGCCCCGTCACAGAGGGTATAGGTCCATAGTTTTTCAATTTCTTTCGACCCTAAAGGTGGAACCTCATAGTATCTAGACATTTTCCTATTCCAGACAATAGAAATCCATGATATTATCCACTTTCCCTGATCTAAAACGATGAAAGTGGATTTTTTCAGAAATGGTGGAATTATACCATTCTGATCCGGGAAAAATGTGAAACTTTTCCGGATAAGAACGGTACAAGTCCATTCTTTATTGCAGAATGACATCTTAAAAGTGTGAAGAATTGAGAACCATCACGCCTCATGCGAGGATATTGTAAAAACACACTCATTTTATGATAAAAATGGAACATCTACTTTGCGCGACTACTTCAATTTTCTATTGCCTAGAGGCTGATTTCCCAGAAATGGAAAAATGAACTTATACCGTTCTGATCGGCAGCCTTTTATATCCTGGTCAAGAAAACAAGCAACCTCTGGGACATGCCCCATCTCGTGCGCTATGAAGTGAATTTCTGCGTCAATCTTGGACGAGAGTGCTTCTTCCTGCAGAAAGAAGATTTTCTCGGAAATCATCAAAATCGGCACTTTCTCAAACTTGGCTCAGAAGGTATCGGATTGATACTGATAAGAATGAAATTTGCCATCCTGATATACGTAAAAGCACCTCCATGAAGAACCATGACAAATTCCTTTTGGGTCAAGAAGAGCCTCGTAGTTCCATTCAAAAAATTGGGAAAATAGTTTTCCTGAAAATTTCGACCAGCAGTGTACATAGCAAGCAATTATGATCCATAGATTGAATCATCCACTTCTTATTGTCTCAGTCTCCTGAGTTTCTCGTTGCATTGTCGTATTCCTTTCTGGCGGATCTTCCCCAGTGATCTAGTAGATGAGGACATAAATTGAATCAATGCGACTTCCATTGTCTTCAAGTACGTTCAAGACGTCTCATGAGAAATACCATGCAAAATGACATCACCTACCATTAATCATCCGAGCCCTCATTCTGTCCTTGGGTTCCTCCACCGTACCATCTCTTATCAAAAAAGTTCCTCTTGTGCTCTTAAGAGCTGCTTTTTTCCTCTTTGGTGCTTGTTTCTATAACGTATCACAGCATCCTGCACAAATACATAGAGAAATGCAAGTTCGTTGTTCACACATCAAGCTTGTTTGGTGGTAAAAGAGCAGAATGAGGAAGAGTTTGAACTGTGAAAGCGGGAAAAACTGTTTGATGTTCGAAATGAGCCTCGGTATGTGCGAATCTTTGTACAACCAAAACGCGGGAATAAAACAACAGCAAACGACGCGAATCCAATTTTGCTTTTATAAAGGCGGAAAATCAAATACTCGAAGCAGCAAGTAATATTGTGGTGCAGTGGATGACGGAAAAACAGTGCATGAGGTGGATTCTGTGCAATGTATATACAACATACATGATGCGATCTCGTGTTCGGTTACTGGTAAGAGGATGAGTGAGAAAGAGAATTGACAAACGTTGGAAAAAACCGAGTGAGTGAAATATTTTCTCCCAGTCGGTGTATAGCAGTGAAGCTATAACTCAAGGATCGCGGTGGCGCGATGGTGCGATGTGGTGGTGCCCACAAGCGTGGAAAAAGCGGTCTGTTGTGCAGCAGATAGGATAAAATAGTCGGGCGTGCCACGGGAGCTTCACATTTTTGTCGAGCAATAAACGTCCTGTTGAACTCTTGATGCCAAGGTAGAAGAAGAAAAATATAAAACTTCGTTTGATGGATAACGAGATGAGTGTAGTATGCACTTGCTTATTGTCTATTGATTTTCGTAGCATATTCATCAGAGAAGAGTCGTTAATGCGTGGCCCATTAATCTCTAATGGATCGCTATGAATTATCTGAAACAATGAGATTTAAAACGTATATGTGTCTGGCACATGGTTGTTGGGATATTGATATGATTCGGTTTTACTACTCATTGAAATTTCGGGGTCGGAATGTTACATTAATCACAACATGTATCCTTCGCGAATTTTTCCACTTAAAAACCAAATTCTTTGCACGCCTATGGGATCATACCTATTAATAACTTGACTCATCTATCTCTGAGTTATCGCGGATGATTTTCCTCGGATATGAATACAAAATCGAGTTAATGCGACTGCCTGAGACTGAAAATGATGTAAATATTGAGACAGCGTCCCGTGCCCGATAATTGACGAATTGTAGTGATTTTTCTTGACTTTGGAGGACAAATGTCCAGAGTAAAACACTCTTATACGATTTTGAATACTATATTTGCGACGTTTCGTCGACCATCAGTCGACCTCATCAGGCGATACATTCGAAAGACAAATTTTACATCACACAGATTATGAGATAAATATCATTCACGATGTGGTCAACGATCCTCCGTAGATCCCATGTAGATGACTCAGCAGTCGTCTGCTCGCTCCATAACAGCTGACACGATGGAGTCAACAGTCCCACATCAGATGTTCATCTGATAATTCGTGCGATGCAAATTTTGTTTTTCGAATGTATAGCCTGATCATGAGAATTAACATAATACATAACAGAGCAACGAGTGATTCGCTCCACATTTTCAGAGAAAAATTTACAGTTCCGAGAATAATTAGCGTAAATTTTCAATCAACTATATTTGAATTCTCCAATTTTTCCAATTCAAGTTTCTGATTCAACAAACAACGAATAAGGAAGACCGTGTAAAATTTCCGGAATCCATCACTTTATGCAATCAATCTTGTTCGAAAAACTCTCAATACGATTTCTCATTAATTACATCCCTTCCACGAGTTGACACAATGACATATTTTGCCCGGAAAATGGTTGGTCTCTCAAAGTTACAGAAATACTCGACATGGTTTCTTGTTTATTCCATTTCTTGCAAGAGTTGAAATTGTGTAATACAGCTGATTCAAATCAATCATCGTTTTTTCTGTGAAAACCTCATAAAAACCAGATTGATTGATTTCTTGACTCGTTTCCTGGTTTGAACAGTAATTATAAAATTATTCTTCTAATGGGTCCTAGAGGACTGGTGTTGTGTAAGAAAATTATAATTTTGCATGAGATTGTGTGAATTTTCTCACACAACACTAGTGCTCCAGGATCGATTTCAAGAATAACTCCATCACTACTTTATGAAATTCAATAATTTTCGAGGAACAAACTCATATTCGCCAAGTTATACTTTTGGAAAAATTTAATGGAGGGGGGGGGTAGGATTTAGATGAGTTTTCCTGGGAGGTGCGAATACTTTCCATCTCATGTCATTCGCGACGGGACGGACCGCAAAATAAATGATGAAGATTTCATTTTCGAGGATAGTATCTGGATTTTGGTTTGCCAATTTCTACCAAAATCCTGTCAGAATCTCGTACTACCTGAACTATGGATAATCCACATGGAAATCCGTGGAATGAGCTTCTCGGCGAGATAGGAAAAATCGGGATGAGATTAGCACCTCTAATTGAATTGAGCCTAGCGCTCTCATTCTTGAACTTTCGAACAGTTCCCAACCAAAGGTTGATACAGCATCATTTTGAGAATATCGTGGATTTGTTCGAAAATTGTATCTCTTCTCAATCATTCTGTTTACTGTTTAGATATGTCAAGTCGTACTCGTAAATGAGGATAGAGATGGAATTATACTAATTTTTCCAATTATATCAAACCATGTTCAGATTCCACACCCAGGTGACCATTGATCTACAATTCGATTCAATATTCGATGTCAACTATGATTTCCTTCAGTTGCCCTGTAATGAATTCTACTACAAGCAGGAAAAGTTTCAGCTATTATGTACTTTTGTACGGCAATCCGACCAGAGAGAAAAGTTCGCCATGCGCTCTCATTTCTTATCACAGACAAATCAAAGCAAACAGGCTACGTTGACTCATTGATCACTTCACGTACCCATACCCACGTGAGTTTCATCGATTAATTTCACCCCGACTGCTGTACTCATCTCACCCTGCTCGACGAGTTTACTCCTTTCTGTAATCACTTCGAACGACGCTACATAGGCCAATGTAAGATAAGGGAATTGAAGTTTAAGGTAGAGATTACCAAATCAAACCAGATCTTAGTCCCAAAAGAGGGACGTTTCCATGCTCTTGCAGGCAACGGAACATAGATATGGCATACGGTTCCTGAAGTCAAAGTATTATTCACTTTCTTACAACTCAGACACACTGGGGTTTCCTGATTTCTTGTTGGTAATAACTCTATTGTGTCAAGATTTCAACTAAGAAAATCGGGATTCCAAGCCTGGTATTTTACGCGAAAGTACCCCGTTTTGCGAGGAGTCCATCTAGTCCCGGTTGCATCTACACAGATACAGAGATTAAACTAATAAAATTGAAGGTTTCCTGTTCATATTCTTCAATCGAATACTTTTTTGCTTGTACATCGCTGTACACATTGTTGCAGACGCGTTCGTCAAAATATTTGGCGCAGTTTGTTTTCGCATATGAGTAACAAAAGATAGAAGCTCGTAATGAACTCCAGAAAGAGGCAGCACGTGCGTAGAATAAAAATTTCATCTGGGTAACGAGTTTCTTTCGCGCAAAATATCATTCATCAATTTTTTTTGCGCTCCCCTGCCTGGAGAATACATTCCCTCACCTTCCATCACTATTTGAAGTAATTATTCACAATATCCCTCGTTCTCTGGTTTTTCTCTCGTACCTCGATTTCCGTGTGATTTAATTATTTGCATCAACAAGGTGTGATAACGACACAAATATAAGCGTGAGTTTCGACATTGATTGGATTCCTATGAATAAAAACAATTTAGTCCCTGCAGTTGAGGCCTGTATTTTGGCATGCGAAAGCGGACTGAGAAATAATTAGGCTAGCCGTCAACATAACAATTGATCGATATAAAATATCTGTGCATGGGCTTGAATGAACAGTTATGGTATAATGAGCAGTGGCAATTATTTTTAGGGCGCTTGTTTGAATCGTATCGAGGGAGAATCACTTCGTAAGCGTCACTATTCTCTGCAGACATACATTTTCAGTCTTCCACTCTGGAGATAATAGAATGTTCTTATATGGAAATTCTATTGCAAGATTGTTTTTGGAACAAAGAAAGCGAATATTCTGCATTCATGGTCATTAATTCCCGACCTGTCCGAGATAATTCTCAGAATTTCATTGAGTATAAACCTCAGGATTTAATTTTTCTATAAATTTTTGAGATACGTCACTGAAAGAACCGCAACATCCCTGATTTGTCTTCGAATTTTTTTCGATTCGTTCTCCTCTCTACGAAAACTCATTCACTCAATTCATAGAATCCAGAAAAGTGTGAAAAGAGTTGAGAAATTTGTGAGGCATATCTTATTGGAACGCCCAGGAGTCACGGTATTCTAAATGCACGAGTAGCCCATATAAGTTCACGTGAACAGTCCTTCAAGGAATGTGGACGGAGATTGAGCTCACCCTCTCGGGGACTCGCAAGGAATCGATTTTTAACACGGAGGCTGGGAGGTCGGTTATCCGTAATTTTATTACGACCATGAAGAGGATTTCCGTATCTTGACAAATATGTCGGGATAGAAAAAAATTCCCTTTGAATGATTGTTCATGCTCTAGGAGAGTCCGGAAGATCTTTATTGGTAATTTATTTCGAGTCATTGCGAGGTTGTAAAAATGACTGAATTTGATGGGTTTCAGCTAATGTAACGTGATATTGAATTTCACAGGAATCGATAACTGATTTCTTGTTGCCAAGGGTCGTAATCAAGCATTCGAAAAGTTGGGATAGACCCCTGGCTATTGAGAATAATTTGTTCCGGGTAGTTCTCAAGTCTGGAGACTATATTTGACAAGAAACTTGTAAAATGAACTACTCAACGTGGGTTGAGGATTCTCCATTTGTGAAACAAGCAAGTGCAAGAGATCGTGACCAAGGCGATAGCGTGATCGTATAAAATCTTGCGATGAAGTATATTCAACGAAATATCTGAGCTTCGGATGCATAACCGTGAGATATAGCCGCAAACAGAATGGAGGAGCTAAAGCAAACTCGCAGCAGAAAGCAGTTGATCGCATAATGCTTCCTCCATAATTTAAGGATCAGAGTTGCGAGCCCATGCCGTTGAATCTCCTCTGTCGACCCTCCCGTATACACGCAAAAAAATACTCCGGAGTCGGACCGGTGGCGGCGCCACCGTGTCGCTCAGCGATGCCCCCACCGCCGCGTTCTGTGATCAGCAGCGGCTTCTCTCGAGCCGTCACCGATATTTTCCGTGCTGGCACCAGCTGACTCCGTTTTTACGTGTGGTGAAAAATGCAGACAAATTCGGCGTGATAGGCCTGCCTGTGTTGGGATTGTTTTTTTTTTTGGTTGATGCAGCATTGTGATTGATTCAATAGTGAAACTTCACTAGCAGAATCAATTGACATGCTACCAGAGTGCAGCTGTAATATCACATTGCTCCTGCATTGTTGGTAGAATAAATCCTGTGACCAGTTTTTTAATCATTTCTGAAGAAAGATAGATATTATCTATCAAGCACAACATGGACAAATTGTGTGAAAAATCTCAATATCACTGAAGAAAATTGCTGCCAACTCATGAACTACAATTTCACTTTATAACCTTCATCACCGCTGGCAATATTTCAGTTACGGATAAGAAATGCTTGTTCTGAATGTCAATAAAATTCTAATTGAGTCTTACACAGATTGCTGAGTATTGTAATCATAATGAGTTACTCAACTCAACCCAGATTCTTTTATTATGTTAGCACATTATTAATTGATTGTGATTACAATATTCAATCACTTTAGCAATCTGTAAAAGTCCTATTGAGAATTCCATTGACATTCAGAAGAAGAATTCCTTGTTCGTAACCAAAATGCTGCCAGCGGTGATTGAGGTCTGAAGGTGAAATCATGTTTCAGTATTTTGCAGCAATATTCTTCAGTGAGATTGAGATAATTTACACAAATATGTCTATTTTGTGATTGACAAATAGATGAGAAAACCATAAGATGAATATTGCCTGCTGTGATTGACGTCACATGAGTTGTTTACCATCACATCACCATTAACTCATGAATGAATACTTTGATTTGATCATGAGTTGATGTCTTCATGGCTGAAGGGTGAGAATAATTTAAGATCATCCTAAAGTTATGGACAGCATTGTTTTAGTTGAACCTGAAGATTGTTGATGTTAAAATGTTTTCTTTGTGGCTTCTCCTAGTTACACGAGAGATTGTGGTAGATGTGGCATGGGTGGCAGAATGAAATCTTTGTGTCTTAAAGCAGCCGAATTAATTTTGAGAGTGATAAATATTTAGCATATTAAAAATAGTGGTATCAAAGAATTAGAACAAACAAAAATTCAAAAATTTCTATAATTAACACTATCAATTATTAATGAAAGATCAGTCTTGCTCAAAAAGTGACTGACATAAGTCGGAAGGTTTTAATGTATTCTAAAAGGATCTGTATAGTATACAAAATCATTGACACTAACAGTGTGAGAAACTACATACTGGAGTCGAAGGATCCATGGAGAGTGAGAATGAATCACATGCACATAGGAGGCAATGGATGAAAGGAATCTTTGTATGATCAATTTTTTATTTGTACATTTGGTCATGAAACGTGAACTCAATCATTATCATAATATGAAATAAAGAAACAAACATAATCATCACAATGTCATTCATCTTCACAGATTAAATTTTGAACCTACTTGTGATGAGTTGATGCTGTCTTATCACAAATAAAAGACAAGGAACTTTGACAGACAGCGATTTATAATCTATAAAACAGGTTACATCACTTTCTAAATTAACTAAGTACGCAAAAAAATGCGGATGGAAACCATATTCCGAAAAAGGATTATATCGAAATATGACTTGCTCATCAATAACAAATACATTCAATATTTTACCAAAGAAGAATCCACCATCTTCTTCATCGATTACAATGATGGTCTCTTTTCCATAAGTAACGCCATCGAGAGTTATCGAATGCAGTTCTTTCTTTTGTTGTGCAGTGGGATACAGTAATTGTACCAACGAATTATCTTTCATAACTTTGCCATCAGTTCTGTAGACATCCTCATAGGCCTTGAAATGTGAATTCATGTTACTTAACTGGAGGCGTATAGCAGTGCTTTTTAGAGTATTCTTATGACAGTTCGAATACTGTATGGCTAATTTGACCTTTCTGTTGTTTGATTCAAAACGCATTACTGCATTTTTTATTGCTGGTCCATTTCTACGCATCATTCTGACGTAGTGTAGCAAAAAGTGAAACTTGGGTTTTAATTTCCCAAACAATTCAATATAGAGTCGGTTGTGTTCAATAATTAATACTTCCGCCTCAGAAAGGATTGCATCTGTCAATATAGGTTTAGTGAGAATTCATATGATCTCTCGCAATTTCAAATGTAATAGATACGGTTTGTCATCTCTTGGTATGTCATCGCCAACGAGAATACTGAAGTAACGTGTGAAAAACATCATTTCAGAAGCTGACATTCGTAATTTCTCGTTCTTCTTCAGATACTCTAAACTAATTTTTGAGGGAATATTCCCTTTCTCAAAACCAAAATCTAACGTTGACATTCTATGGTTGACATAATTTATGTCGAATCTTTTGTACTCCTCGTCACAGGTATATAGCAACAAAATTTTTGCCATCACAATATTGCATACACCCTCGTTGAGGTCATGCATTAAATCGAGACAAGCATTTAGTATCACATGATAATCATCAATATCATTGAATGAGGTTGGGCCGTTGATGCCTGTCTCTGAAGGATCTTTTTTTAAAATTAGGTCCTTCTCATACTGATCAACAGTTCTCAAAAGAGACACGTCTTCAATTACCATAAAGTAGATATCATGACCACCGCAGTAACAAATTCTACAAAAATGACAATTGACGAACGAACAAACAAATTCGAATATACTATTCAAACCCAGGTTATCACCTGTCATTAAGCTCAAGATAAATTTTACTCTTACTTTCCGACCTCTTATGTTCAATTCTATTCCTACTCGTCTGAGATAACATGCTTCTTCGATAAAAGCTTTGAATATTGCTGTGTTTCCGTATTGCTTCCTATCTTTCTCAAGAACTATGTCACTTACAACCATACTTTCCAATCTTGATGAAAAATTAGGAGGAAAGCAAGCAATTGTAGCACTAACATTACCGATATTGGTTTCGGTGGCATGAGATCCCATCCCATTCCCAGCCTGGATAGCATCATAATAGCCAATCAAAGGGAGCACAATATCACTCTCATCAACATTTTTGATTTGTTCGGCCCAGAGTTCGTGCTGGACGAAATTGATTTTCAAATGCTTCTCTTTCATCAAAAAATTATATTAAGCCATTGTAGCATCAAAAAGCCCTTCTATCTCGAGCAGTCTTGTTAACTCATTAACTAATGGTAAACGAACCATTGTCACTTTTTCATTAGATATACACAAATCAGTTCCTTTCAATTTGTGAGATTTCAAACTAGCCACTGTGTGTAACTCGGGGTCTGTGTACAGGCCTAATTCAGTATACATTTTGAATCGTTTGTGTTCTGTATCAAAATCTTTAAAAGGATATTTGAGACTATCAAAAGCTCTATGAATAGCTGAGGTTACTTTTGGAGACACTGCTCCCTCCAAACTTTCATCAACTACAGATAACAGACTAGGATTGTAGTCTTCTGAGATAAAGTCTGACATCAAGTCTAGGAACTCTTGCACATTAGATCTCGAAAAGTCAAACTTTTCATATAACATACATGTTAACCTTAAAATCTTATTTTTGAGATCCATTTTGAAAATTGGATCTTGAATCTATTATTTACAATGATCACAGTTGGATGCTTTGGCTTTCAAGAATTCATTGGAGCGTAATATTGCTGATATCTACTGCCAACGCTTTGACTTGAGGAGCAGAAGCAATTGTTCTCAGTTTTTCCATTTGAAAAGTGTAACTTTGCAAAAAACTGTATACTTGAGGACAAGCAGGTGGAAAATCTAATTTGAGCACATACAAGAGTTTGAAGATGAAATCGGCTGCATCAATTGGTTGAGTGAACTTATAAATCAGGCTATGGTAGACAACATGACAACATGTCAGAGCTCTCAACTCACCACAGAAAACAATGTAGGGCTGGCTTGCTGAGTAATGATCTAAATGGAACTTTTCTAATTTTTCCACTATTTTTGGTAGATCCACGTCGCCCTGAAAAGAATTCCACGATTCAATTTCCCAATACAAGTACATGAAAGTGAGTCGTCTACATAGTACCAGAATAACTGTGCAAAAATGCACTAGCGACATTGTATCATAAAGAATTTCGAAGCGCATCTGACTGAGGTATTTACACATTATAATGATGAGGAAGCAATGATGAGATTGATCATTCACCTTGGCACGCACGATGAACGCTTGCGTGATATCCTTTTGCACAGGCCGCCACGGATCACCAGCTACTGATAGCTTGGATTTATAATTCAATTTTATGATATAAGTCAACAACAGAAGAGCTGTGCCATCTCTGTGATCTGAAAAATTTGATATTTCGTTTCTATACTTTTCAAAAGAAGAATTCACACAAAATTCATGCGAAGGAAACAAACTCACTGTCATTCGCAATATCTTTGTTATTGTTCATCAACTCGATTAGGGTTTCGTATGTTACCAAATCTGCTAACTCATCTTCCTCATTTTGAGATTGCAGACTCCTTCTACCTCCCTTTCTCTTTGGGATGGCAATTTTATTCTCAGTCGATTTAATAAGTTGTCGAGATGTAGTCGGCCATTGGGTTTTCAATCTCGCGGAACAGACAATATCACCCGGGAATTTTGTGTCGAACATGCGAGAAAAATCTAATTCATTCTGCGGAAGTGAAGTTTAACATGTTTAATATATTCAACGTAATGGTTTACGTACTCGCAACTGAATAGACACTTCTCATTGTACTGACCAGTTGCACAGCAATTTCTTCATTTTTATACACTGGGTAGGTACTAATAATTTCCCATCCTTCTATAGTAGCGAATACAGTGTCACGCCTGTAAGAGAAAGATTCCAGCCAAACACGAATGATCTTAGAGATGAGTTGAGGTGTCAGTTCCTTTGGTTCAACTTGTAAAATGGAGAGGTTGACTGTAACAGCTGCAAAACGGTAAAAAAAGTGGTAAATCATTGATGAGTTTCTTCAAATCCCGCAGAAACGCTCGATACTAAATAATCAAGATGTTACTATGACACAATCACTTACGTGCAGCCACATTGTTTTTCGTTGGTTCTTTTTTGTGTGGCAGAAGCTTGGATAAATTAGCTACTGTTAAGATAGTCTTTACATAATCTATAGCATTCACTATTGGACCACTAGCGTTCTTCTTGTGTACGACTCCTTTATCGTTGACTGTTGAATAGTACGGATCATAATAAAGGGTTGGTTTCTTTTCTGTGTGGAAAAAGTCCACAAGCTCTTCAGACAATTCAACACATCTCGGCGGCTCGATCCTGTAAAATGGTGAAAACATCCATTAATGACTGATCTTACGCTTGAAATATCGAAGGGACGATCAACAATGTATAGTGTGAGATTGAAATAGTATATTAAGCAACAAGGGCGCCAACAGATATTTGCGCACGAGTCGCCGCAACGAGTGTGCAAACGCCTCATTTACGCACAGTTTCATCGTTTACGCAGTGTGCAAATGGCTCATTTGCGCACGCAGTGCGCAAATGAGCCATTTGCGCACTGCGTGAACGACGAAACTGTGCGCAAATGGAACGTTTGCACACGAGTTGCGGGGACGAGTGCGCAAATGTCGGCGCCCGAGTTGCTTACGATATTTTTTGTTATTTCTGTGAGCAAAAATGTAACCCGCCTCCTAAAACACATCAAAGAATTAGGGGATGCTGTGAGAGTTGGCCGTCATCTCGAAAGTTGACGGACTTTGTTCGGACCCATGACGATTTTCTGAAAAATTTTGACAGTAGCCAGGATTGACCGAAGCATCACCTACAACGAGTGATCAATGCATCTCAAGCAATCAGAGGAATGTGGCACGGCGGGGTCACAGGAGGGCGGAGGAGGGGGTCCAGGGGGCGAAGCCCCCGGCGGGGGGGCAGGGGGCGGAGCCCCCGCCGGGGGGTTCGGGGGGCGGAGCCCCCCGACTGAAAAAAAAATTCTGAGAAATGTATCAGAAAAAACTCTATCGCCCATATAGTATGTTACCACGTTGCTCAAGACTGTCGCTGGTGCTCGAAAGATCAAAGTTAGATATTCTTCACAATTATGTATGATGATGATATATAGATAGATGATGGTATAGAGTGATCAGAAAACAACTCGAGTCCAGTGCGCAAACGAAATTTGCACAGTGCGCAAATGCCTCATTTGCACACTGTTCTTCATTTACGCAGTGCGCAAACGAGTATTTGCGCACTGATGCCTCATTTGCGCACTGCGTGAAGAAATATTTGCACACAGTTGTGACGGAATAATGAGCAAATTCGCTATTTGCACACGCACACTTGCGTCTAAATGGCCATTTTTGCGCACAGAATAACAAAAAAAAAGAAAGATATCTTACTTGAGCGGAGGATTTCGCCAGTCTTTTTTGAGAAACTCAGCCTTTATTATCATTCTACTCAACTCTACTCTGAACTGTGATATGTCTTGTGTTTTGGCATACACATACAAAATAATCCTACCGTCGAAATTATTCTCTGCAGCCAATAATTTGAATAGTCGCTTATTTTTGTCAACTAAAATCAAATGGTACAAAAATAGATTTGACCAATAATTTATGATGAGCTTTTGGGATTCATTGAAGAATATACCCGAGGTTCAAACATTATATGGAATTGAATGGATTCAATACTTGAACTTAACAAGGATGTGATAAAATTAGTTGTCACTAGTGGCTGCTCAATTTTTTAATTTGCCAAGCACTGAAGATCGATGTTAATTGTATCATTGATAAATGTATGCCATTTAAGGTCAACAAAATAATATTTTCTCCTGCCATTTCTTATATATGAGTGAACGATAAATTTTTTATGTTTACTTTGATCATAGAATTCTTGGATAGTTTTCTCTAGATCTACGGGTTCATCTGCATCGATTGTGTTTTCTTCCACATTTACAGTTTCCTCCATTGCATCATCCACAGAGTTATCGTCGGTCATCTTTCTCTTGCAGTAGAATATGTACGTTTGCAATAGAATAATAGTTCAAAAACCTAGAGAATGCATATCATCCTCAGTTCGATAATGATTAGAGAATTACGAGTCCTGGTACAAACTCTGAATTTTTTGCAATGGAATCTCAGGGTACACATCAAAATCCCACAAATGTTTCTATAATGTAATGATCTTTCAAATATCTCCGTGTAAATATCGACTAAGATTATCGTCATTCCAGCAACCGAGCTCAACGATTTCATGCAAAAATATAAAGATTGTAAACAAAACGAAACGATGGAAAGTGCTGTGAGGTGGTGGAATCGAAACTCATGACTGATTTCACCGAGGTTGATTCAATCCAATTTTGAATATAGACGACCAACAAATACTGAAACAACTATTGATGCTCGTGCGAGAACGATTTTTGTCTACTTACAAGAGACTGCTTTCAATATGATCAATATCTCTCCCGTATCAAAACAAGCGAATTTTTGTGAGCTGTAATATCTGCACAGAATATTTGTTCTGACAGATTCAGAAAGCTTATCTTGAAATTCATTAAAGTTGACTGCACAGAAAAATGTGAGCTGCTTTTCCTTGTCCACGTGGTATTCAGATAGTATGGCAAATTCTTCATTGGAACTCCTAATTACATCAGGACATTTACAGGTTTCTAATACTTAGAGAACATTTGAAGTCACTGATCTAAGTGTTCGTAAATGATTGTAACATCTGCCCATATAAAAAAACATATTATCTGAAACTTCTCGGGGTCGCCCAAAGACAATGATTGGAATCTGCCTTCATTATGTCACAGATTGATAGTTAACGCAGAAAAGTAATAACAAGTCTGTATCTGAGTTAATCATGAAAAAATAGAAACATTTGCTTCCAATAGTGTTCTATAGCTTCAATGGAGATAATGTGGACTCCTGCGCTTTTCCTATTATGATTCTAGATATGCTCAAGATGCCCAGTCACCTCCACGTTCATGTAATACGTCAAATTTGTGGTAATCACCATCTCTTTATAATAGTAAGTTAAGTCATTCAGAATTCAGAACCTACAAGTTTTGATTGGACAATTATATTAAATGGAATATAATTCTAGCTCTTGAATCATCATAGCCTAAATTGAGTGATTCAAGAACGACTACTGCTTGGTTTCACACATTCATCTTATTCTAAATTGCTTGCGGAATGCTCAATGTCCCATCAAACTTTGATGAAATGCTTTTGGATTGGTTTGAACACTCATAATTTCTATGACAATAAACAAGTTACAGTCAAAATTCAGAACCTACAAGTTTTGATTGATCAATTATACTCAACTGATCCTAGCTTTTGAATTATTATAGCTTCAATTCAATTATTCAATAATGACTACTGCTCAATCCTACAGATTAATCCTATTCTGAATTGCTTGCGTAAGACTCAGTCACTTCTCAAACTTTGATCAAATGCTTTCGGATCTAGTACAAACACTCAGACTGCTTATGATAGTGAGAAAAGTCAGAGTCAAAGTTCATACACAACAGGATTTGATTGATCAATTATACTGGATGGAACATAATTCTAGTTCTTGAGCCATCATAGCCTCAATTCAATTATTCAAGAATGCCTTTTGCTTAGTTTTACAGATTGATCCTATTCTGAATTGCTTGCAAAAGGCTCAGTCTCTCATCAAACTTTGATTAAATGCTTTCGGATCAAGTACAAACACCTTGAATTTTTATGACAGTAAGGGAAGTTATAGTCAAAAGTCAAACTTCAGTTTTGATTGATCAATTATACTCAATTAATCATACTTCTAGCTCTTGAATTGTTATAGCTTCAATTCAATTATTCAAGAATGACTTCTGCTCGATTTCACAGATTAATCTTATTCCAAATTGCTTGCGTAAGGCTCAGTCTCCCATCAAACTTTGATGGAATGCTTTCGTATGAAGCACAAACACTCAGAATGCTTATGATAATGAGAAAAGTCAGAGTCAAATTTCTGTTTCTACAGGTTTTGACTAATTAATTGTACTGAATTAAACATGGTTTCAGCTTTTGAATTTTTTTAGCCTCAATTGAATCATTCTAGAGTGACTAGTGCTTTATCTTAGAGAGTAATCAAATTCTAAAGTGTTTGCGTCAAGATCAATCCCCCATCGAACTTTGTTGAAATGCTTTTGGATGCAGAATAAACACTTCAGCTGAATCTAGAAAATGGCTAGAAGTGGTGGAGTCGATGAAGATGGAATCAATTTGAAACTTTGGAAGATTCAGAAATACTCTGATTGGTTTGTTGTAATTACGTCACTGTCCAATTGCTATACGTGATACTTATTGTTAGCACAACAGAATGACATGCCATCACAAAATAATCAGAGCACATTCTCAGGACTCGATAAAGCATAAAGATTCTTAGATTCAACTTTGTGAGATACTTACGTATATGGTTTAAGGGTGCAGGACTTTGCCAGGGCGTCAGGTCGCCAGGATGTGTCGTTACCTCGCCGTCCAATGATAATATTGAGATAAATGAATAAATTTTCACTCAAGAAAGATCGCGGTATGCAGAAAACTCGATGCTCCCTGCGTCGTTTTGCACTGGCTCCGCGGACTTTTAGCAGCCTGACCCGCCAAACTCTGTGCCAGGGCGTCAGCTAACCTGGATGTGTAATCACCTCGTCGTCTAGCGATGATATCGAGGAATATGAATAAATTCCCACTAATGAAAAAGCCCGGTGTTGCTTAATTCAACGCCCTGCGCGTCGTTTGACACCGGCTCTAAGGGTTTTGGCGGTCTTTCCCAGCGCGTGCCGCCAAAACTAAACCAGCTGGTGCCAGCACGGAAAATATCGGTGACGGCTCGAGAGAAGCCGCTGCTGATCACAGAACGCGGCGGTGGGGGCATCGCTGAGCGACACGGTGGCGCCGCCACCGGTCCGACTCCGGAGTATTTTTTTGCGTGTACAGAGTCCAGCCTCTCGAAACCTCGTCCAGCTTTCCAAACTATCTCCGGGTCCTCTTCTACTACTATTCTGACAACCTCAAACAATGGTTTCCATACGGTGCATACATCAACGGTCTCTAACTATAGATAGAAAGGCTCAATGTTTCAACTCAAGAGAGTTTATCAACAAGCTTACCGCCAGCTTTGCGGCTTATTTTCTATTTTAATTTATGTCAAGAGGATCAGATTCAAGTACATTTTTGTATCAAAGCCTTCATGTATTATTCTGTTTGGTTATTGTGACTTCGTGCTGACTTCTTTTCGTACCAAGTTTGGTGAACAGTTTACATTACTCTGTGGCCTGGAACCACCATATCAAGATACGGAGTGGACTCGATCATATAAAAAATGACATAGGTGAACCACAGTTAATTTTTTAGTGTAATCAGTTGAGTGGTTTGTTTTGTGATATTGTATGTTCCAAGCCAACAGAGGTTTGCCTGGTTGGAATGGATTCTAATTTCGGCTTCGGTCATTCTCGAGTCATTGGTCAGGAGGAGTCAGTCTGTGAGTAGAAATATTCGATGTAATCAGGAATAGAAGATGGAATCGTTCTAATTGCAACTCGATGACACACTACACTGATAAACAGAATTTTGGGTCTAGAATTCGCCTTATTTGAACATGATTCTCTTTCCGATTCTCGGATACAGAGTCTCTAGAAGTATTCGAATGAAATTCCACTCGAAGCGAGTCGTTTTTCGACTCGAAGCTAGAACGACAGCGTTGCAACCCGGCTTCGAGTGACTTCTTGCTCGAAGACCGAGTGAAAATTCCACTCGAAGCAAGTTGTTTTTTCACTCGATCATCGAGTTGCTTATAGTCCGGTCTCCAGCCACCCTTCCGCATGTCCGTGAAATCCAACTTCGGAGCGATCTGTCTCAAGAACTATTCGGCGAAAAGTGTCCACCTTCGTCTTGGTTTCAATCAACACACATATAGATTCGAATAAGACAAAGGTGGACACTCTATACCGTGTTTTGTATTAGATTGGTACTATTAGTCACGGACATACGAAAGGGTTGCTGGAGACCGGACTATTATCACAGCCTCACAAAACAAAAGTTCTGATCTGACTCTCAAACTATATTACCTTTATATTTGGGGGTCGCTGAATCCGAATCCAGGGTCAGTTTTGTTGCAGCACGTCGAGATTTTGACATAACCTCAAAAAGCATAATTTTCCGAGGATATTCAAACCTGGTGATCAAACCATACTTTGTTTTGCCCATTCTATATGTTTTTGGGGTCGCTGAATCCGAATTTGGGGCCAGTTTGGTTCCAGTACATCATCTCTCTGACCCTGGATTTGGATTCAGCAACCCTAAAAATATAACGGTAATATAGTTTGGGAGTTTGGTCAGAACTTCTTTTTTGTGGGGCTAGTTCACAGGGTAAGGAAAGTTGAATATTTTTCGATTCTTGAACAATATTAGAGCTAAACTGCTGAATGAAAGCAATGAAATTACACAAGAGAAGAATGAAAAAAAAACCTTCTCTACGGAGTTTGGTGATAATTCATGATTGGCTGTTGCTGGGGTTTGGACCTGGTTCCCTTTCTTTATCTCTGCAGTCCGATACTTACGCCAACAACTACCCATTTGAGCCATGAGAAATATTGTCAAAACATATTCGACAACAGTGATGAGGGCCGTATATGGTAACTAATCGTGAGTTTTTTGGACAAGAGTGGGTTACTGTAAGCGTGAGTAAGACTATTTTTCACTACTTCTCGTGAATTAGCCTGAATAATTGATTATTTATGGTCACCGGGCTACATTCTAGCACATTGCGCGCGTCTACGCGGCCTTGACGGCCGCGTAGACAGCCCGCAATGTGATAGGTTGTGGCCCGGCGACCATAAAAAATCATATCCACCTCGTGTCGCAATCGCGGCTTCCCATGACTTCGTTTGCAGCACTCGTCATAGAAATTCGGCGATTGCGGCACTCCGGTAAATAATCTACCATTGGGTGATATGGCGATAAAATTCCATATATGGAAGTACGAATCTTGCTATTACAATTGAATGGATTCGATACAAATAATTGTTATCTACGAATTGAACCTCAATTTTTGGGATGAGATGCACGGTAAGATTGGAGTACAAGCCCTGTTTGCATCAAATTGAACATCTAGATTCGATACAAGAACGTATTAGTAAAATTGTCAGGATAATGATGTTGAGTTAGGTTATGTCGGGTATTTCACTCGATGGTCGAGTTATTCCAATGACTGGATCGATCGAGTGACCAAAAGTCACTAGAACGGCGAGTTATTTTTCTCAATTCTCATTTGATAGCGAGTCGACTGTCTCGATTTGGTAAGTGACTCGAGCTTCGGGTGATGCAAATTACCCGAATACTTTTAAAGAGGAGATCGAATATGATCTCCGTTCTGTTCCTATACGTCAGGTTTGATTTTGAATCGCCAAAAACTGATTCTCCAAAGAGCGATGTTTTTGCGTTCTTTTTGCATATTTTGTAAACTGATGACTATGTTGACGCATTTTTTTGGGCCAGAGGCATATCGGAGCTGCGATTGTTCGCGTGTTTGGACGTACACAAAACAATGACAGTAACATCAAAGAGCTAGAATGCGGTCAAAAGATGCGGTCAAATGGAATGACAACCTGGTTATTTGAATTGCTATCAGTGAATCCGGAATAAATCTTGAAGCGCTCACTGATGGACCAGAGGCATTCTTGATGAGCTCACTAGAGTGCATTCTTGTTGTTCTCACGCCATTGTCATATTCATGATTGAGAGAAATGATTTGCAACCGCTCGAAAATAGACGCGTCAAACATACAGGTATCGATCCGGGATAGGCATTTCCCGAGTCGAGCTCAAGCTTGCTAGTAGTGAGTCAAATCTTAATCTCATTGTCACCGCGGTTCTCCAAATCTACTCAAATGTTCTCGTTGTGTTACCATAATTCGATATCCAAATCCCGGTGGTATATACTTGAGCGATCTCAAGTAACCCTCGATGTATCATTTGGATGCAATTAATCGTGATTACATTGTTTCTCATTCTAAACTCATGTGAGCATCTCAATGGTTCCATTCCGAAGGGAATTGAAAAAAGAAGTCAGCATCAGATATATTATCTTAGGGTGATTGAGGGGGCTATCTCTCTAGCTTTGGAAGTACAACACGCTAGGAAGTTTGGAATTTGAATAATTGCGAGCAAGCTTGAGTCAATCCAAAACATGCCCAGAACGCTTTTCCCAGAATGATACATGTACAATAATCGTGAAATGCTATCAAGTGTAACTTACAGGCAACGAACAGACTGTACCAATCTTTTGCTCACGAAATTTGCTTGCCAGAGCAAATTCGATATTCATTCAGTTCCACTGGATCGCATACATCAGATAGAATGGGAAATTCAATCTTATTTTGCTGATATGTTGCCACACTCTCGTTGCAAGCGTCATTTTGAGTTCATTCTGGTCGGCTTTTTCGTGCAAAAGCAAAGTTGTATCGAGTTTGAAACTAGATGGATGAAACATTCGGCAGCGCTGGGTAGCTCACTGTACGGATTACATAAAGTACTTCTGATGAAGAGAGCTTTATGTTACGGATTCGATTTCATGTTGTAACTGATCCTCTTCGTCAGCCCATAACCATTTTTAGTCAAATACTCGGTATATTTCTCGAGCATCCGATATTTTAGGTCACGATCGAGATTCGAGAAGTTTGCAGATAAATGGATGGAAAACGTTTGAATTTGGAGTTTTGCATTGTAACTTCTCATTTTGGCCTAAAATGTAATAGCTAGTTATGGAAGATGAACAAAAACAAACTTTCAAGTGTCTTTGCACGATCAATCCACGAGCTATAGAATTCCTCACAGAAGCTTACTAGCTGTTTGGTCGATTGGCAGCTCCGATCTGTGGATTGGCGTATGAATCCTAACGCATTCTATGGCAGAACAGTTAAAAGGAATGGAAGGGAGATAAGATGAATACGCTGCAGAAAGACATTTGCAGAATGCTTTCTCGTTTCCTGTTAACCGTTTGATCATTTAAAACTATGAAAACTTGTATCGCTTAATATTTGATACTAGCGCTTTTGCCTACCTCGCTAGCGCTCGTCCGGCTTGGAAGTGTCTCTGATATGGTATGAGCCCCTGAAATGCTTCTGTAGCTCAACAATGTGACATGCAGATTTGGTAATACAGTGAATTCGGAAGAAAACAATTTTCTTGATGCAACCTAGTAACTTTGATTGAGAACTATTGAGTTGGTGTAATGTTGCGTATAGTGAAGTAGTAAATCTCCGGTAAGTATCTGGAAATTTCCCTCAGTTGGATAGCCCCAGTGACGCCTCAGCCCCAATCCCGGCTCCTGCCTCAGACACGCACCCTCCACGGCCCCAGCCCCAGTCTCAGATATAGTTTTAGCCTCAGTCCCAGTCACAACTTCAGCCTTAACCCCAACCACATCCTCAGTCCAGCCTCAGGCCCAGTCTTAGACCAAGAGCCAGCCCCAGGGTCAGCCTTAGCCTTAGCCCCAGTCTGAAACTTTAGTAATTCTGAAATCACTAAAGTTCAAGTACATTCATCCATGCACCAACCCACCCACCTGACCCCTGACGCCCACTCACCCACCAACCCATCCAACCATCTACCCACCCATGACCCACCCATGACTCATACGGCCAGCCATCGAAGTTCACTCCCTCCACATAGGCAACCCGATACGCAAGATGCTGACGGACAAATTTTGGCTTTAATGATATTCTATGATGGAAATACGAAATAAGGCCAAACTGGACGGAGCTTGACCATACTATACCGAGCTAGACCGAGCTAGACCGAGCTGGAACGAAATAGATCGACCTGGCTTGAACTAGACCAAACCAGACTGGAATCGATAGAGCCACACCGAATTAGACCGTACCAGACTCAACTAAACCAAATTAGACTGAACTAAGCCTAATACAACCGAACTAGACCGAATGAGACCTGATTACCCCGAACTCGACCGAGCAAGACCGAGCTGGACTCAATTAGACCAAACTAGACCGAGTTAGATCGAATTGGACCGATCTAGACCAACCTGCATCGAATTAGACCAAATTAGGCCATTCTAGACCGAACAGCTTTAGTCCCAGCCTCCGCCCTAGCGTCAGTCTCAGGCTTAGCCACTGCCCCAGCTTGCAACAGCTCCAGCCTCGGTCCACCCCCAGCCTTGGACCAGCTCCAGCCCAGTCTTACCTCCAGCCTCTGCCCTAGCGTTAGTCTCAGGCTTACCCACTGCCCCAGCCTTGGCCCCAGCCCCATATCATCCCTAGTCACAGTCACAGATTCAGCCTCAGCCTCATCAGCGTTAGCTCCAACCTCAGCCTCGCGGCCACCCTCCAGCTTAGCCTCAGACCCAACATTGACCCCAGCCTCAGCCTAAGCCTCAGGGTGCGGCTATATGTAGTCGTGATTCTGAGACAGTGGACAGCGCCTCTAGTGGTAATCGAGCCGTTTTCTCCATGTAATTTGAAGGAAACACCACCGCAGGCTCCGATGGAGGCGCTGTCCCACTGTCCCAGAATCGCCTCAAACGACTGCATGTAGCCGCTGCCTTAGCTTCAGCCTCAGTCCCAGCCTTAGCCCCAGCTTCAGCCCCAGCCACAGTTTTAGCCTTAGCTCCAGCCTCAGACCCAGCCTCAGCCTTAGCCCCAGCCTCAGCCTCAGACACGGACACAGCCTCAGCCTCTGCTCCAGCCTTAGTCCCAGCATCAGCTCAGCCACAGACCCAGCCTCAAACCCAGCCGCAGTCCAGCGTCAGCCCTAGCCTCAGCTCTAGCCTTAGTCCTAGCATCAACTCAGCCACAGACCCAGACTCAGACCCAAAAGCCTAAGCTCCAGCCTTAGTCACAGCCCCAGCCCCTGCCCCAGCCTCGACCCCCCAGCCACAGCCCATCGATCCAAAAAGAAAGTTTTGACTGATTGAAACCTAGAACAACTGATCGGACCATCAAATCAACTGCCCATCTGTACGGATAAGTCAAAAGCCATCACCAGCAACACGAACACGGACCCACCGATCCGTCGACCCTCTAACCCACCGACCCACCAACAGCACCTGCGGCGCCGCCACGATACGAGGCATCCGGACGGATAAAATTGGATACTATATAATATCACCAGCGACGCCATCACAATACGAGGCATCCGGACGGATAAAATTAATATACGTGAAATATATAATAAGGTCTTAGTATTAGACCTTAGCATTAGACCTGGACCCAATGAGGCTCCCTTAGAGTGAACTGAACCAAACAAGAACAAATCAGATTGAACTACACCGGATGAGACCGACCTACACTAACCTAAACCTGCGTGATTTTTGCAAAAATCATTAACGGGAAAAATAAAAACGATACGGTATTCATTCCAAGAATCAACATCAAATCTCCAAAGAATGAAATCTCTCTGTCTATGGTACGTCGGCAATTCCCTCTCACAATCGGATTTACAATTACTATAAATAAGTCTCAAGGACATTCATTTGAAAGCGTTGGGATCTATTTGCCGGCACCAGTATTTGCACATGGGCAATTATACGTTGCTCTGGCAAGAGTCACATCGAAAGAAAATTTGAAAATTGTCATGAAAAATAGTGCTAGGAAGAGCAGAGAACAAATACTTTCAGAAAATTCATCTAAAACGCCTTTCGCTGGAACTCAGATTTATACCACGAATGTTGTATATCCAGAAATATTTTGTGATTAACTCAGAATTTCGAATAGCTCTTGAACAAATTTAGTCGAATTCCTTAGTTTCTATTATCCCCACATGTGTAGTGTTGAATTTGAAATATTATGTATTCTCCACAGCATCACAACAATTTATAATTTCTACTCACAATCAAGAATCAATTCGTTCGTGAAATGTATATAATGGAATGAATAAAGAATTCAGAATAGTAACTCAATACAGTGTGCTATTATTATTTTTGGAGCATTCCCATCACCAGCAACACATGCAACGCCAACAATACCAACACGGACTACCGAACCCGCCACCACCACTACCACCACCGGACCCCACCGACCCACCACCACCGAACCCACCGACCCGCCGGACCCCACCGACCCCCCACCACCGTACCCCACCGACCCACCACCACCACCACCGGACCCACCACACACCGGACCCACCGACCCGCCGGGCCCCACCGACCCACCAACAGCCCCAACGACGCCACCACGATACGAGGCATCCGGACGGATAAAATTGGACAGGCGCTTAATTAATTTAAATTTATTCGAATTCGAATCCAAATTTTTGTCATTAACTTTTATTATCAGATATAATTTTCTCATTTTTGTGATAACAATCATAAACCTTATATTCATATCAATTACGCATGAGAATTCACTCCACACTCCAGATTCTATTATTTCCAATGAATGACTACGCATTAATTTTGTAGTGAGAAAAAATTCCAAATTGAAGTGAGAAATATTTCTGGGGTAAATATGGATCTAAAATTGATTCTTGAAAACAATAGGGCCCATGGAACGAGAAAGTTGAATCATGACTCAGAATTTCCAAAAGATCCACGAATGGCCTTTGTAAGATTACAAGTATCATGAAACTAGAAATTAAAACATTACTTTTTTTGAAAAAGGAAACTATGATCGGAATTTCGTATTAACTGATCTATAGAATGAAAAGAGATATTTTGAGTCGAACACAGAAAGGTTTATATGTTGATTATAATATGATAATACACATTTATCATCGAAAGCCCCAATCTGTTCAAATGAGATTATTGGTGCTATCCAAGCAAGATGAAGAGTCTAAATGAACGAAAGATTGTTTTTTATTTTATTTTGTGGGTACACAGATTCATTGGATTATTATATAATATCTCAATGATTCAATGGAGCCTACAATGGAGGTGTCTTTAACTTTTCAGTTTTGATGCTTCTTTTTTAGGAGTAGCTGAATGGTCTTGATTGAGACTCATATTTGCTAGCTCGTTACAAGTCTTCTACCATTATCTCAAAAGATTCCATCCATCAGAAACGTATCATCTCATTTGGTTTATGTATGGTGTTCACCACTCTAGAGGCGAACCATCTCAATTATTCACAGCTTCATTGCCGTGTATTTTTTTTGTATGCTTCATGATGAGCTTTGGAGAATTTGAAGCTATGATGAAACCCACCAAAGTTCTCATACTCATAAGCAAATATTGGAACTCCGTTGCTATCGCGTTTCTCACACGCACACGAATTTTTTTTATTCTGATCTATACTTTGCAAAAATCTAACCTCTAAGAGAGCTCGACGAAAGGGCCGCAGTTGGCAGTGGCCACTAGAGCGCAAAAGAAAGACGTCAAGAACATGGTGAGACTGTCTGAAGCGGCATAATTAGAAAAACGGACTTGATACTCAAGCATTCATGCCTGCCCGACAAGGAAAAGAGAGCGAGAGAGGCAGAGAGCACTTCTTCAGTTGCTTTTTGCTCTTCACTCGACTAGTTTCCATTCGTCATCTTCATCGTAGTCGCTGATCAACTCTTTGACTGTCTGACTAACCTATTTCTCATCCTTTTCAATTATAGTAGGTCGAAAGATAAGAACCGTGGGAAAAGTGGAAAAACCTTCTACTGTGGGTGGTCAAGTTGATGTTCCGATGTAACGATCTCTTGTAATTATGATATCGATATTTTTCGATTGCTCACCACTGGTTGTCATGATTGAGTGTGGTTCATGGCGAAAGAAACCAAAATTCTATGTAATTTCGGTAATTATTCAATGTACCTGATTGAATTGTTGAATTGAGTTGGAAAATAATTGGATGATGAAATTAGGATTCTTAGTTTCCGGTTCAAATTCCCCCTGGTATTTATACAGAGACTCGGTAAACGTGTTGTAAGTCTTGCTTAAGCAAATTCAGAGGGTTGTTCGAAAAGCAGTGGTTAGTAATCACTTGGTCTCATAACAGGTTCTGGAGAGTCCACACCGCCTCTCTGTTTCCGAGTAGGTATTACAGGAAAATCCCAAGTTTGGCGTCTCTAAGCTTTTTTTGTTAACGAGACTGGCGGAAAAAACGATCAATGAAAATGAGAAATGAGCTTTCAAGTGAGCTCACATGCCAGGTCAGGAGAGCGGGGGACGTACGGAAATGAATTTGTAGGAAAGCCGCTCAAAGGGCAACAGATGACCGTCAGCTTATTTGGTTACCCGTTGGCCCTACGTGGTATTAATTGCTCTGTGCGATCGACCAATTCATCGCTCTGAGATTGGTTTTTTCACCCACCTCTTCCAATATCCGTTTTTTCAAATCCATGGCTTGTCAAAGTGACACAGATGACCATACTTCGGGTACTTTACTGCTTCACTCGACTTTTTGGATGGAAACTTCCGGGAGCCCTTATTAGGACGTAGAGTCACCTTCTTTTCCGGGATTCGAGATCAGAAGTTGGACATCCGGCTATATAGAGTTTTTTCCCGATTTTCTCAGAAGTTCATAGGTGTTCGAGGGAAATTGATGTTAATTTCGGATCCAGCACACAATTGCACTTCGGGACACACATTTCCGGTCGCTAGGGAAGGGTACTTTTCCCTTTTTGTTGGCCTGTAGATTTTATCATTAATGTTGAAGGCACCCCCCTGAGACACCTACCCGATCTCGGATCACTTCCAGAGTTTTTTTCCCTTCAAAGAGCCAGATCAGTACCTTTTGGAGTCCTACCAAATTTCGGTTCCTCTTATCGGTACGATTGGGAATCTTTGGTATTTCTAGTGCTTGTGTTCTCAGATTTCACGATGAATAATTTTTCTCATGACTTTTGTGAGAATTCATCTATGTGTAATATCACCGATACTCAGGATCGAAAGTTAGAAGTGATGTGACCTTAATACTCGGCGAAGACCAAATAACCTAAGTCAAGTATTCATTATTTGGTACAAACAGGATGAGATTATGTAATGAGTCTTTGCTTACAATTTTCCATAAGCGCGCAATCATGGATTGATTCGAAAAACAGCAGCTTATTAAATCTCCACTCACTCAGTGGTTCTACACCAGTTTTAGAATGTATTTCCATAACTCTATTCCCATTACTAGACCACTCAGTTGTTGTGGATCTAAATTTCGTAACGAGTTGATGACATGTGCTCGAGACTTCATCACATATAATCCTATATGGCCATAGAATTCAACTCCTCACATTAGCATTGAATGTCTATGAGGAGTATCAACTCAGACATTCTTCCAGGACTTGAAATGTACAGCGTTAGTAACCTTCGCGTATTTCAGTCACATTCTCGGTTTGGACTCGGACCTCGAGGACAAATTGTATGGTTGAGCCCGTGGCAGACTGCGGTGATATTAAATAATCATACGTCTGAGTAATATTGTAGCTCAGTGCGTCTCTTGGGTGGGATAGATCGAAATGATTCAAAGTGGTTCTCAAATATTCCGTCTGTCTCTCCTTCTCTGTGTCTGAAACTCATGGATTACTTCTTATAGGATCCACAGGTCAAGTTTCAGTCTGGCTTTGTCTTAGATCTTCGAGGATGTGTTCTGGTATCATGAAACTCATGTTGAATCAAGCTGAGGGGAAACTTGTGTAACTCCTGTCGTAATACATTCAATAAATGAATGCTATCAATCCGAGCGTTAGAGTCAAAATATCGACAGTATCTACCTCACATCGGTATTTTTCGAAACTCCATTGTAATATTTTGAATACAATTCGTGAGCCATATTCGTTGTCATGGTAGATTTAGGGAGGTAGGTATCTTGTCACTGACAGTCATTATTTCAAGTGGCTCGAGATTCATGAGATCGTACAGATAATATTTCGTTTCAGATTTCAACATACATCATCGAAATTCATCCGAAGTTCACGAATCACTCATACTAGCAGCTGAATTTTTGACGAAATTATCCACTTTGATAGATCAAATGTACAACTCAAAGCTAGTGAGCCATATCGATCAAATAAATCCATGAAAAGTGTACTTCGCTTTTCGATGCTGATTGAAAATGGATTAAGGTACTGAAAACTAAGCTTTATTTTGATGTGAGACTGGCATCGTTCCAGGAATATCGATAGCTTGAACCAATTACATACATCAGAACAAGAGTACAGGGGAGCAGAAAGGGATGCATATTGACTTTAACCGGGTCACTGACTTCCATCTTTACCCTGGTTCTTCCTAAGGGAATGAGGCAGGGATCTACCCTGGTAGCACGTCGGTTTGGAAGACGGGATTACTGAGTTACGGATGTCTCGGCAACGGCACTCCTCCCCGACTACCGAATTTTGGGCTCAGCCCTCAGCACGAAGTCAAAACCGCCCCTAGGTGAGGGGTTGGGGGATTTTCTAGGCTTCTTTGGAGCCCAGAGAGCCTCTCGGATCACTGGATGAGGCCTCCAGGCTCGTATCGTGATCATCCACGGACAATCCCAATACGAGTCCTTGGACTCACCCAGCCTGGGCTTTATGGCTGCCGTGGCCACTGGATAGAGATGTGTGGTCCCTGTACGCTCCAGCGAGCGCTGACTGGGCCCGGGAGTTTGTCAGGCTCCGGGACTGAGAAATCTACGTATCTCGACCACCCTTGCGGGATTTGGGAGGGACCATAGCGACACTGAGCACCAGTTTCGGGGCCAGGCTCCCTTCCTACCGGATTTAGTCCGATGAACCCAGGTACGATGAACATTCAACTGGGGCTGGAGGTCGTCACAACCCGGGGTCGTTACAACTTGTAGCCGCTCTTGCACTTAGGGGAGCAGCAAGGGCTCGAGGTTCTTTTTTGTAGTACAAGAACAGTAAAATTTGTTTTGCCATCAGTGTTTGGTGGTCAAATGCAGAGAAAATGAATGAATCAACTTTGGCACCATAACTCAAATAGATGGTGATGTTATTCCGATCAATCACCATAGCCAAGTTGATGCACTTCCTTGAAAGTTTCTATTTTCACTCCAGCCCATGATACATTCGAGAATGATCTATCGAAAATGAAAGAGTGACCAAGCATCTGATGTTGTTTTGGATACCTAGATGACAATGAGTGAATTCCATTCAAATTCTATTCAAGAAATCTCAATAGAATCTTTGAAAACTGCGAACGAGTGGACTCAAAGCCTTCAAAGATTACGGAAATCACCGTGTAGATGTCTTTCAATCATAGTCGTACATCGGTTTCCAAATTTATCCAAGGAAAATTCCGGTGGCAAGCAATTTCGTGTCACTTGCACGTACGAAATTTTTGAACTCGCTACGTAAAATACATGTAACCCTAGCAGAAGACTCGATATATTCATGCATCTTCGCTGCATTGAGCATTGCACATCAAACAGAAGATTGAATATGTCACTGACAGCTTGTGAAGTTGTCCTTGCTCTCAACAGCCCATGTTTCGTAAATTTTTGGTTCCCATCGAAATTCGAATGATGAATCTACTTCGATATCGATACCACTTGGGGGGGGGGGGGGGGAATCGAAAGGAATTTGTTATGTCATCAATTACAAAATTTTCAGAATCACTCTGGTGGATGGCTGGCTTACACAAAAATCTGGCTATCTCTAATCGGCTATTATGTGCATTTCTGCAAATTATATCGGGAAGGTTCCTGTTGATCTCCATTTGATCATGTGTTCAATCTCCCTGGATATCTTCTAATTGACTTTCTGAGCAACCAACAACTGATCTTGGGACCATATTTTTTTCACTTCTCTCATAAACAATTGCAGTAGAGGGGATTTATATACATTCTGAAACGTACTTGAGATCACTGGAAATGCATCGATCGCCTTCATTTTTCTCTAAATTCAGGTCAAAGTTAGAAAGGTACATACGTAAAAGTATACTTGCTCAGTACTTGGAGAAATCAGTGCACCAAGAAATGATGATACGTGGTGAGAAGATGGTCCATGGGTAATCAGAGAAAACTCTTCAAACCAGGTGGGCCAATTAAGAATCGTATCCTACTTCCAGTCACAGATCTGACGATTGAATTGAGTCAACCCAATTTCATGCTAATCCTTGAGTATATTGCAAAACATTGTATTGTACTTATTCAAAACTCATCGTCGAGCCAGTCATCTTAATCTAGTCCCCTCGAATGGCACATATTTCACGATGACATCCCAATTCTATTCCTTCTGAAACTATTCAAAACTCACAGTCAAGATTCAATGGCAAGAGAATGAAGCATACGAATTCCAAGAAGAGAAAATCTTCTGACAAAAAGGTTACATTTTCCACCTGACGATGAATCGATGTCACAAATATGTATTCCTCAAAGGCTTCGAACACAGAATACGGGAAATTTTCCATACAGCAATGGATAGTGCTTCAACTCCCTGCCCTACTTCCCATAAAAAAAATGCCTCAGGAGCAGCCCTTATATATGGAGTTTGTGGATAGTTACACAACGTAGCAATATTTCTTTGATTCACATCCAAATAAATGTCGTACGTGAGCCCGTATTTAGATACTCATGCATAAATTTTTCCCTGTTTCGATCTGCATTACTCGTATCGGAACGAGGATGATACTTGCATAGAGCACAGAAAGAGAGAGCTTATGTAGAGGCCAGTCAAGGTCGTCCATATTGATAGAAAATGGAGCGCACAGATTGCAGAGCACAGATTCAACACAGAAATTTTTCTACATAGTGCGACTTTTTCTTTCTACACGTGGGAAAAACGATTGTACACGCCAAAATCGGTGTAATTTTTTACTCAAAAAAAACTAGCACAATCATTCTTGACATCACGCCTCGGCTGATTCAACACTGCTCAAGTGGTGTTTAATTTTACTGCACCATACAGATATACTTTGTGCATGATCTGTAACAAATCCTACACCAGACATTTCTCGCTGCACATTATTCTACACATCACCGTTGTACACAGACAAGTTTGACACAGTAATATTCCTCCCCTTACAAGTTCGACACAGTCATGAAAAATTCTACACAACCAAAGCTTCATCTCAAAAATCCTTCACCATATTTTGGTAGCTGCGGCTCTAAACCTGCAGCAGATGAATGGCCATGAATAATTCGAACCACACACGTGGGTAAACTTGTCTGTATACGCTAGTGCGATAGGGCGAGAGCGTATAAAACAAAAGGCCCATTTGTGAAGAGTTCCGGATGCCCAAGCCACAAACAACCTTTATTTTTGAGGACCCAGGGGAACATTCAGGTCAGAACTTACGAGAACAGAGTCAATGAGGATGACATGCCCTTTCGCAGGTAAGTGTGATTTTTTCATGGTACCGCATAATCCATGGGCTGTTCCATTTTTCCAAATGCATCGTACTTATGCCTCGGAATTGAGATTGGCATTCCGCCCATTACTCTGCGCCAGCCAAACAACGACATGTTCATACAGGAAATGTACCTGAATCTATAATAGAGATGCTCGCCATGCGAGAATGCATCTTACACGTGAATTTTCTGGGAAATTTCCCGGGACTACTTACGTACTCCAGTGCCGGTCTTGGCGCGAAAACTTTTTGTCTAATATATTTCAGAGAAATGACGCAAGTCGAGGGTCTTTTCTGCATTATTCCTCAGGATTATTAGTATTAGAATCATAAGTACTGTATTTTTTGCAACTGTGCGCGGAGTTGCAATTCAATGCACAACTGTCCATCATTTTGAAGACGAAGTTTCGGAGCAAGACCGGCATACTCGCATTTTCTTCGTAAATGCAAGTACTTTTGAAAGAAAAATTTCCCGAGGCCGATAACCGACCCTGGCCACTTCTGGGATTTATTCGCTGAGAGCAAATTTGATCAATTTTTACGTCATCGTTTGGATGGCCTAGCTCCAACTAAGAAGGTGATTATCGACTTTTGCCACTGGTCATTTTGGAGGTCTTGCAAAAACCTACAATTTGACCACTGGTCACGTCGATTATTGTACTTTTCATAGGAGCTACACCAGTGGGAAAACGAGAATTTTCTCAAAAAATTGAAAACTTGAGACTTAAACGCTAGAAACATCCATAAAATTCATCCACCAAACTTCTCCAGTATCTTTTTTGAGGTGTCAACTTATACCGAAAAAATGTTTTGGAGGTTATTTCTTCTTTTTTTTTAACGCATCCCAAAATGCCGTTTTTGCCATTTTCTCACATACGTAATCATCGGCCATGGCCGCATATGCTTCCATCTCACTTGATTCGCACCAGAGTATATGAAAGAACTTCCCCGAGCACCCCCAAACACGTATGAAAACATGCGGGATCAATTCTCGAGCCAGAGGCGAGCTGTGGGTTATATTTAGCGAGTCAAAAATGGGCATGATTTTTGCCATCTGAGTGCAGGAGGCCGTGTGTATGGTTTTACTCATTCTAGTTTGCAAATGAAACATCGGGCTGAATAAGAGATTCAAACATCCTTTTCTGACTTAAAATCACCATCTAAACACAACTCCGAGATCAGTTGTGCTCTTACTAGTCGTCCCTCTGCCCCGTAAGAACTTAGATTCTGTCGACGGGCTCTGATACCCAACTTTGGCGTATATGCCACAGCGGAGCTGCTCGAAGGCTTTGCCATACTTTCGAGCACAGCTACGGCTGTGTCAAATCAATTCAGGGCGTCAGTTTCGTCTCCGAAAACAAATCCAAATAATTCAGAATTCATTCGAGTTTTGATGGGATGCTAAAACTTTGTAGCGCATGATACGACTTGGCATTTTTCACATCAGAAAATGATTAGCTCCTCAGACAAGATGTTTGATCATATCGACACTCAAAATGGTAAAAAAATGAAGAGTTTTCAGATATTGGGAATTGCAAAATCAACAGCGGCGGGGCTACGGAATTTCGACTTTCATCAAATTCATCATTCGACATCTACATTATCACTTCAGCCGATTATGATCATTATTATAATAATAGAAATTGAATTCCAATTGATAACTCATTATAATCAATGTAAATATGAAGATAAGAAAACCTAAAGTGATAACTGTGTGGCGACCATCCTTCAACGCCACAATCCTGCGATTCTGCGATCCTGTGAATCGCAAGCGTGTTCATATTGGCATCGAATCTCATGTAATTTCTACGCACCGGTTCGAAAGAAAAGCGCAAGACTCGTCGCTTCTACGTTGCTTTCGCGCTTTGCCTGCGAATCTCTCGCGCTTTTCTTGCGAAGCGCTACGTAGAAAATACATGAGATTCGATGCCAATATTATATTACGTATGAATTAAACAACCATATTGATATAGAAGCAATGCCCTATTACCGAGGAAATGTGGATTCCTCTTTTGTCATTTTTTGAGCCATCATACATGTCAATCAGACCATTATTGAAGAATTCACAGAGCCCGAAGCGAGAAAAATATCAGAGCGAGTCGAGGCAGAAACAACAGTGGTTTGAGCGACGATTGCAACGCCCATGCAAAAAACATACCCAAAAATTTCAACTCGCTCTAGTTCACTCAATTTTGCTCTGATTCAGATTGCCAAGCGCTCAAACTCTTCGTTTTTGAAAACTCTACAAATTGTCAGAATCATCTTTTTCGATTCAAAACAATTGTTTCGAGGTAATTTGAGACAATTGTAACAGAAAGTGTCTCTTTTCATTTTTCACTAGGAGTTGGGCTACAGTCATTCCTTAATATAAAAGACGCGAGTTTCGCGATTTTGAATATTAAATAGGAAGCAACAAAAATGAATGGTTCTCGAAAAACGAGTGATTTCCGGCCGGAAACATCAGTCATTGCCGTTGGATCTCGTAGAGGATATCCAGCAGGCAGATTTTCCGACTGAAAACATTGCTTTTTCGCTTTGTCGTTGCTTCCTTTCTAATATTCAAGATCGCAAAACTCGCGTTTTCTACTCAAAAGTGCTGCAAGCTTAAAGACAATGGCTCCTAGAGAAAAAACAAGAGTCACTTTGTTGATAAAAACGTCTCAAATTACATACAAGTTGAACATTTGGTCTCGTCGATCTTGAAGGACGGTGGAGAACTAAATAAATTCCCAAAATTTCATGATGGAAACTTTATTGCAACGTTTCGTCCACTAGGTTTTGTGGACCTCATCAGGCTTCAGGTTTGTTATTCTTTAGATCGTCATGATATTTTGGACGATCTTGTAATAGAGCACAGACATAACGTCTGGCTCCTGTCACTCTGTTTACTTGTATTGACAGGAGCCAGACGTTATGTCTGTGCTCTATTACAAGATCGTCCAAAACATCATGACGATCTAAAGAATAACAAACCTGAAGCCCGATGAGGTCCACAAAACCTAGTGGACGAAACGTTGCAATAAAATTTCCATCATGAAATTTTGGGAATTCATTTAGTTCCCCACCGTCCTTCAAGATCGACGAGACCAAATGTTCAATTTGTATATTAACCATCAAGGACGAAAAAATCTACCAAAATCACGTATGGTCTCAAATTACAATTGTTCTGAATCAAAAAAGATGATTTTGACAATTTGTTTCAACAATTTCTGTTTGAAACATTTTGCATAGGGCGTATATTCTTCCTTTTCATACACAGATCAAAGGGATATGATCGTCAATAGCCCCAAAAAATGGGTCACAGATACATGCAATATTCCGAAGAAGGCGTTTTGAGCACTTCTACAGCTGAAACACTCCAGGACTGGATCAAATCTGGAATGTTTGCACTTCATGGCCCGTCAAACGACTTGAATGGACTTTTTTCGTTAGCATGATACGGTATCTGATGGCCCGGATACCTATCACGGTGGTCCTGAACCAAGTCTACCCTCCGCTGACGACAGCAAGTAGGATTCTTGTTGGATATGGGTTCGGGACATCTGTGGGATCACAACCTACTAAGAATCAGAATCGCCATTTGGGCCGTTTTTTACCAAAGTCGAAAAAACGTGTTTTTTCGATGTTTTCCCGTTTTTCACCCTCAACAACTCGAAAGGGACGCATTTTATCGAAAAATATGTAGAGCAACTTTTTGTAGAACTTGGAACGATGAACAAAAGAAGTCCTCACACATTTTCCCATATAAGACCTCCTGTTCCTATAATAAACGTATTTTTGTGTGATACTCGTATTTCATCTGTCATCTTCCACGGTTCTGATCCCATCACTCAAAGGGAACGCATTTCATCGAAAAAGTTTACAGTAATTTCTTGTAGATCTTTGAAAAATGAATCAAAAAGGTCTCAACACATTTTTTGATACAAGGTCGTCTGTCCCCGTAACAAACGTATTTTCGTCCGAGACTCGTATTAGAAAGAGGAGGCCTTACATGAAAGAATATGTACATATTTTTCCTGTTTATCCTTTGAAGATCTACAAATATTTAATGTACATATTTTTTGATGAAATGTGTTCCTTTTGAGTTACGGGGTCAAAACCGTGAAAAATGACAGATAATATACGAGTCTCAGACGGAATACGTTTATTACGGGAACAGTAGGTCTTATATGGAAGAATGTGTGGAGACCTTTTCTGTTTATCGTATTAAGTTCTACAAAAAGTTGCTTTACATATTTTCCGATAAAATGCGTCCCTTTCGAGTTTTTGAGGGTGAAAAAGGGGAAATCATCGAAAAATCACGTTTTTCGCCTTTGTTAAAAAACGGCCCAAGTGGTGATTTTAATTCTTAGAAGGTTGTAATCCGACAGATGTCCCGAACCATATCCAGTAAGGATCCCACTTGCTGTAGTCGGCGGAGGTCAGACTTGGTTCAGGACCACCGTGCTATACTTCGGTGATGTCAAGTGAACCTCGATATATCAAGGCGCAATCAATCATGTTTCTATTGTTCCCCAACGCTAGCTCATATGAGCACTCCAATGGCGTTATCGCTCCTCCTATTCCCACATTCCATTTACTTCGTCTAATTTTGGGCTATTGCAAATGATTCTCCTTCATTGTACATATAGGAATGAAGAAAATTCTGAGGCTGGAATTTATAGTCGTCCCCTAAATTTCGCCCCTAAATCGACACCGACTTTCTGGGTTCAGAATTTTCCATGTGGTGGCGCATCTGCCTCATTCGATTACTCAAAGACTGCCAGACACAGCTAAAGTTGGCTAAAGTGCCAGATGTTGCCTCATCAATGAGCTGGAGCCGAATGGTTTCCGCCACCGAAAATGCGAATGCATGGAGATGCGCCACCACATGGAAAATTCTGAACCCAGAAAATAGGTGTCGATTTAGGGGCGCGATTTAGGGGACGACTATAAATTCCAACCTGAGCGCTCGTGAGCTCGGAAATGTCGTCTCTGCTTCATTCTGTGAGCATTTAAAGGTTTGTTGTAAACTTGGTCAAATTTTGCTGATAGCAACTCCAAAAATCATCTCGACATTGCTTATATCCGCTCTCTAGTCCTTTGAAACCACTGCTGTCATATGCAACAAGTCACAATACTAGAATCATGGTCTTGAGACCTCATAGCCTTCTAGAGGAAATCGCCACCAGAGCATTGGATTTATGAACTTGATCAAGAACATCAAAATTGCTGTTGCTCGGAAGATCGTTATCTTTTGATTTGAGGAAAGCCGTCAGTTTCGGGTTGAATTCGGTTCCGGCGTCGGAGAGTATACTTAGGAATTATGTTTTACCAAATTAGATATTTTAGGTCCAAAACTTCATCGGTCAATGAAATCTACAAATGAACTGTTGTATTACAGTTATTAAAAGATCTTCTCCATCTCAGTTGGGAAATCTGCATCTGATCCGTTGAAAGAATTCATCCAACTGCATGTAATAACTACAACTTCATGCGATTGATAGGATTATATGATGAGCAGGCTTGAACGGTTCAAACGAAGATCAAAGACAACTCTTCAGAGACAATTCGATTTGCACCAAGCTATTTGTATTCTTAGTGGCGATCTGTTTGTGAACGAGATTCGTGTATCGGCTCTCATCATCTTCCAAGCCAAGAAAATTTAGATTTACATGCTTCTTTAGATTTACATACTACTTCAAAGTTGAGTTAAATTGAAATTGGATCAATTTCTGTGCATGAAATTGGTGAATAAAATGGGCATCTAGATAATTTGGTGAATAGGAAGTCTATTATTATTCTATTATTCATCACTAAACTACGATTACACTGTATCAATCAAAATTTCGAGGTGATGAGACTATTCGTCTATCAAATGCAGATATCTTACACGAACTTCCTGGGAGAAGAAGAGAAACGCGGAAATTCGTTTATAGAGGACGCTCGTATCACAGAGACTCGAGACATCATGATCGATACAGATGTGTCTTAAGAGGCAAAGCAGGCCCAACTCGAGGCTGTCCTGGTGCAATACGCGTGAATGAAGGAGGGCAAGTCTTAGTGGTTCACGAACATGTTGGACACAATCCTGTACAAAACTTGCTCCGCAGAGAACAATTTCTTCATGAGTGCATGCAAAGAGCACGGACCAGTTTTCGAAATTTAGAAACGATTTTCAACGAAGTTCGCCTCGAGTGAGTTGATCTTGAACTTATCTTTGACATGGCGATGGAATGAATTTTGACTGTGCTATTCAACATACAGGATGGCTTTCTTCGAGTTCCAATACAGAGATCTTAGAAGGGTCATGCAAAATGCTCGAAGAGGTGTAGTGCCCCGCATGCCTATTGATTTGAATGATGCCGCAGATATTCTAGAAGATTACGACGAATTTGGACCCCTCTACAAGGGTTCACTTCATGCTGCTGATGGCTTAACGGGTCTGGTTTTCATGCGCGATGAGATGGTTGAACCACTCTCGAAATGTGCTCAAATTTTTATTGATGGCACCCATAAGGTGAGTGGGGCTTCATGGACAATACACATCCGAGAGGAATATCGGATATAGTGTGAAGCGTATTTTTCATCACTAATTTGTGATTCCGTTCTTACGTATTCGGATGTCACCTATCGCGCTTCCAGGAATGGGCGCACTGAACAATGAGGTATTAGACGAGATCCGAGATGCTCCGGTAAGAGAGAACGAGGCAGCTGAAATACTTGTTGATGGTGAGCATGCAAGCACACAACTAAGATGTACAGGAGCTCACTCACAACAAATTGTACATCGAAAGACACGTCTATTACATTTACAGGATTAAATTGAGACAATGGAATATTAGTGGTCGACCACATCGATGTAACTGAGATAGATCCAGATGTACAAGTCGACGAAGGACTCATGGGAGGTGAGCATCAATTTTTAAAGAATTTTGGATCATCCGGAACTCCACAAACATTTTGCTCTTGAGATCTCTGTCTGTGACGAACAATTGTATTGCATTGAATCCAGCTCTCATGTTAGGAGATTCATAAAATGTGTGACCCTTCGCGTACCACAAGTAGAAATGCATTGTTGTATAGTGTCAATATACGAATCATTGTGAGAATGTATGAGACTTTACGAATGCTTTGCAACTGCTTTCTAGGAAACGACTGGGTCGTTAGAGTACCAGATGAAGCAATGCAAGCTGTAGATCAAGAATTAGATGACGCTCCATTCCAAGTAGATATAGCTGAAGCTGTAAACGATGAACGAGCTCATGAATGGTATGATCTCGTAGAGATTGATGAAACATCGAATGATCACAACGATAGGAGATCGCCAGATCAGTCCTCTGAACCGGAATCTCGACGCGCATTCCCTCAAGATTTCTGGGCAAGGATGATGGAATTATCGTGTACGGAAGCAAGAGGTATGGAATCAATGGAAAACTTCAACGTACACCAACTGTTCATATGTCTAAACTCACACGAGTTGCGGCAAGTCACCAGAGAATGTTTACTAATGTTATGAATGTAGTATGCTATTGTGAGCTATTCTGATGCCGTCGAGTCTTTGACGGGATAAAACATGTCTTCGTGTGAGATCGTTGATTCACGTCACGTGACTGGAAAAATGAATGTTTTTGCAAAGTCCTTGTGTCTTAATCGTCAAAGGCTCGACCGATGAGTAATAATGATCATGTAGAACTGCGCAGGAGTGTAATCTTATTTGATGATCCGTCGTTGAATTTCGGCGTCTTGCAGGTGCAAACGACTGTCAAATCCCATCGAACATAAATAGTAAAAGACTTGTTATCAGTTTGCTATTTGAGAACTTGTATAGTCATCAAGTGAGTATTCATACACAATACTGTGACATGTTTTGATCTAGTCAAATACTCTAGACATGCTATGAAATAGACTATTCCTTCCTATGAAAAACTTAACATCTCAATATTTTGCCCATGCTTCAACATCGTCGCGATTCGCCAATTTTTCAAAGTTATTTAATCAACCAATCTTGTGCTCAAGCTCTTCTCAATCACTCAAAGCAACAGCACCAGAGATGATGACCAGAGTACCATAACCCTAGCTTCGATGCTAGAATTTACCGAGAACGAGGACGAGATGTCCATTCGTACTTTGTCAGATAAATATATATATATATACGTATGTAGAGTTTATCAAGTGATGCAGAATCGAGGCCACAATATGTACCAGCTGCAAGTTGATTTTGCACTCGAGGGATCAAGGATTGTCCGTGCGACTAGCTGGATTTACTCTGGCGCGAAATAATTTGTGATCGTGTTACAAATTAATTTGTACCTTGCACAAACCCCTCGCTTCCTACCCTCCCCCAAACGAGAGCTTGGCAACTCGCGCGAATTTAATTGAAATCTGATACTTGCACGAGAGCGTAGCCGAACAAAATCAGCAGCCAGTAATTTTAAGCGGCAAAATATACGTATTCAGTGAATATACAACGAGACCGAGGTAAACAGTGATGGATTCGAGGTGTACCTCCTCGCCTGTTTATAGTTTGTTCAAATATGCCTGAGTGAGCAAGGTTATAATGTGCTTGAATTGATTCAGAATCACCTCTTGGCGATCCTTTGTTTCAATTCAATTCCAATGTAACAGATCCATAGCCTTTCGAAGGCTATTTTTCAATCAGCTAGCTACAAATTGGCCTGTTTCATCAGGATACACTCTGCATGAAAGAAAAACAATAGCTGCAGAAAAATTGATTGAATTAAATTTCCAGGATCGACAAAAAAATATGTGCGTACCCTGGGAAAAATTGAGGAGAATATCTCAGATTCCTATGACAAGGAGTATTGCTCGAGGATCACAAGATGGATCCCCAAATAATGATCTTTGTCTCAAATCATTTGTAGCTTGGACCAAAGAAGTCGAAGACAAAACTCTCCAATGACGAATTTGGAGGTTTTTGAACGTCTACAATATCCCAGTGGGATTTTTGTGATCGGACAGCTCCCATGGAGATTACAGGTGATCTGCTGGAGGAACTTTTTTCCGCTTCTCGACATCAATTTTCAGCACGAAAAAAATTTGAGGACAATTTTTCAACCCCATGAATCGATAGGTCTTGTTGGGATCTTCGGGAAGCTTCTTCCAAAATGTTCGTGCGACGGAGTGGTTTGGAGGAATCGTTAATTGGGTTACATTATGTATGTTCCATTAATTCTGACGGATACTGTGAGTGTAAATATCATACTTGATGAAATCATGAACGAACAACGGAGGTAATGTGAACTACTTGACTCGATCGCGGGAAATTCAAATCATATTAAAAACTTGAATCGGCGTATGCGATCAATTTTAACCAGCACAGTTTGCTGATATTAGTGACATAGACAGATATCAGATATTTCTGATATCTAACTATGTACCTTCAAGGCATCTGACAATTCTAGTGTCGCGATTGAAGGATTTTGATGGAGAATTCAAATACATGGAAGGAGACGAAATACGAAAATTTTTTTAGACTGTACGCTGATGTTGGTGCGTTTCGCCATTCCTCGACAGATCCGGCTTTTCAAGGGATAGATTCCTTCAGTCCCTCTGTAGCGATCAGTCCCCCTAAAGGGATCGGAGATTCCTCTATCAGAATCGTTCAAATTGCGACACTCAAATCGTGAGGTAACTTGAAGGTACATAGCCAGATATCAGAAATATCTGATATCTGTCTATGTTACCAATATCAGCAAACTGTGCTTATTGAAATTGATCGCATACGCCGATTCAAGTATTAAATATGATTTGAAGAATTGAGGTATTTGATGGGAGCAATGTGAATCGTCAATAAATCGTATGTATTAGGCACGTCGCAAGAAGTTGTTCAACCAATAACTAGGAAAATGAGGGACATCAGTACGCATGTCATCCCAACCGGTACAGGGTAAATATGTATTTCCGTTCAGCTTTGCTCGAGCCACGCTACGCGCTCTACTTCAACGACATAATTTTCTAGGGGCAAAGTTGACTCGCACGGGTGTCTAGAATCAAGAATACGTAGGCACTATCACATCTTCTAGTGAGAACGTTATTCCACTCCACCTTCGAACTTTTCGAAAGGCCTGCTTTGAAAAGAGCGAGTCCCTTAAAAACTCGTCTGTTCCTCTTTTTCCTTATCTCCGCGCACGCTTACGCTTCGAAAGATTTGATCGCATTCCGTAGTCAAACATTGCTACCAAGGCAGAGATATCATGTCGAAAAGATGGGTTAGAATCGTCTAGGCTACTGGGTTCAAGCTACAGAGTTGAACGTGCAGTAAGATCTTGGGATTCGAAATCACTCGACACTTTCTGTCAGTAAAGGGACATGATGTGATGGCAAATATGGGGGATTGCAAGATTTTGTATAGTTGGAAAACATAACGTGATCATTTACGAATTTTCATTCTCAAATTCTCATCGATGACTTTGTTACCTTTCTTCTGCTGTGGGGTATCTTTTGTGAAGAGAACGTATTATTTGGTTCCTTTGACTGAACACTCATCAATACGAGTCGATACCGGTGAAACTATCTTAGAAGACTAGCTGTTTCGATTCAAGATCATGATCCAACTGAAATTCCCGGGAAGTGGGGGATGAAATGCGTTTGGATCACCCCATCTATTTGAGATAAATGTTGATTTCTTGGCATTGGTGATGATCTGTCGCAGAAGTTGCAAGCATGTAATTAAGAATGGATGCTCATTTGTATGGTGTAGTAGAATTTTCTCTCGTTTATAGTTACCGATGGAAGCACCCTCATCATTTCCATTCAATGGCTCAAACAATTCCCAGTATCCATGGTGCATCTGGTGGATTTTAGTCAATTCCATCGATTTCTCCAATTTCAGTTTACAGAACTTTGTTTTCCTATGGCCTCTGTACTGAACACTTTTGTTATGAAGTATCAATGCATCGTTAATATCGATACCTATGACTAGTATTATTTAGAATCTGGAAATGATGCTAGTCAAAACTCGTCTATTCTTCCATTCAAGTGGATTCTGATGAATAATGGACGAATGCCATAAGTTGAAGAAATTGGTATAACCTATTCTGGAAGCGAAAGAAGTTGCATTGTTCCATGAATCTTGAGTCTTACATCAGTAGCAGCTCACTGTATTAGAGAGTAGTACCATCCTCATTTCCAATTACTCGTTGTTTGTTTCAGAGTTGACTCTTGCTCCCATTTGACTTTCCTTAAGCGAGAAGCTTCTCCCCTTGTTTGCTACTCATGCTCACCCTCACTTCTATCTCGAGGGATTGAATAGAACACGATTATAGTCCTGATGGAGGTAGTGTCCTTCAGCAATTGCTCTTCTCTGTCTCTCTTTCTCCAGGTCAGGAGTCCAACTTGACAAATACCAACATTAGCTAATGAGCTGAGCATGGATTATCCAATGCAAACAGCAGGAGTGGGGACTGGGGAGCAAAGTCTAGGTTGGAGACTGTCAAGGAGAGGATTTTAAGATTATGGTAGAAATTGGCGTGATCTGCGACTATGTAGTGAACTTGATTCTCAACATCTGCCAACGACAACGTGATGAGTGAGACTCTAATCGTTCCCTTGTCCTCTGAAATTTTCGATAAGGAGGGCCCAAGGATCGAACCAGCCAGAATGTTCATCAAATAGAATTCTTGAATGCAATCCGATTCCATCTTCATATCTTTGGAACTTCAAATTTCTCTTGGAATTGGTGTTAACGAAAAACCAACGCCACAATGTTCGCACCAACAACTGACATCTACTATGAAAATACCAGTGAATGTGAATGCATCATTTTAATAGAAATGCCCGTGCATATAGACTGGTTTATGTGCTTCTACTACTGATAAACTCTTCCAAGGTTTGTTAGCCGGTGATTCTTCTATCCACCACACCATCAGTGTAACTGTGATTCACTCGCATTATTGTCTTACTTACCACCGCTTGTTTGGCTCGTCAATGTTCCTGATAAGTAATAGATCCCCAGAATGCTTTTGTGGTTCACCGATGATGGTTGTAGAATGATAATTTATGATCAATTCAAGGTGCCAGGGAGGAGTTTTTCATGGATTCCGCAGAAATTATATGATTTTGAGTTATACCTGCAAATAGACATATCACTCCAGAGAATTCGGAATAACTGCTCTTGATTTGCGAAACGGCTCAGTGAAATATGTCAAAGTTCCAAACTATTCGGAAATATTTTCGTGTTGAGAAAATGTTCAATAGAACAACGAAATTGAAATATATCAGGGCGCAGTCAAAACCACAGACGACGAATGATACACAACGCATGTCACATGACACACGACCAATCACTGAATGGTGCAGTCAGCCAATTGATCAGTCAATTCTAATCATAGCATACACCGGGATATGTTCTCAGTGAAACAGAACAGATCAGACTCAACTAGATTGAACCAGACCGATCGGGACCAAAATAGATGGTCCTAGACTATATCAGACGACATCTTGGTCACATAGGATTTTATATGACCGTGGAGCGCACAACACCGAACAAGACTACATAGACCGGATTGGATCAAATTAGAACGAAGTAGACCCACTTACACCGAATTAGATCAAACTAAACCGATCCAGACCCAAATAGACTGATCCAGACCTAATTAGAAAGAATTGAACCGGACTAGACCGAACGAGACCTGACTAGGCCGAGGTGGATCGAGCTAGATCGAACTAGGGCAAACTAGACCAAACGAGCGAGAAATAGTCCGAACTAGACCGAAGTAGACCAAATTATACCGAACTCGATCGAATTGAATCGATCTAGACCAAATTTGATCACACTTTACTAAACCAGACCTAATCAGGTCGAATTAGACCGAACTCGACCCAACTTCCGTATTTGCGGGTGTATGAGACGCTCCTGTAGATAAGACGCAGCCCTATTCTTTGAAGGAAGATTTGGGAAACAATGAGAACCTGTAGATACGACGTACCCAAACAGTACCCGCCGAAATGAATGGAACACGGATACTTTCCCTAAAACAGCAATAACTCCGACGCCCTTGGGTCTATGACAATTTTTCATGGAACATTTGGGAGCTGAGAAGAGGAACTATCAAATCGCGTCCTTCAAACATTTTCCAACCCAAAATTTATAGTATTAATTGGGTCCGAGAAGTGAAAAAGTTTCCATTTTAATAAATCATTCATTAGGGAATATTAATAGCGCAAAAAATGCTGAAGAGATCTTGTAGCTCCTTTCAAAACCTACAAAATCGTTTTTTATACATTACTCTACGATGATTCACATTTGAGTTATGAGCTATCAATTGAGAGCGAATTTGTACGCGTTGAAGGTAGTAGAAATATGAAGATTTGCGTAATCCATGATTTTGACACAAAACTTCCCTGATTCTAGAAAATATGAGTCAGGTTTGTTTTCGAATGCTCCCGAAGGTCCCCAGACAGCTTCGAGAAGAGAAACCGTACACCACCAGATCAGCAGCACCCTCGACTTGAACCAATTTCTCTTTCCTCGATCGCTCGTAACTCGGCTGTAAATAATCGTAGAGCAACGTGTGAAGAAACAATTTTGTAGATCTCAAAAACAGCTACAAGACCTCGTGAGAAATTTTGCGCCATCTCCATTTCCCGATAAAGGACCCATGATTGATACTAAGAGAACTGTTATAGATATACATGAAAACTGTTAGTATTTCCTTACGGATAAATATTAAGAAACTGAAGAATAGAGTACCCCTTTTCATATACCCGAAAATATGGTAGGCACGAAGAACATCCTTCTACAATAGTCCGATGATTCGCATGCGGTACTGGTACGAAGAATTCTATTGGGGCACTAGTGATACGATTCTCATGCCATACTGGTGCTATCAATCCTCACAGAAGTAGAACGATAATTCTAGTACGGTACTACAACGGTTTTCCTATGGTTCTAGTACGATACTAGCCTCGTATTAGACTCAACTAGACTGGACCAGACCATCAATCCATGACACCCATCTACTCACCCATCCGTATACCCCCCCCCCCCCCCAACCCATCGGCCCGGGCATGACCCATACCGCCACCCATTATACTTCACCCCTTCCTCGTGGGCTGTGAAAGCCGGACGGACAGATTCTATTTGGCTCTGAGTCGAGCTATTACTCCTTGGTTTGTTGAGATCTTGTTTGTAGAAACAATTGAGCTGGAATTCATCCATTCTTTACCAAATTGAGATTCATTTTGCTTCGTGCACTGAGGGAGTCTATTCGAAAGTTAATCCAGTAGGCTCACCTCTCAAAATTATTCTGTATTGCAGTCCTTTCGTCTGATGATATATCGGAGAATCAGTAAAGTTGTGTAGAGGTTCATTCATGTTCTTTCTGCCCAAGTAAATAGCCGAGCTTAGATGAGAAATGAGAGGCACTCCTTAGACGACAGACAGAATTTTCATCATTGTTCGCGTGGTTGTACAAATTTCGATCAACTTAATCGATACAATTTCCATTGATTATTGTTTCATTGAGCGTCTAGAATACCCTGTGAAGAATGCTTCCGAGAATTTTTGCGCCGTGGGGAAACTAATTCACTCCAAGAGGAATTTTTAAAATGAATTCCGAATCCTCCGCTCTGGAAAAATACGTCACCTTGTTCGTTGAGTCAATGAGAATAGATTCTTGTTATTAGACTTCAGGTGGATCTTACATGGAGAATTCGTAATAGTTTGCCAAACTGTTGTCCACAGCGACTATATGAATCAGTATACTATCCAAGAATTGGAATCGATTACGTTCCAAATCGAGCGGAATGATGGCTTCGATTGAAGTTCGTATCTCTCTGGAGTCATCAAGAATTGAGTGAGCAATTTTGAGTGAATGAGAAGTGGAACAGGACTGTGTATAGGCATTAGTTCACTTGGGAGGACCTAATGGTCACGAATCGTGACTCACGATGACTTCCGCCCAGTCTTGTTATTAAGGAAGGATATTTTGGTTGTTCGATTGAATATTTTCATGACCACGGGAGGAAGCACAGATTCTTAACACAAACAATACGATGAAGAGAGGCACGAAGATTATTACATTCATTCACATTCGTATACGGATGGCACGCTATTTTGCGTACTCATTCAGGCAGGATGATGATCGAAATCTCGAAGCATTATACGCGTATTTCTATCAATGAGGTACCAGTTAACTCGTGGAACGGGCGCCCGAGCTTACGATATCCCCTTTCTACTCCTGCAGATTTCAATTTGCACGAGTGTCACATTTTTGTGTTGCACAGCTCATTAAAATAATTGGCCCGTGATCAGTCGACCATGAGTATTTGCGCGTGTTTGGGACGAGGAAAATCTACAAATGTGAAGGGTAGGGGTTGGATTGCATGTTCATCAAAGTAACGAGTCCCTGTCGTGTTCGTCTATCCGTTCGTGTGAAAATATTATGGATCGAACTTTTCAGCTCTTTTAACGAGTCATGGTTCACCTCTCAATATCGTTGTTCCAAATAAGTCAACAGTTTGCGTCGTGTCTCATACACCCTGTACCAATGATCATGATGAAAAACTGGAGGATATACATTTCTGTACAATTTCACTGGATAAGTTAGTGAGCTGTGAAGATGATGCAATTCTCCCTTGTATAAATTTATTAGCTCTGTGACGAATGAATTCGTATCAGGGATCGTTAAGTAATCCTTGTATGTACATTAGGGTGACACTTATTTTCCGACTTTTCTGTATCGGTAGGGACGAGCCCCAGATTTCAACTCAATGATGAAAGAAAATAAAAGAAATTTTTCTAAGATTTTCTCAGGCAGTTCTAGTACTGCCGCATCGCACTTGTTTTTTCGAGTTTCAAGACCTCTTTTCACAGAATTCGTTAACTTTGCATGGCAAGCACTTGCATTTCCAAAAGAATGGAGCAAACCGAACTGGATGACATAGATTGGAAGGGCTTAGGGAATCTTCTCACGCGCGTAGCAATTAGTTTTAGTTCAATTTCAGACTCCAGAGGCCAGAATGGCAGAAATACAGTCCTAAAATCACTTTTCATCGCAGTTTTTGAGTTCTCCTGCGCATGCATGATTTCCTATGGCTCCGAAAGTATTTTCAAACGATAGCCCGTGCGATTTCCTTCAAGATGACTACTGGCACAAGTCAATTTGATGCAATGGAACTGGAGCAGTGAAAGGTGAAGTCAAAAGTGCAAATCCGTGCAAACGGTCGAGATCACCTGCGATGCTTTTTATCTTGTACAGCGTGTTTCTCTGGTTTCTCTGCGACGAATCGACTTTACCAAAGGGTCATTTTGAAGGAAATTGTCTGAGCTATCGAAGTAAGTAGGCTACGGCGTAGCGGATTGATGGTGAAATACGGAGAAATAGACATTTGATAATTTTTAGTCGAATAAAAACCTGTTTTGAGCTATGCTGCGTGACTATACTGTGACTCACCATCTTTTCACCACTCCGCAATCCCTTATTCCGATAGCTCGGACAGTTTTCTTCAGAATGACCCCTTGGCGAAGTTGATTCGGAGCAAAGAAACCAGAGAAACACCCTGCACAAGATGAAAAGCATCGCAGGTGATCTCGACCGATTTGCACGGATCTGCACCTTTGATTCCACCGCATTCAAAATCATCCACTACTCCGGTCCCTTACATCAAATTGACTTGCACTAGTAGTCATTCTGAAGGAAATCGCACGGGCTATCGATTGTTTGTATTCTCAAAACCGTTGAAAATCACGCATGAGCAGGAGAACACAAAAATTGCGTTGAAAAGTTATTTTAGGACTATATTTCTGCCATTCTGGCTCGGTTCTGACCCTGAAATTGAACTAAAACTAATCGCTACGCGCTTGAAAAGATTTCCTCGACCCTCCCAATCAATGTTATTCAGTTTGGTTCGCTCCATTCTCTTGGAAATGCAAGTGCTTGCCATGCAAAGTTAACGAATTCTGTGAAAAGACGTCTTGAAACTCGAAAATACAAGTGCGATGCGGCAGTACTAGAGTTGCCTGAAAAAATCTGAAAAAAATTTCTTTCATTTTCTTTTATCATAAAGTTGAAATCTGGGGGGCGTTCCGACCGATACAGAAAAGTCGGGGAATAAGTGTTACCCTAATGTACATATATGCAGCCACGCTGCAGCGCTGTTATTATAAGGATTGATTCAAAAAACTGTTGCGTAGGGGGGCTTAACGATCAATTACTGGAAGTTATGCGTGACAACGGATTCGCGTTGCCATCTCGTCTTTTAACGACCATTGACATGACAGTTATGCATTTTGAAGTCCACTCAAGCTCAGATTCAATGAAAAACTGCCAACCATTGATTGTTAATCGCCAATTTCATCCAATCATCTTTCATTTCTTCAGAATCCTCCGGAATTTCAAGTCTCGGGATCCTTAGTATTTTTGAACGGGCTCAGATCGGTCCGATGTTTGATCGATCCTTTCAAGATGAGTTGCATTCATATCAATAGAATGAGAGTCCATGCTGATTCTCAGGGGATAAATGATCTGCAGATCCCTAAAGTATGCATCTACTTTTCGTCTGCTCCAGTCATGCTTGAGAGGTCGTAGGTATTCCCGTATTTACCCGTATGTTAACATAATTCACCCAGACGCACTATAGATGTAGACGTTCTCTCCTTTTTTTGAAGGGGAAATTGGAAAATAATAAGAGTCTGTGGATGAGATGCACCCATAGATGAGACGCACTCTCATCGACTGAGTATCAAGAAGAGTTTCAGATGAGAGGATTCAAAACTGGAAAAGAGGATGGAAAGAAGAGGAATCCATCGATTTGAACAATATATGCAATGTCTTCTCCAGATCATTTACAACTCATGGAGAAACAAATTTTCTCCTTGAAAAGAGTGAAAGTTAGATAATATGTAAAACTCCAGATAGTGAATCATTTTATTCAAATCGTGCAATAGATTCAGTGCTATATCGATATTGTATAACAGATCAATGATATCCAGTACAGCTTTTGGTCTTTTTCTCCTGAAAAAACTCTACATCAAATCCATCCAAACTTGGGAGAACTCAGAAATTTGATAACCCGTCGATACAACTTGAGTTGGATTCAGTTTGTGTTCGTGAGAGGTGATTTGAAACTGTAAACCTCATTTGTTTGGTTCTGCTTCTATCACTCGTTCAAATTCAATGATGAATAATGACGGAAGCTCAACGAGTCAATTGGTTTTATTCAACGGGACTGCGTTTCGATGCCTAAATCCAAAATTGGAATGTTGACCAGATGGGTTCAAGTACATGGTATGCTTACAAGCTTGATGCTAGACTGTGAAACTTTGTTGTAGAGATGCAATCACTCATTTACTCAATTTTATAGGAAAGCTACTTGACACAATAGACGAATGTTTGTTGGCTTCAGTCCTCATAGCATGATTCATGTGAGAAGATTTAAAGTATAGGCAGGTGAATGAATATTTATTCTAGAAATTTCTATAGATGTGTGCAACTGTTGCAATCAATGTATGAAGTGACCAGTACAAGTTTGATAATTATCAGTTGTGAATAGGTGCTGATGATGATCCGTTGTATTTTAAACCTGAAGAAGATGTCAATTTAGGCATCGAAACGTCGTCCCGTTGAATAAAACCAATTAACTCGTTAAGCAGTCGTCATTATTTATCACTCATTTGTTTGGTTTGAACCAGCATTTTTGATATTTATTGGGATCGAAGTTGACCCTTATCATATTCTCAGTACCTTTGGCTTCGTCCACGAATGACGTGGACTCATTTTTGACCCGTACACCCCTCTCCGTAGTTCGCCGTGGTTTTTTTTTGACCAAATTGATCCCATTACCGAACACTACGTAGTTTTTCGGTGGAATCACGAACGAATTTTTGTAGCAGAAATTACTACGACAAGAAATCTAGCACTAACCTGACTTGTTCGAGCTCATTCTAACCCGAAAATTTATCTCATGAAATATTGACTTGCGTGATTCCGATGTGAAGATCTCTGTTCTTTCAGAGAATGATCTCAGATCTCATCTCAGATTCTAATTAGAATGAACATACATTGAGAAAGCACTACATTGATCATCTTTTCACATCTAGCAAGGTTTCACATGGGACAAATAAGCTAGGCTCACTCTAGCTAAATGTGTGGTTGAGTCCAGTACGAAAAGAAGATCTTCGATACCGGGTAACTCATGTGAAGGGATAATTAGTTTATGAAATATTGCAGTTCAAGCCTCCTCCTCCTAAGAATATGTACGTTCCCTAGAACCGCGAGGAAATGTTCCAGACGTCCGATCGTAGCGTGAATTTGCATGTGAGAAGGATAGTAAGGGAGAAAATGCAGTAGCCAGGGAATATAAAAATATTTCCATCATAAGTAGATCAGTCTACGTAGTCGGGACTATGATCTCTCCTCATTTCTCGTTTTTTTTTCAATATCTCCAGATTCCCCTCTCCCTAGCTATCTAGGTAGGTCGTAGACGACCCCTTCTAGTAAGACGCATTCACGTTCAGCAAGATGCGAATCGTTGTCTGATCATCCGTAGACCTATATTACTAGTATAGAAATCCATAACAACATGAACCAACACGATAGTCTTCAATCTGCAATTCGTATATCCGGAAGACTCATGAGATCGAGCCTTCTCGTCTTTTTGATTCCTCAACTCTACACCACAAGACTGATCCAGTTTAGAGGTAATGAAAAGTTCAGTGTTGGTTGGAATGGCAGGCAACTCCTTGACGCCCCTGTAAGAATCTGTTTAGCCGTGAGGATGCATAGATTCGATATTGGTTTTAAGAGCGATAGAAGGATTCTATCAAGCAATCGATGGCGTTTCTCATTTTGTGGATCTTATTTTCACTGGAAGTTTCCTCCTTGGTACTTTTCTCTTATTTTTCCCCGTGAAATATCAGGCTTATCAGAAAATGGTTATGGAGGATTCTCTATCCATGCCCGTACCCTTGGCTCAACGTGGCTACTCCAGTTTCTCATTTCCCTTCGCACTTAGATTTTTAGCGGTTTTTGATCAACGTAGTGTACTTAAAGAGTCTTCGCAGGGAGTAATTTCATTAGGTGAAAAAATTGAAGAGTCTCTTCTGTTTGCACGGCGAGTTATAGTGGTTCATCCCTCTTTCCAATTCCAGTAACTCAATTCTCCAACCTGACCACAAAACCTTGCAATAGCCCCCAAAATATCAGTACAATACAACTCCTACAAAAATATGGATTATTTAGAATCAACATATGTGTTCTATAGATATGGTTGAGGAGAATATAGGTTTGAGATCAAGTTTGGGATGTCTGATATGATTTCAATCCCACATCGATATTTTAACTTCACTCCGATCTTTCTGCATCTATCAAGGGACGAATATTGCAACCTTTGTCTCTCGGTTTTCAAAATCAAGCTGGAATGTGGTTAGCTGGATGGAAAATCCACCCTGGTTCAAAAGTGAAGTGTTCATCGAAGGGCCAATTCGTTTGATTCTAGAGTTGATCCTGTCAAAACACAGAGACCAGACATCTCATTCAAATATGCCCATACAATTTTGTACATTGAGCTTTTGATTGATTCAGAAATCCATGAAAGCCATTTTTGTGCACAAACGATGTAGCTCTTTTTGGTAACACGGAAAGTATTTTTGGAATCATGCGATTCACGCTGCATATACCAAACAGCTTTTTATCGAACAGAGTTTCAATTCTACTTCAAATTCCACGTGCTCCAATCCAAAAGCTGATTTCAGAGTATCAGAGATCAGATAAGCATATGTATCGTCATTGTCATTCAGTGAAACATTGCATTGTAGAGTTTTCGGTTCGTATCTACAAATCCCTACTGTTGAATTTACGTTTATTCACCTTCCCCATTCCTCTGTCGGGTTGCAAACGTGCTTGAAAGAAAGGAAAAGAAGGAGAGCAGTGTGGAAGTGTGAAGACTTTGGAGTAGCGGAAAGTGGAGGACCCATAAGGGCTTAGGGTGAACTGAATCAATATTGAAAATTCGATAAGTTGAGCGTAAACGTTGAGCCAGCCTTGAAGCTGCATAGCACCTCGGCCACGAGATAACGTTTTTCTTTCTCTACCTCAACCCTCCGAATCCCTGCTACCTTTTTCATCCTCCGAGCTTCACCCGTGCAACCTCGAGGAAGCGACGGAAAGAAAAGATAGAAGTGTAGTCGAGCGACTGTACGGAGAGAGGTCCATGGCAAATGACCAAACTCTTGGCTATTCCATGACAGGTTATATGATTATCAAGGGTAATACTCTGATTGAATTTGAGGTGATTTAGAAAAGAAGGGAGTATTGAGTAAGTAAACGAGAAAAGAATCTAGTTTCCAATGTGAAAAATTTGATATCCCAAACACGAGGAAGTCAACCCCTGTAGAAAGTTTTTACACGATCACGTACTGAGATGATCCATCACTGGTTCTGACCCGCATGTTTGGCCGTTGAAATATTTTTCCGGCTGCAATATTCCCTAAATAAAACATTTTGTACTCATGGAAAAATTTCTCTAGTTCTAGCAAGTACACACAATCAGAGATCTATGTCAGTCTTACTAGCACCTGATTGACATCTCATTGATTTACACTGATAGTTAGAATAAGTTTCCGAATCATCGGAGGATTTCAATCAAATCCGGTGACTCCCTATCGAATCTCATTCATAAGGGCAAAATCATCATGGATTGTCCAATTTCTTCATTCATGTAAGCATTTGTCTCGAGCGAAAAAATTATTTCCGAAATCATTACAGCCAAGCCTGCATTGATATCAAGTTTGAAAGGAGCTTGTCATCTAGGTTTGAGGATCTTCACCTGAGATTATTCAATCTTATCTTATAGGTCATAGGAAGGGTTTCAAGGAGACATTGTGAATCAAACTTAACTGTTCAGGTGGCTGATGTTTCTACTGATTATATAAAGACTACCACTGATCTCCACTGATTGCCACTAGGAAAATCATCATGAAAAAAACCAGATCCGGTCAAACAAAAGTACCTTCCCAGGCCTAGCAGTTGTCCACACCGAGCAAGAACAAATCCACTTTCCTTGTACAGAACCAATATAAGCTCCTATACATCACTTATAATCATACATGTATCAACAGAGTCAAATTGAAGGGGCATATAAGAGATCGAAAAGACGAAGCTGTCTTGTAGACTATGCGAATAGATGTTACACAAGAGACAAACCGGTCTCAAATATCACCAGCTGGATAATTTTTTCATACCACCGCAGTCGACCAACCCTGTAACACCACCCACAATCCGTACGTGACTTTGGGTTCTAGCGCAGTGCGGTACACGGGATGTAATAGCTATGAAAACGCACATGGGCTGGTCGAAAGGAGGCTAGGCATCTCGTAGAGTGGTGAAATTTATGCCGGGGTGACGAAGTAATGGCTCGGGGTTTTCCCAGATCCTTTTTCCCTAACACATAGATAGATAGGAGCAGCTATGTTTTTTGGATAACCTCGAGTCAGCGCTTGGACGAGCACCAAGAATTCTTTCAAGCCTGAATCCACCGTAAAAAATCAAGGGGGCTTTGGCTTGGTTTTGCCTCTTGTAAAACCATTTTAGTTCACTCTTGTCAGATTCACATAGGGAGTCTTCCAGCCTTGGTTAAGCTTTTCTTATTCGTGAGAGATTTTGGTTGCTTTCTCAACGTCTTAATTCCATTTGCGAATCAATTTTGATCCGATCATGCTTACAAGTTTCTGATCACGTTTGACATTCTGAATTCGCGTCAAGTAACTTGAAAAAGACTTTCATGATACTCAGATTATGATCAATTTCGATGTGAATGATTAATGCAACACTATCCAAACCTTCGATGGATTCTCTAGAAGCAAATGTCTTTGGAGTGTGTGTTACGGCGTCCCGAGTACGTGTTTCTAGATTACTTTCTGGATAGAAAAATAGATTTTCCCTGTCACGTACCCGCGACTTCATCCGAAATCTAATGCTACTCTGGAACTCAAGAATCTTTCTCTTTCAAAAATCAAGTCGAGTGATGGGAATCTTTCATTTGTGATCCTCGTGAGCAAAATTCGTAGATTTAACAGGTTTGCTGTGGCGCGGAGCCTACTGATGGGCCCCGCGTGTCTTTCTCCAGTGCTGAGAATTTTGGCCTTATGGAAATAACATTGAGTGGGCTCCACCGGTGGGCCCCGTCGCACCTGGGGAAAGATCACCGATTTCAGCCTCCGCAGCGAACTTGTTAACATTTATTCATTCCAGAATATTCGCGTTTCCGGTATTTCATAGCCTGGCCAACCACTATGATGATTAAAAACCCGAATAAACGCATTTCAACTGAAAATTGATATACTAAAAACCCTGTTTGCATCCATCACTAACGGATTTCGGTGGAGAATAGCATCTATCTCATCATTATTATCATCATCATCATCATCACAGTGATCCCCATTATTGTATCTTGTTGTTTGTCGGTGCAGGATTCTGATTTAAATCCAACGAATTTCAACCTGTAGATTCCGTGATATTACCACTGGAGCAAAATTACATACACGAAATGATGAGTGCATACATCGTTATCCCAAAACCATCCGACGATTACTCTCAATCCAAACAATGACCGTTCTCCGCGATGTTTAATCCGGTATCATTAATGCGCACTTGTATTTCAATACGAATGACTGATGGCATTCGACATGGTAGATAGGCTAATTTAAAATCAAGCCCGGTTCATTCTCGCATCGATTCAACGTATCCGGCTTCATCGTGAATCAATTAGTTGCAGATTAAGCTCACAGTTCTCGGTATTATCGCGGACACTCATCTTTTTCTATGATATTGAAATTGTTACCGATCATCAACTTTAATTATCGAATGGTATTAAAATGGATTTTCCAGCGCAATCACAGAATCGATGAGAAGGCAAATTACGGATCCAATATGATAACAAGCCGGTCTCTAGTTAGTCAACGTGAAACCAGCAATTGATCTGCGAGGGTATTTATTTCTATATAAATATTCATCTCGCCAGCTTAGTTTGTCATAAATTTGAACTGATGATACTGGTTCAAGACGTCAGAGATTATCATGATTTAGTTGGAGCTATAACAGATCGCCTTGATCATCAAGAGAAATTCGATCGAGCCACAAGTAAAAAAATACGAGTTTGGTCAGACGACAGTTCGGCCCAACGATTTTCAACAATCTTAACCACTTATCTTCGAACTGAAAACCACGAGATCTAACATTTCACTCAAGTACCGTGTGTAGCGTTTGAGAAAATGCCGAGAATATTTCAGGGTGAAAAGTCGAGGCTTGAATTCCTCGCGGCGTGATCGTCGAGACAGAAATAAGAGGTGGTAGAAGAAAAATGGAGAAAAAAAAGAGCCAGGCAGCCGTTGAACAATCCAGAGGCACTCCATTCCGCTACAAAGGTGCGCACATTACCCGCGCTTATCGCGCTTGGATGACTCGTGCAACACCTTGGCCAAACCCTCCTTTCACGAATATACACATATATATGTGAATACAAGGCTCGGAGGCTGAGTAACGAGGCCGCCCTTTATTCGACGATCAACAAACCGAGCCCGGTGAACACAGTAGCACACGGCCACTCGCATGCCGTATAACAATACCCGAGAGTTCGTGCAAGTTGCGATCTCCCTGGCTTCCCAATCTCTTGCTACTCCATTATTCCTCGACGCAAACTGGTTCGCATACATACGGGTGATTTTGTTAAGAGTGGGAGTAGGGGGAAGAGAGTAGTTGCTTGGTCGCAAAGAAAAATTCCAAGATGTGTTGATCTCAATTGTTGTATTCACCTAGGAATGTGTAGGAAGAAATTTTTGAACGACCGTGGGTTCTTGGTCCTTGTCAGCTTGAAACGATTCGGAACACCCAAAATGCCTTACACGCATGTAATGTGTCTTGGACGTACTTCAATGAATTTTGTCATACTTGATGATCTCATAAAATTCTCAGGAACCAATCTGTACATAATGAACTGCCTTTATACGATGATCATGAATCGACGTTCTTACGTCAGTGAAAGATTGGCATACTCCGTTGAGTGTATTGTGAGGCAGTTGCGTTCATTGGAAATTCTGCTAAAAAATTTGATTCAAGGTGAATGTACCCACATATCTCCCTTGAACCATTTTGCGAACATTTCCGGCTCACTTCCGTGTACCTTAACTCATTTTAAGACTTGTTTCAAGACCTTTGGAATAAGCTAAGGTATTATTAATTTCGACTCACCAAGGCCAAGTTATCACAATTCTCCATAAAAGAGGATTTATGTTTGATAGTGCGAGGGGCTGTATCGGGGTAGCCCGATATGCTTCCTTCCTTCTAACTGACGTAAGTCGGCGCTGGCGTACATACAATCATTTCAATCCTTACGCAACCCCAAAGAAAGGTTTTTTCACTATTCCAAATCACAATTTCTGGCTTATTTTGATATGATGAGGGCAGTTGGGTGGTAAAAATATCATACTGTACACTCTGTTGACATGAGCACATCGAGGCATGTTTTGCGATGTGGGAAACGGACTATCGAGTGTCTTGGGAGGAGGAGTCGAATATGCAAAGATTAGTCAAACCAAACATCTCTGGCATCGGCTTCACTGAAGCTGTACACCATGGCAATTTCTTAGCTATGCAAGAGTGATAAATATACAAATCTCACATCAAATCTTCTCGAAGATGCAGCGATCATCCGGAGTCAGTCCAAAGCATCAATTCGCTCGAATTTTAACTAACAAATGTAATGGAATTGCGGGAAGGTCAAGGAGTGCCCATCTCTGAAATTGGTATATGCGGGCATGTTGAGTACAGGGGGAAAATTCAATTGACTTGCCTTTTCTTCATGATATGGTTTTGGTTCTACACTCACCGGGCAAAATATTTGCACAAGCCATTTAGTGATTTCCACTTTTCGGGCTAGTATCGCCATGCGTTTGTTCCATTTTTCACGTTCCCTTAGCACGGAATGAGATAGGCCGTATCAACCCAAAAAGTAGAAATCACAAAATCCCTTGTGCAGATATTTTGTCCGTCGAGTGTATGTCAGATTCCCTTCAAATTCGTAGGGACCTGTTTCTTGATTATATGTATTTCCTTTCCACGATACTGCATTCGGTGACGAGGTCAGAAAATTCGGGTCTATTCGAGAAAACAAGAATAATTCCTAGTACCTATTCATGTCCATTGACACACATTTGTCTTGTATCTAGTCTGAACCCTGCAGCTATTCGACCATGATCCCCGACAGATTATCGTTCTAGTAGACTCCCGCATGGCAGCAGAATTCTTTAAATTCAAGACACTTCAAAGGTGATCCTTGGAGATTCACATGTCTGTATCATGGCGACTCTTTCATATTTGATGATAAACCGTCAATTGCTATCGATGGGAGTGATGTTCTAATGACTGAAAATGCAACCAAAGACAGCCATTAACATTTTTCAAAACACTCTCTCAGAAATAAAAATTGCCCAAATTTCTCAGTGCCACAGTTTCCCCTTTCGATTTCGTGCAGTTTGAACAGAGTCAACCACAACTGCTCAGATGTGACTACGCTCGTGAGATGATTTAACAAAGCCAAGAAGCATGTTTGTCGGTGAGGTTACCTCAAGTTTGCTCGGAACAGTTACTCGATGTGTCATCGGTACGGTAATAATTCACTTATCTACCACCAACATCGTGCGGGAAAGTTCAATCGAATCCCATTGATACAAAATGAAATGCAATGGGCGGAACGGTCAAGTACTGGAAAAGTCTAATAGCCGTTTGTACCGAACCTTTATGTGGTTGGTGATGGCGTGGGTGCGTGGCGAGTGTGAGTCACGTTGTACTTTGCCACTGTTGGAGTTCTGCTGAGCACTTTTTTGCCTTCACTTGGAGAGTGAATCAGATTTCTCGAGACTGGAATCGACCAGAAGTAGGATTACCCGCTTCATTGAATTGGAATGCTATATTCAGTACCTGAATGGGGTACGGCGTGTTACAACCACTTCATAGGAAATTCTGGATGGTAGGATACAATCCAAACGTATGAGTCGCTGTCTCACTATAATCATCAGATCACTCTGATAAAGAGCTCACTCATATCGTTGGGTTATATCTTTCTTCGGATTCCGTCACCATCAAGCGATCATTTCCCTTCTTTTGAATTAAAAAATGACGAATCCATTGTCTAATTGGGCGTGGCTTCCGCGGAATGAGTGATTTTTCTCGTAGGAATGTGAAATTACGTGGAACTGACGGTTATTGAATTGAGATTTCGCAATCAGTAATCTTGGATGAAAGTCTCCCAACCGGCTTCCATCGTCTAGAGTTTTCACATGAAATGAGGCATAAACTGTCGGAAATTCTCTGATTCTTGCACCATGCAGACTATGAGAGACTCTCCAAGTAATCATGAGATTCTACCCAGGGAAGGGTGAATATTGAGTCTTGGTATGTGTGAATTCCACTGTATTCCTCATAGCAACAGCATAAAATCACTGGATTATGGATAATATACATCTTATGCCTTCAGTTACTTCAACTAGACCATTGTATTAGAGTATGGAAGTTCAGTTGCCTCAACTAGATGAATGCATGAAAGCTGACGTAAGTTTCGAAAATTTGTTATCCAGATAAAATTCCAGTGGAACATCTTCCATTGTTTAGTCAATACACTTCCGTATTGTAAGCTTGGTACAATTTCATATCATAACGATATAGTTCTGCGACCATTCAAACATCTGCTACACATGAAGTATATAGGATTCAGCATTATCACGCTAAGAGAGAGTTTGGTGAGTTGGGGACATAATACGTCGAACTATATGCGCAGTATCGCCTCGGGGTTTCACTCCCCGTTGTTTGCTCCCCATTGAGTGTTAATCGCTGATGCTCCGAGTATAGTGCTGCTATAATGCTCTTTGTCAGCCACCTAACTATGTATGGATTGGGCCATGGGTAACTCCGGTTGGTTCTGCCATCTCGGTATGGAAGGGTGTATATAAAGTGCTCATAAAACGAGTTGCGAAAATATCATTGAGAGAGACTGGGAGTCCCAAATATTGAAGAAAACCAAGCATTCTGTTTTTGGATACGAAAATTCTTAGTATCGCGTTCGCAGTCAGATATTTACCTGTTCTTTCTTCACAACTCCTCAGAAAAGGAGAACAATGATTTCAATATCGGATACATTTTATGAATTGAGATGGAAATAATTCGAGGAACAAGATTTGGAAAGCGACATAGTTACTTTTAATTGCTTTATTCCTTCGCGAAAATTCTGAAAAAATTCATATTCTGGGACTATTTTTGGGTATGCAATGTTTTTTCCAGGATTTCAGCAAATGTTTGAAAAATATCAGGCAAAGTAAGTGACCATATCGTACGGTGTTTTCATGAATTTGCCCTACAAATATCCCCTTGTTCCTGGAAGCCAGAAATATAGCCTCTATCAAGACATTATAGCCTGTAGTTGCTTGTGGCGTACTGTAAGTTAGGAAAGGCATATTATTGGACCTCCATAACGCTCCCTCGTATCACATTTATGTTCACTATCTGTCTTATCCTCTTATATTGTCAGTGATTCCATGCAAGCGCATGTTATTCTTTATATTACACGCCGTTGGTTACATGTTTTCGGAAAACAGTTTTCCGCACCGCGCACAATATCGATAAAAAACAAATATGAGATCATCCTCCCTGATTAATCTGGCATCTTTCTAATGCCTGACCCATCAAGTCTTCATCGCTGTTCAACAACATATTGAAAAATTACGTAAGAAATTCACAATATGGTAGAACTATTCTGGAAGAAGAGTTGTGAAATATTTTTTTGGGTGGATGCTAGATAATTTCTCACATTGTTTCGTTCAGCGGGCCTCTCTTCCATAACTTGACAGCAAACATCAAATTGATGAACTAGCAGAGAGATCTCACAACATCACAAGGACAAATTCTGACGAACTATTATAAGTCCTAATCATGGAAAATTCTTCGTGTTTCCAATTCAAGATTATTGAAATCGATATGTTGTGCATTGCTTGAATTTCCTCTGGACAAATCTTGCGTATGACTTTGATACAAATCTCGTGGGTATTCTGAAAGTACAAGAAGGGATTCTAACCTCAAATTCCACGTGGAGAACGATTCCTTGTCTTGTTTAATATTCCATGAGAATTGAATCTTGACCTAGTTCCCCTTCATTTACGTGTTTCCAGAGACGTCATCGAATACATCACATGCCTCTGCCTCCAACAATACAATATAGTATGAACTCGTCTACAAAATTTCACCTGTGGGATTTTATTCCGGGAGCGATTCGCTATTTTCATCATGATAACTTAATATATGTCAATAGTATATAAAATCTAGGGAAATAATGTCCAGGTCTTGAGTTCAATACAATTTTTCATTCCAACTCTACATAACTATGAAACTCACCAGAGAACTTGGAAAGACTTTTTTTGTTAACCTTCCTCGTCTACTAGAATTCAAATATCATAATCCCACGAGTGGCTTATTCATATCAACCTTCCAAGCCCTAGATATGAGCCAGCTAATTACATCCCCAGGCCCCTTGAAAAATTCATCGTCGAGCCAACTCATCTCTCTCAATCTATTATTCCATCCGGCTCAGAGAACTTGCAAGCTGTAGTAGTGGGACGTAAAGTTATGTATTCGCGTTCAAAGAGTCAGAGCTCTACATCCATTTCAGAATCAGACCTAAAATATTCAAAATACTCAGGAGGGCACACTGCTACATTCACACACGAGCCCATACCTTCCGACTCTAACGTTCACAAATTTGACCACGTTCTCACTCTTTCCTAACCTTACTCCATCCTTCCTGCCGTTTCCATCCATTCATATTGTTCTCCTGCAATCGTTTCGATTGCTCTGACATACAGAACCCCAGTACAATTTTGACCCTTCAATTCTCTGAATGAATAAAAAACAGAATTCGAAAACGATGCGACGAACGGACGAACTCGTATTCTGGATTGAAAAGAAATAGTAGGGGTAGGACTAGTGGTATTGTACCTGCTGGTAGAGGCCTGGGATATGCATGAGAGCTGAGTTTTGCATAGTCGGATTCACCTACGAACCCGATTCAAACATTCATGGAGCTAGTTTTAAGGCCGTGGCTTGAGGAGGTTTACAGTGTACGGTTTTGCTCGATTGTGTGCTACCGACGTACGTATCCGGTGATTGCGGGTCAAAAATACCTTGTACACATTGCTGATGTGTATTGTGCATCGATTGGCCAGTTCTACTGTTACCTCGATTCGAGCTTGACCTTGAAATAGAACCCTTGAATGCCCTATTTGGGCACAGTCAACATTTTATCAGCATCCGGAATGCAAAAATCCCACCTGCGACTGAGGCCTCTGTGTAGATTGACATTTCACTTCCGCTTTAACATTAAACTCTCCCAGAATGTTCCAATTCATTCCTTCCAAAGATACACAAGAGTGCGCAAAAGCAATATTCGGCTGATTCTGAGATGTCAGTTCTCGAGAATATACTACAACATTTGAGCAGATCGAGCTCGCATTGTTGATTTGGAATCCATTCATTGAACTAGAAATCCTTGTCAAAGTTATTCTGGTACACTGTCCAAGAAAATATACTTTGCAGAGAGATTATCCACTTCCACTAACAGTTGATCAAAATAGAAAATTTCGTTCCGAAGATGTAAGAAAATTCTCTTCAAACCCGAATGATGAGTCTCCAGCCCAAGCCACGGCTGAGGGCCGGAATCATCACGAAGATGCAAAATAATATTATATGCAACGGTGGCAATCAAACTATGTAGCTTCAAGTCACCTCTAATGCAAAGTTGCAACTTGAAAGCTTTTGAGGGAACTGTATCGTCAAATTACTTGATTATTGAGAAATAGCAGCATAGCTGGGGGACAGCACCATCTGATGGTCATTTTGAGTCGGAAAAACATGTTTGTATCTCTAATCTAGCCCCTCGTCTCGTTTGTGGGCAGGAACACGGGGAATTGAGCCCTCACTCACCTGCTCCAAGATAAACGAAATAATGCCCATTTTGGACCTAATGGTTTGAACCTCCAACTCGCTTCTGGCTCGAGGCTCGCCTCCGGAAGCTCTAATATATATTCGATTATATGTTCGTAGAAGGTAGTAATTCTACTCAGATTGGTGCATAACAGCTCAGATTGAAGCATATGCGAGCCATGCTCATGTTGGCATTTTGATTGGGACGCTAACACAACACTCGGTAATTGCAACATGACGTCGCGGATTTTGCCTTATTCATGATAGTACTGAAAAAACTTCCAATTTGTGACGTCTCATTGCAATTACCGAATATTGTGTCATTGTCCCCATCACATTTGATCATCTTGCCATATGAGCTGCAGAGTTCCAAAAACTTAGCATTCCTCGAAGAATGACGGACGAACGAGATCTAAGCTTTGACTTGCCCATCCAATCGTAATTTGGATACTCTCACCGGGTTCACGTACACAGTCTCAAGGAGGAAACAAGAGTGACGAAGAAAATTTTCTGTAAAGACTCCGTATACTTGCCTCGCGACATCGTTTCTTCGAAAAAAGATCCATTGGAGATTTGAATCCTCTCCAAGATCTACATAATTCATAATGTTTCATACTATGCTGGTCTGTGGCATCATGCGAGATCATTATAACTCTATAACATTAATTTATACTTGGGGAATAAACATGATCTCAATGATATTGTTGATCAATGCTCATCGTCAATTGTTGTTATAATAATGAATCGAGAGTCCGTTTGGGTGGAAGGGTACGATCATGAAATTCTTTCTCTGTCCATGTTCTTCCACCCAAACGGATACATTTTCTCCAGATTACCAGATTGTTCATTGCTCTGACCATAAGGATTGATTCCAACTAGTAAGAGTCAAAACTTGAAGTCATTCCTGTCAAGTCTCAGGCGCGAATACAGGGGAAGGGGGTGACAAGGTGATTGCTTCGGTATACTTAACATGTAATAAACTTCTCGGGAGGCGTTCAAAAGGGATGTTTGAATGTACACTTGTGGCTTGGTTCGGAAGTTCACTTTTCCACATGTAGAGGTAGCGGTGCGTGATCGCAACGACGCAATGCGACGAGAGTCTACACTCTGCGGTTTCCGAGCCTCCCGAGACTGAAGAAGCGTCTCCCGCAAGTGTAGAATATTGCAGAACAGGCTGTCTCGTGCAATGTGGATTCTGGATTATCTTGAGACGTCTCCTACGGAGCGAGCTACGTTGATGCAAAGATATTGTAACAGATATCTGATTTTTCAAGGGAAACGAGGAGAAGATGATTCATCCAAAGTGAAATAATCTTCCACGTTCATGCATGTTTCGTATTTGTTTTCAGATAGTTCTGGAGAGGTTCTTCCAACATGCATAAATTTGTCATTCTTCAATAAATTTATGTTATCGGGGAAATTTTACGTTTTGGTTGCAAATACTTCATTATTGTTGCTTATACGCAAGATATTCTTCTATCTTGATGAGACGAGGTGAAGTCCTTAGGACCCAGAATGATGAATCTATTCGGAATCTGCACGTGTGAAACAATTACAGCGATTAATCCAGGACTTGATCTCTCTAGCAATTTACTGCTGTGACTGGAATTTGTGACTGTTCCGTCCTGAACACCTTACAGGAATCAGATCGAATGAGTGTCTCATTTGAGATCCAATGAAGAATCGGACGCAGTCAGAAATCTCCTTTAGAGGATTCCGTTACATTTATACAGTAAATCCTCTCCATAATGGACACTCACGGTCGCGTCAAATTTGTCCGTGATGGAGAGATGTCTACTATTAAGGGAGGTGGTTTTTTGAACTCCTGATCATCGAAAATTTGATCCATGATATCATCATGTAGAATATCGAGATCAAGAATGGAATGAAAGTGATCGGCATCATTAAACTAAAATCAGTTATCAATGATTAAAAAAACTAGAATCACATGTACCGTAATGATATTTTGAAGTTCAATCTAAAATGCTTAAATGGGTCAAGATTGATGATTATATCCTTGGGCATTCGAATAATTCACGTCCGAAATTACTCGACACGTCTTTCATCAACCTGAAGTTCTTTGCGTAACCTTTGCCATCGCAAAATGTTATGAGATCGAACGGTTGATTTTGCTCGAGTTTTCACATTCGCATCAATGATGCTTATCGAGGACACGCCTATTCTTTGATATCCAATCTTCCAAACGCATCTCGTTAAAATATTAGTCAATCTCCCAAATAGCGGTCAGCTACGGTCGCTCAAAAATAGTTTGCTGTACTAATAGGTGTCTGCTATTGAGAGGTGTGACTTCCATTAAGACCCATGTATTCCTGCCCGTCAAGTCGTTGTTAAACTGTCCGTTGAAGAAGGTGTCCGCTATTTGGAGTGTCCTCTATTACAAGGTGCTACCTCCATGAGATCCCATGTATTTCTCTGCCCGACGCACCAAAATTGTCCGTTAAATAGAGGTGTTTGCTATTCAGAGGTGTCTGTTGAGGGAGGCTTTACTGTATTATGTCACCCAACATGTATGTGTAGGTTGTTTTCAGATTTCTAGCTATAGCATAGATATGTTAGAGACCATATCTATCGTGAATAATATTTTCAAGGAACTATTTCGTTATCATGGAAAATTTCAATACCATTGTTGAAGTATTTTAGAATTGAGAACGTGAGAAATCAAATCCGCAATACTGAAGCAATTATTCGAGAATCTGATATACATGCATATACTGTTTTGATCTTCAGCCATCTTCGTAAGTTAGTCTACGGGAAATTCGGTGAGTATCACTGTGTAGAGTAAGTGCAGTATGATAACCTCGAAATATTAGACGTGGTGCTGTGCAATGATACCGGCAATAATACTGCAGTGAATTTCCGAGTGGCACTATCCCGTCAAGGCACGGACCTAGGGGAGGGGGGGACGGCGGGTAGAGGCGTTTGCCCTCCACAAGGAGAAAAACTTGCATGAGGAACGTAGGCATACGCTCGCGCGTTCGGAAAGTATCACAAATCGCTCCCCTTCCCCAAGATCGGTCCCTCGATCCGTCACTGATCGCGATGAGATGATATTGATCGATTTCGGAATTATTACAGCGTTACTAAATTGCATTGTAGAACATCTGAGGCAGTATCGTGTCAGTAGTCTGCTGACACGAGTGAAGCTGGATCTACAAGAAGGCTGAGCCATGCCAAGATATTTCTATCTTGTTATTAAGACTTTCAGAAACTGGTGTAACATGTTGCATAATGCCTAATAGACCACGACGAACTGATCAATAAACGATAAGGGTGGAATTGTATAGTCTGATTGCTTCGTGAGAGCCATTTATAACCTCATCTTTGGATCTTTGTCACTGTGAGAAACTGAGATAAAACTATGATGATATTTTCTGCTATAATATGATCGCAATCCAGCAAATTTTAAAGCCTATTGAATCATAATATAGTTATTCAGTTTGACGCAGTATTATCATGATCTCACAGGACTGTTCTTGTCAATTTTTTATTTTGGGGATGGATGGTGGAGAACGCTCTTTAATTCCCCAAAATTGAGTTGGTATTTTCAAGATTGATTTCATCTGTGGAGTCCTCGGAAAATTCCTATAACATTACAATAAGAAGAATCATATTGAGAAAATTCTTCATTCAATGAGGAGGCTGTTCATGGGAACAGATTCAGGAATTATGCATCCATTCATGGCGATTCGAGATAGACTTTTGACAAGCCTTGACTTTTTCCTCACTATACCAACAATTGCACTACTCTATACGAAGATAGGAAGTTCATTTCTCACTTATCTCACAATGAGATCCCTCGGAACAGTCGCCGAGGTGAGATTGACTCACGATGACTCTTCCAGTGAGGAACACGGGTGCGTCCCGTCCTCATTTGATTAATTCACCACGTTGTATGATGCAGGGAGTATCCCAAAACAGGCACTAAAATACCTCAGCTTTACACCAGATTTCACCTTTTGACCCACATTCCAGCCTCTACCACACTGAAACTCCAGCTCCAAACGGGTTAACTCTCCTCTTAAGGGGGTTCCGAAGCTCTACCTTTACCGACTTGGGGACTGCATGTGAACTGGGTCTAGTCAAGAATAATTTCTTAAACCACCGCATGGCAGCGCCACAGGTGTCATAAGAGAATGCACAGAACCTACCATAGTGTGAGTGTGAGTATGTGTGAGCTAGCGTGATGTAGATGTAAGCGATAGACATAACTACCAAGAAAATGAAATTTTCTTAGACGAATACTCCTGCTGTCATGAAAAACATTCGCAAAGACCATACAGCCGCATCATTCGCCTTGGTGACGATTATGCTACATAAAAAAGCAAATAAAGACGTGAAATTTGATATTTCTAATTATTGCTGAGCAGGCTTCATTGAAGCAGATGCGTTCGAAGTTCTAGACTAATCTGGCAGACCATTCTACATCATTCACCATGGGAAAGCAAATCTCTGCAAGCTCACATCAGCTGACAATCACATTTGAATAAGTTACGTGCTCATGTTAGTTGAGATAAACGCAAACGAACCAAGGTTATTGACGCAGAAGTCTTGTCACGTGAATAGAATGATTTATGAAAGAATCAAAAAGACTCATCCACAACCAAACTCAGTGAGGTTATAATTCGCCGTGAACCCTTTTTTCAAGATTGGGAATAGTCATCGCTGACATCGTGAATCAATTCTGTTCTTGTCAATTTGTGCCCCCAATCTCGACATTAGGTATCACTTGGGACGAATGATATCGCGTGAAAAGCCTGAATTGAAGTAAACGATGGATAATTTACTTAATCACAATGAGATCGCACTGACTAGTGTGGTGATGAATGGTAATCTTCCTTGGTTTCATTCACAAACACTCCATGATTTCCATGAATCTATCTGATGGCATCACTAGACTTAATCAATTACCTTTAATCATTGGTGTTAGCATAAAGATGCAGGACACGGTTGACTTATCCCCAAACCTTCATTCTTAGTGAACATTCTGCCGCACTTGTTTCAGAGTGTGAGGTGGTAATGGTAATGAGGCACCTCACCTACGCTGTGACTGTTGCTGTTATTGCATTGAGGTTCAGTATATGACTCAGCTTAGCTGAGAGAATCTGCTGTTCGTGGTGATCTATGACTTGATGAAATGACTATAAGTCTGAAAAATCTGATTTATCACTGTTTACACAAATCATACAGTGATTTTCAGATGTACCTGCTCCACATTGTAGTTAATGTGACGAGGTGTAATACATTTTCTTCGGTATCTGATTGTGCTATATGTGTTGCAAGATTCGAGGGTTTGAGGTCTTCACTCGAAATACACTTTCTTGCACAAATTTGTATATTTATTTGTGCAAACTTAGATAATCTTTGTCATACTGGCACTTTACTGTGCACAGTACTGGCTGCATACCCCGACAGAGTTTTAACAACCATGGCACAAGAATGCTCACTCCTATACACCGAGGTGTATTTATTGGAGTGGGAAGATTGCTATTCCTAGTCATGAAATAATGCTATGCCGTTGTTTTTCCACGGTTGACAAGTTGATGGCTCATATACTACACTGTAGAGGCTCAGCCACACGTTTGTATACACTTATGTGCATTGATTTACGTGTCAAAGTTGAGGATTTTCTTCACCTTCACTTATCTCTGATTTCAAGGGCAAAGGCCCAAGGCACTGATTTTCATCCACCCATTACTTTCCTGGAATCAACACCACTCTTTTCGTTTGTCTTATCCCAATAGAAAGAATGAGTTCTAAGCGGTCAAGATGACAAACATTCAGGGAATATTTTGACCTTTCAATAGAGTTTAATTAGATAATGACCATTGAATTTCCATGATGAATGATTTCACCAAAATTCAATAAAAGGACCCAAGCAGTCTGGTCAAAGTCTGCCTACACTTTCCATGGTCAAAGTCTGCCTACACTTTACAATCATCTCATGACATTTCAGTGATAGAAGATTTTCTCAATAGAGTGGACAGAGCAAATCCTGCAAGTTATACAAGACTCCTCTTTATTTTGAATGATTTGCTGCATCGCCTTGGCCATCTGTCAAAAGTGTCACGGTATGTGGAGCATCATCGCCATCTGAGAGCTTGGTCATGTAAATTAAGGTGAACGTCATTTTCTAATACCATGACATTCAAGATAATATGAAATGGAGATTGGTATCACATCATGCTTCACAAAGCTTGTTATAATTTTACCAAAAGTTACCTGATTTTCTGAGATTAAGTATTGAGCAGAGCAGAATCTGTTTGTCCAATTAATAGTTGGTTTGGGTTGACCAGTGAAGGATTCTATTGAATGACGCCTCTCCTCTTTTGCTGCTGAATTTGTGATTGCGACGCAAGCAAGCTGAAGTGTCTCATTAGCTCTGACATGCCTCTTGACCTTCACGTGCCACTTTTGGATGATGTCTACTCTTAGCTGGGGTTCCAGTACAAGTATTCTCCCTCTCTTCATACAATGGTGGGTTTTGATGTAGCTGGAGTACTTTGCTGTTGTTTGCCTCACCATACTACTTGTATTGGTTTCATCAATTGAACACAAGGTTCGAACGTTCCAACCATTTAAACTGGCTCCAATCTCCAACTCTCGACAGCTGCAATTCAATTCAGGCGTCAATGTATGTCATCATCACAGACGCCAAGCTAATGACCAATTTCACCATGCTAATGACAACTTCATCACTGTCGGAGTGTCGGCTGCTCGATAGCGCGATGCAACCTGCACAGTCATATATATGTCACATATATGTATCAATGCTCAGCTGACGATGCATCGATTGTCGAAGTGTGGGCGCCCGAAGTGTGTAAAACGGCACGTTCCGCGCAATAAAGTATATTCTACCTCGTAATTTACAAAATCTTATGTGCGATACGAATTTTCCTAGTCCCACAGATGTGTATAACGATTTTTCCCAGCCTCGAGCGGGAAATAGGTTCTTGGCCACTACGTATTGAATCAAAACCAAGAGCTCACGCGCAGCGTGAGCCCTGCACCCAATGAGCTTTCTGGCCCAGCGGGCACCATCTTGTCCTGTCATCCAATCATCATCGAGCGCAAACTCGAGCCTGTTTGAAATTTTGAAATGTGTAGGAGATGCTGCGAGACATTTTTTGAGGTTGACGAAGTTTTTCTTCTCCGTAAAACTTTTTGATCGGGATTCAATTATGAAAATGCAAGGTATATTTGATTATCAATGACTAATGTTTATCCATTAAGTCAAAACTTATTGTAATATATTTCCCTGTAAACCCGTAAGAACCAAGGAATCCCTTCCTTATCTAGTTTTCATGTATGATTATAGACGGATTTCAAATTATGACTTTTTTCCTACGTAAATGTCATCAGAATATATTCTGTGGGGTACCCTTTCAAATACGTAAGCCCTTTGTACAACCATACATTTGTCTTGTATTCTTTGTAAAAACTAAGCGAAAAAGGCCTCTTGCCTCTCCCTTCTACCCTTCTTAACGGAATACAATGACGTTATTGGAGCATGTCGAAAATATTGCATTACAGAAGATGTAACATTTGATATAAAAATTCATCGGTGGTTACTTTCTACTTGAGGAAAAGGAAATCCTGGAAAGAATTGAGGTCTATGAACATGTCAGCAATGCCCTCGTTAATGATGATTGGGAATCTGTTCAGACGATTCTGTCCATGCATCCTCAAAGATTATATTCTCATAAACATTCTATGAATTTTTTCGAAATCATGTGCGTAAAGTTAGTGCGTAAGGAACATTTTTCCGTGCGTAAAGGAATTTTTGCGCACGGAATGCGTGAAGACCTGTGCGTAAAGTCACCAACAGTGCGTAAGGTAGGTCTTTACGCACTGGAACGTATCTTTACGCACTGCCGTATTTTCTTTATAGCCTGATATTCTACAACATCTCTTGAAGTTTCTGCGTTGTTTAGCAAAATGATCTCTGTCTTAATTCTGTAGAATCGGAGTGCTCCAATCGTTGATTCGAAGCTGCCCAAAGCAGGTGTAATGACTTCTTTCACTCGATAGGATGGAAACTTATGAGCTCTCTAAATTGTTATACTCAGTCTTGCTCTCTCGATAAGTCCATACGATTGAAATATCCTGGTCGGCCCATCGAATCGAACATGGAAATAGTTCACTTCGGTGGATCATGAATTTAATTGAGTTCAATACAATATATGGACCTTTTGGAGTGCTTCCACCGGGGTTTCGGTGGTTTGAAATCTACCTTGGACCGTACGTCCAAAGGAAATGTAAATTCACTTTTCGGATACTTAGCCTCAAAAAAGAGTGTCGGCGATGTATTCATATTCTTTTATAAGAAAGAATCCATATTCGAAATCACTTTCTATCCCGTGTATTCAGAGCATTATTATTATCATTAGAATTGTCCAAGTTCTTTCTATTGAACCATAGAAATGGCATATTATTTCATCAATCTGTTGATTTATTCTTGCCCGTCCTTGACGATATTCATAAAACTCTATAATAATTTTCCTCGAAATTCAGAATTGATATCATCTTATGAACTTACATATTTCGGATCTTGTCCACTATTTGTGCTTTTGGGGATTGAGATTGACAAGGGCGGTTCGGGCAAGGGGTCGTTGGTAACATTCCCTTGGAGTCCTCGTCACTGGTCACTTTTGGCACAACATGGACGTCAAGGAGGTTGAGGTCAAGGATGTGGTTGATGAGGTTGAGGTTGAGTGAATTCACACACAGAATGTTTACACAGATATGACACAGGAACCAAAGTGCGTAAAACAATTATGGAATGTTCACTAGGTCGCGGTGACGACGTTCCTGACGGCACCAGGATACGTCGGAGTAACGGAGCAGCGTGGCCACGGCTGGGCCGAGTGTCGTGGAGAGTGCGTCGCGACGGCGGTTCGAAAGTGGACTGTGTGTCGAGTGTTGCGTGCTCGCCCTTTTTATAGGCAGAGCGGATTGCGTGTTTGAGTAACGGCACGGAACGTTATTCCCGTATGTCAAGCATACGGAATAACGGTACCGTGCGCAGCTAACGTGAAAACGGTACCTTGAGTTTTTTCGTGTGGAAAAAGTATACGGAGTAACGGTATGTCGCGCAATTAACGCAAAACGGTACGTTGCGTTTTCTTGTAGAAAAAGTATAGGGAATAACTGTACGTCGCGCAACTAACGCGAAACGGTATGTTGCGTTTTTGTGAAGAAAAAGTATAGGAAGTAACGGTGCGTCGCGTAGCTAACGCGAAAACGGTATGTTGCGTTTTCGTGTATGAAATTGAATGGATCTACGATGCGTTGTGTGAATAACGGTACGTGGCGTTCGTCGTCGTAAATTACAGTGTCGTGTGTCATCTAAAGGGTGTCTCCTGAAACGCGACGTGGCGTTACCTCTGGTATTAGGTACAGTAACGCGACGTGGCGTTACCCTCGGTCAAGGGGTATTAACGCGATGTGGCGTTACACAAAGTGCTAACGCTAGGTTGCGTTAGTGATGTGAGTTTTTTCGTGATATGAATGTGATTTTGATTGAGCGCACGGGAAACAATGTGCTCGACGGAAAAATTAGATGTGTGCATGCACGCGTCAGGCGTCCGGGGTAGGCGAGTACATTGTTCTGTGCGTTGGTTGGTTGTAGTTGGCACTTGGTTCCTTGTCGATTTTTATTCGACAATCTTTATGGTATGCTACACAATTTTGTAAGATTGAAAATTCATTGATTGAAATCACATGAGTATCGAATCATGGTATCATCAAAAGTCAGTACAAGCTGGAAGTACAATAGCAAACAGTAAAGGAACGATTCCAAAAAATTAGAGTACACAGTTAAATTGTTGGTGAATCAAATTGCAGATGACGTGGTGGTCTGAGAGAAACTAGTCAGTATGAGTCGATGGGAGTATACGTGAGATGTTCCGGTGATTGGTCTGCCCGACCACGATGAACGATACCGGAGAATTAGTTGCGTTGGTGATTGATCTTGATGTGAGTTTGGCTGAAGTCTGGTGAATCTCACGTGAAGTAGATGCGTTGGAGCAGGATGAGAGTGACGGTAGTGATACCTCCATTTTGGACGAAGGTTCGATATGCGGCATGGAGAAGTTCGTCGAGGTGATGGTTCGAAGCAAGTGCATTTGCAGTTGACGATACGGCGGTACGTCAGCGAATCCAGTCTGCGGAGTTGGGCGTCCGGGGTGTGACCTCGTGGTCAGTAGATGCAATGAGATACATCTGAAGTTGGCGGTACATCACGACGTCAGACAATCCGGTCTGCGTAATTAGGCGTCCGGGGTGTGACCTTCTGGTCATCCGGTTGGTTTGTTGATCGGCTTCAACATGCCACTCATCCGAGTGGAATTGGCCGCCCTGGCTTCCAGGGTAGGCTGATATACGCGCACGACGCGACTTTGGTCAAATTACACTTGCTTGGCCTGCAGAGTATTTGAGTTGACCTTCCAGGCTTTCAGGATCAGTCGGGTAGTAAAAGAAATGTAACGTTGTTGCGTCCGCAGCAAATTAAGAAAGCAGTAGCTGTTGGTCTCCAGACATCCATCTTGGTCAGCTGTGCGTATCGATAATGAAGGTAATGTAGAAAATTTTTGCGAATGAGGGTCGTGAGGCATCTGGAGTAGCTAGTTCCAAAGTGCGACCTCGCAGTGTGACGATCTCGACCTTGAGGAGTAGCCAGGGTACTCAGTCGATTGAGGACCATCAATGTTGATTTTTATAACAAAGTATTCGATGAACCTGAACAAAACCGAGCCTCGTCCGGGGCTCTGGATTGGTTGGGACGATCCTTGTCGTCGTTGACCTGCGCGAGCCGGGTTTTGATGCTTCGCCGGGCTGCGGTTGATGATGTGGCAGATGCGTATCTATGTGACATAGATGCCACTAGTTGTTGATGAGTTTACCTGGACGATGATGAATCTCGTCTGAGACTTTGAATATATTGAAATGCTCCTCTTGGCCGTTGGCTCAAGCGAACCGGGCTTTAATGCTTCACCGAGTTGCAAGGAGCCATGTGGCAGAGAAGCGTCGTTTTTACGTAGAAATGGGCGCCACTGGGTGTTGATGAGCACTCCCAGAAGTGCTGAGCTGGACAGAATGTGTACGCCGTGGGAATGAGGTCCACAGGACGCAACGTCGCCGATGGTCTTCGTCGGCAGTCCAGAGACTGGGTGAATCCTCCTCTCCGTCCGGGATTGCGGTGACCATGCTTATTGCCGGCTTTTCACAGGGTCGTTGGTACGTCCATCCTCCAATGGAACTCGGGAGCGAAGCCGCTCCTGTGGCCCACTCGTTGGGCGCCAAATTGACAAGGGCGGTTCGGGCAAGGGGTCGTTGGTAACATTCCCTTGGATTCCTCGTCACTGGTCACTTTTGGCACAACATGGACGTCAAGGAGGTTGAGGTCAAGGATGTGGTTGATGAGGTTGAGGTTGAGTGAATTCACACACAGAATGTTTACACAGATATGACACAGGAACCAAAGTGCGTAAAACAATTATGGAATGTTCACTAGGTCGCGGTGACGACGTTCCTGACGGCACCAGGATACGTCGGAGTAACGGAGCAGCGTGGCCACGGCTGGGCCGAGTGTCGTGGAGAGTGCGTCGCGACGGCGGTTCGAAAGTGGACTGTGTGTCGAGTGTTGCGTGCTCGCCCTTTTTATAGGCAGAGCGGATTGCGTGTTTGAGTAACGGCACGGAACGTTATTCCCGTATGTCAAGCATACGGAATAACGGTACCGTGCGCAGCTAACGTGAAAACGGTACCTTGAGTTTTTTCGTGTGGAAAAAGTATACGGAGTAACGGTATGTCGCGCAATTAACGCAAAACGGTACGTTGCGTTTTCTTGTAGAAAAAGTATAGGGAATAACTGTACGTCGCGCAACTAACGCGAAACGGTATGTTGCGTTTTTGTGAAGAAAAAGTATAGGAAGTAACGGTGCGTCGCGTAGCTAACGCGAAAACGGTATGTTGCGTTTTCGTGTATGAAATTGAATGGATCTACGATGCGTTGTGTGAATAACGGTACGTGGCGTTCGTCGTCGTAAATTACAGTGTCGTGTGTCATCTAAAGGGTGTCTCCTGAAACGCGACGTGGCGTTACCTCTGGTATTAGGTACAGTAACGCGACGTGGCGTTACCCTCGGTCAAGGGGTATTAACGCGATGTGGCGTTACACAAAGTGCTAACGCTAGGTTGCGTTAGTGATGTGAGTTTTTTCGTGATATGAATGTGATTTTGATTGAGCGCACGGGAAACAATGTGCTCGACGGAAAAATTAGATGTGTGCATGCACGCGTCAAGATCGATATTTTCAAACTATGCGGTAACATATGATATATCAAACAAACGATCTTTTTCTGATACATTTTCAGAATTTTTTTTCAGTCGGGGGGCTCCGCCCCCCGAACCCCCCGGCGGGGGCTTCGCCCCCTGCACCCCCACCAGGGGCTGCCGCCCCTGGACCCCGCTCTGCGCCCTTTTCCTCCACCTGCCATGATCACGATTTGATTACTGGCGTATGAGGTGACCGACAGAATACTAACTTTCCGCACAAAATTTCGAAAAATATCGTACGCAACTCTGTCGAAAGGTTTCCGCACTCGGAAAACTTTACACACGAGATGTGAATCTTTACGCACTGTTGAGATACTTTACGCACTCGCCGCTACGCGGCTCGTGCGTAAAGAATCTCACCAGTGCGTAAAGACTCACACTCGTGTGTAAAGATTTTCACTCGTGCGTAAATCCAACTTTTCGACATCGTTGCGTAATATACTATTTTTCAGACAGCGCGCTAAAGCACCATTTCTCTTCTCGGTGGAGTTGGAATAAATTGACGTTTAGTCGCATCTATAACAAGGAAAAGTATATGTATCTCGTCTGTCGAACCGCTTTGGAGCACGGAGAATATTTTCACATCTGCAGTTTACTCTGAAAAAATTGATTTCCGTTTTCCAAAACATCCAGGCGTTATAACGATGTATAATTCGCTATCCATGAAATTTATTGAGATATCGAAGGAAAAAATGCAGGAGATGGTATCTGAACCCCGCATCTATTGGATGGAACGCTAATTCTTCACCCACTAGACCACCGGGACATCCATCACCGGTTGTTCTAAAAATTTGTATATGAGTAATTCTGTGGGAATTTTGAAATAATGTGTGCCTGCTTGTACAAACCATTAAAACGATTGGGAAAAACATTCGTACAAATCATTTTCGATATATTTTTGGTGCTCTTTCGGGCTCAATTATTAGTTTGGCGATCCAGGCTCGCCAAAAAAAGTATCACCAAAAAAGGGATCAGATTGTTAGTTCCGTGCGCGGTGGTTTATGATTTTTTTCGACCTTTGTGAGTGTAAAGTCGCGATGGGGCTCGTTTGGGATTCGGGCGGGCAGATACATCGAATGTAATACTATATATCAAACACAGCGCAGGATCAAACATAGGGGGGGGGGGGGCTGTAGGCACAGTGTGGTGGGAGCCCTTGTAAGGGGAGAGATTTTTCCATGATCAAGAAGTATAACTAAATATTCATGGATAGATTAAAGATGTTAGTGTCACCTAATACTATCCTCTTTCGTTAATTAATTATTTAATTTAATATATGCATTACTCCAATTACTCATTCAAAAAAGTATATGGGCTCACTAGCCACTCGCAAAATAGTAGATTTCGCACCAGATTTATGAGGTTGTAGCTCGATTCTGAACGATTGGTTTCCGGCCTGAGCCGTAGGCAAAGGTCGAAACAATCGCTCGGAAGCGGGGAACCTGATGAACGAGTTGCGAATATTATTTTTTACAATTTTGTAAGCACCCAAACATCGCAAAATTGCAAAATAGTTCATTTCGATACGAGGGCGGGAATGTTGGTTTCCCCACAACGAGTGTATTTCCCGGCTCGAGCCGAGAGCGAGGATCGGAATTATCACGAGAACCCTCACCTCCGGTTCGGACCGGAGGGTATCACTCGTTGTGCAGAAACCAACATTTCCATCCTCGTATCGAAATGTACTATTTTCATCAATAACTGCACAGGGAACAAAATAAAAAAACCCTACGGAAAATTCATTTCCTGCACAAAAAATGGAAGATATAATTATATCACTATTTCTGTACAATGTTGGTGACGTCTCAATGTTTGAATTCAACTTCGAGACTGACTACTTATGTGACGTACAGTACGTCGTTACACGCCGAGCCTCAAATAGTATAGGTGCAACGCGGGTTTCTTCAGATTTTGTCTCCGGAGGTGTAGGTCGAGAAGACAACGCACAGGGGGAAACAAAAATCGGAAGTTGGCACAATTATGCGTTACTATCAGAATGGCGATTTCGGATTGTTTCAAAAACGGAGATTGTAGATTCTTCCATGAGGAATCTGAATCCTTTTCCCGCGAGTATCGTCTAGAGCTCGTATCATAAGAGGATCCGTGAATATGTGAAAATCGAAAAAAAACGCAGTATTAGGTATTCCACTCGGAGTTGAAGCATTTTACGTCGATTTTGATTAGGCATAAAGTTGTTGCATTTTTAAGACCAAATTCTTTCCTACCCCAAATTTTTCGAAAAACGGCAGCTTTTGAGCTTTTTTGGCTTTTTGAGGGCTTTGTTGTCAGATTTTTAGTATTTTGACCACGTCAATCGAAACAATAAGATATTTTACGTCGAAATGTGTGGTTCGACAATTTTTCAAAAACTCGTCCAGAGATTTTTACAGCAGTGAAACCGGGGCATACAGTACTCACCAAAAATAATGGAACATCGATACTCGCACTAAAACATCAACGGCTCGAAAACTATTGATCGTAGGGCAATTTCGAATGAAGATTCTTAAAGATCGGAGAAATGTTAACTTCTCATGTACCTCAAAAATTTTCTCATGTATTTTTCATGTCCGGTATTCATTGTCGAAAGTGAAATTTTTCAAGTCGCGTCAATCACCTGTAATTTTCACGGGCATGAACGGATTGAAAAAACTTAACGGGATCTTGTAGGGCTTCCCAAGATCTTCAATTTCCTTTCCTATCAAATTCTCCACGATGATTTTAAGCCAAAAAATCGCTCTCGGACGACAACGATGAAATATGCGTACTACCTGTATGGTTCCAAGGGCGCTCCACCAGAAACGGCTGTAAAAAGCTTAAAAATCGGAATAAGTGATCCCATTTGCCATGTATTCGTCGAGTAAGTAAGCTCCTGAATTCATTCCCCAACCGGCTATACTCTTCCGTAACTTCCAATTTCGGGCTTAAATGATAGGTGGCACATCCAAGAATCAATATTGATAGGAATTATTGTCCAAAAATTAGGAGAAGGCATAAATAAACAATAAGAACATGCATTTTTCAGAGCTTTTTTCGGGTTCTCCATTATAAGTCGTAAAGTATTGGTTTCTCGGAAAAACTTGTGGGAAGATAATTTGTAGATCTCTAAACGATTTATAAGATTGATATACACATTTTTTCTCGTAAAATGCATCCTTCTGGACTTATTCTTGAGCAAAGTTATAATCGAATTTGTTTGAATAAAATCGCTAAAATTGTTCATCACGAGTTGAATAGTATATTACTGTACTAGGCAGGGAAGTTGGATTTCCGTGACTGTGTGATGAAAATGCCGAGGCGAAGCCGAGGCATTGATATCACACGGTCATGGGCATCCCACTTCTCTGCCGAGTGCTGTATACTATTTTTCCTCCTCTCGGCCCGAAAGTACGTCGAAATTTTAATTACAAAAGTACGCGTTTAACCTCACTTCTGCGATTGTTTACAATTTTGAAGGGGTTGGCTGTACAAGCAGACGACCTCGCAACTTTTACTTACTGCTTGCCACGCTGCATACTTGCGATATGATGTAGGTGAGATACTCGTCCGCCCGACTTTTGCAAAAGCGAGGCGCCAGCCGAGCTTTTGCTGGTCGGGGCGGACGTAAGCGAAAAAAATAATAAAGTAAAAAGTGTCGTAGGTGTACGCTAAATGCTACTATCACGTGCATGTATTAAATAAAAAAATTCACACGCATGCATCAACTTGCATCTTGCTACAAAGTTGTGTCTGCACCCAGTCATCATGGCCCTAAGCTATTGTCACGGGACAATGAGTATTTTGCTTACCTTATCAATTAATTTTATGGGGCGTTAGGAATCTTGTTCTACCATCAGCTGCTGAGAGCTTTGTATTTGATCAGCGGTATTTGTGAAAAGATACTGCCTGTCAAGTATACATACATCATAAATAAACAAATTGATGAACATAACCTCGATAGGTTATGTTTTTTCCCTCTCTGCACCGCGAAACAGCGCAGGCAGCGAAAGACGCGGCGAAAATCGACAACCAATCAGAGCGCGAGTTGACCCGTGCCGGCAGCAAAAGTCGAGCTTTCGTGACCAAAAACAGTCGCGAAAGGACGTACTTTCGTGCCGGGAGGAGGAAAATTATTTTTTCTATGCAATTGAGTCAATTTCGAGAAGAAAAGTCGTTTCGTATTTCCTCCTAAGTTCGATCGTTTTTGGGTAATGAAAGAAGCAGAATTTGCGACTTCCAATTCAAAGTGCTGTGATGAAAGCACCGCATTGAGTGTTAGAAGTCGCAACATTTGGTTTTTTCATTACTCGAAAACACTCAAATTTAGGGAAAAATACGAAGTGAACTTTCCTTCTTAAAATTGACTCAATAACCTAGAAAAAATGATTTGAACCAGTGATAAACAATTTTAGCGAATCTATTTTAACATATTCGATTAAAATTTTGATCAAGAATAACCCCAAAAAGATGCATTTTAGGAGAAAAAGTGTATGGATAAATCTTGTAGATTGTTTAGAGAACTACAAATTAACTCTGGACAAGTTTTACCGAAAACCAATATTTTTGGACTTATAACGGTACAACCGTGGTCGTACAACACTTCGGTCGGAATAGACTCAAGATCAATTTTGTCAACGTGTCGAGCAAATATGTATGATCCCTCTAACGCGATATTTAGAAAGTTATACAAGTTTTTATCGGAGATGACTAATTTTCAATTTTTTTCAAGAAAGAGGAGAAAAATGAGTAGTGTCGAAACTGTTCATGGATGAATTTTGAATTCTGTCCATTAAGATATGAATCAGTTCGGTCGAATCGTCACGATCTTTGGTGCTTTTGATAAAGGTCATCAACACATTATTCCAATATAAGATACTCCGAGAGAGTAAACTTCTAATCTGAGATATTTCATCCAAATCTCGAGGCATCCAATCATTGCCATCCGATTTTTGCTGAAAAACAGACACACTTTCTAATTTTCTCTGAGTTGACCAGGACAGAAGACGCGCGGGACAACACAAATTCAGAATACCCACAATGTTTTTCTAAGGTCAAGACATGTAAGCCACTGATAAATTTATTATTAAAACATCATTGACACAATTGAATAACTCGACAATCAAGTAAAATGTCAGTAAATAGATACGGATTGATGAAATATAAATATCCTAAGCCCAGATCCAAGGTTTCACTATCCTCATCAACAGAAAAATAAGCATTCTCTGCAACAGCCAGTACTTGAAGATTGAAGATTGAAAATAATTTCAGAAACTTTTGCTGTTACAGATTCGCGTGAGATTTGTTGATACTTTCTAAATGATTCATATATGTTGCCAATACAGAAATATCAATACACCGGATCGATAAGATGAAACATACAAAGAGTAGTTGGAGTATTTTCCTGGTCAGATGCTAAAGATTTAGAACTATCTGAGGTTGCTTCGGTCAATAATAATATCATCACTTTTTGAGATGATCTACACAACTCAATCTTCTCAATATTCACTCATACAACACAAGTTTTGGGCTGCAACAAAGAAACAAAGTTCATATGACCGTAATTCTCAATATAGCTGCCTTCTTCCCCAACTGTCACACATTCGGTTGCACCCTGGGTAGTAGTGGAACTTTTTGATCTGAAATAAATTACACATTCAAGCTCCACTTGCAATATCCAATATAAGAGTTTCATGAATGTCGGAAACACTTACATTTCTTATTTTCCCTTCCACATATTGTATTTCATTCTTCACGTCCTCTATTGACTTCTCAAGATTTTTCTTGTTTCTCTCGTAATGACTTAATCTCTGAAACATAATAATATAAAATTCTATATAAATTCTTCATTTTTCTTAATATCATAAAAAATGAAATTATACTTACATCCAACTCCTTTTCATACTTCGTTCGGTAATCCTCTGTAACATAGATGAAAAAATGTTATTTCCCTAACAACGAATCGGTGTACTCATCGTCTAGAAGCTTCCATACCTTTGGGTTTTATATACTTTTTTTCAAATTTATGTGGAACCTCCTTAATCGAAACATTTTCTTTGGGCTTTGCTGACATTGATTCTCCCGATTTCAGCATTACTATCAGATCACTCATTTGGTGAGATTGATGGTTCAAATAACCAATGAGAGCTTCTTGAACATCTTGTTCGGTCTTCATATTCTTACAATTATTCTTCACCTCGACATCATCAATAACATCACCCTCACGCTTCATACCCACAACTACATCCCTGAACTCTTTCATTTGTTCTTCTTGTTTCTTCAACATTTCTTCCAACATAGACTGTATATTCTTTGAGTGATCATTCTTTGCCACCAGCTCAGCATCCAATTTCTCATTTACGTTGCTCAAATCTTCATTGGAATTTTTTGGGGCTTTTTCCACTTTTTCTCCACTTTCAATAGGTTTTGCTTTCGCACTGGAACTTCTAAGAGTTTTCGGTGGCTTTGTGGCTGCTGCATGACTCTGATTTTGACCTGGGATTCAAATCAATACATCACAAGTAATTCACATGTTCTGATATGATTTTCTGATCATGTATTGGACAATAATAATGGAGAAAGTGTCCAATGAGCCTCTGAGAGCTGGAGAAATGAATATCTCATGAGTAACCTACTTGATTGGTTGTATCGCTCCACTTGCAAGAAGGTGACTGTCAACGATTAGCTTCCCTCGAGGGTCGTCAATGACATCCAGCCAACAAGTAGGTTACCTCATGTTTGATAATCAGAATTTTGACAGTGGCCTGGCACAACCCATGATTAAAGTTGCACCACAAGAATTTATTTCTCCATTTCCCAAATTCTCAAAACACTTCTCCCAGGGGACGGTGGATATAATACCTTATCCATCTCTAACAATCAATGTTCTCAAATCAATCTCACATAGCAATTTCTTATGAATATTCACCCCTTCTTAGTTTTATTGTTTCCTGTGTTTTGTTTTCTCCCGCCCATGATTCTGAGGAAAATGATGAAAACGTAATTTACGATAGAAATTCTCTGATTTCACGTCTGGATTCGTTCTCCGACTCCGGTTTGCTTGGCTGTTTGGCTTCGCTGGTGAGGCTATGGCCGACTGTCGCTGCTATTTTTGAAAATCACGTGCAAACTTGCAACCTGATGGCAAGGACAGCATGAGTCTGACTCGCGTATTCGTAATGCCAACTTGTTCAGCGTAGTATTTTTTACAGCCCTTGCAGTGATATCGCATCGCGATTTTGAAATCGTAGGGCGATCTTTGTACATCCGGAAATATTTTGAACCCGTATGGGCACGAGTGATATCAGACACCATGTGCATTTCCAAATGAAGTGAGAATTTGGCATCCACACAATCTCCAAACATTTTCAAAATGAATACGTCGAAAGCCGGTGAGTATTATGCAGCTCTCAGTTTTTTGCAATCAATCTTTGCAGTGGTTGTGCATACGAGTTGTATGCACATACATACTCGTCTACTCGACATTCTTACGCGGTGATGGAACGAAGGGCTCGATGTAAATGCAGATGGAACGACAGTTATTGTTGATGCTGACACCATTAATCAGCCATAGCAATTAGCCATCCGCTTTTTTTTAAAAGCAGTGGTCATGTTAATCAAGCTTCCATTACTAGTATGGCAAGCTTCCATGTAAGTCTCTAGATTTACATTCATTACATTTTTTGGGCATACTTATTAGTGCCATGAGCCATAACTTATTCTTTGTCCACATACATCCTTCTCATCGATGAAGTTTCCAATGCTGGAAAATACATTTATACCGATATCCTGATGGAGAGTGGATAGAATTATCTCTCAACGATGCTTCTATGTTTGAACTAAATTCACAATATGCTTTGCACCTTCAACATACATGTACATGTATATGAAAATCATATTCTCATCTTCTACTTAAAGGTCAGCAACAACAATCAACAGTCGCAAATCTCAAAAATAGGATCAAAGAATAAGAAAGAATTATAGAATCACAGGAAAGAGAGCTCCAGACATTGGAAGAAGAACTGGCAAAAAATAAATTTGAGGCAGCCCGAGAAGTGAGTTTTGATATTCCACATCACTCTCACCAATTCTAGCAGAACCGATATACACACCTAATTATAACTGTCCATGTTTTCATGTGTATCAAACGATATGATCTCCTTAGGACTCCCTCATTCACATATTCTCATTACTTTTCAAGTCATTGAGTAAATAGTGAGAGCAATTCATGAATCCTTTCAATATGTATGTACTTGCAAGATTTTCATCTTCAATTTTTGTCTGAGGAATGTTACCCAACCAACTACATGATCATATTCACCTATATAGACAATGAAATTTTATCTCCATCTTCTCCTTGATGACAGCATAGGGAGAAACTTCACCAAGGCAACAAGGAGCTAAAAAGAGAGCTCGACAAAGCCAATTTGGATTTGCGTGATGCGTGGGACAGATTCGAGGAAGTAAGAATGACATTTCATGAACCAATATTGGCCATAGTGTGTGGGTAATCGTCTCTCCAAATGAGAAGCAAGAATGAATTTTATTACACATTTCCTACATTCCTTGGACGAAACCTTACAATCCATTTACAAGAGCAGTATTCAATATGTATAACTGATTTGAGAAATGTATCTCCTGTTACCATCAGGGGTGAGATTCACTTGCGCACTTTCAACTGAATGTTTTTTTAACGGGAAAAAATAGTATTGTTCAGATCATGAGCGAATAGTCTCGACTCACTGACATTGCAATGGTGATGAATGTTCCAATGTCTCCCCTTAGCTCTATTACAATATTACACATACTACATTGATGAGATAAATTTATTTTATTTCAGACGAAAGACTGTCACGATGAGCAGTGCAACCGAAAATGCAATTGTCGTAAGCAGTACGAATCTAGCCGCACCTATCACTTTTCTTGGAGAAAAAAATAATGCACATGCCCTCAATTCATTGAAAATATTGTAAAGTAGAGCACTTTCAACTTCGGGTTATGAATATCACCTTCATAATTGATAATTTAGAGAATTTGCTTATCCACGAGATTTCATTTACGATAACAATACTACATTACGCAACAAGTGTGAGAAGGGCGATTTCCGCACAAGTTGCCGATCGAGTGTGAGAAGTAAATTTCACGCACAGTTTTTGAATTTTACGCACACCTAGAAGAGCACATTTACGCACGCTCGCGAAGCGAGCGTGCGCGAATGTGTACTTCTGGGTGTGCGTGAAGTTCAAAATTGTGCGTGAACTTTACTTCTCGCACGAGTCGGCAACGAGTGCGGGAACTTCTCGCACGTGTTGCGTATATTATTTTTTGCAATCAGTGCGCAAAGTTGTATCACTGCGTCTACGTAAGCCGTGAACGGGGAAGGGGGGACGGGGTCCGGGGCGGAGCCCCGGCGGGGGTGCAGGGGGCGGAGCCCCCCGACTGAAAAAAAGTTCTGATAGGGGAGAGTGGGGCACGACGGACACAGTGGGTTGAATGGCCACCTCGATTTTTCCGACCTAAAATGGATAAGAAAATTCCAAAAGATTTGTTTTTAGGTAGTTTTTAACCCCCTTCAATTGACCACTACGAGAAAACCTCGATTTTTCATCACATGGATACAAAAATTCACGCCAAATCGAGACCGCCAAAAACGTCAATTATATGCCCATATTCAGTGGGTGAAAAAATACATTAGGAGGTGTTATTGGACTTCAGCATTAATTTGGACCGAAAGTTGAGCTCTTTCCCTTCAATTTCATATGCCGCAAAATATTCATCACGTTAGTCAACATTTTGTTTATTGCGATTATAAGTGAGATGTTGAGTGGGGCATGACGGCCACCCGAGGGGGGCACGTTGGCCACATGAAAACGGTCGTTCAGGCCTAACCTTCCCCGGATTGTAACATGGCAAGTTCGGCCACCCTGATCACACCCTGATCAACCGCTTGCATGGGTTCGTCCGACAAGAATTACTCTTCTGAGAAAGTTTTTCCCACCGAGATCAAGATTTTCGAGATGTAGGATGCACAAAGAGACTTTATAATATCTAGAATAGTTATATGAGTTGATTATTTGGTCTCGTCGATCTTGAAGGACGGACTTTCCGTCCTTCAAGATCGACGAGACCAAATAATCAACTCATATATGAAACATCAAGGACGAAAAATCTACAAAATTACTCATGATATCTAGAATAGTTATTTTAATCACCAAAGTGCTATTTTTAAACTGAAAAAGGTCCTACCTCCGAAGACAAGCTCGGCAAAAGTATCATTTTTCACTCAATTCCCTTGAATTTAGAGCAATGATATTGAATATTCGGACATTTACTCTCTTAAACGTCTTACAGCATTTTATTTTCGTGAAAACTAAGGATGAAGTTGATCCTTGGCATCATCTGTTTAAAAAAAATTGGATAAGTATGATGACTGAATTTTTAGCTGTTTTCAAAGCGGATTTTCGACCATTCCCATATCCCGTTGAACATGTCAAGACAATAAAATGAGTAGACGCATGTACAACAGAATTTTTCCGAAAACAACGATTTCTATATTGGCTGCCAAATTCGGTCGGATTCTCATGGCCATTGTGCCCCACCGGTGTGGCCATCGTGCCCCGCGCGAGGCACGACGGCCACTTTTAGCAAATCTCTAATTACTCGTATTATTCGTCTTCAAAAAAATTTTTGGACTCTCGTATCGTAATCTACAGGTTCTCAGCTTGATGTCTACGCTTTTTGAACTAGCCCTGAACACTTATTCTCGCAGTGACATGCGTTGGAAAAAAAAGTGGCCGTCATGCCCCACTCTCCCCTAATGGTCTAAGAAAGTCTTCCTCTCATAAGTATTCCGTAGACACTGCACAATTCCAACCATAGTTGATTTTTGAATAATCAGAAATTCAAAGGTGTACAGATGAAGAATTGGATCATTCCAGAAGAATCATTCCCAGTAATTGATATTCTTTGGTGAGTTATTAAATGACAAGTCTTTGAATTAGATTAGTCAGAATTTTTATGATTTTAATGACTTACCTACAAAGTTCAAATAACTGAAGACAAGATTAGAGTTCTGAGCATTAAACTAAATATCTGTTTTCGTTGGTTGAGTATACACCATCATTAGAGCATACATTCAGAGTTTTTTCTAGGTTGATCAAAACTGAACATCTCTTCGAACATCAGAATGGAATAGGGTGGTGGCACTAGTAGCCGCCCACCCCCATTAGCCGCCCATTTTGACGTTGTTATTGCAATAACTAAGTATTTTTGGTCAGTATAAGTATTGTGAGTATATGGGATCACAGTTGGACATGCCATGTATGGAATCAATGCGAAAAAATGTATGAAAAACGACGTAGTGAGTTTTGAGAATTTTTTTTCAGAGTCACTGTGGAAATTAGCACTGTTTTGCCATATTAGCGTATACCTTTGTCAGTAAAACTACTTTCAGAAGAAATTCTCATAAGACAAATTGGGAGTATGGAACGTTCCGGAACTTTTTGTATACGATAAATAAATGTTCAAAGAAGAGCTCCCAACGATCAGGAAAGAAAAAAAATATTTTCTTAAAAAATAAATGGGTGAGCGGCTACTAGCGCTGAGATGGGCAATTACTAGATAGGTGGGCGGCTACTAGCGATTTTACAATTTTTTTTTTCAATTGCTCATCAATAATTGTCACTTCAATTTAACGCTCCAAAAGAAATTCGACTGCATTCTTGAGCACCCAAAGTATATATGAGTTGAGGTTTTGAGGGCATAGAGTCATCCCTGGATCTCCAGTAAAATTATAAACTTGTAATTTTCCTCAAGAGTGCGGCTACTAGTGCCTTCACCCTATAAACTCATTAGTCATCTCTATCACGGACATTCTTATCAAAAGAATGTGATTAGATGGTGGCGAGAACTGATTAAAACTTGGACTAACTAACTTGGAACGTTTTGGACCGTTCAGTTTCATGGATCGGAAAAGACTCTCGAGATCGTCAAACATCTCACAGATATGCCAAGTGACTTGTGCGAGAATTTACATTTACGCATTGCAATCTGTGCGAGAAATGAATTTCACGCACAGTTCATCGGTGCGTAAATGTGAAACTGTGCGAGAAGTCTTTTCCGCATTACTTCACGCATTGCTGATAATGAAGAGAAGTTGGATTTACGCACAACTTTGGGCACGAAATTGCAAAGAGGAAATAACAAATCTCGCTATATTCCGCTTGATGTTTTGAATGACCTTTGATGAAGACATTGAGAGTATTTGCAAAAATTCAAGTAACATAAACTCGGAAAAAGAGGTTCTGTGAAAATGATACAGTGGCACGCAAAGTATAACGGGAACCAATGAATGTACTACTGTGTCAGAAAATAAATTTAAACTCAGATACCGATATTTTTGAGCATTATTGAAACGTTTCTCGAAACCAACACGCTACCTTCGCATGAAGTTCATGACCGCTAAGAACTTGACTTGGAGAATAGGACCAGCAAAGATTGGGAACTGTAATTTCACCTTTGTCTATGTGAATCTTTTGATATCTTGATGCCATTCATTGCACATTCTCTGTGCAGGAGGGTCATCTTCGTTCCTTGAGTATTCTCCTTTGCAGGACTATGTACATTTTTGTAAGCCACTACAAGTGAAAAGGTAATAACTGCCTGAATTGATGGGGTTCCTCAACAGTTGTACTGCGCTCGTCGACAACTTTGGCATAGGAAGTCTGTAAAATCGTGACAATATTTGTGTATGGAAGAAATACATTTGAGTGAGGAACACATGCTTAATTTTATCAGAATTTTACCATTTAAATTGATACATCGTAAAAATGTTTCCAAATCAAAATGCAAGAAGTCCCTTCAAGGATGATATACATATATATATTACACAAAGCCAAGATACATGTACATACCTTCTCAGAATGAAGTCGAGCTTGATTTAACGTTCAAGTATGAGTTGCATCAGATGATCATTCAGAGTCGCAACTATTTCAGTCTGCATTGTTATATTATAACTGCTCATTCTGAAATTATCGAGGATTGTCACCAAATTGTCTTGAGACAGGTCTTTTGGATATTTGAAATGATGGTATCCTCGAGTCTCCTGGTTATAAGAAATCAATTCATCTTATCTGTTGATATAATCAACAGCTTTTCATGGATGATTCATTTCCAAAATACTTATTACTGCTTCACTTTTCCCAAAACATCTCCTCCCATTGGTAATCATTCGTCTCTACGGTATATAATTACAGCTACATTTCTTTCTTCTGCTTTGTTATGGTATCCAGAGCCAACAGTGAGCAAGTTTGGTTCCCAATTGGATAATGGGATATATGCATTTTTACAACACCAAGACTTGTTTACAACGAATCCTTGAACCGCATTTGGCACCTCGGGACATTGGACAGCCAATAATTTCTTCAACACACCAAGTGACAAATGTTTGTCAAAAGCTCCCATGGCTGAGTTTTTCTTGTATATTCTCAACCTGTTTACAAATCTACTCCATCACATCTTTCCAATGCACTGATATCACTTTTAGCACCGACAATATTGGTTTTTTCTATATCTCTTCCTATTTTTGTGATGTAATTTTGGCTACTGGATCAGTATTTACTTGAATTGCAGGTTCCGGCATAGCATCACTATGTTCCTTGATATAACAAGTAGTATGCAGAATCATCTTGAGCTCTATTTTTTTCCCTTGGTCCTTTCACTATTCTTAAGGGAGTGCCAGTTTTGCATGAACCTGGAACAGGTGAAGTGCTGTTTGGTCCCTGGAGTATGAAAAGATATGAACTTCTCCCTCAAAATCAGAGTTGTGGAGATTGCTAATTGACTTTGCGCTTTTCGATTTCAGAAATAAATATCAATTCAACTCACATGAAAGTTGGCAAGCTCTGAGCTGATCTGCAAGGCAGCAACTTACTGTTCTTCGACCGTATCAAACAAGTCTTAAATTTCACTCATCTCTGCAACTCCATTGTAACTGATGTCATCAACTTTCATCGCTCTTGATGGCCTCACTGATGTCAGCAAGCCACTGACTTATTTGCCAGACCTGGACATTGGGGTAGTATTTTCTCAAGAGAAATCTAGGACTAGCGTTATTGGTTGCACTGCACTGGCCCTTTGCGAGTTTCTTATTACTTTTTCGATACACTATGCGTAAAAGTGCACTTTGCGCACAGTTTGTCGACTTTTACTCACAGTTTATCGAAAAGTATAGTTAGATGTACTATTCCTCATTTTTGAGATCGGCAGTGTTAAAATATTTCGATATGTTGTCCAAGATAATAGGATTGTTCAAAATGCATTCTGGTAAAATTTTCGATAAATTTTCGTGCACGGCTGACACTAAACTCTGATATTTTTTTGCTTCTTTTACATTTCGGAGAAGATCATAACCATAAACAGGAAGGAGTTCTATAATTCGTATGTTGTTCACGACATGGATTAATCGATATTAGATGCCTTTTCATCATACTCGTTCATCATGATTAACTCATCGTATCGGATATTATCCATAATGAAGTTACTCTTGGCAAATTTGATATCTTCCATGCATTTGTCATAATAATCAGTTATTGTCAAGCTTCTATTCCAAATAAAAAATGCGAAATCAAGAATTTCAGAGATACTATTGCGGAACGTCATCAGTTCGAGTACTTTTAAACAATAGAGCATGTTATTCTGTCTGGTCAATAATTCAAAACGAAGACGGATATTTGTAGTGTTCGAGATTTTTAGTAGACAGTCAAACATATACTTCGATTTTTCATTCTTTGTTGATCTACTCAACGTAGATTCGCCCAGTATGTTTAAGGTATTCACATTTGCTCCTGATTTTACTAGAACTTTCAAGATAGACAATTTTGAATATTTAGCTGCTAGAAGCAACGACGTCGTACCTGAGCAATTGGCCATGTTAACTGGTTCTCTTTATCGATCATATACCGGATCATATCTTTGCTTTCATTCTCTAAGCAAGATCTCATAATCATCCAACATCTAACTGGATCGCGGCAATTCATGTCAAGTCTCTCGTCGAGTAGTTTGTGTAAGAATGGAAGATTACCATATTGAAAGACAAACACCGGTACGTATGGGAAATATAGCGAGACATCTATTTTCGCGTCTTTGTTCAGTATGTGGTTCAGCAGGTCCAGACATTGATTTGGATATTCCAAGGAAATCTCACCATTTTGATGCAACAGTCAACTGGTCGTACCATAATGGCGCACGGCCGAGTATGTCACAGCTATTCGCGTTACCTCCATACGATACGAGCATTTTAATATGGTCGATTTTTTGATTTTTGGCTGCATTGTGCAACGCTGTCTCCTGAACATAGTTAGCATAATTAACGTCTAGCGAGAGATTCTTGATGAGATATTTGATTACATTTGGATTTGAATTTTGCAAAGCTACATGAAGTGGCGGCTCGTCCTCACTTTCCAGTATTGGTGATAAGTGAAATCCAGCAGATACAAGGAGGTCAAGAGTTGTATCGTCGCCAAAACGATAGACATCAGGATGGAGAATTTATGTTGGAAAAATCTCGTTGATATAATCTCGGTCAGCTGTTAACTATCTCAATACCGCATTGTACGGTGCAATGTCTTCTTCCAGAATTCGAACGACGAACGCTATTGAGTACATGCAAATTTCTACGAGATTGATATCTGCACGTCCTTTGAATTCCCGTTCGGCTCCATGACTGATGAGGTAATCGTAAACTTCCAAATCTGCGTGTTTGACCGTAAACTGAAATGGAGTTTTGGAAAAATCATTCCGATGAATGCCTACGTCTCTTTGTTAATAATCATAGTCTCTAACTGAGATGAACTGATACTGACTCATTCGACGATGATTTATAAAGATTCATAATGAAAAGTGCATTAGAAATGAGCAATTGAAGAATTCGAAGGTTACAGGACTACGTCCTAAACTGTAGGATGAAGACTTCGTCTGATGTCGGTTTCGATATTTACTAATGAGTCATTTCATCTGAGTGACTGAGAATTAATCATTTTTGATTCATCGTTTTGGAAATAGATCATTACTAGTATCGCGGAAAAAAAACTAATTCAAGTGAAAGTTGTAGGGTAATATACCTGCAAAGCTTTGTTCTTTATGTTTCCTGGGACCTACTGACATGTCCACGTCTTCACTAATGATCATTTTCCTGACTTCGTAGATCTAACGCTCCTGGACGGCGTTTATGAAATTGACATTCATGCTCTCGAGTTTTTGGCGTTGCGTAATCGAGAGAAATATGGCTCATACCTCAGCGCCTGTAAATTTTTTCTACAATGAGCGTCACTTGATCGTATTAAGGAGATATGGAAATCCCATTATCGCGATACCACGTGACTAAGTATGAATTCTTATGAAAAGGCAATTCACTACATATAGATTTTTATTCATGGAATGCACTTGGAACAGGAAAGCTCAGAGTCAACAGAAAAGTAGTGAAAAATTGAGGGTAGATTAATTGAAAGTGAGCAATGAGACGCATGAGACCTGTGTCATGAAGTACTGTTTCAAGTAAAGTAAACACTGGTTATGAACTCCAGCTGAGGTTACCTCAGACATAGTGCCAAGTTCATATAACCATGATTATAACATCAAGAAGTGAACTTGAACTATTAAGTTCTGGGCCCATGAAGTTTCATTTCAAAATTTATATTCGAGTGAATAATTTGAGTCTCGCTGAATGAAGGTGATTGAATGAGGTGACCATATTAAATTGAAGAGCAAAAGCCCATTATATCAATAGAATACTCATATGGGTCATGCGAACAATTAGATTTTCATGAATCAACTTCAACTCATTGGCTTCGTTCACTTTACATTGGGGTTTAGGGTCTAAGTTTGAAGTTTCAAATTATAGACCTTGGTTCTTATGGGTATTTGTAACAGTGGATAGATATCAATTGTAAGACAGTGAACCAGCAGACAGACATTAGGTCAGTAGTTGTACAGAAAACTATTTTTCATGGATCAATTTTATGAAATTTCTTTGGCTTGGAATGGAGATGATTGAAGATTCTACAGACCGACCTGCTGTGAGCTGGATGAGCGATTTGACAGTCTATATGCCATTGTCTCCACTGTACACTGATTTGATAACTGATACTGTAATTGCTTCCTCTATTTTAAGCTGGGGTACAGTGCGTAAGAGACTCGAGTAATGTTACTTAGGAATGCCATGGCCCTACATACCTTTGTGATCAAGTTAATAGACCTTGGTTATTATGGGTATTTATAACGGTGAATAGATGAAAATTGTAAGACAGTAACCCAAGAAACATACATTAGATCAATAGTTGTACAGAAAAATATTTCTCATGGATCAATTTTATGGAATTTTTCTGGCTTGGAGTAGAGATGATTGGAGATTTTTCTGACCCGACCTTCTGTAAGCTGGGTAAGCAAATTAACAGTCTTCATGCCATTGGATCTTACTGGGCTCTAATTTGATAACTGATACTGTGATTGCTTTCTCTATTCTAAGCTAGGATACAGTGCGTAAGAGACTCGAGTCATGTTACTTAGGAATGCCATGGCCCTACATACCTTTGTGATCATGCACTGACTATCATCAACATTTGACACTTATTCCAGCTAATCCAAATGTGATACCAACACCATGAGACCTAGCTCATAGTGCAGTTTGATTCCAGCACCTTATCCCATGCTTACTGAGGCTGCTATCTCTCAGCGGTTTTCACTTTGATTGCAAAAGTCACCTTCGTGCTGGCTGTCACACTTAGTTCTTCTCTTGTTTTGACTGATGCAATGGTCCAAGAGACACAGCCCCTGAGTGCATCATAAGTCAGCAGCTAAAACATTAATACACTCATGTAAACAGTTAATTATAACATGTAATGGAATGTTTGATGAAAAGTTACATGCATTGATTATGTTCTGACTACCCGTAAGGGAACTCGTAAGCTCAACTTACTTGGACATACATGTTTCATATTCATACTTAGGAAAGATACTTTACTTAGAGTCTTCATTTTTGATGAAGTATATGATTCATATCTTGTTGTAGATAAATGATAGAGCATACCTGAACTTGTTTTGACTGCCCGTAAGTCATTTATCCATGAACTCGTAAACTCAATTACCAGACTTGGAACAATAACTGATAGTTGATGGAGTCCAGAGTCTATACCTGGGAAAAGTGCTTCAGTTGGAGTCTTCATTCAATATTCTGAGAGTTGGATGATGCCGCATATGCTTAAATTTCTTAGAAAGAATGGGCAATCATGCCTGGAGAAATAATGCCATTTCTATGATGCTCCTGCCAGGTTGTCAGTTACTGAACTCTGAAATTATCATTGTGAGTAAGAAAATGAAATAATTCTCTGACTCGGAAGGAGCTTATTCTAATAGTGGTTTAGTCAAATGTTTGCGAAGAGATAAATGATGTATCACAAATCATTAACATGAAAGGTATGATACACTTTGTAATAGGATCAATGAATTATAACTATGTATGTCAAACATCGAGCTTGCAGGAAACTTTGAGCAATGTCACAAGAGCAATAAAATTTGTGTTACATTACAAAACTATTACAAAACTCACTTTACATATGAGGCACTAAAAAACAGGGCTAAGATGAGAGAAACTTCATGTCAATAATTTATCTGTGCCTCTGTAGTCTCATGAGTTTATACGTATACTTGTCGAATCATAGTTTTGAGTTAGGCTGTGTACGAGAAAAGACTTGTTGCTTAAAAAATTTAGTTTGGCACTGGACAGCCCATCAGCGGACGAAAAATTCCAAAAGAAGATCGCAATATCAACTTGTGTGCGTCTGAGGGCTGGAAAATCAAGACAAGGCAGTCGGGATTCAGAGCTCACCGGTGAGATTCTAATTGGAATAACTCACGACATGAGTATTCCTCTGACTGTGTGAGATATTCTTCGTGATAACAGCAACAACGATACTTCGCTCTTTGATGGAGAATTGAAACAGTTGATACTCACCGATGGTTGAAACGCTAACTCCAAATGTTCGATGAGATGGCTCAAAAAACCTCGGCGTAAAGATGGAGGTCCTCTAATGTAGAGATGCGGAATTTTGAGATGACAGCAACGTCGGTCATCCGTTTTATGTGGAAAATCACAATTTCATTTCTGTTCAGCGAGATTTGAAGCAGAAGTACCAAATCCTCCACAAAATCACTCACCAAGGCCGAAACAGAAACCAGAGTCCGCTAGGATATTATACAATGCTTTGGAGCAACTGGGTACCTATTGAAGTAAGATTTCGGGCTAATCGCACGCGTGCGAGTATGATTTCGCGCGCGTGAAATATATTGATTTTTGCTGCGGCCGTCGCATCATAACCTAGTCCGGAAAATAAGGTAAATCAAATAATCTCAATAAACACTTTTGACTGCACTTATTGGGACAGGCATGACGGTGCATGCTCCCTTGGAAGTCGAGATTTCTTCATCAGTACAGGAAAACAATACTAATGTCTCTTAAAAAACTGGACATGGTAGAAAAAATTTTCAAAGCAAACATTGAATTCGAAGACTAGGGATACTGAGGTAAGAATAGTGGGACAATTTATCATCTTTTGGCCTTACATACACGGAAGACTTTTGCCAGAAGTGTTAATAACATTTTTGAAACTGTCCAGGCATCTCACCACACTTTCCCTAAGGCCTCAATTTGAATGTCTGCATTCAAAATTTTTCCTGTTCATGGCCAGCTTTTTGGAGACCTTAGTATTGTTTTCATGCGTATATTAAGAATATCATGACTCTTGAGTAAGCATGCACCACAACGCCCGTCTCAATAAGTGCAGCTATAAGCAGTTATTGGAATTTTCTTATTTACCATATTTTTCAACTAGGTTATGATACGGCGGCCGCAGCAAAAATCAATACATTTTACGCGCGCGAAATCATGCTCGCATGCGTGCGACTAGCGCGAAATTTTACTTCAATAGGTACCCTGCGCATTTGTGAGGGTCATGGAGGGGAACAGAATCGTCGCAGGTCGCAGAGCGTGCGACCCGAAAAGGGAACTATCTTTGCGCATGCCCATTGCCGCTACCATAGGGGATTTTTACGATCTCGGGATTTTACTTGATTTGGCAACAATGAAGCAGACAGCGACTTCGGCCTATGCACAGCCAAGAATCATCATCTATCCTACAAGACGATATTAATTCATATTTGAAAATTCGCGCTCTTAAACTACGTCATATCCATCAAAACAGGTTCCTGTCCAAAAACGATCTCGACATCAGCGAAATACGGTATTCCATATTTCAGCAAATGAAACATTTATCATCAAAATCAAAGTTTTACACCGAAAGCCCTCTCAGTTCAAACGATTTCGATATGGGAATACCGTGTCTTTGGGGTCCGCATTAACATCTAATGTATGTTCGAAAATCAAAAGGAGGTTAGAATGCCCGACTTGGGCGTATATACACAGCGGAGCTGCTCGAAGGCTTCGCCATAATCTCGAGCACAGCTACCGCTGTGTCCAATATATACGCGAATGCGACTGGGGCCATCAGGATGCCGCGGAGAGAAGTGGCCACAGCGATTCTAATTGTACAAAAACAAAACATGAACTCTTCACCACCTATGCGGGCCCCAAAAAAAATTTTTCAGATATATCCGACGTCTATCCTTTTATCCTTTTGAATCATTCGCGAAAAACAAGTTGGCTATTTTTTCGATGAAATTAATATTTCTCGGATCCGGTTACAGATACAGCAGATATGCGGTGTGCGGCATTTGAGAGGTTTCTGAAAAGCCTAAGTATTGAAATCGGCCTTGCACATCTGACTTTGAAGACATGGGCGATTTTTCGGCCAAAAGACTTCGTCGTTTTTTGTCGACGAGTCATGAGGAATAAGTTTTATTGACAGCTGTTTGGGATAATTCTGGTAAGACTTTGAAAATTTCTCAAAATACTGTGTTCACCTTCATCGACAAACTGTACCCACCCAATGTAATCTAAGAAAATTTTTGTACGTCTTCGGGATATTTCCCTTTCATCTGACAATTTCACCCCGGTTGTTTCTCGTTTATTGGATTGATAAAAGCACATTTTGCTGTAGATGTTGAGGAATATTCAATAAACTATTCCAGCCTCTCAATATTCAATAAACTATTTTCCGATGAAAATCTCCCTTCCCAATTCATTGCGGAAAAGTCCTCAAAAAGACCAGAGACCGAGAGAAAACCCGAACTTTGATATATAATTCGTAATGAAAACAATGACAAAAGTGACTATCTGGATTTCTATCGACAAAATTTTGATTTTACTGAGCAAATGACTGAAAGTGTACCTAGAAAATGAGAGTGAAGGGATTTTCCATATTGGTCAACCTACCTATTACACCAGCCTATTGATTATGTGAATCTCAAGAATTATTCATCGTTTTCCAACTTCACTAAATCACACTTTGCGGCGTAAGCTAATTCGTAATGAACAGAGTAAAATGCAAAAAAATTCATGACTACAAAGTGAAAAATGCTATTTCAAGACGCTTGAAAACAAAGGTAAAATATCACATCCTGTTTTTGCATCACTAAACATTTTCGGAGCATGCAATGGAGTGACGTGATTCAGGAGGTATGAACAGTGAGCTGGAATAAAAATGACTTAAACAGTTGATAACTCGCTGAAGAGAATCGGTTTTATTGTGAGCACACAGAAATTCGAGATTGGCGTAGAAAGATGAAAGAGGATGAGTAATAAACACCAACAAATTTCAATGGTAGCAATGCAGTGACTACCTTCGAAAACGAACAAACAATCGAGTTACAAGATTCAGAAATCTGATAGAAAAAATATTCATTCACAATGAACCATCTAGCACCATCGGTAGGCTATTTGATTCTTATGCGGGAAGAACATCTCAAATAAGTCGATCATTAGTTTGACTACTCCAAACGTGACATGCGATGGCATAGGAAAATTTCTACTACATTTTATATTCAATTTTATTATGCTTCAGATCAACTGAGCGTCAATTATGCCTTTCTCAAGAGGAGAGCTAGTCTCCATCTCCTCCTTTATCGAATTCATTTTGGTGGTTAGTTCACGGAGTATAACACATTCTCCGTTACAGTTTTCCAGCATCTGTTAATAAATGCATGAGTTCACAGTATCCTATCACTGTGCATAATGAAGTAAATATCATACAGTATGCGAAAAGAACGCATTTTATGCGCAAGACATAATAGAAACGCGTTGATACCGTCTCAGCATGAACACGGAGCAATACAGAATTAGTTGAAAATTTTGAGACAAAATTTTGACGACAATACACGATAATTAATGGACCAGGAGTCTCGCCAAGCAATCACTCGGTTGACATTTCAATAACCTGGTTGAATTGAATTTCACTTGGCTGGTTAACTATGCATGCAACCAGCAACTTGTAGTGTGTACCTATACAAGTATGCATACATCTATAATTCGGGAAGGTGAACTCCAATTATACAACTGAAGCTGCTCAACAAACAAATGCACTGAAACAATTCGTTACATATCTCTATCAATTTTGATAAAAGTGCGTTCCGCTGAACATGAGCAATAATTTTTTTCCTTTCTATTCAATTCACTCTACAGCTTCAACGGCAATATTCGAACCAATAACCCTAGAAATAACACATCTGATGTGATATTATTGACAACAATTATATGATTAGAGTAGACGCAGATCGACGCTGCCATCGGTGTAGACGATTCATACATCTTCTCAGATACCTGGACGAGGCTATCACCGTAAACTTGGTTGCAGGCAATAAAATGTAGCTTTGGTAGTTCTAAAGCTACGTGCAAGTACCTGGTATTGGCTCAATGATGCAGAAATATTTTGACTGCGTCCAAAGTTCATCGATGATTTTTCCCATAACAAATTTTGTCTCGGCGTATGGAATTATGCAAATTTCAAAAGATAAAATTTTCATCGAGGAACAAAGTCAGCAATCATTCTCGTGAAGGGCTCCAAATCTAAGTCTCTCACAAACGAGACGGATATTTTAGAGTACATATTGAAAGTTATCGTTTTTCTCATTTGATGTAGTTCACCGGTTTCCGTTGGCAATTTGTAGAAAGTGAGTTCAAGTCCATGCAATCTAGAACGCCTCTCCGCGGCGAAACAAGAAATAGCCTCTGCTTTAAGGGTCTCGTGCATATTTTCCAATTTTTTGGTAACGTATGTGAGATCACCTATTTTTTGAAGCTTTTTTCGAATCGTGTCACCTTCATGTAAAACGATGTGGATCTCACCTCTGCCGAGTTGCTCAATTTTTCAGTCCAATCTTACGCACAAGCCCGACAATCACACGAGTGGCCATGAAAATTCTTCATGATGGAATTTCTTTGAACTTTATCCGGATTGGCGTATTTCGATGATGAGTTTATTGATGGAAACAGCTGAGAAAGAATTGATTGAACATGAATCAGATGTCATTTTACTGATATGAAGATCAGCTGACTCTCCGAAAATTATACCTGTTCTCCTGCTTTGATCGGTTGTAAAGCGTACATGACAATTTGTCATGTACGCTTTACAGTCAACGCAGTTGATGTACTGATGGGAACTGTTGCTGATCTCGCTGGCGATGGATCATATCGCTGAATCTGGGTAGAATGATGGTCAATTAATAAATTGATGAATCTTTGTTGATCTCCATGATCCCTATTGATTGATCATGTTGCTCACGTACGTACTTGAATGATTCTACCCTTATTTATCGACTCTAGCTTGCAAAGCAGAACACCAATAAAAATTGCTGTTTTGTCCTTAAGAAGTTGATTCAAGGCGAATGTATTGTAGTTCGTATCAAGTATTGATTTGGCTAAACCTATCAGGTTCAAAGAGCCACTCCTCACACAGCTTGCGATTTCTATCCGAGTAAGCCAGCGAATCGGTGTTATATACAATGTTTTGAATGTTGAAAAATTGTCACCGCTAGTAGGGTACTCGTAAGTGTGATCTAGAACAAAGAAAGTAGAAGTCAGTCATGACCAATTGCATACATGGCACTGTTTTTCATTCATTTTTACTGGGATCACGCATCACGGAGAGAGAGTATAATAGATTTTGAATTCTTTCACCAAGCGATGTTCAAAATTGTATCAACATCAAATTTGAGTTTCTAAAGTGGAAGATCATGAAAGTTCATATTCTTTTATTCCTGGAGATGTTATTTAGCCTTTGAAGTTTCTCTTGCACGGGCACGCCTCTCACCGTAGGTCACCAAAATATTTCATAAGGTATTTTAATCAACTCGTGTATCAAGATTCCATAGAACAGAGCTAACATACTCATATAAAATGATAATTGAACATTACATGATAATGAGGCGTTATTGTCGTTTTCAAAATCACACGTTCTTCCATCGTGTTTGAATGATATTCGTTTTCATTATGCATGAATATTTCATTTTCCGAAGAGAAAAGTCTCTCTTCTTTTGACCAAGAAGGCATAGAAAGAAAAACGAAAGTAGCGGTACTCCACAAAATGCCAATTCGAAATTGAATCTAATTATTTGAAAAATGGCAAGATTTTTGTATTGCATAAATTGGGAATAGTTTTACAAAGAACAATTAATGATCATGAGGAATTCGTTAACTTTCTTTTTGACTGTATATGACAGGATCAGACTGCATGCACAATAAATACAGTGCCATAAAATAATTTCATGGACGCTTGGATGAAATCTCATTATTCTTTAAACGTCGCTAAGTCAGACCCACATTAACGTAGACAAATTAGAAAATTGCAGTGTGCGGTATTGAAAAATGTTTAGTCTCGGTGCTTTTTGATATTTCCGACAACCATTATTCCTGGTCGACACAAGCAGCCGATGGGATTTGGATAATTTTTTGCAATAAGTGTTTCTGTTGTATCAAATGTCTTCCATACGTGAAAGGAGAAGTCACATAGGATGAAGTATGCGGAAAATATTTCGATTTGCATTTATTTGATGACTTTTCATTGTGTGGCGCGATATGAAGTGTGAGAGCTATGAAAATAGTCCCAACTGTATGTTTCCGCCATTTTTTAAACGTTTTGTAATGAAATTCCGAGAATTTGGGTCCTTTAATAGCTGCCATACTTTCGATTGCACGATAACAGATATTATTGATGAATTATTGAAAGTACATTTTTCCTTGTAGAAGATGTTCTTTGCAAAATTTATCCATTTTCAATCTCGCCCGACAAAACTTGGTACTGTGACAACATCCATTATATTTAGCAAAATTGAACAAAATTTAAACACGATAACAATGGAAAGAAAATCAAAAATATTGATTTCAACTCTTGAGAGTCGTGAGATCAAGAAAAGTATGTCAAGTTATTGTTTTGCAAAATCTGAACGTGAAACGCATGGAAAAGGATTGATTACATTACGATTTTACTTTCTCGGTAATTTTGACTCAACTTGAGTTATTCACCATCTCTACTGATTTTTAATCTAAACCGATCAATACTAGATTGAATTTTCTGGTTTCCTTCCCTTCTCAATGGTCTGAATAAATTATTATTTTCATTACATTTCGTAGATAAAGGAGATAGTGAGAAACTCAAGTTGAGTCAAAATTACCGAGAAAGTCAAATCGTAGTGTAATCAATCCTTTTCCATGCGTTTTACGTTCAGATTTTGCAAAACAATTACTTGACATACTTTTCTCGATCTCACGACTCTCAAGAGTTGAAATCAATATTTTTGATTCTCTACCCATTTATATCATGTTTAAATTTTGCTCAATTTTGCTAAATAGTTACTCGACATGTTTCCCCTGATCTCATGACCCTCAAGAGTTGAAATTCAATTTTTGATCCCAGATGAAGTGATAGGGGGAAAGGATGGCCATACTCGCCAAGTTAGACTTTTGGAAAAAGTGAAGTGGGGGGGGGGAGATAGTTTTTACACTAAGCAATTACAGCCAAATCATTCCCATGAACAAAAATCGAATCTCGTATGCAGTAAAATGGGTGGGGAATTTCCGAAGAGGTCTGTTGATATGCTCATTTCGCGTGGTGACACAAATCTTTAGCCATCACCACTGAACCCTCTATCTATATGTAACTGGTATTGACGGCCACCATAACGGACGGCAAGCGACTGGCTGGCGTGCGATCAGTGTGGGCCGAAAAATATTTCACGCGTGAAACATGACAACTTCAGAGCGTACTTCTGTGAAACTCGCTTGAAACTCGCCAACGTCAGAGCGTTGGCCGACGAAACTTTCATCTCGCACGAGCAGACGACGAGATAAGATGATGTATGGTCGTTATCTGAGCTAGGAAGGTGTATTGAGGTTTACTGAGCGTGTTTGTTAGTTATTATTGCGGGTGGAAGTTTCGAGTGAGGAGGAATTCTAATAAACAGGCCAAATATTTCTTGAATGAAGGTTATTATTCGGCTACTTCACGCTCATGGATTTCGTAAATTTTCACCGATTTTGGGATTCCTAACCTGTGAAGTGGATGTTCATCACTAAAGAACATCTAATTTTCTAATGAGTGATTTTCAGCTCACATGATCTGTCCAATCAGAATCTCAGACGAATCAAAACTTTGCTCTGTGGGTTGATTATTTCAACACAGGAATTATTTGTGGCAATTTAATTTGAAGGAGAATCAGTGAGAATAGGTATTGAGTGCCACAGTAATTGATCATTATGCTAGTTGCTACAACGAGATAGAGGCAGATGACAAAATGAGTGAGTGGAAGAGAATTCATTTGTATCCACAGGATTGACCTTTTTATGAAACTGACCAAAATAAATGGAAGGGCTGCAGATCTCAATCAAGAATGAGTTTCCTCCCAATCTGTATAGTCCTAAAAACCTTTTGGTGTATATTGTCCGACTTAAAAACGTTTTCACTAAGAGTCCTCCTCTTTTTCAACAAGAATTAGAAATTAATATCGTAGCATCTTAGAACGACCATAACTATGGTCAGAAGAATCATTCCGATATCTTAATAGGAGAGTGCAAAGTATTTTGGAAAAGGAAGAAGAGCATATCTTCTGAGAATCATGAAACCGCAAGACATGCAACCAACTCTCTTCATGCACTGATGTAGTCAGTAATTTAGTATGTCTATAATATTTTTTGTTCCTAAACTTTTTAGAATGCTCATGTAGAGGTAAAAATTTACGCTCCTCATCCAACCTTTGCCACATTTTCTTATCAACCAATTGATGAAGGAAAAAATACCGTGACCAATCTACTAATAAATATAATTTTCAAGGCCTTATTACAAAATTATACTGCCAAACCATCATAAAACTGGCTTAGCAAAGATGCAGTTATCTATCTAGTGACTAGCAATGCTACCAAAAGGCAAGCTCAAAATCACGGTGCCACTCAATTCAGTGAACTTGTGCCAGTTCCTTCGCTGCGGAACACATCAAACCTGAATTGGAGTTACCCAAAAGTGACTAACATTCTTTTTACATCAAGATTATTCCAGTTCATCCGGTGAAAATAATCAAAACTTATTTTTCATTGTGTTTCAGTGGTTGATTGCCCTGTTCTGATAGCTGATGCAATACAATTTATGATGATACTCAGATTCATCACATTGTGCATGATCCTCGAATTATTGAAATGTGCATCTTGCATACTTCAAATTAAATCATCGATTGTCCAACTATTTGTTCCAACTACAGCCGGTGAACGTATCCACCCGCTCAAAATCTCGGCAGGCTCGAGCCTCAGGGATTACGCCAGCTGTAGGGGCAGATCTTCGAGCCAAACGCGAACCCCCTGAAATTGTATCTGCAAACAAACAGCTGGAATCACTGTCTCATAGAAGGTCAGAACAAACCACGCTTATACTAGCAATTTTGACACGCCAAGTAGGATCCAACTTATCCTTGTACTTTTGTATATATATATATATATCATAGCGACATTGGCTACTCGTAGTTTTTTGTTCGATGTCGTTTTATATCATTCGTAATCGTTTGAAGGTCCTAGATTGAAAATATTTTTTGCAGTTGTTCCTCAAGCTCATTTTCAACTCAATATATCCACACCTATGCCAAACTTGTGAACGAGCCGCTAAACCTACAAAACTGCTCATACGACCTCGATGAAATTTATAATTCAAAAGTTCAGTCGATATATGATTCACTTCGATATATTTTCTGTACAGAACAAGTCTTGTTGAACTTCTCAGACATATGATGAACTAGTTATTTTTCAATTTACAATTTTAACTCGTTTGAAATATGAAGAATAAAATGAGAGCGTGTCCATCTTTAATTGATCAAGTTTCATTTGATGATCCAATTTCCTGGGATGAAAAAATTGAACGGGCTGTCGTATCCACTAACAATTGGAGTCCTTTCTCTTCTGTATCAATGTGGCTCACGGACACTAGGCAGAAAGGATGGATCCCGTTTTTATCTTGATGATAGATATAGTTGAGAAAATTTTTGATGATGCTGAATATCTTGTAAATCCCAGTTACAAATTTCACATTTAGGTTCCATTGGAGATAACTTTCAGTGATTTTAAATCATTTGCATGAGTTCCAGTGAGACCCATTGTCGCCTGAAAACATTCGACTTGTAGTTAGACACACTTTCAATAGATAGAATTGATTGATTAATGTAGCGATAAAACTTACAACAAATAAATCAGTTGGATATTTTGCAAATCTGTCCAATACATGTTTGATTTGTTTTTCTACAGTGTTTGGTTTTTTCTCCCCCCAAACTTTTCTCCATCTGATCAGTAAAATCAGGCTATTGTTGAGGAAAATGGTAATTGCCAATGGCTGATGCAAAATCAGATAACTGTGTCTGGATCGAAGCTGGTGAATGTAACATCAAATTCAAATTCGAATTGAGTTTTTTAACTGCAATGCGATCCTGAGCTGAATTTTGTTTGGTGAATCTCCATCCTAGAACAAGATTAAAATTGAGTCAAAAACAGACCAAGGCTCAATCAGTTAACTACTGAAAATAGCAGATGTTAAATTATCACTCAATAGTACTCATAACTTTCCAATTCCTCTTAAATAATTTTTAAAACAATAGTTCCTGCTATCGTGGTGGTCGTCTCGACTTCAGATTTTTCTACTAGACGTAGAAAGAGTAAAGGATATTTTTGATTAAATCCAACTGATCCCAAGGACTTTCAATCAGCAAACAAAATTTTCGATCGATTATCAAAATGTACCTTCAATCAAATGTTTGACTCGTTCATCTTGAAAAGCCGCAGTCAAACTTTGCCTCTTTCACTTCAGCAACCAATTTTTCTACTTGGAGTTCCTTTTCAACAACAACAGCTTCTGAGTTGACAACTTCTTGCTTCAAAGATTCAGCACATCAAGTGGCTACTTCTGCAGATCGCTTGGCTTGTTCCACCTCCTTTTGAAGATAATCAACTTCACTTATGATCCTTCTCTCAATCATTTCATGGCTTCTTGATTGATGTTATGTTGCTCAACAGCTAATTCTTCCATGACAAGTCTGAAAATATCACATAAATCCAAGTCAGCAATTGATGCACTGTGTACAAAATTTACTCAGAGATACACTGAATACAATAATTACCTCATTTGATTTTTACACTGGAGCGATTCTGTTTCGGAATTGGCAAGTTCCGATCGTAATAACGTGATTTCAGATTCCAATGTTTTTCTTTGTTGCCTAACGATTTCACTTTCTACTTCTACATCAGCCAATTCTTTCAACTGTTATTCGTTAAATTTTGAAACAATTATGAATTCAAGATGATCAATTTGAAACTCTCATCGAATAAACAAGAGTAAAACACTCACCTGGTCTTCCATGATACGGTTAGTTGGTTCAATCCTATCAACTTCTTGAGATATAAAATCCATTTGATGAATTTGCTCTCTATTCTTTGTCTCCCAATATACAATATCAGCATCATGCTTCAAAAAGGAGAGTATGTACATAAGTCTATATGTATGCGTAGAAAGTATGATTTGAGCAAGTGCTACAGAGGCAAATCGTTACCTTAGTTACATGAGTACAGGATTACATGATCGGATAACGCATTTGGAACGTCCTCCGAATCGACTTTGCGAATATTTATTTGCAAAGTTATGATGATTTATGAAAAATAGAGGATGTTTCTCGCATTTTAAATAGGAGCATGAAGACTGTGAATGAAACCGAGCTCAAACTTGGATTTTACGTGCAAAAATCCATTTAAAAACTATGCAACAGAGCGTTATTTGGACCTCCATCCTCTTTCGTCCAATACAATCACAAGCTCAAGCGTTGCTGTCAGATTGAGCTCTCCTAATGAATCTTGGGCTATTTCGCCAACATTTAAAAAATGGAGCCAGATTTCGGAAAATGGGTTCAACCAGCCGATTCTACGGGAAATTTCCTATCAAAATGCATATTTGTTCCCCTGTAACCCGTTCGGCGTCGTTGGATAAACAATTACGCTATCTTTGTCCGTCGACTGATTACCCATGCTAATCAGAATACATGCAATCTAATGGATACATTTGTTCAAAATGAAAATTGCTGCGTAGATCGTTCTAGGAAGCAAATCCGATTTTGTGCATGAGGAACTTTTTGCTTCAGAAGAACGAGAAGAACAAGATGCTGTGACCCGTTTTTGGCGTCAGTTTTGTTCAACTTCCGCTCGCTTCAGGCCATCCGTGCGGTTGGATTTGCGATTCTTCATTCTTCAATCTCCCCCGACTCAAAATTTGTTCAAAAAATATTTTAATATAAATAATCCCAATATTATGATTCACTTTGCCAAGGACACAAACAATTATCCAGTAAAAAATTATCCTTATACGGACGCACGTACCGAAATGCAGTGCTCAAATTCATGAACGAAATACATGCACGAAAAAACAGCCTCGCAGTGAACGCTTTCAATAATCCAGTATTAGAAAATTGACTGAATGAATGAATAGCAGGGATCAAATTGGATATATCCGATTCGAATAATAGTCTTGTGTGATCATTTGTCAGATTGTCGATGAAAAAAACTGTGGACCACGTTTTTCTTCCGCGATGAATGTATTGATCCCACAGAACATTGTATCGCCGAGGTAAAGAGACGCGTATTTTTTTGTTTTTTGCCCACAATGAATCTGTTTCACCAAGTAAGCAACATTACATTGAAAAATCAAGCAAGTTCGACAGAGTAATCATGAATAAATGATAATCCATTCTTTTATGATAAATGAGAAAACTCAATACTTGTAAGATCGCGCATATTTTGAATGAAAATTTCCCAAGAAATTTCCCAAGATAATTAAGAAATACAGAGAGTCGATGGGAAAACCATACTGACAGCTGATTCTATAATTGATTTTTACGTTATCTCATCTTTCAGAATATTTTATCAGATGTTGTCTCAAATGTAATATGGACGGTCAAAACATGGAATAAATCGACTTTCATCACAAAACTTGAAAAACCGTTGTCACATCAAATCTGAGACTAATTCTGATTAATTTTTTCTAAAACATGAGATTATTATACGTCAAAATCATGTGGTGTGATATTTTTTGATGAAATTTTGCACTACAACAGAGGAAAAACGAATTAAACAGTTGCATGACTCGGGATCTCCATAAGCAGACTATGTTATGCAAACTTTTTACTGTCTCCAAGCTCGTGTTACTCAGGCAGGAAAAGTTATACAGGGAACCGTGAGCCGAGGTGGCATTGGAACATTTTTTGACGTTGAGTTTGGATCTCTTAAATGCAAGGTCATACATATAGTTTGCAGTAGGTCAAAATGTCAGTCTTGACTTCAGCTACAACATGGTGTAGCTATTTCTCTCCAATCTTGAATCAATTTGCGGATCTTCGCAAAAAACAGGATGTACAAAGTCAACCCGGTTGACGGGGAAACTCTGTAACATGTTAATTGATATGCTAACAGTGACTGCGACGCACAGCTAGCGGAGACAAACAGGTATTTCTTCCATAAATCAGTGCCACGTTCATTCTCGACCGATTGATATGATTCGAACGAGATCCTCTCGAGTATTGCTTGTCTAACAAGATGCCGTCCTGTAAATTTCGAATCGTGCACTTGTGAGAGATCTAAATCGCGTTCGGAATAAATGGAAACACAGACAAAGTAACTATTTACATTCTATGCATGCGTCGTATAGATGCTCCGTTGACCCAAAACACTGTGAGTAATAGGTTTTCTTGAAGAAAGTTTTCCTGTCGACAATTTAAACGATGTTTGAGAGCATTGTAGGCCTCTAAATAACTCGTTCGGCAGGATTTTTGCAATGTAGAGAGAATTGACATATTTTTTATTCCCCTTCAAATGAGAGAACGAGCTTATTGAACCAATCATATACTTCTTTTGTTATCTTACAAAAACTGGAAATTTTTAGCTTTCAAATGACATCCCGCCAATCCCTGACAGAGCTTGCAGGAAGATTGAGTAACGCTGGCTATACTTTTGGACCGAGAAACGGTTTCGCTACACAGAGCCAACTATCGTACGCCACCGATGGATTCGCGTACGCGAATTTCCCTAAAGAACTAGGGCCAAGCGCGTTTTCATTCACGTATCGAGAGGGACATTGTTCGCGTACGCGAATCGGAACGCCGGAATGAAATTACCTGAAGAAACTACAAAGACTCGCGTATACAACCAATCTGAGGGTATTTGTGTACGCGGATTCGCGTATCGAACTCGTTCTTTGGGATTCGCGTATGGCAACGAAAATATATGGATATTCGCGTACGAGAACCAGATCTTGGATATTCGCGTACGCGAAGTCGCGTATCGAACTCGGTCGAGTGGAATCGCGCATGGCAACCAAAGTATGAATGTTCGTGTACGCTAACCAAATCTCGAATATTCGCGTAGCGAACTCGGTCGACTGGAATCGCGAATGGGAACCAAAGCCTGGGGATTCGCGTACGCTAACCAAGTATCGAAAATCCGCGTACGCTAACCAAATCTCGAATATACGCGAATTCGCGTATCGAACTCGGTCAACTAGAATTGCGTATGGCAACCGAAGTACGGATGTTCGCGTACGCCAACCAAATCTCGAATACTCGCATACGCGAATTCGCGTATCGAACTCGGTCGACTAGAATCGCGTATGGCAACCAAAGCCTGGGCATTCACTTACGCTCACCAAGTATCGAATATTCGCGTATCGAACTCGGTCTACTGGAATGGAGTATGGCAAACAAAGTACGGATGTTCGCGTACGCTAACCAAATCTCGAATATTCGCGTACGCGAATTCGCGTGCCGAACTCGGTAAACTGGAATCGCGTATGGTAACAGAACTATAGAGATTCGTGTACTCTAACCAAATATCGAATATTCGCGTACGCGAATTCACGTATCGAACTCGGTCAACTGGAATCGCGTATGGTAACAAAAGTATAGAGATTCGCGTACGCTAACCAAGTATCGAATATTCGCGTACGCGGATTCGCGTATCGAACTCGGGCAACTAGAATTGCGTATGACAACCGAAGTACGGATGTTCGCGTACGTCAACCAAATCTCGAATACTCGCGTACGCGAATTCGCGTATCGAACTCGGTCAAATGGAATCGAATACGGCAACCAAAGCCGGGCATTCGCGTACGCTAACGAAGTATCGAATATTCGCGTACGCGACTTCGCGTATCGAACTCGGTCTAGTGGAATGGAGTATGGCAACCAAAGTACGGATGTTAGCGTACGCTGACCAAATTTCGAATATTCGCGTACGCGAATTCACCGAGATTTGGTTAGCGTACGCGAACATCCATTCTTGGTTACCATTCGCTAATCCAGAGAAATGGATTCGATACGCGAATATTCGATACTTGGTTAGCGTACGCGAATGCCCAGGCTTTGATTGCCATACGCGATTCCAGTTGACCGAGTTCGATACACGAATTCGCGTACGCGAATATTCGAGACTTGGTTAGCGTACGCGAATGCCCAGACTTGGTTAGCGTACACGAATGCCCAGGCTTTGGATGCCATACGCGATTCCAGTGGGCCGAGTTCGATAGGCGAATTCGCGTACGCGAATATTCGAGATGTGGTTAGCGTACGCAAATCTCCATAGTTTGGTTACCATACGCGATTCCCGATGACCGAGTTCGATACGCAAATTCGCGTACGCTAATATTCGAGATTTGGTTAGCGTACGCGGATTTTCGATACCTGGGTAGCTATTGAAGTAAAAATTTTGCAATTTGCACGGCGCAACGCGCGCGCGAAATTTTTTCTCGCGGGTGTAAAATGATTATCGATTTTATGTGGCGACCACGAAAATTGTCTGCTGAGCATTGTTTTGATTGAGTTGCATAACCCCCCACCGCGTGTTCTGCCCATTATACTAGATATGTTTTTCGTTTACCAGCCTGGTGATAATGATCCACAAAAATCCGTAGACGTAAATACCTTCAATAGCTCCTGTAGAGTCATGCTGGTCCCCAAGTCTTGAAATCATAACTCAATGTTTCTTTGAAACGGCTCTTGGGTATCATGTATGTTTGTTGAGGTGCAGATTGACGCGGTGATACGCAAGTATGCATGTCACAATCACCTTTTGTGCAATATGACTCTACTAGGTGAAACCAAAATATGGTTTCATTAGGGTATCTCAATAACTTCTGAGATCATGCCTTCTTCCCTCAGAATTTGCTCAAGTTCAAACTATGATGATTGGGTATTAAGCTACATATCAGCCAACTAAACTAATTTTAGATGGATCATCAATTCAGAGAGTCAGCAGATATCTCCAGGGATTCAGGCAGCTTCGGGAGGAAATTTTTAGATCTACCTAAGATTAGTGTGAGAATCAGACATGAATTATTAATTGCCTAATGTGTAGTCCAATCTTTAAATTCACGCCAATTTTGAGGAAGGGCAAATTGATGTTGAGAGTGATTAAAATACTTTAGTACAATCATATTTTGGTTCTACCTATTAGTAAAGCCATATTGCACAAAAGCTGATCGATCCATGCATATTGCGTATCAACTCATCAATCTGCGACTCAACGGAATCACACGCATGACACCCGAGAGCCGTTTCAAAGAAACATTAAGTTTTGATTTCAAGACTTGGGGACCAGCATGACTTTACAGAAGCTATTGAAGGTACGTACATACGTCTACGGATTTTTTGTGGATCATTATCAGTAGGCTGGTGATCACGAAAACATATCTAGTAATAAGCAGAACAGCACGCGGCGGGGGGTTATGCAGTTGGATCAAAACAATGCTCAGCAGACGATTTCCGTGGTCACTACATAAAATCAATAATCATTTTACACCCGCGAGAAAAAATTTCGCGCGCGGGCTGCGCCGTGCGAATCGCGAAATTTTTACTTCAATAGGTACCCTGGTTAGCGTACGCTAATGCCCAGGCTTTGGTTGCCATACGCGATTCCAGTTGACCGAGTTCGATACGCGAATTCGCGTACGCGATTGGTCAAGACTTGGTTAGCGTACGCGAATGCCCAGGCTTCGCTTGCCATACACGATTCCAGTTGACCGAGTTCGATACGCGAATTCGCGTACGCGAATATTCGAGATCCGGTTATCGTACGCGAACAACCGTACTTTGGTTACCATACGCGATTTTAGATGACCGAGTTCGATACGCGAATTCGCGTACGCGAATATTCAAGATTCGGTTAGCGTACGCGAACGACCGTACTTTGGTTACCATACGCGATTCCAGATGATCGAGTTCGATACGCGAATCCGCGTGCGCGAATACCCTGAGATTGGTTGTATACGCGAGTCTAGGTAGTTACTTCAGGTAGTTTCGTTGCGGTGTTCCGACTCGCGTACGCGAACAATGGCCCTCTCGATACGCGAATGGAAACGCTCTCGGCCCTAGTTCTCTAGGGAAATCCGCGTACGATAATTGGTTCCGTGTATCCAAACCGTTCGAGAAAATGTTACGAAGTCGACCCGGTGTTCAAAGTCACCCCGATCCACGGAACTTTAAAAAAGGAAATTGTAGGTTTTGAAGCGAGCTACAAGATTCCGTGAGAATTTTTTTGATTCGACGTTCCCTGTGAAAGTTGTAGGTGATACACTGGAGGAGAATTTTCTTAGATGTTCAATGTCGATTACGGGCACTTAAAAAGCACTTGCAACACGTTTGAAACACATTAATCGACAGGTTGTTCGTGATCTTGAAGATCCTCTTTTCGAAATTTTCAGAGGATGAAGGGGTTCGAAGTGGTCATGGATTAAGTGACACCATGCATGATCCATTACTTTTATAAGGTACTGTAGTTAAAATAACTATTAACTGGTTCAAAATGAGGATATACTGAATACACAAGTGGGGTACTTAACCTCCAGCAAGAATGTTATCAATAAGTTTTTCGCTTAGAGTTTTTGTCGAAAACCTGTCTGGTTCGAACCACGAGATTCTGTCTGATACTCTTCAATAGATGCCTGCTTATAGAAATACTGGACCGCGCAATCACACTTGAACTCCGTTTGACCATGCTCTATTCTTCGATCGAAAATTATTAAGGCGATGCGGTCACCGTGCACGCTGAAAGTTATTCGCACTTTTATCAAATTTGCTTGCGATTTGGGTGAAACGACGAGAAGACCCGCGTTCATTATCATCTAACTCGAGTTCGTCTTCTCATCGTTTCGCCCAAATCGCAAGAGAATCGGATAAAAGTGGGAATTACAAAGTGCCTATATTATAGGTTAGGAGGTGCCCGCGCCCGAGTTTTTCGCACTTTTCTCCAGTTCTCTTGCGATTTTAGCCAAACGAAGAGAAGACGAATTCGAGTTAGATGATAATAAATGCGGGTCTTCTCGTCGTTTCACCCAAATCGCAAGCAAATTTGATAAAAGTGAGAATAACTTTCAGCGTGCACGGTGCACGGTGACCGCATCACCTTAAGGAATTTATCGAAGATTACGAGTTATACGTACAATTGGCAGGATTTTTGGAATATGATATGACATTTTCACTCCGGCGTGATCGAGAGGTGCCATGTAGAGATAAATTTCTTTCTTAATCGGCTCACATGTACATATAACAGCAAGTGCATGTGCAGGCCTCGTGTAAGATTTAATTCGAAAACATCTCCGACAATTTTTTTAGTGGAAATCCTGTTGTGTACCCTCGCTCCGCCGGAATCTGTGAAAATGTTTCACAACTCACTGGTTTGCTGTGAATTTCATTGCGAATCAGTGCATTGGCACTGCAAATCAGTGGTTTAGAGTGATTTGCACTGCTTATGACGGAGAGAGATGATGTACATCATTGCCTTTGATGATGGAATAAGACCTGAGCACTAAGGGAGGGTATCTGAAAAATTCTCGTCCCCACATCAGGTACAGGAATACTGGCAAAAATTAATTTTGATGAGAAGCTCGCTCGTAGATGTTTAGTACACGACTCTCGAAAAAAGTAGACGTACAATTCCATCACAGCTGGCTGTTTGATGAAGGACTGAATAGTTAATTACAATAATGAGAGATGACGTCATTGGATATGCAAAATATTCGGTCCGTTTACATTTAACCGTGTATACCACTACAACATTACAGGTTATTATACTGTGGTTTGAAGACAATCAAATTGACGATTCTGATCATTGTTACAGAAAAACATCGGTATTACCACCATTCCGTAACATGCTGCCTGGTGACAATAGAAAAACGGACAGCGGTTGCGAGCTTGAAAGAAGAGTGGAAAAATTGCAAGATGAAGTGAAAGAGTTGAAGATTAAAGTTGCTGCGTATAAATCGGTTGGTTGTCAGGATGCAGGTAAGAATACTTCGCTCCGACTACATTTGAAGTGATCTTCGCCTAGCAAGGTGATAAATAAGAACTGGTGGATTGTCGACTGATTTTGACAGACTGATGTATACATTTGTCTGTCAATAATACATATATGTGCTCAAAATCGGCCACCGCACTCATACCAGTAGAGTGTAGATCCGCATAACGGGTTCGTCCAAAAGCCTGAAAATAGCCTTTTTTCAGCACAAACGGCGATACCCAAAATCACATATCCTAACGCTCAAGCGTTTTAAAGCTACATCATCAGATATTAGCATTGTCGATATATGCCCATGTTGAAAATGATCCATGTATAGGTAGGTATACCTGCAATTGTAATTTCTTGGGCTGTACCTCAGAACCGCATGAGCTTTAGGGTCTATATAATTTTGAGTTTAATCTTTCACTGCTGAAAGAACACTTTTTCCAAAGTCTTAGGCAAATCCGTGACCCATGTACCCGAATCGAAAACTCGCCTGGTCAATGCGGAAATATCGAGGAAATATGATATTCCTGGTTTTTTGCTGACAGTTCAATGAGTCAGACTACTAATACCTAGTCGTGCATTATATACTATAATATATATGCACATATTTGTGCGTGCAGAAATGATTTTAAAAATATACTGCATGCATATTGTATGTTGAAAACAAACTATTTTACTCGCGTTTACTATCGATTGTAACATCAATTACCTTTACCATTAAGTGAATGAAAAATTATTATTATTCGCAGGACAAAAGGGGAAGTCGAATGAAGAGGCCAAAAGATCAAAGAAAGATAAGAATGAGGTTCATAGAGAATACAAAGATGGAAAGCTGCAGTCTCCATATAAAAGTGATCGTTTGAGTTTCCCGGGATCGAGAAAGCAAGGAGATGGAGGTAATCTGTTTTGTGGTACAATCTCGACTAGTCTCAATTCTCGAACTGGCAATCGTCAGTGAAAAATACCGCCAGTGATAAGTTTCAGGACACGAATAAATTGTCTGGTTCAATTGTGTTAGCTGATTTACTATGCTCTACTCGGCCGAAAAAAACGTTCATAGAGCTAATCTGCGAGGGCCCTTTCACGTACTGCAAGATGACAGACTTCACTTACACCAGCACGAATTTTGATTTTTGCAATCCTAACTATAAGAATTTCAAATTTCGTTGATTATTTGAATAATCTCTGTCCTCTGCAGATGCGAGGAATTATAATGATTTTGTATCGGACTAGTGATACGTGCAAGTAAAACTGTATGGCTTCAAAATGCGTATCTGAATGCCTTTTCACACCCCTCTCAGTGCGACCTGTAACAATTTGTTATGATTATAGTTTTCCCACGAAAAATAGCACTGTGATTAAAACAAGACAGATATCAGTATTCGTCGTGTATTCATTGATGAAGATGAAGCAAAATGTTAGTTTATGTCTTCGTTTTATTATAGTAATGGCGCTGTTTCTTCTCGAAAACACTATACACATATAAAATCTCATATCTGGGATTAAAAAGGGGCTTAGATGAGAGGCGTGAGAGTACTGATTTGAAATATCTAGATTCAGGCTCTCAAATCTTACAAGTGTCATACCAATTCATTCACATGCCAGAAATTCGCACAACATAAGAGAGTATATATATATATATATATATATATATATATATATATAAAATATTCGAAACTGTCCCTTCTTTAAGATTAAATTGGTAATAGATAGAATCGCGCAGATAAAATTGAAGTATGCCATAATGAAGTCTGTGAAAAGTCCTTCAAAATTAATGCTGATTATGTTCTTTGTAGAAGAGGAGAGCGTAGTCGTTCGTCTCACGAGATGCAAAAGATCATTTTAGATTATCCCTAAGCTTTTGACGAGCAGTGTACGTATTTTGCATTTTACTTGCATTCAAACTCCATTACTCCAAATGTATGAGAAATGAACAGATATGTAAATATTCTTAACCGATGATAATCGAAAGTATCTCTGAGTTCGTAATTCGGTATGAAACTATGCGCAACTTTCAGGGTACAAAAAGAAAAATCGAGGTGGGCGCTGGGTGAAGTCTCGGCAATCCGCTAATCACAAATCCCGATACGACGCTCAGCAAGATGCCAAGCGATTTTGCCAGAAAAAAAGACAGCTTCATGGTGGTCACAATGACTGGAAGACAACGGAACACATGTCGCAGCAGAATACTGCACCCTATGTTAGGCAAGGCAACAGAGCAAATTCGGAAAGAATTACCCAGCCGAACATAAAAACTGATAGTAGGAAGATTACCTGGTACAATTCCAAAAAAAATACTGGGCGCAACTCGCAGCAGTATGCTCATCCGTACAAGAGGAACGATGCACAGCATTATAATTATAAAAACTCATCAAATAACACCCATGTCAGTTTAAAAGAATATAGTAATTATCATGATGTCAATAAATTTGCTGACCTGCATGACGAGCTGGAGAGGAGAAATGCCCTCCAGATCTATTATCATAGAATGTTAAGGGGATGTCGGAGTCTCACGGCATCAACGAAAAAACACTTTACGCAATGGTTTCTACATCAATTAAGACGATGGTGGTCGCAAATGATTCGGATTTTCTTCAAGAATCGGCCTCTGGTACAACCTATGGAAATAAAAGTCTCCCTCGCTCTTGGAGTGAACCAGGAAATGCGCGATATTGCGAGTATGATTCTCAGAGATCGCGACCTTGCACCTTAGATCGATTCTTATGACAGATGGAGACGATCGTTCTTATCATTCACACCAGAGACCGATTTCTGAAGTAATTCCGAATCTTTTGCGACCACCCCCATCTCAATCGGTGTAAAAATGATTGCATGAAGTGTTTTCTCGTTCCGCGCGAGACTCCGACATCCCCTTAAACTCAATGTGGAATTATATAGCAACAGAACTCCCGCGGGATTTATTGGTGAGTGTGAATATTACTGTAACTTAATATGAGATAGGTAAGCAAAATAAGTTGTATTGCAAATTCATGAAGCACAACGCATAATTATTAGGGTGGGCCAGGATATAATATGTATAAATTATGGGAAACCAAAATTACGCGCGGGAGGCTATGAAAACGTTTTTTCCATCATTCCATAATATAGCATTAGTCGGGATTAGATTTTCCGGTGAGAAGTTATGAAAGGTTTTGCTGCACGCTGAAACTTGAGTATTTCAGATGGTGCAAGAATTCGGAATATTGGTGAAAAATGTGTTCAGAACGCCATGAACGGATTTTCTTCTTCCCTGCAAATCCATGTGCTCATGGATATTTCGTTATAATTGGTGCGCAAGCAATTTCACTCACGTTGTCCTATACGTACTTGGGCCAATTGAAGATGATGTAGGTTAAGATGTAAATTAGTAAAAGATGCCAAATTCGGTGAGAACGATGAGAAAATAAGCTGAAACCATGATTTCGTGTAGTTTTTCATGCATGTCTGCTTCATGAAACGCACTGTAATCGTGTTCAGGAGGTTGATATAATTTGAATGAAGTGGGTGAGATTGTCCACGTACCAATTAAGAGGTTGGGTGGAGAAAGTGCGCACCTGCAAAATGGTAATTTCAAGAAAATCGATGGATACGAAATGAATATCACTGAAGAAATACTTTGACGAGTTAATCTGACTGCTCACAGATGTTTCCCAATCTATCTGACATTCAAAAACAATACCGGGACGGGCATGAGCTTTAGTCGATCTGTTAACGGGCATGTTTTATTAGATATCCGATCGCTAGCGGTCGCGGCTCAATGTAAGCTCAACGGTAGTATACGTATACATGAAAAAAGCTTCAACCCATCGTGTAAAAATTTCGAGAACTTATTTTCCCTACAGAAGCTCGAAATCGCTAAATGTGGAGGTAATAGAACACGTTTTCATAACTATATTTGGTAAAAAAGCGTTCCTAGTGGACCAGTCATTGAGAAATCATGAACAGACTAATATTTCAAGTGGTTCGAGCACTAATCTTGATGCTCTCCACCATTAATATATACATAAAGTTAGAAAAATTAAAGAAATAAGTATCATCGCAAAGCCCAAGTTTCTCACCGTATATAAATTTCTGGATTTTTTTACGGGAGAATCCTATAAATAGATTCACAAGCTGTTGACTTCTAATCTCGATTGCTTCCAAAATCATTACAATCCATCACCTCATGTGTGACTTGCAGAGATCTGATAGGTAATTTAGTTTTATGCATTTGATCAAGAATGTGACTCGACCTGTAGAAAACGTTTAGTATCGCACGATAGGCATTGCAAAAAAGCCGTAGATTACGTAGAAGCAACAAAATGAGAGAAATTGAAGTCGTTTTCGAGTAAGAAGGCCGAAGGAATTGGATTTATTAATTAAAACTGTTAATTATCGGGTGAAAAGTAAGTATTCACCGGTAGTGTAAACGAAAACTCTTTGACTGAAATTGTCATATCAGACGACAGAAAAACCGAGAAATTGAAGATTTGTGGGGCTTACCTTGAAAGTTTGCCAGGTTTTCCCAGGTGAAAAAAATTGTCTTCAGAATTTCAAGATTTCCCAGGCTCACTAAACACCCGGCAAGCCACAGCTTTACCAATCGTTGTACTCAAAATATCCCTCGCAAATTAGTTAGTTCGAGAATCGGAGCTGCGGAAAGGAATGTGAAGGTTCAAAAACCAAAAACTATAGTAAGCAAATACAGTATAAGTAAAGCGGGATTCCTGTATATGATTTTACTCAATTACAGTGCTTACCAACGATGTGGATCACTGGCATCCTTATTTTCTAATAAAAATCAAATTCAGGCAAAGCATGAGTATCAGCGGCAACAGTTCTTTCAAATATCCAAACAAATAAAGGGCCAGATCAAGAGACAGAGATAACTTTTAGAAAATTGATTATTATTTTCTCTCGAGGGAAGTTAGTCACATCGATCAATAAATATTTGAAAATGATAACACAAGACCAAGATAGACTATATGTGATTGTGATGAGAATAACGCTGAATTTGTTGAGATGCAATTTTTGTATTAATGTATTTGTTCCTTTTTTTGTTCCAGGGCTAGTCCAAAAAGAGGAGCTGATATCACTCTTCGATGTGCTTCGTACGAGTAGCATTATTTTTTTCTCGGCTCCGCTATCTAATATACATTAAAATTCTGTAAGTGTTGGTGTTTCATTAAGAACATTTCATTATGAATTCTAAATGATGTTGAGTCATGTTCAAATTTTATGTGTGTTTGGTAATTAAATATTTTCTATTAGAAATAAAGTATCTTCACAATCTTTGCGGAATGATATGTAAATTGTATTTATCGACATCTCTCCTATAAATAAATAGGTCAAGGTTGAAATATGAGTTAGCGAGTAATTCCGGAAGGATATATTTTAGAACTCAATTGACATTCAATCTCACTCGTACTCATATTATTCTTGGACTACAAAAAAGCTGTGAATCAGAAACTTAAAATTACAAAGGAATTGAAGCCTTGATCAGATATTACTATATGATAAAATCATTGAGATGATTGAACTCAGAAATACTCTGCTTTGAAAATTCAAACCGACTTGTAAACTACTGTAAAGTGACCGGGCTGTGGTTGAAAACTTCTTGAGTTGCAGTAACTCCACCTCATCAAGATCTTCATTCAGAGCTTGGTAATTTCTTAACAGTTCAAATCCAGTTAGAATCATCTTGCACTCATCTCCGAGACATTAAGAATCAAGTACTATTTTGTCATAAAGTATGAAAATTTGAACATATTCCTTACAAGATTCACATCTCATTGCGTTTACAATGCTTCAAAAATTTGCGCATTCTCAGCCAACAAAGCTTTCGTTGAGAATCCAAGCGAAATATTTACCTAAAAGTCAAATGTTCATCCTTGTAATGTATATTTTATATTTGAAAAGTTCAGCAATGAACTAGATTGCAGAATGATTCATGATACATAAAAAGTCTGTGGATGTTGAGAATGCTCATTCTCAGTCAAAATGAAACAGCACACCAAATTGTGGGTGTATTTGAGCGATTTAAATTCTGGAAGAGAGCTAGCTAATTAGCATTCAAAACTTGTCAAGTAATATTGATTACCTGTTCTTACTTCTAACAGGCCTGTGGCAGGATACCAATTCTTCAAAGGTAAAGCGCTGGTAATTCGATGCCGCTGACAGTAGAATGAGTAACATTTAAGGTTCAAGGGGAAAACCCAAAAGAACCTCATGGGTCATAAGACACAATCACATTTGCCTACACTCGTACAAGTACTTGTAGAATCTGGTTAGAGAACAAAATTTTGGAATCAATCCAAATCTTACGAGGATGGTGAATGAGATGTAACTAATGACATCAAAGTGCAAAGACTCACGCTGATTATTGAGACCAATAATCATCATTTTCCAGTCCTGATAATTTATTCAGAGGTCTTACCTCAAAATTATCCATATTTGAATCAGTAAGATAGCTTGACGTTTTTGTGACGCTGGTTTCGATTGCTAGGGTAAGCAGCTTCCTTCAATTCTGTTCATCCATTCAGTGTGCAACTGTATACATTGCAGGTACATAGCTAAACAATATTGCGAATCATTGATCCAATACAACTACAGATGTGACTAAAAGTATATTGGAATTTGTAGAAGTGACTTATTGCAATAATGCACAACTCACTAGGGGAGAAGATAAACGTTTCATAAAGGAATATAGGATACAGCGACATCCGCAGCAATGATGATGCCTCCGTTGTATGATGCAATCAGCTGTGTCAACATTAATGTGGAGAATATACATGAAAAATACCACATACACTCTGTGGAATCCTTTGGCATTCATATCTGATTCCCTTGTTCTGCCCCTCAGTATAGTACAAAGCAACAGAACAAAGTGATTGACTGTTGGGATCAGTACTGGTTGGGATATCTCTGCTAGGAGTAATGATTCCATCATTCTTTGATTCTCTTGTCAAGATTCAATTAGCTCAATCAACTAGTGTAAATAAATAGAGTTGGCATTGTTAAAAAACTAAGAACACACTCTACAAGCGTAGAAATTAGTTGACCTGCAAGGGAAACCAAGAATTTTGATAAAAATGCCAGTACCTAGGATTTACATTGGACGGACTACCCCAGCAAACAATAACTCAGTGATAGGCACTGCAGAGTGCCAGAATTTATAATGAGGAATATGGTATCCCCAAAATATGCATATGAATGGGATAGCAGTAATAATACTTACAATTAGTAATAGTTAGCAGTAGGCCTTAATCGATCAGCTTTGTTTATGTGATTTTGGAGCTGTCTTCATGATTCAAAATATTTTGCAGATAGTTTAATTTCAAAGTGGAGAGTCAGAAATTCTGTAAAGAATTTTTATATGCTTAAGTGAGCCAACTCAAGTTCAAGGTAAAATTTCAACCCACCTGTTGAGAAGAGAAACTTGATAGCATCATCGACACCATCAACAATTTTGAAAGAAAGAACATCACTCAAAACGAGTAATGTTCTTTAGTGATGAACATCCACTTCACAGGTTAGGAATCCCAAAATCGGTGAAAATTTACGGAATCCATGAGCGTGAAGTAGCCGAATAATAACCTTCATTCAAGAAATATTTGGCCTGTTTATTATAATTCATCCTCACTCGAAACTTTCACCCGCAAAAATAACTAACAAACACGCTCGGTAAACCTCAATACACCTTCCTAGCTCAGATAACGACCATACATCATCTTATCCCGTCGTCTGCTCGCACGAGATGAAAGTTTCGTCGGCCAACGCTCTGACGTTGGCGAGTATCAAAGCGAGTTTCACAGAAGTACGCTCTGAAGTTGTCATGTTTCACGCGTGAAATATTGTTCACCCCACACTGCGTGCGATCAGCTATTACTCTGCAGAGAACGGAACAACTCACAGGCGTTTGTTTACATTTTCGGACTTTGTACACTTTTGACACTAATTGATTTTTTATATTTTTTGGACGATAATGAGGTGGGAAAAGGCTCTACAAGCGTCTAGATGAGGATCAAATCTATCATAATCATCGATTGTCGGTTCGATTTTTGGAAATTCGAGGGAAAACGGTGGAACCTGCGTACGGCAGCTACTACTTTGGAGACGAAGGTTCCATGGTATTTCTCTAAACCGGAATAAATCGCCTTGAAAATTTAGGAGAAGATTCCTCGTATCCATACAAAGACGCTGGTAGACGAGTTTTGTCAAACGATTGCGTATTTGTCGAGTAATTAATTTTTTTGTGATGAGAACCAAGGTCGGTAAAGGTAGAGCTTCGGAACCCCCTTAAGTACTTATCGTCTTCGTCGTCATCGTCGACGTTATCAAGGTCAACTTGAGCAACCAGACGTGAATACCTAGTATTCGATTCATTTTTTTCTTATCAGGCCTCTCGAGCCGCATTGGCGTGTATTATTATTGATTTATTGAACCCATAGGGTTATAAATTTACAAAAATCTCTATCATCACATCTTTTTTCTAAATTCCGCTACTAATTTGATGATACACGGTATTACTTTCAACCACTTTTAAGTTTCGAATTTCTTGAATGTAACACTTCCTCCCTCTCACACATTATATTCCTTCTCGGTGTTGCTCTGCCTCAAGTTAGTTCCCCTCTAAGTCCGTCCCTGCTTGCCTGGATATCTTTCTTCTTGAATCCTCTTTCCTTTTCGTCCCATCTCCATACTTCTCCATCGATAATTATCTTTCCATAGCCTACTTTGACTTCCTTTCCTAGCTTCAATTCTTCTCTCCGTATTTCTCTTGCTTCGTATCTTATTCTCCTTTCCTCGAATGTCAGGTCATGTTCTATGTATACTTTGGACCCTTTGAGTAAATGTTTTTTGCACATTATGTTCTCTTTTGTATCTCTACTTTCACATGCTAGTCTCACTTTGTTTGTTGTGCCTCTCATGTTCTCCACATATATATCTTTTACTTCGATTTTCAAATTTTCTCTCATCCACTCACAAAGGTTTTCTTCGTTCACCACTTTCAAGTTTAACCCGGATATCACTATATTATTTCTTTTGCCTTCCCTCTCGGTTCTTTCCACTCTTTTACTCAGGATTTCGAACTCTTCTCCTCTCCAATCAAAGTACTCCTCTTCCCTTGTCATCTCTTGCACCACTTTTCCATCCCTTGTCGAGTTTGAGCTCGTTTTACTTTTTTCTAGGTTGCACCTTTGAGTCCCTTTAGTATTTTCTGTTTTTTCCTTCAATTCTGACTCATAGACGTCTCTCTTTCTTGTTGCATCTTCTTCTTCCCATCTGCTTTCCTCCTTGAGCTTTCCTACTCTCTCTTTATATTCCTCTAACTCTTTTTGAACTCTTTCCAGCTCATTCCCCAGGTTTTTGGTATTCCTTTCCATATCTATCATCCTATGTGTGAAGTCTATTTTTAGCATCTCGTACTCTTCCATTCTTCTCATCAATCCGCGCATCAACTTCTCTTTTCCTCCACCTTTTTCCGCCGGTTTTTTGGCTCTGTTCATTTGTCTGCTCCTTAGTGCTTTCTTCGGCGAGTATGTTATCCTTGTTGGTTTCTCGGCTCTCTTCATTCTCGGTGTGCTGTCTCTGACGTCATCTTTTTCTCCCTGTGCTTTGAAATTTCCTTCTCTGTGTTGTCCTTGCACCTTCTTTCCCTCTTCCCTCTCTTTGAGCTCCAATTTCCTCCGCCTTTCCATCTCTTCTATCTTTTTCATTACATTCTGCAAAGATTTTGACATTGATTCGAAGTCTCCGTGTATGTACTCTTTCAGTTCCTCCATCTTCTGTGTTGAATCAGCCATAGCTCTTTCCTGGTTTCAAATTTTCGCGCTACTTCCCACTTTCTATCCTTCCCTCTCTTCCTCTCTGGTGCGCATGCGCAATTGTCCTCTCGTCTTTGCAGGTCTCCTTGCTCCTGGTGGTGCTTTCTAACCTTCAAAATACTCCTTATTTCCTTTCAATTCTTTCTTCACTTTGCCTTTTCTGATCTTCGCACTTTATATCTCACTCTATTTTTCACTATCTCGTCTAATTTTTCTTTCACCTTTCTATACGTGCAAATCTATCTTATCTTGTCCACAAAGCACTTGTTTCGCACCTCTATTTTCTACGTCTAGCCACACCGGCGGCCATTTTTTCCCCCGCATTGGCGTGTATTTTTCGCCATACCCAGATCCCTACCTACAATTTCTCCCTCTCTCTCTTTCTGCTTCCAGTTCAGGAGCTCTTTCAACTCTTGGAGCTTTCCTGAGCAGAATAAAGCCGTGTCCCCGAGCTTTTACTTGCCTCTCTGTAGAGGCTACAAAAATCCAAGCAGACGTGGCTGAATGGCCAATCCTTTTCTGGTTTTCTACTGCTTTGAGGCTGGCTATGGTTGGCTGTTGTGTATTGTGTGGTTTCTGAGTGACTCGGGGACTTTGCATTCAATCATATGCAAGATTTTCGTAGGCTTGTACGAATTCTGGAGACCAGTTTCGTTGGTAGCTCGATTTGTGTGAGATTTTACCAAGATTAGATTGAAATCACAATTTTCAATGTTATTCGTAGATGTTCGATCCATTCTTGTTGACACAGTAGTTGACTCAACATTTACAATATTCCTGATGAATTGTCCGATAGAGATGTACAGTGAACTGAATAGAAGTTTGCAGAGAATTTGTATGAACTTTTGGAATCCGATGGAAAAATTCCTAGGAATCCGTTTAGTATTACAATCGGTTGACGGAGTTTCGAAAATCTTACCTCACCTAAAAGGCTTGGAGATGAGGGTGGTTTCGCCTCGACTGCTCAAAATGCAAATAAAAATCCTGGACTCATATAATTCGATTTTGGCGACACTAAATGACTTTTAGGAACGAGACAATGACGTTTTAGATAATATCATGTTAGCACGTTGGTCATCTGGAGCGAATTGTCTATTTATGTGAGCTACGCGACGAAAAATCCCGAGATATAGTGAAAATATATTGCATAACATCCTTTACTCATTCAAGGATGATGTGGCCCCGGCCTCTGTCGAGGCAGCGGCCCAGAAAAGAATCTCCCGAATCGGCCAATGGCCAGTCTGCGTCTGAGATACTCCAAAATAACCTAGCTATTCGACGACATCGAACCGTGAACTACAAATGTACTGCTCGAAATCCAAATAGACTATTTGTTGAATTCCACTCTTGAATAGTCCAAAATATTAATCTCAAAAATCCCTATGTCTAATGGATCTCCCCTATGTTCTTTGACTCGACGATCAATTTCCAAATAATTTCGATTCATGGTTTGATATGTGGGAATGCAGAATGGAGTAGTCTCAGAAATTGACTCAGTCTTCGTTGATTTTGAACAGAGCAAATGTTCAGCCCAATAATGTGTTATTTGGGGATGCACAAGTCCTCTTGACGGAATGATCTGAAAGATCCGTCAGTTGGGCACAGAGTACTAGGAAGGGTTGGGGCGTTTAATTTGAGTTAACTGATTCGTCTCAGTGCATCAGGTGGTTAGCATGATCAGATAATGCCACATATTTTGGAACCGAAGGGATGAGAAAACTTCCGTACCAAAAGTCCTACTGGGCAGTTTGCTTACCGTCTCTAGATCAGTGCGACTGATATATCGCATCTGTTTCAATTCTGATTGGTATGATAACAGCTCCATCCATCTGGTTCAAGAATAAGAATTTCGATCCCCAACAGCATTTTTGTATGTCTGTGACCAATATTATCTATCTCGTGATATATACGACAGACACCGCTCAACTTAGTCTCATTTGAATTTCGAAAATGTGCGGATTGGAACGAAATTGAGTTGAGCACTTTCTGCTGAATAATTTCTATGAAAGACAAAAGAACTTCTGGAGACCGGACTACTGACGACTAATAAAGCAAGTGAGGTACAAAATCTCATCAGCCACCCAGAAGAGAAGATTACCGATACTATCTGCGTAAATTTTACCAATCTCGTCATCCAGAAACATACTCCAAATTCCATCTGGGAGTTTCCCAGTGACTCAAATACGCTTTAAAATTAGTCTGACATCCTTTGCGGAGGGAGGATCGTGAAAAGATTCTCATGATACTCTCCGAAGCAAAAATTCTATGTAACAAACGTCTTGAAGAGGAAAATAGATAGAGAAATAGAGCAAGATAGCTGAAGGGAAAGGTGGAGGAAGTGACAGAGAGATACCCGTACTTACATTTCTATGGAATCAAAGAATCCAATTTGATGCTGCATGCGGGCTTGCAGTACCAAATCTGAAGCTCAAGGAAAATCTGCTCCACCTCGGTGACATATTCAACCAAACTTTCCCGAATATTCAAACACTGAGCAGCTTCTTCTTTCTCCCTCTTTGCCTCATCCTTCTCGGTTTCCTCTCGGTCAAGTGTGCGGGTCCTACAAATTCATCTGAGTTTGTTCGGCTGGAAGTTTGCCTGATTGAATGCGAATTCAGATGTGATGGTCGAATTTCACCAGCGGATGCTCATCAGCAATCGTACAATGAACGAGATCAACTGGAACACCATGATTGCTTCTGAGCAGTCTAACTTTCAGCCTTTGAATCGATATCAAGGATCAATTCCCCCGTGGAATCCTGCCTTGTTCACGAGTACATACCCAATTTGGATCAAGTTCACGTTTAAAAGCTCAAAAAATAGATCTATGTATCCATTTCTAACTATCTATTCATGGACCCGATTGAATGAATGATCGGGCTGATCATACTTCCAGGTTATCGTTTGATGTTCATTGTTCTATGAGGTTTTTTAGACAATACCATTGCTACTTCGAATATCATTCTCAGCTTTTGAGCTACGAATATTGGACATGACTGCGTATTTTTGAATAGTTTTGTAACAAGAGACTCATAACATTTGTTTCACTCGTGTCATTAGTCTTTTGTCCGAATTCACGCACCTGACTGCAAGTATCACAGATAATTATTGCCCAATATGGGACAGAATTTCCGAATGCAATCTTTTTCACAATTTCGATCTTATTGCATCATCTGTAGCTTGTCGGAAACTAGGAGAATCTCCCAAATTGTGAATGTCTTTTTGACTTCCTTGCAGATATCAGTTGGCCAAGCACATCCAATTCATGCTTTTCAAAATTACTCATATCCAAGCTATAGTTATGGAATGAAACACACTAATGAGAAGCCTCCAAAAAGAAGATAATCAAACGAAAAATTCTCCCATTACGATGCTCTTGAATATGAGTCGTGTTGGGAGACAAAACTTGATCACCTGCCCAATAACAGACTATTGTCTTCTACTCTGCTCTCAAACCTGATCGTTACAACAATAGCTGAATTTTATACGTCTTTGCCTCAACTCGAACTTTCCACCAGAGTCTGACCGCCAAGGTACTATGATGCTTTTGGGAATTGAATTGAACTGCATCCAGAATCAAGGTCAATAATGGAGTCCTGAGACGATTGCATGATTCTGCTTCTGCAGGATGTTTATTTGTGGCACATATCACGCTGAGTGGCGATGATCAACGCTGCTTGGACTCAAAAGGATCCACCAGGCCATATTTTTCCGAATTATTTCAGGATAATCCATAGAAAATAATTACTTCTATAAGAGGATGTATAATTCGCAAAGAAAAGTTCGGAATTCTAGCAATGAATCCTTGAAAGAGCAGCAGAGTTGAGCAGAATTGTTGACCAGTACGAGTTTGATCATTGAGAATTAATTCGATACACTTGACATGGGTCATTTGAACTTTGGAATGTTTCTAGTGGATAATGTATTATGGAATGCTGCGTAATTAGGGAATATATATTTCTTGAATGCCCAACGAGCTCGAATCCCCGACGAAATGAATGAGGAAATTTAACAAATGGGTGAAGTTTTTTCGAATTCAATTCAAGCCCTGGGAGAGAAAAATGTTGAATTCAGCTCTGTTCTTGGCCCTACTATTCAGGAGAAACTTGGGTAGGTTTGGAGTGGGACAGAAAAATAGAGCAAAGACAGGAGAAGAAGGAAGTGCGACTGAATATATGAGGCATCTTGGGTGAGAGCGAAAAAGTAAGAAAGCTACTTGTCTGCTTACGAGTAAAAATCATGGCTCCTCGTTTAGTATACCACCGGAACATTTCCACACTGTGGAACTAGTCTCAATCTTTCTTCTATTTCTATAGCGCATTGCTCCAAAAATTCCGTATAGCCCCAACTACTCGAGGCTTCTTCTCTTCGCTTCTCAACTTTCGTCACAAGTTACGCGTGTACAAAAGTCAAAGCTCTATAATCAGAGCCAGTTCTGTACCTCTGCATTCAATCTTCTCTCCCTCTGCCCTAAATTGTTTCGCTCGCTTTGTTTCGTTCACTCTCTTTCAACGGGTGAAAGCTATTCTCGGAACGTGGAATGTATTCCAGTCTCTTGTATTTTACTTTGAACCTTGGTTTTCTGAACTACAAAGCTTACCAAAATTCTTTTGATTTCTAGAACAATTTCGGATTTTCTTGTCAAATCCTTTGTGATATCTTTGATTGACTCTGATGATCAATCTTGGTCATCTGCCCACTCATTGGAATTGATTACAATCAAATTTTATTCTCATTCTTCTATGAGATTACTTCTTCCAATATTGGCCTTTGACTTCATAATGATGATCAATAAGATATGGTCATTTGAATATTTTGTTAATGGAAAAGTGTAATGGGTAGAACAATTGAGTGGTCACGTGGAAGAAGGACGTGATTACAGGAAGTTCATTCTGAGGCAATTGATGTAAACTCAACAGAAATCACGAGTAGTATCATTTGATCATTCTACACACCTCGCTTCAAGCTGTAATGAGTATCACATAACTGACACCAAAATCTACCTTGGAGGTGTATTCCAGGCGATCCTACACAGTAAGGACCCGTTTCGGCCTAAATCAAATCGGTTCATGCCTGAAAATGGCGAGTGAAATCATTATTTCCGTGTATGAGTGCATAGAGACCCATTTTGATAAATGAGCGATTTTGCAATTTTTCTTCATTAATCTTTCGATAACTCAAAAACGGCCCGTTTCCCTCGGGAAATAAGTGAAAGAACTTCTCGTAGAGCTTTCAAATATCTCTTAGAAACATGCTCTGAAAGTTTCTCAAACGATGCGTCTACTCTGAATTGTGAGGCGTCTTTATTCCAAGTTTCATGGATTTTGAAATAATCCCATGGTACATCATAGCTCAAAATTCATATTCCTCACCACATTCGCAATGTTGGAGGATGATCCAAGGAACTTTTTTCCATTGGTCATTGAGATTCTGCTTAATATAGATCAAGAGAATCTTCGAGCATTCCAGAGTATGTTGAAAGTATGGAGTTCGAAATATCATGTACTTGGGGATATTTAAGAATCCACGGAACTTGGAATGAAGAGGCCTCACAACTCGAAATAGATGCATCGTTTGACAAACTCTCAGGGCATATTTATTCATGTCTTTGGAAGCGCTCCAAAAAGTTCCTCTACACATTTCTCGGTGGAACGGACTATCTTTACGTTGTCTAAAGATTCATGAAGGAACATGGCAGGATCGCAAATTTTCCGAAATGGGCCTCGGTATAGTTATACACGGGAGAAATGATTAAACTCGCCAGTCTGAGGCATGAACCGATACGCTTGAGGTCAGAAGGGCGTTATCACCATTGTATATGACGATGATAATTGGAGTATATACTTCTTGTTTCAAGATTTGTGGACCCATATCAAGCTTTCTGTTTAAGGATTTTTACCCGTCCTCACAAGAAAAGATATGAATGCCTAACTGGTACGAGAGAAGTCAAATGCAATGGTCATTCAGTACGTGTTCAAGGTATGAAGATTCAAATCAGGAGACTATTGATTGAACCATGAATTAAATTGTATCTCTTTCGTGGGGGAGGGGGAGGGGGAAGGTGACAAAGACATGGGGTTGGGGAATTGGAAACTTGTCATTTTCGTGAATGATAGTCGACAATGATCTCTTGAATTCCAATCATTTCAAAAAGGAAAAGAAACAGGAGAAGTAGAATTCAAAAGTTCCTATGAAACAGGCGGGGAGGAAATGATGGTGGTAACTGTTCACGGAATGGAACGAAGGGATGTTTATGGAACAAATCATTCATTGAAATTAATATTTAGTTAAAACAACGACTGAGTCACTATAGTGATAATGATCAACAAATAAGATTTTTTTATCAAAGTGTAACAGTATGATAACACTTTATGAGATGTTTGACGATCAGTAATCCTTTATTGATCAGGGCTGAATAGCCCAACTACGTATATTTATTGAGTATTGACGAGTAAGCGCTTTGGAATAGAAGAGTATCATTCATGAGTGGAAGATAGGGACAGAAGAGGGAAGCTGTCACAAAATTCATGAAATGAAATAAACAATTCTTTGAGATTCTACGCAAGGCCTGAGCCAATTCAAGTTGATGATGAATATACGATTCATCATCACCTGATATTATGATATTGTTATGAGGTTCATTGGGAACCGAACCATGATTTCAACAATATATGATAACTTTCGGTGGCTGCTGATCACGAGATCCGTCCAAGTCAAGAGTCAATGATAAGTAAAGAAACGCCTCTCAACGACCGTGCATCACAGTACAGACCGTTCAGGAATCTGATAATTCTTCCTACGGAAGCCGAAGTGGCTCACCGGTGAGTTACCGACTGATGAGCCCAACCATCCACCGGTTGGTGATTTTTCCACCACCCACCGGTGAGTGGTGGAAAAAGTTATAAATCGCGGTCTTGCGAAAAATTCGCGTTTGTCCTGAATATATGTGAAACCAGCCCTCTGCAAACGAGAAAGTGCACACAATAGTGCGCTCCGCACCAGCGATTTGGGATTATGTGCGATTGCTGCCAAACCCAACCTCCGTGGGGTACGTGTGTTTATACTTTTACGTACTTTGCACATATTCAGTATCATTCTCAAAACTGTGATTCAGTGGCAATTGGTAATCAAAAGTAATGCTAAAGTATTATAATACTGTACTCCAATACTTATGAATCATGATTCATGATAAATTTGGAATAATTCTTATTAATATTTTCAGGCTTCAATTCATGTGGTATGGTGACAGGCTGTGTCTTTTTTATTGTTCAAAGGGCAGCATTGATTGAGAACAAATCATTATCATTACCATGACAATCTGGTTCAGTTCTTGCGGAAAGCTCCCTTTGTTGCGGACGCGTCTCCTTAGAGAACAAAAGTATGTACCTCTAGTCTCAGAAAGCACTATGCTTTACAATCAATCACGACTGGGAAAAGTCAACCCATGGAAATCAAGACAACGATGCTAAAGCGTTAAATATTTTCCTCGCCACCAGGTCAGAATCAATCAGAAGTAATGCTGAAGTATTATAATACCGTACCTCAATACTTATGAATCATAATTCATGATAAATTTGGAATATTTTCATTAATATTATCAGGCTTCAATCCATGTGGTGTGGTGACAGGCTGTGTCTTCTTTATTGTTCAAATGGCAGCATTGATTGAGGGGAATTCATTATTATTACTACGATCTGGTTCAATTCTCGCGGATGACTTTCTTTGTTGGGTACCCGTCTCCTTAGAAAACAAAAGTACCTTCAGTCTCAGGAAGCATTATGCTTTACAATCAATAACGACTGGGAAAAGTCAACCCATCGCAATCAGGACAACAATGCTAAGGCGTTGAATAGCTTTTTCACCACCAGGTCAGAATTGAAAGAATGAAAACATCTACTCACTGACAAACTTCTTCTATCAAGACGAACTTGCTAAAACTATGGACATGCATGTTGCTCTCTGTTTTCATGAAATATTGTTTTTCTTGTTACAATGTATTGAATGAATTTCTCATAATCTCAATCTCTCTTGGGTATGTGCTATCATGAAAGTAATGCACTTCTTGAATGGCTGTATGGTTCCACTGAAGCACTATGCTTATTGAGGAATAATGACTTGGAAAAATCAGCCCATGGCGATCAAAACAACAGTGCCAAAGCCTTGGGCAGTTTTCTCATCAGTAGATCAGGATCCAAAATATTGGAACATTTATTCATTGATGAACTCCAAGATATATGATGTGCACGATTTCAACCTAGTACGGCATGACCGGCTCTTTAAAGGTGGAGGTGGGGTAGCTGTCTACGTTCATTCTTCGATTCACGTTCGTGTTTTAGATAGTTCAATACAATGCGATATGAGACCTGAATTTCTGCTGGTTCTGTTACATGCTGGCCGTACCAAAGTGCTTTTATGTGTCGTTTACAGTCCTCCGTCTTGTGGGCACTGGTCCGACATTGACGAAGCTATTCTCAACTGTAACTGCTCGTATGATCATCTAATTGTGACAGGAGACTTCAATATTAATTGGGACAGTGAAGGATTCTCGAGGCGAGAAAAACTGTCAAATTCTCTGAAGGCATTCGGTCTAGAAGTCATACCTTTCGGCATAACTCATCACGTAAGCAGAGGATCGTGTATTGACTATATATGCACGTCCGATCTATCGAAGATGACTAGTTATGAGAAACACCGACACCCCGAAATCTCAGAACACGATCTTATTGTTGCCGAGTTCCGTTTTATTATCCCCACAAAGCGCACCGAGTTGGTTCGCGTTAGAGATTTCAGAAATTTCAATGCAGATTGTTTCCAAGTTGATCTTCAAAATATTGATTGGAGCCCGATTTGTTCCTTGCAAACTGTTGGTGACAAAGTAACTTTTTTCACTGCCAATCTGATTGCTCTATATGACAAGCATGCCCCGTACGTAACTTTTATTGCCAAACCAAAACAACACCCATGGTCTACATTGCATGTAGAAGAACTTAAAAAATCTCGCAATCGTGCCTGGAGCAAGTGGAAGAAGTCGCAGAAGCCATTTGATCGAGCAGCTTATAATAAACTCCGTAATGAAGTTCAACAGGCAAACCGAAATGCTAAATCACAATATTATAGGAATAAAATAAACCAAGCGAAAGGATCTGCCGAAATGTGGAGATGTGTTGATGAACTAGGACTGAAATCGCGATCTGAAATGACTGCTCCACTACCACCAGACCTTGATGGCTTGAATAAGTACTTTGCTGGTGACGTTAATCCTACTCCCTTGTATGACACACGACCGACAGTTAGAATATCAACAGATGATCAATTTTATTTCACACATGTAGAGATGGACGATATTATCCAAGCAATCAGAACCACGCGAACGAATGCTCGGGGACCGGATGATGTTCCTATGCGCTTTTTGAAAGAATGCCTTCCCGTTATCTTGCCAGTTCTTGCCCACATCTTTGACTGCTCTCTGCAAACTGGGGTATTCCCGGCTCAATGGAAAGAGTCAATTGTAAGACCTATCCCAAAATGTTCCTTGCCTAAGGATTTTAGTGACTGGAGACCGATCAATATAACAAGTGCTATAGCTAAATGTCTTGAATCTGTCGTGTTGAAGCAAATACATGGCTTTGTATCAAATAAAAAACTTCTAGATCCGCTCCAATCAGGCTTCAGAAAAAATCATAGTACGCATACCGCTCTGATCAAAATCACAGATGACATTCGCGAAGCTATCGATAATGAAATGGTTACACTAATGATGGGCATTGACTTTTCGAGAGCATTTGATATGGTCAACATAAGCCTGTTCGTGATGAAACTGAAAAGCCTTGGTTTTTCTGACTCAGCATGTCAGTGGGTTCATTCTTTTTTGAGTGATCGAGCTCAAAGAGTTGTTTCGCCGGGTGGGAAATCGTCTACATTAGCCAGCAGAAATTCGGGCGTTCCTCAAGGAACTAAGGCCGGTCCTCCTTTCTTCTCGTTGAGTATAAGTGATCTTCCGGATGTACTGCAATACTGTTACCACCACTTCTACGCTGATGATGCTACTTTCTATTACTCTGGTTCTATCGGTGAGGTAGAAAGTATTGTACGTAAGGTGAACGAAGATGCTAAAAACGTTTACGAGTATGCCGTTTCGAATGGATTGAAAGTCAACGAACGCAAAACAGTAGCTTGTTGGTTCGGTTCTCCGGCGTTCATCAAACGTCTCAAAGCTCACCCACCTTCACCTGTTTGCGTAAATGGTCAAGTCATTCCATACAGTGATACGATTAAAATCCTAGGTGTCACACTTGACAGCAAATTAATGATGCAAGAACAGTGCAACGTTACTGCTCGCAAATCATTCGCAGCTCTGGCTAAATTGAGAAAATTCAAGGATAGTATACCACGTGACACTAAATTGATTCTTGTCAAGACACTCGTGTTCCCTCATCTTGACTACTGCGTAGGTCTTCTTTGGGATTTATCGGATCAACTTGTTGTGAAGCTGAGTAGATGTAAGAATGCAGCCCTCCGGTACGCAACTGGGCTGAAGAAGTTTGACCACATTACTCCAGCGTATGCGGAAAATCAAATCATGTCATTTTCGCAAAGACGCGTATATTTGAGCCTGTGTTTGTTAGCTAATATTTTAAAGTCAAGAGAGCCCGATTATCTCGCACAAAAGTTCAGTTTCCGTCCACCAGACAAAATTGGCTCCAAACGCACGTCCAATCTAGAATTAATGATCCGCTTTGCCCGTACATCCACGTTTGGAAACTCATTTACCATGTCAGTTTGTCGGGAGTGGAATAAAATCCCTTCCAAAATCCGTGAAAAGTTTTCCAAGCCGTGTTTCAAACTGCTGTTAGAGATTTATTTATCGGAAGGTGAAAATTGGAACTAGTCTCGTTGATCTAAATGTATTGACCTGTTATTATTACGGGGAGATGTATAGATGAAATTATCATCCCTAGTGCTACGTCTTCATTTTATGTATGTGATGACTTTATCTTAATTAGGTTAAGTTTAGCTTTAGTTTATTAGGTTTAGTATATTATATTTTTATATGAGTACTGCGCTGCAGTGGAATTTTGGATTCCTCGTGCAATCTATGTCACGTGAATATTTTTGTAACACGACGTTTATGTACGGACTATCATGGACCTCTGAGTCCCTAGTCAGCAATAAAGACATTCATTCATTCATTCATGAACTTATTGTACCAAAACCTAAAATAAATATCCCGTAGGCATAAATATTGCTGTCTAGAATCCATTGAAATTTTTCTTCCTTGATTAGAATAGTATTAGATTGATATTTTGTTATTTCATTTCTTCTTCATTGCACACACCAAAATTACGCAGGAAATTTTTCAACTGTCTACTATGATATTATGTGCTCTAAATATACATTGGACAGTGATGGTTGTTTTTGTGTTGTCTGTCCACATTCAGAAGATTGGTACCACATCTTCTAGAAGCCAAAATTCTCCCTACATTCTCAAAAGAAAATTACCCTTCCAAATGTGACCCAAGTACCCAAGAAAAACATGTAAGAATATTTTGTATAACATATTTCTCACGGAAACATATTGCATCGTTTTTGTTATCAATCATTCTTCCATCTTCCAGATAATTTGCCTTAGTGATTGTGATTTGGTACTTCTTGAGCACATTCAACAATCCTGGTCAAGCCAGTTATCTCATCTGCTGTATTCTAGCACATCTCATTTCTGGGTCAATTTTCAAATGTGCACATTTTCATACAGTGATATGTACTGACGATTGTTTTGCTATAATACGAATAGAAGAACATCTATCTATCTATCTATCTATCTATCTCAAATGTAAAGTCTGCAAGTACTGATTCCAAATAAGTAAGTTGAAATCATTTCAAAGCATCAGCATGATAATTTCATTCTCCATCAACAGGAACTGATTTCATACAATTGAACTATGGCAGAGATATTGCAGTTCATTTTCTAGTCGAAGCGATTCTGAGGATTTGTTCAGATTTTGAGAGATACACAAAAAATCAAGTGAGACGTGGAGTATTCCGGAAACGTATCCATTCCAGATAAAAATTGATGTACTTATAGACGGGGTGTACTTCCAGATAACTACAATTATATGAAATGACAATCGACATTATATTGATCATTATCTCAAGAAATATGCCACTCATGCGACTTTTTGACATCGAATGGGGTGAGTATTGCTTGATGAACTAGATCAATTCGATTCAAATATGTTAATTAAGGACATTCTTACAGTATTTGTTGAAGACATAATTACATGAAAATCTTTTGAAGAGTCAATTCGCAACAGTCGGTAGTCCACAGATTCAAAAATTTGCGCCATGGTCGCGTGGTTGTGGCGCTTGCGTCGACACGCGGAGCGCGCCAAGATTGTTTCCAAATTGATAAGAGCGGAGTCCGAGTGTACTAGCTAGTCGCTATCGTAAATGTGAACCAAATATCTTCTCAAATCTAGTTTTTTCAAAAACAAAACAATCCCGTTCAAAATCTCTGTTAGAGATGAGAAGCCCTTGAAAAATCTTGAGTGAAATCGAGAGAGAAAATGGTTATTCACTTCCATATACAGCATGGTAGTTGTGAGGTTACGTTGTTCTTGCCCAATCCGCACCACTAATATCACATTCTTAGTAGTTTTAGGAATATGATAGGAAATACGATTATTTGTAATATCAAATGCTCGTTATAATGCACCAATAATTCCCTCTTGACACTGCTCCTTGATGCCATCGAGTGCTCCTGTCATTCAATAGAACAACTCAGGGAGATTGTAATCCATCATCTATAATCCAACAGAACTAGAATTGAGATGACTTTTAACATTTTTAATCTCACAATCCCCGACTCTTCTTCTCATTGTACCTCATTCAAGGATAGTCACTGTCTATCACTGGTGGAGCTCAAACGGATGAATAAATTTAGCCTTGCATGTATTATATTCTTGGTCAGCATCTGAGCTTAAAGTCTTCAATTCTCTACAAAGTGAGGGAAATCTTAGAGGAATGTCGAGTTTTTTTATCATTTGGGCACTAGAATAACATAATTGTCGTAATTGTCATTAGACTGTGTGCAATGATAGTTTTGGATTTGAATCATGACTATCCATTATTAGTATGATAATAATCTCACAGACACCAAGTAGCCTTCTGCAGTATATGAGTTTCCACTGTGATCTTGATATGGAAAATGTCTAGAAATATGCGATCATTTTTCAATTCTTCTCATTTCAGAGTTTGCAGATTATATGTCTCGAATTTTATCAATTATCAGCACTAAAAGTGAGGAAGATAACCATACTGAGAAATTATTGTCCTGTGGGATTGGACACTACAGATAGATACGTTCACTCTTATGATTCGCATCATCATTTCCCCAATGCTACTGGAATTTTCTATGTTAAGAAGATGGTGGGCCATCGATACCGCCCATCATAGATGACTGGATTGAGCTACCTGAGATTCAGCAGATATACCATCTTTATTATGAAAATAACAATGGTAAATATGCGTAATGGAAATTTTCTCATAAGCAAACAATCGAGAACAATGATCATTTCCATTCCATTTTCATTATGCTTATCACATTGATGTACTGTTTTGGGGGGTTTCTGGTACACTTCATGTTTGAAATCTATTCAATATCTTTTGTTGCTATAAGAACTCAATTCTCGGTCTAATCCCGTGAAATGGTTATTTCTACATAAGCCAATCATGATGATATGTGAACCTCCATCAAGGACTAACAAACGACCCATAAGATGCTGTTCTTTTGTATGGACTTGATAGGAATTTCTCAGGTTGAAATTCTTCCAATTTCATTGATTATCTTTCCATCATGAGATTCTCTCGTCTCCGCAAATAGGGATTAGTTTGTCTCATATAGAGAGATTTTTTATAATTTGTGTACAACTCTCATTTGCTTTGGGTCTTCTGGAGAAGTTAATAGTGATATTGTGTAAGATTGTAATATGAGGAAGCAAAATTGGATTATTTCATATACAGCTTTTTTCCCTCAGCAGGCTTCCTCATAGATTCCTTTGACCCAGCAAAAGCGAAAAGAACTAATAGAGTAATATTGATTTCGTGAACAATGTTGAAAATGGTCTTGTTAACTCCCTAAGTTTCTTTATCAGAGATCATATCAGTATTAAAGCAACAGCTTTCACATCCAGAGATATTCACCCATGGTCGTTTGATTTTTCAGAAAAATAAACGGCAGAAAAATGAGCACGCGCCAAAAATTATGAAGAAAATCAAGTTGGCTTCGAAACATCAAGATCTTGGTAGTAAGCAGCCACGACAAGTATTTTCACCTGCAGGTCACGTACTCAGAGACCTCTGACTATCTGATGAAGAAGTTGAGTTTTCTTTCTCACAAATGATACAGTGGGCTTGTGGTAAAATGAAAACGACTTCCAATGAATCAATGTTTTGTGATACCACGATGTTATTCGCCAATCGCCGCAACGAACAATTCACATCGTTTAAAGACAAGTTTGGAAACGATTGCCCATTTTGGCAAGTTGTGGATAAATTTAAGACAAGTAATGACACCAGTCTGTACTTAGTGACCATTGTTAACCTGATGCTCCACGAATAAGACCACTCTCTCAGACTCAGCAGCGACCAACCCCTCCGCTCCGGCAGCAACCACACTGTCAGACTCAGCAGTGACCAAAGCCTCCGCCTCGGCAGCAATCAAACTCTCAGACTCAGCACCAACCAACTCTTCTTCTCCGGCAGCAACCCAACCCCCCGTTTCTGCAGCAATCAAACTCCAGAACCCAGCAGCGCTCAACCCCTCCTTCTTGTCACCAACTAATTTCTCAGACTCAGCAGCGACCAATCACCCCGAATAATGTTATCCCAGGGAAGAATGTAGGCATGCAAATTTCGCTGCAAAGATCTCTATATGTAATGCCAACCACACCACCGGCCCTCATCAATGACTCAAGTTAAAATCTATTACAATGGAAAAGGGGTAATTCAGCAAAGCACAGCATCTCCGGAGAAATAGCAGTGATTTGCCAACAACAAGGTTTCAAGAAATCCTCTAATAATATGCCCCTATCTGCAGCAACTTCTCGTATTTCGAAGATTGAGAGACCTCCTTACCGATTATCATAGAAGATGACAGCAGTTCTGGGACAGCAGAAGTGCAAGAGTCCCCGAGTGCTAGACAGTATTCTTGTAAATCTGTGATCAGTAGGCTTATGAGTTGTACTAAGTCCTGTAGGTCAACAACAGCGGCATCTCCCAGTTTATCGCCAGCGTACTCAGTTTTGACCAAACTGAATTCAAAATCACACCAAGGTCAAACTCCAACTTCTTTTGAGATGTCAAGGTCCAAGTCTGTCTTAACATCTTATCAACCACTACTCATTCGCGGTAGCTTATTGCAATATAACTATTTCAAATACGATACGAGCAAACTTGTTGCAAGATGTAGTCCATTCATACCTGAGCCTACATCAAATGATGATCAAAATGGGAGACTTTGTGACACTGTGACATCAACGTTGTCAATTCCTTGTATAAATTTCTATGATCGAATCTTCAACGAGGCGGATAAACTTGGATCAGGCGCTTACGGAACTGTTTTCAGAAGTAACTAGCTAAGGGAGTACATAGCCGTGAAGCAGATAGAGTGTCATAAAAACAGTTTCAATGTACACACCCTACGCGAGATCGCAGTTCATCAAAAATTGAGACACGAGAACATAGTATCACTAATGGCTCATTGCTTGCATGATAGTTATTGTTATATTGTCATGGAATATATTAATGGCGTGGACTTGAGAACAATTCTTTTCGATCCAACAAAAGTGACGAAAGGGTCTAATTATTGATAAAATTAATGGAACATATCTGGTTGTGCAGCTTATTGAAGCTTTCACGTATTTACACGCATGCGATTCCATTCGCTGCGATATCAAACCCGAAAATATCATGGTACGTAGAGACTGGACCTTCAAACGTTGTAATTTTGGTTTCAGTAAGCCTTTACCCGGCTTGCCCCATATTCTCGAGTCATATGCTCCAAGCAAAGATGTAGGAGCAGTTATGTACTCGCCTCCCGAGTTGCAGTTGCACAATGCTACTGCAACTACCAAGTAAGATGTGTGGTCGTGTGCATGCGTAATATCAGAGATATATGCCGAACAACGAGTATGAAATATAAAAACTGCGAGTAAAAGCTCACAGATAATTGCCATTCTGGGACAAAAAGGTGAACTGCCAGATAATTTTGGACTCGTTCCAAAAGATGTTCAGCAAGTATCAAGTCCGTGCTTTCACCGGATTCCAACAGAAAGACCGAATAGCTGTGAGCCACTGACATTTTTTGGAACTCGATTTGGAATGCTCCAAACAAACGTTGAGACTGGAACGGAAGAATTTATTGAATACAAAATCAAAATTCCAAAAGATTTGCCCTTGATACTTCATTCTTCTTACATTCACCAGGATGAACTTTACTCTTTTCGTATCGATCTGATAACAAAAACTTTTTTATGAGTACTCTGACTGTATTCTTATTGCTTGTTGCGAGAAATCTAGATTTCACGAAGTTTCTGTTTGATTTTGTAATCAACGGCCTTCTTCTTCCCGACGGCAGTGTTCCTCTGTCTCGTCTCATGATTAACAAGTAGCTATAAAAATCAAAATGTCATGTCCGTTGTCAAGACTACACTTTCAAAAGCTCATCTTCTACGTTACAAAGATCAGCCAGAATCGTTCACTCAGGAAGTGCTTCTTCTTCTGATCCGCAATATCATTACAGTAGCGATGTCATTTCAAAGCCGACAAAAATCTGAGTCATGTACGTTTCTATCCATTATGACGAAGATTTTAGTGGAGAATATGTATCTCTCCCCCCCCCCCACTCCACTTTTTCCAAAAGTCTAACTTGGCGAGTATAGCCATCCTTCCCCCTATCACTTCATCTGGGATCAAGATATGAATTTCAACTCTTCGGTGTCATGAGATCAAGAAAAACATGTCGACTAACTATTTAGCAGAATCCAAACGTGAAACGAATGAAACGCGATTGAAAATTTATTAATTTCAACTTTTGAGAGTCATGAAATCAGGAAAAATATGTCAAGTAATTTCTCTTGAAAAATCTCAAGTTGATATGCATGGCAAGGGATTGATTACACTACGATTTGATTATCCCTGTAATTTTGCTTCAACTTGAGTCACTCACCATCTCTTAATTTACCGAATATATTGAAAATGACAATCTATCCAGACGACTGCGAAGGAAACGGAAACAAGAAAATTCAATCCAGCATTGATCGCCCCAGCTTGAAAATCAGTCGGGATAGTGAGTCACTCAAGTTGAAGCAAAATTGCAGAGATAATTAAATCGTAGTGTGATCAATCCCTTGCCATGCATATCAACTTTAGATCCTTCAAGAGGAATTATTTGACATATTTTTCCTGATTTGATGACTCTCAAGAGTTGAAAATTAATGAATTTTCAATCTCATTTCATTCCGTTCACGTTGAGATTTTGCTAAGTATTCACTAGACATGCTCTCCCTTATATCACGACTCTCAAGAGCTGGAATTAGTATTTTTCATTCTCTTTTCATTCGGTTTACGTTTAAATGTAGCAGAATAATTACTCGACGTGTTTCCTTGATCTCATGACCCTCAAGAGTTGAAATTCAATTCTTGATCCCAGATGAAGTGATAGGGGGAAAGGATGGCTATACTCGCCAAGTTGAACTTCTGAAAAAAGTGAAGTGGGGGGGGGGGGGAGGAACTTGGTTATGGTAATGATTGAAAATTCTCAAATTGAAAAATATGAGCTGTAATTAGCACAGAATGTAATGTGAAGAGTCCAAAGATTGTCGCCATATCTCGTCTATAGAAATCATTCCCCCAATGAGTAGCCCTGCGTTGAATCCAAGATGAATATTTCTCAAACATAAGCAAGGAAATCTGGACACTTGGAATTAGTTATTAAAATTTGACTCAAGTTGGTGTGTAGAGTCCCAACTCCAATTGTAATAGTGCTTGTCAGAGAAAGGCATTTGATGTCATGAAAAAGTTCTGGATTGTGGAAATTACCCACATGAGTTGATCCATCCCCTCCTCAACAGGAGAGGATGCTACCTATCGAAACGATCATCTAATGAGTGACTGAAAAATGATACATACAATAAAGGCAACACAAATATTCCCAACATCATCCAGAAATCAGAACAGTAGAACAAATTTCAATTTAGAAATTGGTAACTTGTGGTTAGTTGAGAAGTTGGCGTAAGATGTGCAAAGTCAGTCATTTGTGAAGAATAAAGATTCAACAGAATTATTTGAGACGTACTTGGATTTCAGAATCCTTGGATCCACTTTCTCCTCAACTAAGAATTTTTTCTAGTTGAACTTCCCACCTCCACCAGGAGCATAAATGTGCTACCCTATCTTCATCAGACTTTGGATGTAACCCTGCACAACTTCCTAAGATCTATTAAGAAATGAAGCTATGCCAGCTAGCTCCCTACCAAATCCATGGCGAAAATGTAAATGGCACGTCAAGATAGTAAAGATCCATACATCATTGCTAAGACTGTAGTTGAATGTATTCAATCAGAGTGATACGCATTGGGAGCATGATGAACAGGAAAAGGTAACGCGGCACCAATAAGAGATCATTGCTCATATTACAACAACTGTTCGTTGACAGCCTCCAATAGGACTAAATAGTAACACAACATCTAAATCTGAGAGACGATCCTTCTTGTGTTTAACGTAAACAAGTTTTCAGATGGGATGGTGAAATAGATGTGCAAGTTCCTCATGAATGTGAATCAACTCCTCGAGAAGATCCTAGTCCTCATTCCCATCATGGAGAGTCTAATACATTTCACTCATCTGGTCAAGGTAATCTCAGAAATTTTTCAATTGATGATCAAGACAGTGAGGTAGAGGACCCCTCACCTGTTGACAAAGAGTCAATATTAGCTGATATCCTCAAGGATTGGGCTACGGAGACCAATATAGCTTATGGGCAAGTTGACTCTCTCTTGAAGAAACTCGAACCCCGTTTTACAAGCTTACCGGCCTCACACAAAACTTTGCTGAACATGAATTCGGACCATATGTTTAAAGTGAGGAAGTTCGACCCTCACAACGAATCAGATAAATCTATGTTTGTATATATTGGTCTGGGAAGAATCCTTGAAATCATTGACAAGCCAAGCCTTCATATTAGGAATCCAGTCTTGGAATTGCAATTCAATGCAGATGGAATGAGACTCTACAACTCTAGTCCTTTAGAATTTTGGGCGTTGCAAGGAAAAATTCACACTGAAAATGAAGTCACATATGATCCTTTTTTGATAAATGTTTGGCATGGCGGAGGGGAACCTAGCAGTGCTGATTTGTTCTTAGAGGAATTCGTGATTGATTTTTATCAACTCCTCTCAGAGGGCTTGACTATTGATGGGATCCATTTAGAAATAAAGTGCCACTGGTCATGAATGACAGGTCAGCGAGAGCCTATCTGAAGGAAATCTTTGGTCATACAGGATTCTTCAGCTGTGAAAGGTACTTCATTGCTGGATCTAAGCCCAGAGGTACAACCATATTCCCTTATGAAGAATGCTCTCTTCGTACAAGGTTTAGTTTTCTTCTAAAAGCAAATAGTCTTCACCACAAAAGGACATCACCTCTACTCGCACTCAAGCCTGATCCACCTAGTGAACGCCCCTTTGATCTGATGAAATTGTTCGTGTTGGACTTTATGCACTTGAGGCCCCTTAATAATATAAAGGATATGATGCTAAATTAGACAACTGAATGTGGATTAAAAATCCCTCAGCAAGATATTGATGAAATATGCAAGAGGATGGAAAATATATCCAAACGAGTTCCTGGAAAATTCCAGCGCTTGACAGAATCTTTGGAAAACTCTTTCCTCTTGGGAAGCAACTAAGTACCGCTTCTTCCTTTTGTATTGTGGATTTCTAGTGATGAAGGGTATTTTTTCTGAGGAAATGTACAATCACTTTCTTCTGTTTGCCGTGTCGAGCAGAATTCTATCTAGTGATGATCCCATTCGGAAATTGATGCCACTGGCTAAGACATATCAAAAACGGTGTGCTCAGTTGTACTCAAAAGTCTATGGAGAAGACTCTGAAACACTCCACGTACACTTTTGGGTGCATGTTGCAGATGATGTGGAAGAGATGGGATGCAACATCAGCTTTCTGACCGCGTTCCCTTTTGGAGATAATATAAAGAAAGTTAGAAGTTGTCCAAGAAGTGCTTACGAGCCTCTTCAACAGTTGTGTACCGAAGTTGAGCGTGAGTTGCAGAATTACGAAGGTCCTAAAATGTACAGGGATGAAGTTTTTCCTTAAAAAAAACTAACGGCGACAAAATGATGATTGATGCAGTGATGTTCCGGCAGTGCAAATTGAGCTGTAAATCAGCTAATAGTATAATGATGCTCAATAATGGAGATATAGTTCGAATTGTGCAATCATATCGCAAATCGAGTGAAAAAAATGAAATTCCCAACCAATTTCTCACCTTTGGAAATTATACTTCCCAAAAGTGAGAAATTGGTTCTTGTTGGGGACGCCTTTACTTATCTCGTGAATTATCTCCCTTGGTTTACGAAATTAAAGACAATGTAGTCGAAATCATCTCATCGTCATCAGACCACATGAGGTCCAAGATAGTTTTTTCGTCTATTTTTGGAGAGTGCGAAAGCTCAAAAATAGATTATGTTGTACCATTGATGCATTGACAATTCTCATCTGAGCAACTAAGAATCTAGAACATTTTGAATGAACAATTACTTCATTTGATACTGAAATGTACATTAGCCTTTTGTGTGAGAATGTAAGTGAAACGCCTACGTTGCTGCCTTCCTTACTTGTATCAACATACATGTGGTGACAAGTTTCAATGTGAATCCTGTATTGTACATATAAACAGTGGATATCATCATGTAATCAATGAATGTGAATAGAACTAATGTGTCTCGATTAAGCATGGAATATGTGATACGTTGAAACAAAAAGGAAAATTTAGTTTATACTAGTTAATCAATGATTATTGATCGAAGCCTTTACGAAACAAACTCTAGATTTTAGATGGCAATATCACCTTCCAACTCGGACATTTTCTCAAGAATACTCGTTCAGCTACTGCTCGCAAAAGCACTTTCTGTGGTGAAGTAATCGAGACATTCCTGATCACCAATTCATGAATAATTATCATAGCTTCGAAGATATTCTGAGAACATTCATTCAGAATCCGTACAAATCCACTCAGTGATTGCTTTAGGAATTCAAAAGTAGCAACTTTTCATTTTCTCCTTCTTTCTGGTGCGTAGCACATGAATTTAATCAAGTAGTAACATACATCAGATTATTTGGCTTGATAATTCAATTAGTCGAAGTTCCTCTCTCATTACAGTTGCTTCCAAGGATTCGATTGTTTTGTTGATCCATTGCGTAACTCTTAAGAAAACATCATTGAATGACAGGCATTATAGTTTAAATGAAAACTGAAAATGAAACTTTCACAAACAAATATGTGAAAGAGAAGGACTGGTAACTATCCTGCAAGAGATCCGAGTATGTACGTTCAATAAGGGAGTTGAGAGTTGGAAAATGACAGTGGAACTCGTTGAGAATGATTGAGGCTGTTATCGACATCAGTGTAACGGACTCGACGAGGGTCAAGCTGGGTCGAAGTGCAAAAATATTCAAATAATTTCAGCTCAAGGGAGAAGATTCAATAAATGAAAAGTCCGTGATTTTGGGGCAACCCCGAGGCAAAAAGACCAGATAGAAGGCCTGGCCAAGAACCTCAAAAGCTAGATCAAGCTATATTAAAGATTAGAGAAAATCAGATATTCATTACAGCATAAATGACAAAATTATACTTACGATTTATACAAACGCACCGCGTGCCTTTTGATATCTACACAGCAAATCGATAAATTCGCTTGCGACTCTGGGCGACAACTGCCGTGCGCCCCTCTTGGTCCGCACGGTCTCGATTCTTAGGGCGGCCTCGCCGATTCTTCCGGGCCCGACCTACGGGGAATTTAGCTATAAGCAAACCCGTACATGAGCGCAGCCGAGTTTGCTTTGGCTTGGCTTTGAGATGATTCAATTTGCAAATGCTTTCTATCCCATTAATAAATATGATAGTTTATAATAACAATTGCCCGAGTTCTCTAAAATCCAGAAAAATCTCAAACACAACAAACATTCGCGAATAATGTTTATCGCTAATTTCCCCATAGTCGAATTTTACATAATTCGTCTAGTTAGCACAATAATACAAATATTCCTACGATCACAATTACGCTTGTGTTACAATTTATAAACCAATACAATTCTTCAATAATCATTCTAGTCACAATTTTACCAAATGCCCGCACTCTGGACACTTCATCTACTCCATCCGGCTTATTACTAGATATCATTTTTGCGTAGAAATGGGCTTGGTCCGGCGTGAGCCCGGCGAAGGCTCAGGTCTGCGAAAAACAAGGCAAGAACTATACCGGCTATGCTATGGCATAGTACACAATCGGGCTATATATACATCTATACCCTAGGCCGACCGCATGGCTTGCGGCGCAGCTAGAAGGTGCGTGCGTGCGCCTCAGCATAAAGTGTATCTCACTCACACCCATGGATACGCGTACCACTCATTCCATCCCACTCTGATTCATGCGCTCAACTATGGCACTCGACGTGAGGCTAAACTTTCGGTCCGTAACAATTCTCCCCCCTGTGCGGGATTTCGTCGAATTTCGCACAAATTCCAAATCATGATGATTGATTTCCAAGCGTCACTGAGTATCGATAGTCCAAATGCTAGTATCATGCCTGATTTGAGAGCACCCCAAACTTCGTCTAAGCTCTATGGATCATTTCACTGGCAAGCCTCACAGAAACAGAAAGTAACTCACACTCAGACTCCGCCACAAACTCCAGATTGATTCCCATTCTTTTATTTTCCGAATTCGGACGAGCTCATTCAACCGGAATTTCCTGGCTGTTATCAATAATGCCCAAACTTGAGCTTGAAATCTTGCCGAGGAATGGGTTATTTTGGGTTCGAAAGATCTGCATTCAAGATTTTCCCGACCAAAAACATCTTCTGAAGTCATTCGGACTTACAGAAAAATTCTGAGACCCTTTTTTTTAGGGTTTGAATTTCAAAGTGCCAATCAGCGATGAATCCAGCCACTCGTATATTCTTGGTGACATAATGGTTCATAGAGTTTTGGAGATGCCACGTCGCAATTGGTCGGTGCGATTCCAATCACCACTCAATACAACACAATTGAATCGAAGAATTTTTGCTTCACAAATCGCCGTAGCACAGAGCTTCCGCATTTTCCACGCAAAAATTCCTGATCCGTATATCAGCGACGTCTTAGACAGAGAATTTCAAGGTATGGCTAGTACTTCCAGAGGTCTCTTACGCGCGGCATCGCCGATGCTAGATGCTTAGAGGCTTAGGCTTGTTAGGCCAATAGGTGATTGGAGCTAGTTAGGTCGAATGCACTGCCAACTACGACACCCTTTTGTGACATCGTTATCAAAAGGCAAATTTGCTTGCATGGTCAATGGTTCAGCGAAATTTCCATTAAATCCTATAGGTGATCTCATCACGCTACGAGCTTTGCCACATATCCATAATCAAAGATAATCAATTATTTCCAAATCTAATGCCAAGTGCTGATATTCTCATAAATATCTATGCCAGGTTCGAAACTTCTAAATAGCCTAAATTGAGATCTCGATTTTCTATCCATCTTGGATCCAAAATGAATCGATCTGGTCGAATTATTTTCACCAAACTTTGTACTCACGACCATTCATATCCATGCTTCGTTATCAGTCGTTGAGTCAGAACCGTTTGATGCTCGGTCTGGGATTAACAGTTGATGATGCACATGCGCTGTGAACATCCCTTGAAAAACCCTCGAGACTTGTCAAAAATGGTCATAGGATTCGTGTCTTTAGTCTGACCTAGTCATTGTATTGTTGTCCATCAGATTCACACAAACAGTTCCTATTAGTCACAACCTGGGAAGCTTTCAGGCACACGAAACACATTCTTATAGCTGATCCATTGAAACCCTAAAGTAAGATGTGCGTGGACGCACCCTAAATTGTGGTGACAACTCCCGATCAGAAATCTATTCAAGGGGCTTGGCGAGAACATCAAGCCTTGATCAAGCTCCTTGACGGTGCCTTGATCAAGGTTGTGATGGCGCCTCTGTCAAGCCTTGATCAATCTGCTCTGAGTGACTGTGAAAACTGGTCCCGAGCTCACGTCGTCGCATCTCAGCTGATCATCCCGTGTCTTCTGCTATGCTGATACAATGCCATTCTTAGTTTTTGGAAGAGCGAAAATATTGCGATGGAGAAGTTTGGGAATGTAAATTTGGAGTGTGATGTGAGAATGTAATGCCGCAGCTTATCGTTGACAATTCAGCGAATGTATAATAGCTGACAGGTAAATATAAATGGGAAGTCAGGTTATCTTCGTATAGACTGTAGTATTTTTCATAAGTAAAAAACATTGCGGGTTTTCTACTATGATTATTGATTAAAATAACACCAACTAATGCATGATTTTTTCTCAAGAATAATTCTCACTCATTGATTTCAGCGTGCGTTTGCGAGTGATTTCAAGATGAGCGCTAAAGCAGAAAGAGCAAAATTGCTCAACAGAATAAGAGTAAGGAAACACCGAGAGATAGCTCGATTAAATGCGTGATCTGTTGTTTATCCAAGACCCACGACCACGGAGTCTCCAACCCTAGTCAGTCATAAACTTGGAGAAAGTCGGTCTGCATCCTGTGATGATGTTTCAGGTAATTTTGTTCAAAACTCATTTGAGGAAGATAGGGAAAAAGTGCCACACGCTGAAAAATTGTTGAGTTCAGATTATGACGACTCTGATAGTGATATTTCTTCAAGTGCTGACGGTGACAAGTGGGAAGCTCGTGCAAATCCTCAAAAATACGCTGCTAAAAGTGATTAGCAGAATGCTTTCTCACGGCTTTATATGATGATAATTTTGACGAAAAAGAAAGTACCCTATATTTTGAGTTTTTCTTTCGAGGAAGCATTTCAGAGAGATTTGGGTCATCTGAAAGGAGATTTTTCCAACAATATCCATTGTTTGATTGAGAGAAAATTTTGATATAGTCGGCTTAAAGATGATTAAACTGCGGAGTCCTTTGTGAAAATTCCCTTCCTCCGAAAGACTCTTCATTTGAATAATGTTCTACGAATTTTATGAAAATTTCGTATCAGCCAATCGATTCAGAATGGCGCATAAGTAAGTCTTTAGGTCATTAGAATTGAGATAAATGAGTCGTAAAGGATGATACGAGGGAAAAATGAATATTAATTCTTATTTTCTACTAATTTTTGAGTTATCCGTTTGAGGAAGCTTCTTATAGAGATTCAGGCCATCTAGACTGAGGTTTTTTTAACAATATCCATCGTTTGGTTGAGACGGAATTACGATCCAGTGGGTTTGAAAAGGGTTAAAATGAAATTTTTGGTGAAAATTTTGATTTTTTCGGAAATTTGAGATTTGTGAAGACTCGATTAAATTTCGGTATTAACCAATCGATAGATCTTGCAGGAAAAACCATAGTTTAGGTCATTGAGATTGAGATAAATGAGTCATAAAAGAGGGTTCGAGGAAAAAATGAATATTAAGAAAAATTTCCCATTATTTTTTTCAGTTATTCTTTGGAGGAAGCTTTTTAGAGAGATTTGAGCCTTCTAGTCTGAGGTTTTTTTAACAATATCCATGGTTTGGTTGAGACGAAATTCCGATGCAGTGGGTTTGAAAAGGGTCAAAATGGAATTTTTGGTGGGAATTCTGATTTTTTCGAAAATTTGAGATTTGTGAAGATTTTATGAAATTTCGGTATTAACCAATCGATAGATCTTGCAGAAAAAAACCATAGTTTATGTGACTCAATTCGTGGTGAGACCGTGTGAGAAAGAGATATTTATATATTAAGAGTCGAAATTTGAGCTGTTTTGCTCTAAAAATCCCATGGATCAAATTTGACTGGGAGCTGAAAGCTGCCAAATCACTGGGCTCTCAGAAATTGGATTCTGTACAACTTGTAGAAAGCCAAAAGTTGATAAGGTGACCAGTAAAAGAGGAAGCGTGTCCGGTATAAAACAAGAAACACACACACACACGGGAACGGACAAAGGGGTGCAAAGATGGGTTTCTGGCTGATGTGGAAGACCATTAGAAGGAAAAGTGTTACCTACAATTGATAGATTTTGGCGGAAGGGAGAGAATGGTCTAAGCCTTTTCTAGATGAACGGAATTTTGTTGGAGAAAATATTGGATTGAGTAGAAGATTTGATCAAAATTTTGCTGGTATGAAAACAAAGCTTTCTCTTTAGAGAAAGCAAAACAGCTTCCATGAAAAAAGTTTGACAGAAAATTTGAGAAGTGGGCTGCTTTCAACGTTGCCTCCGGAAAATTAGATAGTTCACTGAAAATTCTGAAGCCATCCCACCCAGAAATTCCCACTTGCTCAGAAACTTTGTTGAAAACAGACTTACAGCTCAGAAAATTGATAAGGAAGTGCAACCCGGATAACCCTCTTGACCATGCTGAAATGGTATACTTTGGAATTGCACTTCATTTGTTGAGAAATGTGAATCCTGCTTTACATTTGGACAGAATTATTTGGTTGATCTTCAATATCGATGGTCTTCCATCATATAAGTCAAGTTCCATCAATTTCTGGATAACCATGTGCAAGGTCTTCCATCAGCTGGCATCATACAAGCCTTCTATTGTCAGTGCTTACTACAGTGGGTCAAAACCAGCCTCTGCTGAGATCTATTTAGCTGATTTCATCAAAGAATTGGATGATTTGTGTGAAAATGGATAATGATTGGCGATGAAAAGTTTGAAGTCAGGATCGAGTATTTTTGTTGTGATAGACCAGCCTCTGCTGAGATCTATTTAGCTGATTCCATCAAAGAATTGGATGATTTGTGTGAAAATGGATAATGATTGGCGATGAAAAGTTTGAAGTCAGGATCGAGTATTTTTGTTGTGATAGACCAGCCAGATCTTTTGTGAAGGGTTGCAAGAATGCTGGTGGTTACTATGCATGTGAGCGCTGCTGGGTTAAAGGTGTGAATTATAAGGACCGTAGGGTTTATCCTCTGAGGAATGATAGGATGCGAACAGATGAATCATTCAATAACTTGGAGAATACTGAGCGCCACAATGAAATCAGCCCACTCACTAGGTTATGAAAGCCTATAAGCTTAGTCTTGCTTTTTGTGTCTGATTTCATGCACTTGGGTTTTCTAGGAATCACAAAAAATCTAATATGTGATCAATGGTTTGCCAGTGAGTCAAAAATCTAAGGAGGAAAAATGGAGAAAGTTTCTGCAAGATTATCAGCTATCTCAAAGTATATACCATCAGAATTCCAGAAAACCACGAGAGACCTAGATGACACAAGCAAATATACTGCCAAAGGATTCAGGTTGATTCTACTGTACGTTGATCCATTTGCTTTCAAAGACGTCTTGGAAGAGAATGAGTATAAACACTTCCTCTTGTTACACGGAGCTGCAAGAATCTTGTGCAGTAGGGAGTTGTATAAAACATTCGGACCCCACGCCAAGTTGTATCTGCAAAGGTTTGCTCTTCTTGGAGGAATTCTGTACGGACTTGAATTTGTATATCATCAACTGTACATAGCTTGCTTCATGTTGTTGAGGATACAGTTAACATGGACTGCCCCGTAACAGACTTTGATGCTTTCCTATCCGAGAATCAAATGGGGGACGTGAAGAAGCATGTGAAAAGTGGATTCAAACCGTTGGCTCAACTTTGTACCAAAGTTGAAAGAGACTTGGAAATCAATCATGAGAAAGTTCGTACTCCCCCTGAGCTTCAACTTCTCAAGTCAAAAGAAATTCATGGTGTAATTCATGTACAGAAACTTGTCTACAAATCTCATAATTTGAGCCCCAAGGCATCAAATAACTACATCTTCATGAAAGATGGATCCTTAATAAGGATAAAGGACGTAATCTGCTCCTCTCTGAATGCTACTCCAAGTAAAGTTATAATCATAGGTGTCAAGCGGCAACTACTGGGACCAGGATATGATCATCCAACCAACTCATCACATTTGGTAATTTATCAAGTAGATGGAGATGATGGATCTGAGACTATTCAACTATCTCTGAGTCATGTGGAGAACAAAGCTGTACCCTCCCCTATTGCTGAAGCATCATCAAATTGAAAAAAAAATTTTTGCTGTTCCCATGCTTCACTAATGAATTATAATTTTTTGACACATTCACTTCTTTTTTAGTTCCTGAATCATTCATCAACTTACTATTATCCACATCAAAAGATATGCAGTTGAAATGATTTTGTAATTATCATTTTTAGCATTCCCTAAAAATTCAAATTCAGCCCAACGTAAGCCACTTCTTTGGCTAAGGATAGGTTAGGTTAGGTCAAGTTTGTCAGAGATGTTTTGCACATCAGTTTTGCCTGTTGGTTCGAGTTTAGGCGGCTCGTGGTTCGGGCGTGCCTTACGCTTGCAATAATAAATCATCGAGTCTAAAAACATTTAGCACAAAGGGCAACCTCACGCTTTCATTAAAGGGCTATTTCTACAATCATTGTGAGTATCTTGAGTCAAATGAAGAGAGTTTTCTCTCATGATTTTGAGATCACATCTTCATAACCTCTAACACACAATGCCAACTCTTTTGGAGTATAGTATCACCTCCTTCTGATAGTCCATCAGAAAGTTTGAAACTAGATAATCTATTGATTGAAATACAATTTAGATGACTAGCTATTGTATTGCTGAGGTTCCGAAAGCATTGGGGAACAAAAATTGGAGCTCTCCTATAATCATTGTCCCTCCGCACTACTTTCTCTCAAAACCTGATGGGCAATATGTCAAATATTTAAGACCCCCTTGGACTCCAGAATCTACCAGCTTGCTCAAAGATTTTATAGTCAATCACCCCCATGCTAAACCACCCGTTGATTGGGATGATATTAAAGTGAATCTAAAATCAGCAAGTAAGTCTGATACCATTGAACTATATATTTTCACTGCTGTTTGATTTCTTCTTATAATGATATCTTGCCACAGACTCTAACACATTACTTGAATTTCAGATTCATACCAGGTAGCTCAATCGGAGGGTCTTACCTATGCTAGAGAAGCAATTAATGCTTTGAGAAGGGAACAAAATGCTTCATCCAAGCCAGAAAAAGGATCTCATCAAGCACCCAACAAGAAGTTGAGGACAACGTTACAGTATCCTGCTAATGTGACCAGTATCTCAAGTTTTATCAACCAAGAATGCTCGTTGCCTATGGCATCGACCCCTGTACTCTCAGATTCAGTTCAGAATTGTCAACAGGCTGTACCTTCAAACATGGCACAAGAACCAGATGCTACATTTGTTAATGATATAGGGGTACCTCAAGGTCAGACGCCACTTGATCAAATGGACTTGCTTGAGCAGGCTATACTATTGGTGCCAGGTATGGACGTGGGAATAACAGAAACTGGTGAGTGTTTTTAAATTATCAGCCTTGATGTACAAATTGTTGGTTTACCAATTCACTAATTAATATCTACCCCCATCAACATTGCCATTTGCAATTTCAGTTGAAACGTCTGGGGATGTGAGCGTAGAGGAAAGTTGTACACTAGAGCATGGTAACGCTACAAGAAATAAGAACCCTGGCCATGAAAAGAGTGAATTACAAGTATTCGCTGGCATTCCAGAGTCTAACAGTGCTCCTAGCACTGTTGATCCAATTGATTGTAAGTTGAACACTGCCTAGTTCATTTTCCCCACAAAGCTGACTTCAGAATCTGTACCACCGGTAATGATACTCCTCAGATATTCAAAAATCAAATCTTTGACTTGTTATGAACAATTTAGCCATTAGTACAAACATGAAATATTTTCATTGCAGCGAGTCTTATTTCCAATGGTGATGGAAGTATTAGCTATACTGAAACTCAAGAGAATTCAATGGATTCGGCATATTTAAGTGCATCCTCTCCTCTATTTGCATCTCATACCAGTATGATGGACTCGCCCGCCACCAAGCAAGATTTGAGAGGTTAGTTTCAACCCTGTATTGTGGAGATGTATTTAATCCTCAGCATTGTTCATTTTATTGATCCTATTTATTTTGATTCACAAATTCTGCAGATATGGGAAATACACTAATGCTTAGAATTGGGGAGGAGATCAACCACTGTTTGAATATTTATCATGAGATGAAATGTGGCAAACAATTGGAAAGTGTAATAGACAATTTGGAAGAAATCAAAAATATTGCTATGAAGAGTGTACCGGTTGTGGAATTGAGCGACGCAATACCCTTAGAGGATTTGAAAACTGAATTCAATTCAAAATTACCTATGACAACTGAAGGACAGTTTTTGAAGTTCGGTGAACTGCTTAAAAAAAATACTGGGGATTTCAAATCAAAGCTACAGTGAAAATTGTTAAGTTGGGCACTCTGTAACTTGGGCACCTCCCTAACTTGGGCACTTTTCCGCGGAACGCGCAAAAATACATTAGCTCTTACGGGGATTTTGTTCCATATATTGGGGACTCTGTATGTTGGGCAAACTGTCTTGATTTAACTTAACTTTAACTTGATTAAACTCTGTAAGTTGGGCGCATTCTTCCCGCCCGTCGAACATAATAACATGAAAACAAGACTGTGTATGTTGGGCACTTACTTCCAAGTTCGAGTATGATACCCCCACCTCGTTCTAATCTGAACAGTGATATGAAAAAACAAAATCGCAAAGTCATTCTCACGATTGATAACGCATCTAGCCACAAGACAGTGAAATTATCAAATGTTGAAATTCTTTTTTTCCCTCCAAATCTCACCTCACTAGTACAGCCACTAGACCAAGGGATTATCAGAGCAGTCAAAGCTCGCTACCGTAAGAAGATGTTGCAAAAACTCACATCCTCTGTCGACACAACTTGGTCTTTACAGCAATATGCCAAATCTATCACAGTTCTTGATGCTTTGCGGTGGATTGCCGACTCTTGGGATGAAATTCCCACTAGCACGATACAAAAATGTTTCAAACGTGCAGGATTCCCAGTTGACTCGATGAGCATAGATTCAAGTGATGGTGCAAGTGATGTCGATTGCAACGATGTGATTCCTTGTCTTCCAACTCATGTATCGGATGATTTACTGTCAATAGACGACCAACTTGATTTGGAAGCTCAAATGACTGTTCATGAAAATGGTCCCTCGACGAGTGAAGAAGTTTTTGAGTCACTTTTTCAAGAAGCTATCGCAAGTGAAGATGAAAGCGATGATGAATGTGAGTCCACTGACACAGAATGTATAGTGCCACCAACACACGAGGAAGCCATCGAACTTGTAGCAAAATTGGTAGCGTATTCATCGTTTCACAACAAGCCATCAATGACGGCTAATCTAATGAAAATGCATTCAGAGATCGAAGATGAAATATACAAAAAAGTATCGAGGATGGAGCAGTCGAAAATTAGTGATTATTATCTTGCTGCTGAATGAAGTGATTAATATGTATCAAGTTTCTGATTCGAAAATGAATGTTTCTGTCTCCCGAATTTTTCATGATTATATTGTACGTCGATTCTTTCATCTTTCATGACTATTCCAAACGATTGTATTCAGATAACTGAGATTGAATGATGTGCTCTATCCAACTTTATCATTATGTTATGGAAATTCATCTCTACATTTAAGAAAAAGGGTTCCAAGTGCGAGTTTCTGTATGTTGGGCACCTGCCTAAGTTGGGCGGTTTTTTCCGGAACCGTGAGTGCCCAACTTAGATAAGTTCCACTGTACAACAAAAAGTTCCGAGGCCATGAATACCAATTGACATACATGATACGACCGTCCATTCTCTTTGCAGTTTTCAAAGACAACTTTTAATAAAACTCTGACGCTGCTTTAGACGTCTCAGTTATTGAACTATGCAAACATCATCACTGGGGCTTATCTACTTTTACTCGCTTCAAGATTTACATAAACGCTGAGTATGAAAATTGCCCTGCTCTGAGTACTCTCGCAATTTTCAAATTGAAGGTACAAATGATAGGAGGGTAAGTACAAAATGCTTGTAAAATTATACGGTTCATGAAATTGAGAAAATGATCGTTAGCACCAACATAAGATTGATATATTATCCACATTCACTTCAGAGCAGATTCTTGCATTACTCATGTGAGTAAGAATGTCATCCATGCATGCAATGCATTTTTCAACAATTCGCAGGATTCTTTGCGAAACATAAATTAATTATTGAATGGTTGAAAGTCGAAACCGTTTTTTCTCATTATCAGACATTCAACTAGTATCAATCGAAATTACACATAAGGTTCTGTGCTCGAGTCAATAATACATACGTAATGTAAAGCTCTTTGCAGCAGGAAAGCTCATGTGCCTACAACTAAACGAGTATTAATAGTACTTTTCTATTTGGCACGTCAACATGTGACTCATACTGTGAGAGATTTGCCCTCGCATTCTACAAATATACAATACTGACGAGTACCAATTTCAAAGGAGAATTATGAATTATCGATGCCATGAGGAGCAGTTACAGTAATGATATTACAAAACAAAATACTCTGCGCTGCTCATACATGAATTTCCCGGTAATGGTTAAAGTAAAATCATAATCATGGTAGAAGTCATGGTATGCAAAGCTGAACCACTCAAACCTCAGAAGCTCCAACATCAATACCATCTAAGGGACCATCGTCGGTTGCCAAAGCTATGATGAGGTTTGGGTTAATTTTATGATATTCCATTTGTTTGTCGAATACTTCAACGTACCTGTCTATTCCAGGTCGCAAAGTTGGGTCGTAGCTCAAACTTTGCTTGACTATTCCCCATAAGAAAATGGGATTATTTACGTAATCAGGAATTTCTCCCGAGCCTAGTTTCTTCACAGCAATCATGTTAGCATTACCTTTCTCTCCCCATAGGCATGACTCTGAGTACATTTCAATGAGAGTGCAAGCCAACGACCAAATGTCTCCCGATGTGGTTGCTTCTTCATTGGATACAAGTACCTCTGGCGGCATGTACGTAAAAGTACCGTAAGAATTTGTTCCAACACTTGAAACAATGCTTTGGTTTGAGCTATCACTCTTGCTGAAGCCGAAATCACAAATTTTAATGGTGAAAAATTTGTCGATCATGACGTAGGCAGGTTTGAGATCTCTGTGGATAATTGGACAAGGTTTCAGCAGGTGGCACGCAGCCAGTCCCGATACAATCTGTTTCCCTGCATAATTTTTTGCTATTTCTTTAAATTTGTACTCCTTGCGAACCTTCTCGTCCATGGTGACTTGCCATAGAGTCACTCCGTGGAACAATTTCATTATTATGTGTGTTTGTGTGGCTGTCCCGCACCAGGTTTCGATCTTGATTATGTTCTCGTCTGATAGTTTGATCAGGTTAACTACTTCTCTCTTGCTGAGAAAATCAAATTTCCCGCGTGGGATTGATTAGATTGCCACATCTGTCATCCTGTATCTGCCTTGAGTGACAGTGCCTTGCAAGCCTCCGCCCAGTGTTATATTACTGAAATTTATTTCACTCTCTTCAACCCTAAATTCATTGAGTAGAGCACCACTCCTCGACAGAGGGCTAGGAGTAGTACACGCTGGTTTTAAGAAGTCAGGACATCCGTCAGAATTTTCCAACTCTTTGACAATTGACGGAGTACTCGTAGCAGGTTTTTTCGGGCTGGGCTGAATTTCTTGTAGAGGACTGGATGAATGGAGTTCGCTGAAATTTGAATTGCTGCTAATGGATGAATCAACTGAGTGTGACAAACTCGACGACTCACCTTTCAAGGCGTTGCTATTTAGATGAACTGTAGAAGGCTCTATGTATTCTTCAACATCGCCAAAAGGTGGTGGAAAATATTCTGGGTGAAGATTTCCAGCTGGAGCACTAGAGCCACTCGTATTTGCGCATAGATGATCGTCAAATAGTTCATCAGATTTCCTTGAATCTCCTTCTCTATGTTGATTATCCCCATAAACATCACCTTTTGTCTTTGATTCAGGCGGCATAGAAGATCCAAGTGAGGAATCAGATAATTTGCCTAATGACTTTTCAACTTTTTCTGCCACGAGAAGTGCCATTTTCAATTCATGACGTGAGGTGCGATACTTTTTTGCCCACGTCCAGAAATCACAGGGGTTCCCTTGCTTATCTCGGAATTCGTGGATACAAGTACTATCTCTGAAGCCAAGTTGGAAAGTGTGTTTTTCATCGCTGAAATTCAAATCTTGTATCTCGTCTATTTTGCCAAGCTCTATCTTCAAAATTTCAATTAAGTCGTTTATACTGTAGTCGATGTTGCCATTTACTCCGATGACATTGGATATACCGCCTCTCAGTAGAAATACTGCGGAAGAAGACTCCTTGTACAAGCAGCAGGCATAAATAACGCGTCTCACGTAAGGCGATTTATTATGTTTTGAGGAACTGAAATTTTTATTTGGTGTGCAAGTGTCCACGTTGAAACTATCAAATCTTTCCCTCTTGTTTGGCGATTTATTCTCATTAGAGCATTTGCTATTCATGAGTCTGAAGTCAGACGCCTGGAAAAAGGAAATCAATTCAGGAAAATCTGAGTGAAGATGAATTCGAATTTTTACAGATCGAATGCCACAGGAAATCTGTTAATCTTAATCTGGTCAAGGTGAACAACAAGAGTATCTTTCACACAGACTAAAGAAATGGAGCTTGAACCAATAGAAGATACCGATACGAGATAATACCATAGTTTGCAATAGAATATGCATTATTCGGATCTAATGCAGCAGGAGATGAATGCGATCACCCCTTTTTCAATATTCTAAACGTTTAGCTTCTCAAGGACTTCAAATTAATTGATAATATAATCTAACAATTGTTTTGGTCCCAGAAGCTAGCCTGTTATGGATCAAGGAAAGGGGCAACCTTAATTTTGAAGTCTAGACTTGGAAAATGTACAGGACTGAACATTCAGTTTCATATGTACATTATCGATTCAAAAAAAGACGGAGCAGTCGGTTTTCAACAGAAGGTACTGATTAAAAAATCAATATGGTCGACAAGTTGTTTTTCAGAAAAGCTGGCGATGCCATCGTGTTAAGATCGAAAATTTTCTTATAAATAAGAATATTCAGCCCCCACAATTTCCTACGTGACACTTCAAAATTGAAGTTGCCCTCTCCTATGACGGAAACTCACTGGTATGAGATTTGGAGAAGAGTCTCCTGTGAGATGACCAAGCTCGATTATTCAATTTGAATGATTCTTTTTGAGGAATTACCGATTTTCTATGAATCAAAGGTTCGAGGTCATGTGAAAAAATCGAAATGACTCCATGCTAAGATTCTCTGCAAGTATACGGGGAGTCCTTGAATTCGGCTTTATTGCACTCTACAAATCACGATGAGCTTAGGAAATTCATCAAAATATTATTCAGTATTTCATCGCACAATCCGACGGAGAAATATTTTTGGCTTCTGTATAAAAGACGTAGTAACGGCACTAAGTAAAACATCCAAAGTGATTAATTCCAATCTCATTTTTAGCAACGCAAATTCACTGGGTATTGAAAGGCAGAAAGAATACTTGCGCAGCTTTTTTTCTTTGTGTTGGTCATCTCTTGATGTTTTTGGATTAGGGCTCTCATATGCGAAAGTCTGTCAAGCTTTGCTGACTCGGTCCCCATGTGTTCGAAATAATATATATCTACATCTTCTTCCAAAAAAATTCTAGCACCGTCAGAATACAACATGCCGACCACGATCCTAAAAGAAAGGTCTGCCGTCTCGGTGGGAAAGATGTGAAACATGCGTGATGCCTACCGCCCCTACTATCTCCCCTCTCTCCGTCCAATATGGCGACCCTTACTGGGACAGCAGGATATACCTATATACAGGAGTCGTCTGCTCGCGCTCGTGTAAAGCTGCGGGCCCGCGCTAAAAAACATTCCATACTGTTTGTAGCTTGCAAAAATGATATTGATCACTCGCGGCATGTTATCTGATAACATGCTGCGAGTAATTACTCCCAAATACTGGGTTCCATAACCCAAATCTCGAACCCCCCGGGCGGGGCTGCGATTTATATACGTCTTTTGATATTATTACCATAGATGCTGCGGTAGCCTAGTGGTTAGCGTGCCCGCCCCTCATTTTGGTGGCCCAGGTTCGATCCCCGGCCAAATCACTCATTTTTTTTTCATCATTAAATCAAGTCATATCATTTTTTTTTGCTAATAATAGTTGAACGAAGATTGATAATCAACCAAACATCCCACAAGTCATAATTCCTTCTTCAAGTCAGAGTAGTCACGAGATATTTTAATAATACATCATCCCTGACATCATCTCGAAATTTTTTATTGAGTTACTTATCGATAACAAGACTTAGGATAATTATCATACAATTTCAGTCATCTACATCGACTATAGATGTGAGCCAAGGAAAATTTGAAGAACTTGAAACTCATCTTCGTAAGTACTCGTTGTCGGGGCTCTCGGACTCGCTATCGGAAGTAACTTTTACCTATGAATTTTGAAAAAATCAATGAAATAGCATTATTGCTTTTGAATAAATCATATTTCCAATAGGTGTATGATGAATGACAAGATATATCAAAATTATTTTATTTTGTAAATATTTATCATCATCTTTATAGTTATAATAACAACTAAAGAGTGTTATGGGAATGAAATTTTCAAAGCTGTTTCAGAGCCATCGTTCCTCATCTTGATCATCAAATTTATGCCATGAAAAATATCAGAAGCATGTATTGTATTAAAATATCTCGTGACGATTCTGACTTGAACAAGGAATTATGACTTGTAGGGTGTTTGGTTGGTTATCACTCTTCGTTCAACTATGTTTGTTATCAAAAAAAATGACATGACTTGATTTAATGAAAAAAAAAAAAAAAAAAAAAAAGAATGATTCGGCCGGGGATCGAACCTGGGCCGGCAAAATGAGAGGCGGACACGCTAACCACTAGGCTACCGCAGCATCTACTGTAATAGCATCAAAAGACGTATATAAATCGCGGCCTCCCGGAAGGTTTGAGATTTGGGTTATGGAACCCAGTATTTGAGAGTAATTACTCGCAGCATGTTATCAGATAACATGCCGCGAGTGATCAATATCATTTTTGCAAGCTGCAAACAGTATGGAATGTTTTTAGCGCGGGCTCGCGGCTTAACACGAGCGCGAGCAGACGACTCCTGTATATAGGTATATCCCGCTGTCCCAGTAAGGGTCACCATATTGGACGGAGAGAGGGGAGATAGTAGGGGCGGTAGGCGTCACGCATGTTTCACATCTTTCCCACCGAGTCGGCAGACCTTTCTTTTAGGATCGTGATGCCGACGGTCTTTTCATCTAACGGATAGTTATCTATTACGCCATTCTCATTACTATCTTGAGATGATTTTGGCTTAACATCTCTGAGTTTATACACAAGTCGGCCTCTGCCGAATTCGCTGAGTAGAAAGGACTGTTCCACATAATTTCCAGGCACTGTTAACAACCGTCTCTGTCCGTTGGCAACAACAATAATCTTTCTCGAATTTTCCGCATTGTTCATTATCTTTGCTGGTGGGTCACCCATGGCTGCTGAGACCGTTTATTTGCACTAAAAAATATTACGATGATAATTACATACCGATCATGACAGAGATGAGGGAGTCGACGATGAAACGAATGGAAAAAATCATTCGTATACATTATAGTAGCGCTCAAAATATTCAAGAAGGGTGAGTGCCTGAACATTCTGACGTGACACAGCAATGAGTCGAGTTCTGTGGAGCGTCGAACAGCTTTTCTGGGGGAAAAAATATTTCAGATGACAGAAAAATACCCACTTCTTAGGGTCGTGAATATTTTTTTACCGATTTTGATGAAAGTGTTATCTGCTGTACAATTGTGAAGTTATGAAACTTTACAGCTTCTCCATAGCTGTTAAAATTTTTGGAGAAAAGGGGTAAAAAATCATCAAAGACATGTTAGTATTTTTTATGCTATTAGAAATGCCTCTGTTTGAAACTACCGTACGATGCGTGGAACTCAGATTATAGCTAATCTTAAAAGTGGAGGTGCTCAAGCGTTCACCTGTCGAGAATTTTCGAGCGGTATTGGATCTTTCGGAATATAAGGGTGATTCTGCCGGAAATAGTTTTTTTTTTATCGTAAGGAGGAATGATTTGGGCCAAAAAGTAATTTCAGTCCCAGACGAGTTTCAGACATTCTTTGCGGTTCATTTCCACTATTCGGACCCAAACAAATTATTTAGAACTAGGTATCTCAAGAATTTAAGCCAGACATACCAAGTGCCAAAAAGTCAGTCAACTTATCTTGGTCACTTAGTCTAACATTTCAAATTTACAGGATCGCGGAGGAGGATGGAGTTGACATACCGATTCAAAAACTTTTTAAAAAGAGACTGACCAGGATCTCCGCAATTTCGGGTCCGAGGGTCGCACTAATACCACACGGAACTTACAAAAAAATTTAGCTAAAGTACATTTCTGCATATGAAAACGAACTCTCAATGTTCAAATGTTGTTTGAAAGCACACTGTGACTTAGTTACACTGAAAACCAATTATTCCTTCCATTAATGATACCCGAAGCATCGCAAAGCAATGGTCAAATGGAGTCTGTGTAGATTCAATATCAATAGGTGACTCTCGAACTTAACGCTTGCCAACTGTGGCTCATAGCTTCATTAGCTATCAATTTATGCTTGGCCTGAGATTTGACGCAATAAAAAGATTCTGAGTGCTATAGGATTTCATGTTAATTATGAGTCGTAGCAAACCTTTGGGCATTATGCTCACACAGACCACATCAGTCAGCACACATATCAAAGATGCAGTTTCTTTTCGAAGGAAATATATGAGACACTTGTAATCCTTATTATCTGTCAACAGTAGTTGTACTGCTCTGTCAAATACTGTATTTTCAACCTTGACCACTCATGACTGGAGTGAAACTGCTACTCTTGTTAAACTGGATATTGCTGAATCGGTGTGTGCTGAACAAACTTTGCTGTGACAGTTCTACAGCTTCAATCGTGGATCAATTCACAGAAATTCTTACAATAAAAGAGGTGAATGGTTTCAACATGATATAAACTTTTGCTGGGCTCTAGCAATCCAAACCACCGATGAGCTCTGGGCATGCTTTGCATGTTAACCGTCGAGTGAATGCTGGATCCAGGTGTACTGCATGAGCTAAAGAACTTGAGATTACTAAATTCATGACTGTAGAGGCTCTGCTGGTTCTGAATACCATCCACATCTTGATGACGCTGATGAGGGTATACTGTACTTATAGCACCTTGGATCCATGCGATCCCTCAGCTTTTTCAGAGATATCTAGAACATGTAAAGATGAATTGTAAGAGTTTTGTTATCAAGATGGTGTATTCGTAGGAAATAGTCATGAATTAGCGGAGGAAAAAATGAAACTCGCCAGTGATTTGGGGTGAAACGAAACCGTAATCTGGTTATGGTGGCCTTGCTGTCTATTCACACCAGTATCTCGACCATGGGCCCAGTGGAAATAGCACAGGTGGATCAACCAATGCCAAAATGCAGAAGGAAAATGGCCTCAGCTTCAGAAGTACTATACACAGAAAACTTGTCCGCAAAAATCTTGTGGGACTTTGAGAAAAATGCTGGTTGAAATTCTGCCTCAGCACCATATTTTCCAATTCTCATGTAAGCAACCAGTAAAGTCAAAAGTCACAATGGTACACTTCTTGCGAAGCAAATCACTGCACGACAAGAGATGGAGAATCTATTCTCAACATCTTGTAAGGTCTTCACTTCCAGCAAGGGAGAATCTGAAAGATACCGAGCACAACCACTATGACAACCAGTGATATACGTCTGCTATCAGAAGATGATGAATGTGGAATGACAAGCAAAAAAGTCGAGACAGAGATATTCAATTCTTACCCATGCAGTGATTTTGCTGATCATTTTTTCAATTGTATAGCAGACATAAGTTGTAGGCAAAATACCATTTGTTGACACCACAATACACTAATGTATTAGCTCATATTATTACTGTGATCCATTCAAAATAAATCAAAATTGAGCCCCACTTCACTCCCAATCCCATTCTCATGATCAAAACCAATCAAAACATATTGTTTGTGGTCCACGCTAATGCTTATGTCAAACAAACACGGCGAAAATAATGATACTAGTTTGATTTTGAGTTACGGAATGTTAACCTGACCATATGATACAATCTGTGCCGCGCCTCGCTACATGTTCCTAGTGTGCCAACTGTGCCTCGCTTCGCGCGCCTGCCGCGCCGCACGTGCTTCGCCGTGGCTAATAGGCTCTTCCGTAATAGTGTATCTTACTTACACCCATGGGTACGCGTACCACTCATTCCATCTCACTCTGATTCATGCGCTCAACTATGGCATTCTACGTGAGGCTGAACTTTCGGTCCGTAACAATCAGAATTTCCATTCTTGCGAGACTGCCTCTTTCTCTTAGTACTTCCTCCACTTGTACCTTTGCCACTAGGGTCAGCCTAGGAAATGGTATTGTTGATGGCACCTCCAACTGATTTCTTGACTTCAGAGTCTGGAAGGAGTTCGCCATCCTTATTCTTCCAGACAACGATCATTGGACCTGATAATTATTGCACCTTCGTGAATTCTATTCGATGATTTGACTGATAATAGGTGAGGATAGGTGAGAAAAATGCGTCACCTTCAATGAGTTCGTAGAGTTGGGTGTCACAAAATATCAACTTCGTTCCAGATAGTTTACTAGCAGTATAATAATCAATGACAGATTTTGTCATGAGTCTGAAGTTAGCAGACAGATAGCAGACAGATGGCTCACGCGTATTTGAGGCAACCAGCCCATAAAATGGAGCATGTCCGTCCTTTTCTATGACGAGGAAAACCCTTCTGAATGACCAATACGCCCAAGAGAAATGTTGAATATTCATTGGATGCGATATTTGTCGATTAAATCAATTATTCCCTTTAATCAGATGGTTCGTAGTCTTCGAAGTTGTTTGACGTTTTTAACTTCTCATTGATCAGAAGACGACCCATATTAGGATGTTATCCAGATAAAATTGATGGTGTACAATATGTGGGTAACCCTGAATTTATGTGTGTATATGTATATACGTATGTATAAGTGGATATATGTATATAGACATACACACATGATCACGAATTCCCTGTAACTTTGCAAACATATTTAAAATGGTTTTCTCTGACATATAAATCGGATCCAGAGAATGGACATGCCCCAAAATGGTGCAGCAACCCGATTATGGCCAGCAGACACTTGGGGGCCCATCGAAGTCGACACTTCAGGCCGAATCTAGAGATATCCATTCTCTGTAATCCTGCATACGTGTTCAAAATGGTCTCCCCTGACATATATGTCGAATCCAGATAATGGACATCCCCCAAAGTGGCACTGCGACCCGATTATGGCCAGCAGACACTTGGGGAGCCATCGAAATCGACACTTCAGGCCGAATCTAGAGATGTCCATTTCCTGTAACTCTGCATACATGTTCAAAATGGTCTCTCCTAACATGTATGTCGGATCCAGAGGATGGACATCCCCCAAAACTCAGTTTTGATGAGAACTCAGCTCAAAATATCGTTTTCTCAGTCGTGAAAACCAATTTTCCCGCACACATGAAGTGACAGGTGGGTCTCCCTTGTCGTGTAAGTGTTTCCGAACAATTTATGACAATGGACATTTTACCGTTCCCCGTCTGAAAACGTCATCCTCAAGTTAGCTTATCTGTCTGCCATCTGTCTGCTGATATCGAAATTCTACAAGATGTCCATTTCTTCTTTCTCGAATTCAAGGAATGGACATTGTCTATTTTTTCGATTATATAATCCTACGCGTCACTATTTCATCTGTCTGCTAACTTCAGACTCATTTTTATTCATGAACTTCCTCAAAATTGCACCCATTGATTCAAAAATAGTGGTTTTCCTACTAATCTTATTATTCAGAAAGTCTGTCTACGAGAGAGGAATTTCCTTAAGAAAAATAACAAAATTATTGCAATACTGCACGACAGAATTCTTGCCATCATAGCCTTCAAATCATCTGAATTCTGCAATTTCTCATCAAATTTTATAGAATCTTCAAGTTTGTCAATAGGGAGATTGCAACTCAAAGAAGTGCATATATTTTCTAATGTCAAAAGAGACACAGGTACATTCTGAGTCTTGTTTACTACTCTTGTCAAGTTTTGAACTTGCTGCGCTAGATCCAAGTTTCCCATAATCATCCAACTCTTTTTCCACGTTTGCAACAACAGTTACCAAATGAATAAGTCTAGTCATTATGTTTGAGGTATCAGCAGAAGTAGAAGAAGCATTGAGTATCAGCTCATTCTATTGATGAGGTCGTGGGATTGACTTATATTTCAATTCCATAGACATCCAAGCTACAAGTTCATTTTTGAGACCTCGGGAGAAGCACCCACAAACACAAACTGAGGTACATGTATATTGAGCATGGATAATTAGTTATTAATCCATGCACCTGATATCTGTTGTTTCAATGGTTGTATTATAGACATTAGGGTGTCCGTTATTTCCCAAGTTTCTCCGATCCTCCGTGCCACCCATCACAAGATAATCATTTGTTGAGATATTGCGATAGAAAATATTTCGTGGACCTAGGTGATGTTTAAGTGCTGTCCCACCTGGAGCGTTCTTGTCTGGACGATGGCCTCAAAACAAATTTTGATTCAGTAATTAACGTTTCTTGCAGAGGTGCGTGCTTTTATATCCCTGAAAGCATCTTCAATTGATAGCCAGTGCAATTTCCTCCAAAACGACTACCTGCTGAAGTCAATTCGATGGAGAAGAACTAGAGCTATAGCTGTTTTCGAAACATAGAACATTCAAGGTACCTAATCCGTGAAACAGGGTTTTCTTCGAAGAATCCAAAAAATGCGAATTTTGAGTCGGTCTATCTTAAAGATGTGAATATGTGTTTTCGATGTATTTTGGAACGAAGAAACAGAATCCGGGGTCACTTCTACCTCTAATCATTAGGATTTTTACTACACTCAAAAAACTGAAAAAAAAAAAACAAAAAACGGGCGTTTTCAGTCACTCTCATGTTTTTGAGTTGGATGATATGCAAATAAGTGGGCTACCTACGGTTCTACTGTATCAAATTGAATATTTCAGGTAGTCATTCTGAAGGAAATTACACCCGCTATCGATTAAAAACACTTTCAAATACGTAGAAGCAAGTACATGCGCGGTAAATGCGAATCATTGACTCAAATTTTTATTTAGAAGGGTATATTTCAAATAAAAAACGCTCTAGGTGGAACAGCACTCAAACTTCACGTAGGCCCCTGAGAATTTTTTTCTCGCAATATCTCACCAATCTCACCAAATGATTAGGTTGTGGGGGGTGGCATGGGCGATCGGAGGAACTTGGGAAATAAGGGACACCGTAATAGACATGTAAAGAGAAGAAACATCTGAATTCATTTGGTCGATATTCCCTGAATTGGTGGCTGCATAACCATTGTGATCATCAGCTATCTCTTCATTGTTATCAACTTCTTGTAGAATGTGTACTATGAGAATCATAAAATCATCTACACTAGTTTTCAAAATCAATTCTTACAAGCTACTCTTACCTCCAGAATCAAAATCATCATCTATGTTCATGCCAGAGTCCTCAACATTTTCAGATATCAGTAGAATACCAGTCGACTCATTCTCAAAATCCATATGAGGTATGTTACTTGTTCCATGGGAATTAAGAACAATAATTCCTTGTGCCTGGAACATGCTATCTGCACCACTAGCAGAGCTAGGGAAGTGTGACGATACAGTGATTGTGGCTGGTTGAAGTTCAGAACGAGGAACATTTGGAGCAACATCTCTAGTAAAATTTGAATGGCAGCTTGTGGATATTCCTGTTTGATCAGGTGTTGCTGAATTCAAGTGATCCTCATTTGGCTCAACCAATAAGTTTTGTGGGACAGGATTTGCTGGCTGATGAAGATAGCTACTGATGAAGATAGCTGAATTCACAGTAGAATTGACTTTCAGTTGAGCGCCTTCAATTGTACTCAAAGGCAATATTCTCAATTAGGATCACATGCTAAGAATCGGTAACAATTTCTCCCTCTATGAGCCATATACGCACCACATCTGTGTAAAATCTTACACTTGAAGAATGCCCAGTCTGCTGATATGGCTTTTTTGCTAGAATGTACTCTTTGTATGGTTTGCACGTCTCTTTTAGCTCTACTTTTGGGAGCATAACAAATAATTGCCTGATTGTCATTTCCTTGAACATAACATCTGAATGGAATTATAACTTGCTTATGTTTTTTTTCAAACTTTGGGTCGGCCATTTCCACAAGTTAAAACTTGGGATTGTTTTGCATCTGAAGAGAAGAAAAATTTGAGGAATGAGTAAAAATTGGTGACCTCTAGCCCAGGAATTCCCCTCAAATTTCATGGTCACAACACGACTCATATTTGAAACTGAAAAGTTTGGGGTTGCACCATAATCCTATGAATTCTACTCACTGTGGGACTGGGTTTTCGATATACAGAATTCGAACTGTACAAGTGCAAGCTGCTCCAAAAACAGACAAATGGCAGTGTTGAGCCGTTACACTTTCTTCACAAAAGCGAGTAGAGTTTTCAGGAATCATTCTCATCTTCTGGAAAAACTTGATCAGCCACAGAACTACCGACTACAGCTTGTGAGATATATACGTGAGCACTCAAGTGGTCATGTAAGGTTGGCTCAATCTAAGGGGAAGCCGCGCTTGTATTTTTGGGGCATAACCTGCTTCCTCGTGAAGTCAAGAAGCGTGCTTTTCATGACATAAAAGTCGGGCCCGTCATTCTAATAATTGCAAATTCTTGTCTAGTCAGTGCGAAAGGGCACATTTTGCCTTTTACGCCTTTAGAAAGGAGTGAAAAAGTTGTCGATTCTGGCTCAGGGTATCTTACGGCTTTGGTCCTGTAAGCCCTAAGTAGGGGTACTCTGATAGGGAACTGATCGAAAACTGTCCACAAGTGCTCAAAAACCTGATCAGCTCCCGATCAGTCGATCCGGCTTCCATGATCAGGATCGGATCGAAACCCTGCGTAGATTTCTCATCGGAAGCATGGGTTTTTTTTCCGCGGAAAGTGTGCGAATAAAAAAGGGTGGATTGAAGAGAAAATGTTGGCGTTCATTCGCCCTACCTGGCCCCAACCGTGGTCTCTTATAATGGTGGCCGAGAAACCTGGCGTTCTCTCACTCGTGGACAATACCCACATGGCCACACGCATACACACACGCGAGACGCTGCACATTAGCCCAAAATTACATTTTTCTCCAGAGAAGTCTCGCTTTAACTGGATTCTCGAGATAACGAGATCAGGCAAACGGGATTGTCTCTGTCTTTGATCGAATTTCAATATCCGCTAGGTCGATTTTTCTCGAAAAGCAATGGGGTCACTTGTACTCTTCTAGAACACCGAATAAAAATCATGTCATCGCTGCATAACGTGGAGACTGTACAAGCCGATGCTAGATGAGATCTGTGATGTTCAAAACGACTTTTTTTAAAAGAAAGAACATATTCTGATTCATGTTTGGCCAGCAAACTTATCAGCAATGCAATATCTTGGCCGTTCTTTCTCGTGAGGCCCCAAATCGTAGATATCATGTTCATTCCAAGAGTTGCATACAAGGAAAGGTTGACGAAATTTATGGTTTTTCCATGTTACATGTGTGTATTGGTATATATAGGATGTGAGAACATTAGGGAAAACTCTTGTCAGATTCCCGCGGAGAACCAAGAGTTCTGGGGATTAAGTGTAGCAGAGCCAAGAATGTTTAAACTATCAATGTGATCGGAGGAACAAATGAAATGAGGTGAACTTGGGATGAATATAATATCTACGATTTGGGGTTCCACGAGAAAGAAAGGCCGAGATATTGAATCGCTGATAAGTTTGCTGGCCAAACATGAATCAGAATATGTTCTTTCTTTTAAAAAAAGTCGTTTTGAACATCACAGATCTCATCTAGCATCGGCTTGTACAGTCTCCACGTTATGCAGCGATGACATGATTTTTATTCGGTGTTCTAGAAGAGTACAAGTTTCCTGGCTAAGCCACAGATCGAAATTTGTTTTTTCTGTTATGATGAGTCGTTTTCTACATGACAGATCTCGTCCATGCATCGACTCGAACGGTCTCCACGTCATGCAGTGATGACATGGTTTTCATTCGGTGTTTAGAGGAATACTAGTCACCCCATTGCTTTTGGGGGAAAATCGACCTACCGCACCTTGATGTTTGCCTCATCCTGATATCTCAAAAATTCAGTTGAAACGCGACTTCTCTGGGAAAAAATATACTTCTTGGGTAATGTGCGCTGGAGGTCCTGATAGTCTTGTTGTATTGACGCGCACAGCGGGTACTACATGCGTGAATGTAAAGCGTGAGCGAGACCAAACATGGCCGCTTTGCTCCGACGGCCACTTTTGTCACTGTGTCAGATCGCGGCACACTTGTTCACGGCAACGCGTGGCACCAAGGCACGGTGCATACTGGAGCACCCATCGGGGTTCTCCCTTGAAATTCAGTCTGTTGCAATGAAACGCAGTATAAAGAGCTGCGTACTTAAATTAGACAACGTTGGACAGAATAATAGATGCGTGGCCTAGCCACTTTGGCAATTTCAGATCGGCATCGCTATTCTTGGTACATTATGTTCCGGAATTCGTCAAAACACGCGTTCTTGGTACGATACGCATACATAAATTTATAGCTATCCATCGTTGAAAGACGCGATTTTAACGATGGATGCAATTCCATTTCCTGCGGTATTGGATGAAAAACATCATTGTCTAGGGGTGTCTATGAGAATTATGGAATATGTCCGAAGACGAATCAAAAATGTGTTCCTAGCAAGGGTCTTTTGGAAAGTTTTTCATGCATCTTTTCAAAGAATAATCTAATAATCGCTATTAAGGCTTCATCGACGTCATGCCACCTACAAATGGACCTAACAGCCATCACGCTCTTCCACCGAATTTGAGTTCACGGAAGTTTTCAAGGCTTTTTGGAAAACGAGTTCTATGGGGCCATAGCTCATGGTTTGGAGGTTTAGAGAAGCGACAGGGGGAGAAAGATCCTCACCGTCGTTCTTCCACGCAGCTCCTCAATTGGCGTTCTGGGGAAGAAGATGTCTTGTTGGAGGTCTTTCTCTATGTCTTGCAGAAGTCCTGCTTAAAGTTTCGTATATGGGACTCAGCAAGATTTTTGACCACACTTTTGTGATGATCTTGCAGTCACACAAGGGAAGTCTCGCGGAGAGTCTGAGAGGAAGTCTTAGAAAAAGTCTTAGAAGGACTCGAGGGAAAGATCCAAGAGAATGTTTAGAAATATCGAGCAGATTATGAGTGACTTGGGACATCATGAAATAGTCTCGTATTTGCACTGTGGTAAGTCTGATCAAACATGTTGGATTACATTGAATATCTTGGAATTTACTACTTTTGTAACCGCGAATTCTCTGGAATTAAGGGTGAATGAGTTGATCAAACTCACCGCGTCCAATTTTCGGTAAGCTACGCCTGTATGTCTCAACAATTACTGAAGATCGGTAACTAAAAATTCTTGTCTTCCAGCAACTGGAGGTATTCAATCCTTCGGAACAAATATATGGTGCTTAAAGAAGAGATTTTCCGAAAATCGACAACTTTTTTCGTAATAGGTATGATGAATATGACATTGGTGAGAAATTTGTTGGAATCGAGGAGGGATGAAGGCTCTACACATTGGTTGTGATAATGAACGTGATTCCATTCTATTGGATTAATCTCGAGATTAATTCAATTTTTGCCTGTGTGCAAGACTATAGTGATCCTATTCGGGACGGATAAACCTCGCTAGACTGCTAACTCAATATTGATCAAGGGATAATCCAATGACCCGGTGATGTTTTCAATTGTGATTATTGTGGCACGAGTTGTCAACTTTCAACAATTCTGCCTATGAGTGGCATACGTTTGTTCCGAAGAATCCCATACCTTGAGTGGCTGGGGAACAAGACTTTTTGCTCACTGACCAATAACAATGGCTGAGACGTAAAGACGTAGAGCTCACCGAAGAATAGATGCGGAAGGTTTGATCGACACATCCACACTTAATTCCTGAAATTTGCGGTCGAAACAGGAGTAATTCCGAAAAATTCGATGTGATCCAATATGCTCAGTCAGGTTTCCTACTCTACATATACGAGACTAGGTATCTCATAACGCTCAACGTCATCCACGACTCGTTCACAATCTGCCCGATTTTTCTAGACATTCTTCTAAACTCCCCCCTCGACTCTTTCCTTGACTCCACCTACGACTTTTATTTTATTCATTCCATCTTATCAATATACGGGCTATGTAGCCCATTACGAAGTTCAACAAAGCATAGTTTTTCTCTTGTCGAAACTTCCCTCGAAACTTTCCACCAGATTTTTTTGAAGACTTTCTTGTGTCTTTGAGATTATTAATAGATGTCTGTTTGGAAGTCTTGCAAAACTTTGTATACGAGACTTTGAGCAGCACTTTAGAAAGACGTATACCAAAATTTTCAACAAGATATTCTCCCCCCGGGCTATGGCTATGAGGAATAATCTATCTCCTGAAATGAGCGCGAATAATGAACTTCTGATTTCTTAACGACTCATTGCATTGAGCAAATCTAAGAACCAATCAAGATTCTGGAGAAACCCTCAGAACCGCAACTCATAGTGTATTTCCGTACTGAGTGCTTTTTCCCATTCCGGACACTAGGACAGATATATCCTTCAGAGATGGAACGAGCTCGCCAGCGAAGAACGGCTGTACTTTTTCGATCGACTGAGCATAAAACGCTGCTATGAGGCTAGTAATTTATGTTCACCCCATATCCAGTCAACTGGAGAACATATTTTGACACTAGGACGTGAACTTCTCCGCTTAACTCGTGATGATTTTGATAACAATCACTCAAAAAGCAGTACCGAAATTCTCAACCTCGATTCAAAAAACAATAATCCATTACGAAAACCCTAAAAGAAAAAAAAATTACGAAAACCCGGAAATCGTCTCCAAATGCGGTAATTGCAAGTTCGAGTAATAAGAATGGTATTGTTCCAAATTCGAATGTTTAGAGAATTTCTCGTGAAATTCTGCGTAGACAATTTGTCCCGATTCTTCGCAGCGATAGAATGTAGATTGTGACGTTTAATGACAGGAGTCGTGATCAATTTCCATCAATATCCGAGGAACGTTACTACGCATCAGAATAGTAGTTGCGGTCGTGCATACTCTAGACCATCAGGAAAATATTTCGGGAGCAGCGTGGGTACTTGAATCATCTTTATCACCTTCCAGCCTCTAGAAATTCTCCACCCGGACTGAACTGGCGAGAGAAAGATAGGCTCCTCTCTTCGGCACATGGGACCCTAATTCATCCACGAACACCTGCATACCCAATAAATTTACTCAAGTGCGTGCTAGCTCCCGCACCAAATGCCGTGATTACGTTCCCAACTTGGCTCCCGAAGAAATATCTCTCAGCCTCAAACGATCTATGAGTATACCCATTTGGAATATTAGATGCCCTCGGTTAAAACTTTCTCAATTTTTTCTATTCTGTTTCGGCATGGAACCATTCTAGATCATTCGATCAGTAGTAAAATGCGTCGAGGTATTAGAATGGGCTCATGAATCCTAGTTTTCATTTCGGTGATGTAAGTGGACGTCGTTTACGACTTCCAAATTCAGCTGTTCCAAACACACTCGGACTGGCTTAGTCGACTTTGATGTTCGGATTCTTCTCACGGTATCTTCCTTCAATTCACAGGAAGAATTCCTCTGTTGATATGGGAGAAAGTCAGTAAGGACCACAAACTATTGTCATTTCGATGCTTAGAGCGTTGGGATCTACAGTTGATATCATTTCCAAATTTCAATTCGGTTATTCCCACATCATGCAACTACTCGAATCTTTTTTCGTACACTTCGATTGTGAAGCTCTCAGAAATGTCCAGAACTCTACTTGTTGGAAATCTACAGAGGTAAGCATTTTCGATTAGATTCTAGTAGCTGCAGGATATTTTGTTCATCGCTCATGGAATATGGTATCGAATGATTCCATTTCTACTAATAATCAAAGCTGCACAGTACGATCGTTGAAGATTCTTTATCAGAATTTCTCCCTCTCAAGGTTTCGACCACAGGCTCTCAGGTGATTGTAAGTTACGAAGTCTGATAATCTGAAATTTTTGAGAAACTAATTTCACTCCAGTTTCTTGAGGTCTATTTCCTGTCTCCTGGGACAATCAGGCTGGAGAGTTTGGAAGAGCCATGTTGTATTGATATCACCGTGACCTTGCTATTCGAGGGCTGTTTTGTGGACACTCGCGCATATACAACGTGGCAGCTCGTGCACGTACACGCTTACACACCCATGCTCTCCGTAGAGCAGAAAATTAGCATTGCGCGCAGACAAACATCACAAATATCCAAGCTCTTGTGTAGGAAAAATACATGGTCACATCCATATTTTTGGGCGTGAAGACTGTTTCCCACTACGCTGTCTCTATCCTTCACATGTTACGAGCTCGAACTCTCAAAATTGAATTTTCGGAAACAAAATGAACAGGTTCCCCGAATCGGACTGGAGTGCGTGTTATGGACTGCTGAATCGGTGGAGAAATCCTCGGAACTCTCTTGGAAAATCAAATAACCGGTAGGAAAATCTCAAGGCTAGTCCGGAGTCCCCGCAGAATCGCAACCAAACGAATACCGGATTGCATTCAAGTTTTCCAACAATATCTAATTTTTAAATAGCTGCAAATACTTCTCAAACCTAATCATTGAGTTAGCGCACTTCCCAATAAAATTCCCAATCGTTTGAGCATTGTTGCGTCGCAAAACTTGTGATATATTCTGCGAGATTTAGAATACGGCAATCTTGATCTATCGCTGCCGCATCAAAGAAACCACGCTGTCATACGATTGCCGTTCCAAATCTCGAAAAATATACCACGAGTTCTGAGCCGCAACAAACCTCGAACGATTGAAAATTTTATTGGAAAGCGCGCCAACTCAATGATTTAGTCCGAAAAGTGCTTGCAACTATTCAGAAACTGGATATTGTTTGAATTACGCTATGCAAATCACCGTGGCAACATCTATGGAGTAGTGAGCTGAGCGAGTAGTAAGCAGTACGGACTGGTCTTAATGATCTGGATCCCCAGAGAAATTCCAGGAATCAATTTGCCCATGGATTTACTTCCAGAAAATCCGAGAAACTAGTGCACGGAATATTGTTATGATAGAATCTCCCCTAGCAACTTGATGTGATTCCTGCAACTCTGCTTGGCGATGACAGAAACTGATGAAAATCGAGTCTCACGTATTACAGTCAACTTTCCCTCCACATGATTTCGAGTGATTGAATTGACTCAATATCAAAGTTGTCTTCAACATTATCTAGATTTCAACCTCAATCACGAAAGATGCTACAAGTAACTCCTATTCGAAAAAACAAGCCTTCAGTTTCACATATCACCGGAAAGTCGTGAAAGCTACGCACGACGCATTCGCTATAAAATCGTTCGTTGGCCCGTGGCTTGGTTGTCTGTATCCGCAACTCTGTTTGTTCCGGTTCGCCGGAAGTGATTGTGGAAATTGCGACAGACCTTCTGAAACTCCCCTACTGTAGTGCATATATTCTGCGTCTCAGTTGGCGGTTTCGTTTATGAGCTAGTGAAGTATTTTTGCGTCCTTTCCGGATTCCGGGTGGCGAATGATCGAGCGACTTCCTAATGCGGTCGGGCAAAATTTTTACATTTAACCATGCATCGGTCTAACCTCATATTTTCTCTCTCCCCCTCGCATCATGAATTCTACCATCTAGCTCTCAACTGCAGCAGTAGTTGAGAGTCACCACTACTACTTCATAAGTTCGGTATGGTGAAATTTGTTTTCACGATTTCTTGCCCCGTGTGCAAAATTTAACTGAGATCCGCGAATCATAACGAGGCCCGGATACAGTCATATCTTTCTCCACTCAAAAAGCAAGTTCATGGGTTAATCCTTGTTCTGCTGCTTGCCCCGCTTTGCCCCAGCCCAGCTGATACCGAGGCTTACCGACAGCGGCGCTAGCGGCAATACACAAATGCACGAATGCACGGATGCACGTGTAATACACGCGCGTGTTATGCACGTGCAAAGTATTTTAACAACTCTGCTTCCAACCTTCACTCCACTCAACTCTCTCTGGGTCCGGATGGGTTTTGCTCATGGAACAGAATTTTATAAACATTATGAATAAGCAGGAGAGAGTCAATTGCATTATCACTCACCCACGAGAACCACCTAAGCAGATGATCTTATGTTCTTTCAGCTGGTAGCAGACGCTGCAGCGTACTTACATTTTTTTCATACGAACCATTCCGAACTTACAAGGAGAGCATCAGGTCTTCGGAACACCAATCTTGATGAAACTTTGGGAAACATCACGTTTTGGTCAGAAATGGAGGTACCCAGAAAGGTTAGTTCCAATGGGCCTTCTATGCAGAGCTGCAGAACCATAGTTTATGACCATTTTGAGGTATTTTACACTGTTCTTAAGGTTTATTGACCCTCCAGCGATTCCTTCCAACCTTCACTCCACTCAACTCTCTCTGGGTCCGGATGGGTTTTGCTCATGGAACAGAATTTTATAAACATTATGAATAAGCAGGAGAGAGTCAATTGCATTTTCACTCACCCACGAGAACCACCTAATACTCTCTTTGCACCTTTGCCAATTACCTATATAAGTGTCACTCATGACTCAAATTCATCAACGCCATCCATCCAAGTGTGATTGTCACATCTCGGTATGCTCGATCACAGCTCTCTGGTCATCAATTAGAACATTCCTAAAGCAGAATGAGTCAAGTCATCCCAAATTTTCTGACGGGATGATCGAAGATCTTATCTCGCATTCCTCTCAAAATATTCATTTCTTGGATAATACTATAGCTCCATCGGTCCAGATTTACTCAAATGGCGCACTCAATCGACTCATTTTGCTTTAGAAATGGACTTATTGATGACCAAAAAGTTGTGATCAAGCATACCAAGATATGACAATCACAGTGGATGGATGGCGTTGATGAGATTGAGTCATGAGTGATACTTATATAGGTAATTGGAGAAGGTGCAAAGAGAGTATTAGGTGATTCTCATGGGTGAGTGATAATGGAATTGACTCTCTCCTGCTTATTCATAATGTTTATAAAGTTCTGTTCCATGAGTAAAACCTATCCGGACCCAGAGAGAGTTGAGTGGAGTGAAGGTTGGAAAGAATCGCTGGATGGTCAATATACCTTAAGAACAGTCTAAAATACCTCAAAATGGTCATGGACTATGGTTCTGCAGCTCTGGATAGAAGGCCCATTGGAACTAACCCTTCTGGGTACCTTCATTTCTCACCAAAACAAGATGTTTCCCAAAGTTTCATCAAGATTGGTGTTCCGAAGACCTGATGCTCTCCTTATAAGTTCGGAATTATTCGTATGAAAAAAAACGTAAGTACGCCGCAGCGTCTGCTACCAGCTGAAAGAACATAAGATCATCTGTTTGGCCACAAAGAAGGTTCGTTCATATATGTACTCTGCTGAGATACACTTTGGGGAGGGAAGGGGGGGGGCAACGAAGATTTCACCCGACACTTCTCGTTCTAAAAAAATCCGAAATTCTCACGTGAAATGCCATCTGAACTTGCCATTACTGATGAAGACTTGACTTCGAGGAGCTGATCATCGAAGAATATTTTCTCATTCTCGCGGGAAGCTGGTTCAAGTATTGCAGAGATCTCTGATCAATAATCTATGATTAGTTTTGAGGAATCTTCCTGCTTTCAGTTGAACAACACAACGAAATTTGATCTAGGATGCAATAATAATCTAAATCATTTGATCAATTGACTGAATTATATCACGTCAAAATATGAACGGACGTTAGTGTTGAGGGATTTGAGAGTTAAAAAAACCGTTGCCTCGATCGATCTTTGCTCCAGAACTTTTGCCACGCTCACGAGTTGGATTTTATTTTCTTCCGAAATGGAACAGCGACGACAAGGCTGAAATTTTATCAAGGATTTATACCTAATCAATCTATACCGAAGAAGGCACCGGGCTCCTCTAGCACCAAGGACCACCTCGAGAATCCTAGTGCAAATAGCGAATTTGATGCTAGTGGTAGAGTTTGATGGGAGATTCGGATGCAACTTGACTCGTGAGTGCAATTGCTATTCAGATAATATTGAAGATTCTCAATTATGTAATGATATGAAAATTCGAACGAGAGAAGCAACTACAGTCCAACTAATATTCTTTTAGTTTCCCAATTAAAACGGCGTTTTGGGGTGTTTTGTGCCAGATTTACACGTTACATTCACAAAATCCAGGATGGTGGGGACCCCACCCCATTGGAAGAATGGTCTTTTAGAACTTGCCAGTTCCTCTTTCCATATATGAATGAGAAGAAATTGCTTGCAGAACCTGCCAACGATGAACCAATTTCCATCGATGAGTCCTGGAAAGTTGTATGGTGGATAGAAAGTTCTCTACAGTTTGAGAGTTTTCCTTGAAGTACATCGTAGATTTTGAATAGTACCATGATGTAAATTTATTGCCGAATCTGTGCTTAGATCAGAATTACTTGAAAACACAGAAAACAAAAGAACGTGTATGCAAGGTTTGAAGTTCTTCTTGGTCAACGACAACGAGTGTCGCTGAGAATTGTAACATTTTGAATCGCTTTATAGGAGCTTTAGCTGGATTTTCAGTACCTCAGAAGGGATTATGGAAGACATACTTGACCTTACAATATTCACTGTTCAGATTATTCATGAGAAATTTGAAATGTTGGAAACTGTAGTTCATGCTAACTTCTAAGTTACAATTTGTTTGCACCATATGAATGTGCATGTACAACTCTGTATTTTGCGAAGAGTTGCTCAAATGAGCAGAGGGAGTTGCAAATGATTACATGATTCCTTCTCAATTTCAGGGCTGGCTCGACAAATGTATCTAAGCTGGATGTTGATCAATACTGTATGTCACCAAGGAGTAGATATCATTTTTCAATGTATTTTTACCAGTTGAAACAAACATATGTGATGAGGATAACTGGATCTGACGGTATCGTAGAGCTTCCAATCTTATATAGAATGAGAATCGTCCGAATAAAGGTGAGAATGTTCTCTGCGTGACTCTAGAACTTCGTAGAAAAATTTGTTCATCTCTCACCCTCCCGCACGAAATGGCAGCCGATGGCGTGAGCTTGGGATGGGAGGTGGACGAGCATGCTGTTGCTGTTCTTGCGTCAAAAATGCTTCTCTTTTCACCATCTTTTTTCGTTCCCAAACAAAATTCACTCAGTCGAGCCATGATAACTAAAACCATTTATTAGAAAAGATTGATGAGTGCTACTTCGATATTTGATCGAAATTTTCGAAGAGCAAAGCTTGATGTCGTTGGCCAAACGCTGCTTGGGAAAGAAGATCTGGACGAGAGAGCCTCTACTGCATGATCCCCACTCTTAGTTCAGAAACCGGTTTGGATGAAAGCATATATAGAACTTGATCATCACGGTGGGGTGTTTCGAGACTGTGGCGCAGCCTCTGCAAGCTCGAGCGGGTACTACAAACCACAAAGCTTCTTTATTCGAAAGGTAGGCTCGAGGATCAAGATACTGAAATGTTGATGAGAATGAATGAGACCTTATCCTTCATTAAATAAACATTGTTACAGTTGCCCGAATGTTGATACAAAGTTACTCTGCTGCGAAGTAAGAGCGATTATTGCCAAGATACTGCCAAAAATTCTTGTATGACTGAGCCAACTGGGATATATTTCAAAATAATGGTTCCCAAATTTAAAATTTTTCAACTCAGCAAGTATCGATCTAACAGGACTTTGGCTGATACTATTGATGAATTTGACGTGCGCGCGTCCCCCGCGGGCTGGCATCGAACCTGGAACCGGCACGTTCACGGGGGAGGGAGGTCTCCCTCGGTTGAAGGGAACGGGCTTTTAGTCGGTCTGGGCGGGGGGTTAAGGAGGTTGGAGTAGGGGTGGCGAAGGCGATTGAATCGAGAACATGATTATGCTGACACTGTAAGTAGGTATATTACACGCCACGACCGACCGTACATGCTGAGAAAATAAACAGGTGGATAGTTCGCGGACTGGATGTGTATTTGGGCATAGATTTTGCCCTAAGCGCGATCGCGGAAACAATGAGACCCTAATGGGCTTGACCAGCCCCTTCATATAAGCTTCTCTGATAGCCAAAAAACATGTAAGCCGCCTACTGACCGGCTTACAGTTTTTCTTGCAGGTAAAACGACGTAAGCCGTGGGGATCGCGACTTACGGATTTTCCTAATGGAAATTTTGCGTAAGCCGGGCTGAAGCCGGCTTACATCTCATGAACATGTAAGCCGGTGAAAACCCGGCTTACCGATTTTTTTGCAATAAAACAAGAATTAATAGAAAGTGAACTTATCTTATTAATTATGATGCGAATTGTTATCCAAGGATAAAATAAAAGTAGCCCTGAAGGGGCTGCGACAAATGCCCCGGCCTTGGGGGACGATGAGCATGATAATGTATATGTATATATATAGCTTATTATCGGACGTAAAAGACTAAAATAACCTACACCGACGTATGGAACCTTGGTCGGGCCGTGCGTGTCAAAAAGTGGTAAAACGATAGTCAATTACAGGATATGATACGTCGGCTCGATTGGTCCCGCTCCCTTGTCCAAACGGCCATTTCGGGGGCTCGGGGAGTTTGCACCACACGACGCTCACGTCACTGTCACTGCTGCTCTCGCGCACTTTAGTGTTCGTGATGACGGTTGTGTGATTTCCGTTGGCCGTGCTTGCCGTGGGTGAGTTTGTTGCTGCTCCGCGGCGACGAAACTCCAATACGATCGGCTCATCAGAGTCGACCTCGGTTGGGCCTTGATCGGGTGCCCCGATGTCCAGGTGGCCCTCTTCAGTGGGCCCCATACTGCTGAGATGCGTTATCCCAGTGTGGGTCGATGGTGGCGCGACTACGGTTGAGTCGTTGGACGCCAAGCGTGACCTTATCGGTGGTGCAATGGGCCTTGGGGCACCGAAGATTGGCCGGTCTCTCGGTGCGGCTGCACGCGGCGATGAGGGTGGCCGTGAGGAGGACGACGTGGTTGCCCTCGGCCGTTGGCGATACTTTTTTCCGTTGGACACTCTCTTCAAATGAGCTGATTCGCATGCTATTAATAAATCACGCACGCCCGTCGGCACGCTGATCCAAACGGCCGAGTGAATCACCCAGCGCCTCACCCGCTTTCGGGGGTCGTCACGCTTGAGTGTGCGTAGAACCTCTTCAAGGCTGAGCAGTGCGGTGCTGCATGGTCGCTGCATGCTGGATGACTGGCACTCGCGAGTCATCGTTTGCTGGAGTCAACACGTAAGCCGTCGATTCGGCGGCTTTCGTGTCGGCGGTGGCTGCGTATAGCGTGAGCGTTACATATGCGCTCTCTCCCCCTTTTCGTGACAGGGTGTTTAGAGACGTGTTTTTTGGCAGGGCCAGCTCGCCTGGCCTCGCAGCCGGAGCAGGCCTGCAGGGGAGGTGATGCCTCACCTCTATTCCCCAGTGACTTGGTGCCCCGGTGCAGGGTCGCTGCGCGGTTGGCATGTTGAGTCCGCCGTCCTTTTCATCGAAAACAGTCGTCCTTGTATCCAGCGCCCTGCCCCGTGTTGGTTGCTTGAATCAACCGCGAAAACACTTGGGAAGTCTTGGGGCCGCCCTTCGGCACCAATTTGATCACACACTGTTCACTCGCCGGTGTCACATGTTCTATGTACGTACACAACGCTTCGTTCGTTAGTTCGTGCACTTGACGATCCGCGGGCACTAGTCTTTCTCCGGCTTCAGCACGGTGCACTTTTTCGTACTCGGGGCTTCGTGGCCTCTTTGGGGAGGGCCACTCGACTGCCTTCTGCATCACCAATGGGTGGTTTTATTCGCGAGGCTCGATTATGATGACGCTCGTTGCTACCGGTGCGGAAGGTGCTGGAGGGCTCGTCGTCGCCAAGGATGCGGTTATCACGATGCACTGCACCTCGGTAACTTCAAGTACTTTGTATATTTGCACCGTCGCTGCGTCCTCTGGTTCCTGGCCTGCCGATGCTTCTTCGGCGTTCTCCGAGCCGGTGTTGCCTGCATTGATTGCTTCTTCGGGGCTTCGAAAGGACTCGGTGATGTCCAGCTTCATTTCGTTCGTGTGGGGGCCACCAGGGCCTCAATCCCTGGACGATTTTTAGCTCGCGTGCCGACTGGGTCGTGCGGTCCGTTACAAGGCCCGTTGGCCCGTTTGGCCTCACGTTTTGGGCTGCCAATTGACGTGCGCGCGTCCCCCGCGGGCTGGCATCGAACCTGGAACCGGCACGTTCGCGGGGGAGGGAGGTCTCGCTCGGTCGAAGTGAACGGGCTTTTAGTCGGTCTGGGCGGGGGGTTAAGGAGGTTGGAGTAGGGGTGGCGAAGGCGATTGAATCGAGAACATGATTATGCTGACACTGTAAGTAGGTATATTACACGCCACGACCGACCGTACATGCTAAGAAAATAAACAGGTGGATAGTTCGCGGACTGGATGTGTATTTGGGCATAGATTTTGCCCTAAGCGCGATCGCGGAAACAATGAGTCCCTAATGGGCTTGACCAGCCCCTTCATATAAGCTTCTCTGATAGCCAAAAAACATGTAAGCCGCCTACTGACCGGCTTACAGTTTTTCTTGCAGGTAAAACGACGTAAGCCGTGGGGATCGCGACTTACGGATTTTCCTAATGGAAATTTTGCGTAAGCCGGGCTGAAGCCGGCTTACATCTCATGAACATGTGAGCCGGTGAAAACCCGGCTTACCGATTTTTTTGCAATAAAACAAGAATTAATGGAAAGTGAACTTATCTTATTAATTATGATGCGAATTGTTATCCAAGGATAAAATAAAAGTAGCCCTGAAGGGTCTGCGACAAATTATAAAACTCACTCAAAACCACGATAAGAATACATTCTCCCAATAGCCAGAATTCAGAACAATGAAATATTTAAAATGTTTATACAAACTCATATCATAGTTTTACTTGCGTAAAAGGTGAAACTTCATCTTGGCGCATGGGACATACACTTATTCAGAATGACTGAGCTCAAATATTGGATGATTCTTGTCAGAGCCGTTGCTTTTCTATCAGGATTGGACCTGCAACCAGTGACGAGCTCTTCAGTTTTTTTGATGAGGTGCTCATACATCTTCTGTATTAGAAGTATAGCATAAACTAAATAATCCATCAAAAATCACCAAAGATTGCAACTCAATAGAGAGAGATATGGAATATTTCTGAAAATGTTGAGCTGAATGGAATGTTGGAACTTTCTAAAATACTTATGACCTTAGTGGAGTTCGTAGGCTGGGTTTTACTGAATAATTCCATGTCTTCAATTGCATCAGCATCTTAGTAGGGTACAATCAGCATTATACCAATGAAATCATTCTATAATCAAATACAAATCGATAGTAATGATGGTGGGTATGATGGGAATAAGTGATGACAGAAATCAATTTCACCAGTAAGCGAAAAACCAAGAACATCTCTAATCGAATACTGAACTAATGGATTCAGTGTTTGTTAATTACAGAGTTTAGGGAGATTGTTTTAACAAAATGGATTTTAGTTCCTCACTTGAACTTCTCATCTTCTTGGCACAAATACTGGTGGTTACGTACACGTAGCTCTTATTGTCAAAAGAGAGACCCCAATGACTATTTCCGATGAGATAGGAACATTATTACTGTTCAGAGGTTATTCCGACAAGCTACCTTCATGCTGTCATCTTGGTGAAATGAGTAAACACGAGTTGGTCAAATGAGCTGGTTCTCTCTGAATTGTCCAGTTGACTTTGTCGGGGTGTAACAATTTCTGATCTGGGATTCTGGATTGGTGATACTGAGAACCACTCCATGTCTGGAGGCTGAGACCACTAGCATGGAAAAAATCCCAGACCCTCAAGAACTCAACAAAGTGGTCAAGGTCGTTGCGATTGCAATGAATAATTCATCGATAAATTATTTTATGAGCAACGCCCAACTAAAGGTAAGCGTAATGAATAATTGAAATTTGAAATGAGCAACTAACTGTGTCAGCAGAAGGTGAATCTATTTGAACCAATTCCTTGGACACTCATGTTGTGCTGTAAGCTGATCGATCTTCACAGCATGAATTTGAACTGGCACAGAGCTTCATAAATGAATATTCTGATTCTGAATCATAACAGTTCTAATTCCAATCTAAAACACATCAGTGTGTTGACACTCCACATGTGTCGCGTTATCATCGGTGCATTGCCGAGAGTGAACGTAAAAAACAAAAAACCCAACATCTATGTCGAAAATGCAAAAAATCCGGGCTAAATGAATACTGGCGGAATGCCAACTTTTTGCATCACAATTTCGCACATTACTGTTTTCGCAATTCGTATGCTGTCGACTGTCGATCAATCAGCTGCTCTGACGCACCGACTCGATGGACCTCGGCGTGGCGCTGCCGTCACTGAAACTAACTTTCTCTGCGACGCCCGACGCGAAAATCGCGCGACGATCACGTGTTTGTGGACGCGGCCATTGTACTAACCCTTGCGTTTCCGTCACAATTACTATCTCAACTTGCCACATTTGTCCAGAGCTCTGCACACTTATCTCACTCTCAAGCTCACTCATTTCGCTAGTTTCCCCGCGCCACAATTTTCTAGCCACTTTTAGGATATCATACGTGACTATACCATTTCCTCACGAGAGTTCGTTTTAATGCTAGAAACTCGCAAAACCTCTACACTTGCACTTTTCTGATTCAATCAACCTTGGATGGGCTTCAAGAATCCCTTAGAATACCTTGTCCCTACAGTTGATGATCGACTGTCAGAACAAATATGAGTATATTCATCTTCTCAAAATCGAAGGGGAACATGGTTCGTTATCTGATAACGGAATGATATCTCTCCAATATCCATAACAATGATCCTCTCATTCCATGGCCACCATAGGTTCTGAAACATACGCACAGTATACACAAAATTGGAGTCATGAATTGATCAGCATACGTTCGCGCACAGGTGCATCGTGAATAATACCACGATTGGCTTGCGCAAGAGCTCCATAGCTCTGGCTTGTTTGACGTGCAAACGCTGCTACCGAGTGTCGCCTTCACCCAGCTATATAGCTCTACCACTCACCTCATAATGCACGAGAGACCATGCCACAATTACGCCATCGTCGTTGTAACGGTACAGAATGCATTGCTGAGCCAGCATCAGTTGTTCCTCTGCCTCGTGGGAAAAGAAGCAAGCCTGTCTACTCACCCACACTCTAAGCTCATCCAAAGCTCGACCAACTTCATTAACTTCTTGTTCCTATTAATGACGTTGCAGAAGCAGCCTAGTTGAGCTTTGCTACCTTGTTTACGAGAGACAGCCGCGAGGCACAGGCGTGCATAAAAAAGCGTACGAATTTACTGCGCCTAGCAAACTTGAGCCATATATATTTATGTACAGCCCGGCACTTTCTGACTTCTTGTTAATTGCTGCATCCAACGCTGTCACGAGCTATTGCGTTATACACATAGACCCGGACAAGCCCTCTCTACTAACTCTTGCACGAGGGTCATCTTCTTTGCTTTTTCTGTTACTACTTCTGTTCAATGGTGCGTAGTGTGATGGAAAATGCATGAATCAAGTCTCTTGGATGTACAGTTGTGAAAAAATTCAAGTTTCGGAGGGTACTCGAGAGAAACTCAGGAGAACTAGATATTACAGAGATATGTTTTTGCTATTCAGTTTTGAGAATCTTCAAACTAATGAGGAAGGATCCACTTTTCGTGTCCTAAATTTGGACCAAATTCTGGGGATTATCTTGTTTTGGTAAGGTAGGAAAGGAACTCCAAGGGTTTGATCTCAAGAGTCTTCCAACCCCAGATATAGCCATAGAGATTAGCATTATCAGTTCATTCCCGTTCATCCATGTGTGTGATGCCGAAAGTGCGATTTTTCGTGTTTCAAGCTCCCCCAGGTTCCTACGAGTAGGAATTTACTTCGTATCATTCTTCTCTGGTGTATTATATTGGTCTGCAACTATGTTCATCGTTTTTTAGACGATTTGAACGTTCCTGTGAATCATACTGCTTGATAAAGGGTCTAAATGTCGATTCCGTCCCTTGTAGACACACCATCCTCGACTCTTGCATTCACTCCAACGCATATGCAGAGACAGAAACCCCTACATGTAACTATGCCATTCAATTTGTAATACTCCAAACAATCTAATCCTTCATTTTCAGATTAAAAATTGAACCCTCAGCTCACGCACAGACATTTTGAAGACAAGTTAGCCTCATAAACTGCTCGCACAGCACTGATTGGCTCCGCGAAATTTCCAATTGTCAATTAAACCTCTGCAAACGATGCCATTAATATCTAGGAATCCAAATGCACCTAATTCATGCGCGACATCAGCCGAAAACTCGGTATCGCAGCCGAGTGAAGCTTATGAACGTGTTTCCCAAAAGGCGTACGGAATTTTCGGTCATTTCAGTCCCCATGTTGTGCACCCTACCAACGTGCTATATTGCTTTTTGAAACACATTTTCTAGGAGTATTTATTCGCATTAGACCAAATCTATGCGGGAGAAAGTCCACGATTAGTTGCCGTCCCGTGGGAATATTGTTTAGGGTGGAATGTCAACTCCGTCACCTCCGCAGCCTCTCAAACTTTTCATATCCTTATCTGACTCCACGTTTGAGATACGCAGCTCTAGATACTCTCTTCTTGTGCCCAAATCTGTGTAAATCAACTGCTACGAGGCACAAAAGCTCGTCTGGGGCTGGAATGATTTCCCGACGCAAATCACTCCCTGCGACGATCTTGGACACAAAAAAATCATACTTCCGCCGGAACCACCTATACGTACGAGTACCTAACATGGGCTTATAATTTCAATGAAAATCTTCACAGCTGTATCACGGGATACAAGGTCTATTGGTTAAGTCCTCCGGGATATCTTTATTTCTCACCAAAACTGGATGATTCCGAGAGCTTGGAACAAATTCAGGACCTGCAAGGTTAGACCTCTCCTTGTAAATGTATGTGATGATCACTTCTGTTAGTATATGTCAAGATATGCAACGAGACAGTAAAGTATCCATCTTTCGTAGACTTCGATTGGCATTGAATACAGTGAGCTTATGAAGTGAATTGTGGTGAATATACATTCCAGAATGACTCTCACAGCGAACAAGAAAATCCTGGTATGAAAATTTGATTCTTATCGTGGGAAATTGCTTATGAGAAGTTCAACCTGACCAGTTTGTATTGGACTATTTCCAGAAAAATTGATATTCCTTCCGTGAGAATAACAATCATGGGGATGTATGTTCGGTCTCGCTTAAAATGTGATTTTTGAGTAACGTACCGTTACTAAAAAAGAGTCGGGTCGAAAAATGATTTCGGACCCAGATGAGTTTCGGTGGCTAGTTGTAGTTATTCCAAGTCCAGGCACACTAGAGCTAATTTTCTCAGAACCTGTCTGATACAATGATACGATGACGCCTAGCAGGATCAATATCATCCGAATCCTGAAATTAGATCGATAGGAATATCTATTCATCCCAGGATTCAAATTCAACACGTTCACTGCGACGTGCCCCACGGGTGGGGCCTTGTTATTCGGATCCCAATGTACACCAAACCACGTAAGCACATCCAATGGATTAGATTGTATTCCTACTCGTTATATATGACGCCAAGAACACGTATGCATGCTAGTTCTAGTATATATCAGACTTGATCTGTACGAGTTACTCTATAAACTCAGTTTTCGCGAGAATTTCGATCAATATCACAAAAATAGCCAATAAGTTGTGAATTCATCAAGTCCTGTCGAATCTCCCACAACGTACTCTGGTTCATTCGAAAACTTGAGTCAAAAGCTACAGAATGAGCTCAGATTTGCGTGATTGGAGTGACATGGAGCCGAGCAATCAGAAATTTAGACGCAAAATAAGCACGAAGCAAACGGAGTAAATGGTTGACGTGGCAACTGCACTTCCTCCCTTTTCGATCTCTTCCATCCTTCCGGGGAAGTACGAAAAACTTTTATTATTCAAGAAAGTTAAAGAGATCCCCGGATAAGAATCTCTATCTCATGGATTCACAATGGTAAGAAAACCATACATGCGTGGACTACAATCGCGCTCCGTGGTTCATATTAGATAAAAGCTTCCAGTCCAGGCCATGCTTGCAAATCACCGGAATGTCACCAAGCAAGTAACGAATGCTCCCGAAAACCTGAATAATACTACATCTCAGGGTCAATCATTCCAGTATTTCGATTATTCACTTCGTCCCCCCTTGCAAGATAGAAATTTTCTGTTAAGATCTCATGAATAGATATCGAACTGATAACAGCATTCCCGTAGGCTCGACTTTTATTGGTGGAACCTCACGCATTTGTACTCTTTCGTACTCTGAGATGGAATGCCAATTTTCACCGTCGCAGTGAATTAAACGAATTGTACCCTATCGATACATCTCAATCGCCAATTCTAGTTGCAGCATTCAAACTAAGTCTATGTAAATGTGTAAGGAGTTTGGAATTAACTTTCGCACGCTTTGCGCATGCAATATCACACAACAAGTAAATATGTATGACTAGAACCTTGCTTAAACGCACAAGTGGCCGAGTACGGCTTCGTACTCGCGCCACCGGAATAATTATCACGAGGTCAGGCTCATGTGCAGCCGTGGCAGGGCAGTGGTGGCGGCATTCCCTCTTGGCATCGTAAACGCGAGGCTTATACATATTTCGAGAAGACCTTGTTGTACTGATCAAAGCGTCACGTGCTCGTAATAATAATGCGGACTTAGAGCATAACCCTGTGCACTTTTGGGCTTAAATTTGTGCGCGTGAAGATACAACCGACGTTTTGTTGCTCGACAAGTGTACAGTACAATTTCTTTACTACATTGTCAGTCGATTCGGGATGACCGAGCTAACTTGTTTTGGTTCCACTCGTTCCTGATTGGTTTCATATCTCATTTTGTGTGCTAGAAATTGGTTGAATCATAGCGAACCATCTGTACTTGGTCATAATGTGTGGTTGCCGATTAGTTACACTGTTTGTGAGACTTTCTCGACGATTTTTAAGCTCTCTCAGTAGTTCATTCACTCTTAGCAGTAGTTCGAATCATATATTGGTGACATCTTCATCGAGCTATTCTTCACAAAAATCACCATTTTGCCTATCTACCTCAGAAGCTGCTAATTAGGGCTTTTGTGAGTGATGATTACCAACTTTTTGAAATACTAAATCTGGAATGTGTAGTCAACTCTTGGACATCATCTGAGTTGGGGTTATGTCATAATCTTCCACTCTCACGGTGGGTCGGAAAGCCAAAGAAGTGTAAGGGGCGCGAACATGGGATTTTTTTATGGCTCGCACCCTCCACTTCTTCGGCTTCACGACCCACCGTGCTCTACATTGGCGTAGGCTGAATACCCACCATTTGATTACACGAGTTCTCAGAGAACGTCCATAACATACGGAAGGATTATCTCCATGATTCAAGTACACCCGTTTCCCTTCTCGTGAGATTTCTCTAATGGAAAGAGACCGACTGATTCACGCAGCATGAGGAATTGAAAAACCTTATCCTCCTCAGAATTATCGCTTATTAAAAGTGTTTACATATGAGGACACGCCCAAAAACCAATATCCACGATGATCTCTCTTGAATGCCAGGAATGTATTTCGACATTAAAGAAGTCCCTGTCAGCATTCAATTTCTGGAAGAATTGAAAGAATCGGAGATTTCAAATTCTGTTATTTTCCCATTACTCTTTGTATGACGAGTAGTTATTGACTTTTCTTACATCAAAAAAATTCTCTGGAACTGACAAATGGGGTCCAACGTGAGCAGGTTGACTGTCCTTGACGGTACCTGAGTGGTCACTATCAGTTTAAGCCTGAATCAAAGTGAAAAATTTCATCATGAGGGGGTGGGTGGGAAAAGGGCGTAAACGCCATTATGCCCTTTTTCCGGACATCGCTCTTTCAAGCTCCTATACCAAGGTCTACCACCCCCCGAAATCCGTTTTTCGTAAGACCCCAAAAACCGTCTGGCAGATAAAAGGGCGTAACTGCCATTACGCCCTTTCATCTGCACGATAAAAAAGCGTGAGTGCAATGATATAATGTTGGGGGGCGTAACTGCTGTGATAACACTTCAGAAGCAGAGCTTAATTTCTGGCTCAGCCCAACAGGATTTGGAAAAAGGGCTTAAGTACCTGACTGAAAAGATTTAAGAGGGCGTAATCACTCTGTAACAGGGCGCAAATGAGGGCGGATCTGGAGAAAAGGCCTAATTACCGAGTAGAAATTTTATAAAAATTCTCCAGAGCCTGGAAACACTTTTCCACCTAATATTACGATGAAAACATTTTGTTTTACCTTCAAATTGAGTGTTTTTAATCTTCCCTAGTGAGAAAAATTCCTCGTCATTTTCACGAGACTGATGAAAGCTTTTCGTGTCCATAGAACCGTGGAGCATGAATCGAACCACCCCTTAGCAATCATATATCTTTCAAAACATGCCCAGGAACGCTCTCAAGAAATTTGGAGACGATTGGACTTGATCGCAAGATTTAATTCCACTTTTTGTGAGGAAAAAAGGCCGAAATTTGACCCTGGATTCGGGAAAAGGGCGTGATTGCATTATTGAAATTGCTGGAAAGAGCTCAAAATCAAATTTCATCCCGCGGCTCGGGTTGGGCTATTTCAAAAGTGTTATTTTCTTCGAAATAAGTCAGTTCAATTCGTCCAATCATGTCTGTAGCGGTTTTTATTAAGTTTTTATTGATTTTCTCAAGATGACCCTTCTGCGATTACGCCCTTTTCCCACCCACCCCCTCAATTGTTAGTGAAAACACCCATTTGGTAGGATGATGTACAAGTTTCCATAATGCATTTCACGATTTTCACCTCAAAATCTCGAGAAGACCCGAATGTCAGACTGAATCGGGATATCTAATACTGATCTGACTATTTGAAAAATCGTACGCCTAATCGAAGCACTCATAACGTTTTTGGCGCAAGTTTTTTGGATGTTCCTTAATTGATAGCTCCTAAAATACTACAAAAACACAGAACTGGGAGGTTCCGTGGAAACTCTCAAATGACTCCCTGAACAGTCTAAATCAACATTCAGAGCATACTAGACTGTCTTTCGGTTCATACAACTGCAAAGGATAGTGATACCAAATCCGAGGCAGAGTGAAACAACATGTGGAGTACTGGAACCTTAAACTAGTGAATGCTTTATAATGAGCAGGAATCCAGCTAAAAACTTGTAGAGTAGCAAAGAAGGATAAAATGAGCTTTCTGGCTCCAGAGAAGCAAGAAAGTCTAAGTTGCAAGGAACTAACATGTATGTATCTCACATGAGAGAAAAGACAAGTCGGGAAGAGTCTACGAGCTCACTTCGTGAGAGCTACATTCCTACTTTCACAACTGGCCTCTTCAGCTCTTGCGCAAAGTTTTCAATGCACTAAAGCAGTAAGAGAAGGGTGAGGTAGCCGGTATAGCGAGTTTCACAACGAGTAAGATGAATTAATTTTTAACACAGCGTAACAAGGCCGCTTGGGAGACAAAGAATCTCAGACTACGAAGCCTAAGCCAAGTTGCTCATATCCACCGACAAAACAGTGCCAAGCTTGGTTGCTATTTGCTTTTACTATTCCCTTCTTTCGCTGCTCTTCTTCCCCTCACCGTATTCCGGATCTTTGGCTTGAGAGGTGCTCTCGCTTGTTTTTTCGTCTAGCTTAGAATGAAAGAGCAAATAAAACACATCACGCAAGCTTTTCACCTCGTTACTAAAGATCTCATATGGAGTGAGCCTCATTATTTTCGGGATGGGACAAGAATTATTCTCGCGTTCTCTACAGTACTGCGAGTAAGCCCCTGAATTCGATCACCAAGTGACTAAACTCTTGATAACCGCGTGATTTTGGGGTCAAATGGTAGGTGGTACATCTAGTTTGAGTTAGCAAATAGTTTTTTTGTTAAATATTCGGTGGAACGTATAAGAGAGTTTCCACGGAACTTTTGACTTTTGTGTTACTGCAATGTTCCTGGAGTATTCTGAACTATTGGTAGTGTGCAGGAGTGGCATTGTATAGTATTTGGCATCTTCCAATATGGTCTACATTCTTTCTTGTCGAAACGCATCCTGATTTGTCAACAGAAGACCGCAAAAGATGATTTTTGGGTAGTTTACAAACGAAACAACGCGATTTTTTGAATTGATAAGGCTGTAATTGAAATACCTATGCCTCAACTACTTCAGTGTAATGATTTATCCATCTACTAATCTCATATTTTGAGAAAATGTTTGATTCAGAGGTGTACGCTGATTTGGCTATAATATTAGCTCTCATTCATCAATGTCACCGAGTTTTGTGAGAAAACTTTCTCTGGCTATTGCTTACGAAAATGATAGAAATACCTTGTGTGAAACGGGGGATTTAGCGATGAGTTTTTGAAGTTGAAAAAGAGACGAATCGAATCCAATTTGTTTCGTGAGTATGCCTCGATCCGGACTAAATTTTTGGAGCTTCAAAGCTTATAAAGTTACCACGCGACTGGCTTTGAAGATGGTCATTTCTTTATGGCATACTCAGGAGCACAGGATTGGAATGTTGTGCTCTCTTTTCTTCATCACAAGAAGGATATAACCGCTTTGTTTTGAGTTGCAATTGTCGACCGCTATTTCTGTGAGAAGCTAAGGGGAAATGTTTGAATCCCGATGGTAAGCTAAAGAAGCTTCTAAATGTGATGGTATCGCGGATTTCTTGATTTCTACACAATATACGGCTGAAATATGAACAAAATAACACCACACAATACTCCAGAAATTGAAATGAGACTTATAAGTCGTGACTCGATTTTGAAAATTCACATCGAATTTCAGGAAAATCGATGATAGAATTCATCTTAAAGTCAAGTCAGGCGAAATACAATCCCTATCAATCGTCTAGACGATGTTTTAAATCGAATCTACTCGATTGGAGTTGATTCACACATGGGATTTCGTACTTGACTTTTTGAACCAGATACCTTGACTTGGAAGAGAGTGGCATCACTTTTTTCTACATGTTTTCGAGGTCTTAGAATCACATAAAACCCATTTCAAACGTGTGCGATGGAAATTTTTTTTTCTTTTTCGGGGGGTCATTAGTTAAAAGTTCCACGGAAACCCTCATGAATGAACAATAAAAACTTGCATTCTCTCGCATTTTTTTTGTTCTTCCGTCATAAGTCGAGTAAAATTTCTAGGAAATTTTGTAGGAAAATAATTTGTACACTTTTCATCGGGAAATGCATCCCTTTCGAGTTATTCTTCATCTGAAGATATAATCGAATTTGTTCAGATAAACTCGCTCAAACTAATTATGACGCGTTCAAACTATTTTTCCTAGATAATTGAGTCAATTTTGAACAAAAAAGGTCTCTTGGTATTTTTTCCTAAGTCTAATCGATTCCGAGTGATGGAAATAATGAGTCCTGCAATTTTTTACCCAGTGGTTGCTTTCATTCAGTGGCGGAACTCACAAAACTTGCTATTTCCATTACTCGAAAACGATTAGACTTAGGAAAGAATACCAGAAGACCTTCTTTCTTCCAAATTAACTCCTCTATTTTGGAATGATAGTTAGAATCCGTTATAAACTGTTTGAGCAAGTTCATTTGGACAAATTCGACTATAACTTTGATGGAGAATAACTCGGAAAGGATGCATTTTCCGAGGAAAAGTGTTCGGATCATTCTTGTAGATCAATTAAAGATCTTCAAAATACTCGCCCACAAATTTTATCAAGAAATCAATCTTCCCCGACTGATTCGACCGAAAAACGAAAAAAAAACGCGAAGAATGCATGTTCTTATTGTTAATTCATACGTATTCATACCGAATATTTAACCAAAAAACCTTTCGCAAACTCAAACTAGATGTACAACCTACCATTTGAGCCCAAAATCACACGTTTATCAAGAGTTTAGTCACTTTCTTCCACAGGAAGCGGCTTTTCGGGGCTTACTTGCAGTACTATAGTTGGTAGGGGATATTAGACCATGACATTTCGGTTCAATCGTAATGCCATACGCTCTACACTTTTGTTATTCATTGCACTGAGGAGGTTTTTATGGAGTCAAGCAAGAAGTTTGTTAGCAGAACTTCTGTCATCCGAATTAACTTGTATTCGTCATACTGACATCTTACCTTATTACATTTCAATTACGTGTAGAGAAGGAGTCATAATCCGCAAAATTCCTCCACACCATCAATTACATTTGTAGGATGAAAAAAACGGCTGTTTAACGAGTCAGTTGATTTCATTTAATTCGACGACGTTTCGAAGACTGATTTGCCTCCTTCTTCAGGTCTAAAATACAATATCATAACAGTCAAACATATTGGATGGAGTATATACATGTATATGTATGTTTACATTCGTAAACGCATCAAGTGTGTGTCGGTGTATATAGATATACTCTCTAACACTCATGATACACTTTCAATTACCTGTTAAATATCATAAAAGTTATTTAAACAGTCATTTTTCGGACTGTAGTCATGAATTACACATGTTTCTTCACAAATTGTCTCTCAGTTTACCTGTAAATTTTTTATGAACTTGAATAATGAATTTGTAGAATGGACCTGTTTTTCAGTTGAACAAGTAATTTGAACATCATACCATGTACTTTCACACAAATTGAGTGGTATTCTAGCAAGGAATATTTTACTTTCATATTGACTATTAATATAACTGAACTCTTTCTTCACATATATTCACTTTTCTTGAATTTAACACTTAGTGATTTAACAAAACATTTTTGATCACACTGGATGATTGTTTTATGTTCATCTGGTGATTAGCCAGACATCAATACTGATCTATCGATCTATTGATTTACACCTAGCGACCTCTAACAATCTATCAGTGAAGTTGTCCACATTGATAAATAGTAATCTATATGATCATGTGAGAAGGTAATTTCAACAAGCATCACGATATTTGTTCTTTTTCACTTGTCTTAGAAGTGGTGCGTGAATGTGGTGTAAGTTTCTAGAGTCATCTTTTTTATTTATAGGGTGCTCTTCCAATCTTATGTGAACCATTTCTGAAACTAATCTTTTATACCAATTATGTTCATGGTCTAAAATTTTGGGGTTAGCAAAATCAAAAGTATGACCTCGACTTCTCATATGATCATTTACAACATAGTTCTCATCCATCTTTAAACTTCTTGACTCATGTTCATTAATTCTAGTTCTCAAATCTCTTTTTGTTTCCCCCACATATGCGGCATTGCAATCATTGCATTTTAATTTATACACTACATTCGTCTGATCACCTATACTTGTCTTATCCTTTTCCCTTCTTATAATATCACCTAAATTATTCTTGATTTTCGGAAATAATCTTACAGGAAGATCCCTCAGTTTTTTAGGAACTCTCTGATAAAAACCCTCAATGTAAGGGAGACCTATATTGATTGAAAGCCTGGATTTCCGCGTTTTTGTAAAGTTTTCATTCCGATTATTAACTGATTCACTAGGTCCATTATCATCCAACTTTTGATGAATGAGAGAGTGTATTCTTTTTCTCATGTGATATTTTATAAATTGAGGGGGATAATCATTCTCAACTAGTATTTTTTCTACCAATCGAATGTTTTCATCGTGGAATCTACCATCAGACAAATGTAGTGCCTTATCAACCAAAGAATATACCATCGCTTTTTTATGTGACGGATGATGATTGGACAGAAAAATTTTCTGTGATTGGACAGAAAAATTTTAGACCATGAACATAATTGGTATAAAAGATTAGTTTCAGAAATGGTTCACATAAGATTGGAAGAGCACCCTATAAATAAAAAAGATGACACTAGAAACTTACACCACATTTACGCACCACTTCTAAGACAAGTGAAAAAGAACAAATATCGTGATGCTTGTTGAAATTACCTTCTCACATGATCATATAGATTACTATTTATCAATGTGGACAACTTCACTGATAGATTGTTAGAGGTCGCTAGGTGTAAATCAATAGATCGATAGATCAGTATTGATGTCTGGCTAATCACCAGATGAACATAAAACAATCATTCAGTGTGATCAAAAATGTTTTTATCCTAGCGGGACTAAAGTACGCACTTTGGCCCTTCATTTTTGGGCGTAATGTGATTCATTTCCACCCGGGTATCAAACTTTACTCCCTGAACGGACTTGTCGTTGAAAAAAATCGGAAGTGAATTTTGCTCCCAGCGGGATTCGAACCCACGCCCAAGAGATTGGTGTGATCCTAAGGCTAGCGGTCTGTCGACCCCTCCACGGAGGATCACACTTGAGGCGGCACTAATCGTCTACATAACTCACGCATAGGCATACAACCTCTCATTAGGTCGTATTTTGTTTTTTTTGGATAAATAATGATTCGAGCGTTATACAAACGTATTCTGGAGAGATCATATTGTTGAAAGGATCTCAAAAAAGTATCAGTGAATATTAATTTTCAAAAACATTTTTCAAATACTATTCGAATATTGAGCTGTGTAACGTTGAATGGGAGAATATCAAGAGATCGATTCTGGTTGGAAATTCAGAAGAGTTGATATGATATCACAAACTGAGGATTTTTTAGACCATTTCGAAATCTTTTTTCAGTCGGGGGGCTCCGCCCCCTGCACCCCCGCCACCCGCAACAGTTGGCTTCGGTATTTCCAAGACGGCAATGTTAACAATGACACAGTCGTTGTGGCCCAATGCGCCAAAGAATGCATGCCCGGATGCGCGCGTGGTTTGGGGGGGGGGGGGGCGTACTTTAGTCCCGTAGGATAAAAAATAGCATACGCAACTCGGGAGTAATGTGGGCCTCAAACTCCCGGGTATTTATCGCTCTCGGCTTCGCCTCGAGCGATAATCCACACCCGGGAGTAAAAGGCCCACTTTACTCCCTAGTTGCGTAATATACTATTTGTTAAATCACTAAGTGTTAAATTCAAGAAAAGTGAATATATGTGAAGAAAGAGTTCAGTTATATTAATAGTCAATATGAAAGTAAAATATTCCTTGCTAGAATACCACTCAATTTGTGTGAAAGTACATGGTATGATGTTCAAATTACTTGTTCAACTGAAAAACAGGTCCATTCTACAAATTCATTATTCAAGTTCATAAAAAATTTACAGGTAAACTGAGAGACAATTTGTGAAGAAACATGTGTAATTCATGACTACAGTCCGAAAAATGACTGTTTAAATAACTTTTTATGATATTTAACAGGTAATTGAAAGTGTATCATGAGTGTTAGAGAGTATATCTATATACACCGACACACACTTGATGCGTTTACGAATGTAAACATACATATACATGTATATACTCCATCCAATATGTTTGACTGTTATGATATTGTATTTTAGACCTGAAGAAGGAGGCAAATCAGTCTTCGAAACGTCGTCGAATTAAATGAAATCAACTGACTCGTTAAACAGCCGTTTTTTTCATCCTATTGATCTACAAAATGAGTGATAGAAGCAAAATGGAAATTACATTTGTAATCTATCGGCGTTGAAATGACCCGCGTAAAAATAATTTGGTTTGGCATTTCTTTGGGAAAACTTTTCTCCCTCCAAACTTTGGGCCAAAGTTTGAAAGTGAGACATCCCCAAACTTAATTGCGCAGATTCAAATTTGGCGCCTCAAACTTATAACAACTTTGGGAAAACTTTGGGAAAACTTCGGGAAAACTTAAGAGAAACTTTGGAGAAACTTTGGGAAAATTTTGGAGGAACTTTGGGGAAACTTTGGGGACAGTTTTGGATACTTTGGGAGAACCTTATATTCTCGAGAATTCAGCAGAAATGTTGCCCCCAAACCTATGGCTACGAAATATATGAGAGGTACTACAGAACTTTTGACATTAGGCGTACTGCACGCTATCTCTGAACCTTCAAAAGATTATCAAAGTGTCGGAGTTGATTTGAATAGGTTCGAGGGCCTCGGAATGTGTACTCTATTCGCTGTTCTGTCAAAAGAATCTGCTTATCCACAGCACGGCCCGCAACCCTCATTCTTTGTGTATCTCTTAGCGTACTCGCGCCGTTTTTTGATTTCTTCAGTCTGCTGCTAAAATAACATTGCTCGAAAAATTCTGCCAAAATTCAGTGACATTTTAGGCACCCTATATATTGAGAAAAGATTGGTTTCAGACGCGTGCCTTCAACGTGGCGTTCATAAACAAACGTCGAAGTCGCGTAACCGTGTTTTCACGAAAAATTCAGATTCCCCGCACTGAGCTTATAAAAAAAATAACATTTGCGATAGTTACATGATCGAAACGGATTTCAATAGCTTGAAACAACACCAATAATATCCCGTTTGGTTTGGGTGCGTGCGACCAATTGCGTTTAAATGATAGCATCAAGAAGATGGGTCAGTTCATGCGCCCACTCGACTCAAAATGGTCAAATTTCCACGGCATGACAGGGAGAAGCGGGGCACGCTCCTGGAATGTTTTGCCCATTTTTCTCCACCTATTTTTGAATAATATCCCATAGTTCTCATGTCCTGATATGGAATGTTATTTGAGTGAGAAGCATTACAAGAATTGTATCGAAGGGGTCGATGTGATCGAGCCCGTCTCAGCACTTCTATGAAGTTGCAATCGCTCATATCATCTTGGAAACAGATTAATCACACCAGAGAACCCATTCTACCTTCAAATGCCACCATAGACTTTATTCAAAAATTTTACGGTCAATTGAAGAATTACGGACGAGGCGCCAGATCTTGAGCAGAAGGAATTTCAGAGCTCCGGCTTGTCGTACAGGCTTATCAAACATAGACACAGCATTACGCTGTAGATGTGTATGTTTGTGCTCACCGGTAAACATTGTAGAGAATTTTGGACGAGTGTGTACGGCAGGGGGGGGGGCTTGTAGTTATTCGCGCAACTAGTTGTTTCCTGATTCTGAGCTCTACTATCAATATCGGTTTCGGGCATTTGACGACAACTCTGTGCAAATCGACTATTATAACCATTTTGAAAGGATTTTAAAATTAGATACATGGGAAATAGCTTGCGTGGTGCTAGATCGTCGATTGTGACAGGATATTCAATATTATTGATTCATGGAAAATAGTGAAAACAATGCTCGAGTCAAGAGGGAAAAATCGAGACTCAAACGAGAGGAGCAAGAGGAGCAATTGGAGAAGAAAAAAGAAAAAAAATAGCATTTGCCATATCTTTTTAAAATATGGAGCTCTACCTCGTGATTATCACTACTCTCGCCATCAGCACCACCCATATACTGTCGATCGAAAAACACTCTGGTACCTTAGTATATATATTACCACGATCCCGAATCATACAAACACGCGTTGAAATGATTCTAGTTTCCAGAGCCATTTTCCTTAAATACCCCTCGTGGTGTAATAACGAGCTGGCGAGGCAGAAAAATCGTTGCTTTTCGGTCAGAATCACTCAAAAATCGGACCGATAACCACATCTAGCAGTGCGCGAATGATCCGATAGGTTTACATTCGACTGAGAGTATCTAAAAGTCCTTTGGACGTCTGTGAACGTTTTTGGTTGGTACAGAAATAACATTCCCCCAAATTAGTGGGCACGCACTTTTCCACTCCTTTTTGAGGTTCTAGTTACCACTCAAATTGATTCCAGACGCGTGCCATGAAAAAAAAATTCCATTCTGCAGTAACCCAAATGTCAAAAGTTCTGTAGAACCTCTCATATGCAACTGCCCAATGAATTCGGGACAATTTTGGGATTCAATAAGAAAACTTATCCAAAACTTTCGGGTTCCTCCACCAAAATTTTCTGCCAAACTTGAGCAGATTACACCTCTGGATGGAATTTTTTTGTGCAAACTCCGGTGTACGTTTGCAAAAGTTTAACACAAGTTGAAGAAATATTTTTTCTTCTTGATCTTGCCCCACTGTCCCTGTAATTTCGATAACAAAAACAAGAGTACTTCGAAGTAGTATACCCAAACATTCACCTCCGAAAATAGAAATTCAAGCTTTTGGAAGATGAGAATCTCGAAGAATTATTGACAAGTCAATATTTATTATAATCAGTTGTTTCATCACTCAAATTCATATTGAAAACACATACTTACTATTGAGCTCTAATCTGATGAATCTGCAGATTAACAAAATTGAGTACAAAGAGAATAAATTTGATTTCACGTTTTTCCAAGTATGTACAATATGGTTCAGTCATTGACATTAAAAGGCTATCACGAAATTATAACAGACTAGATTTAAAAAGCCTCATACCACTTCATCTATTGGTATGATCATTCTGTGTCTAGTTTTCTGATTTTTTTTATTGGCTTGCATGTCATGTCATGTAAATTACTTCGAGCTATTCCCATTCTTGAGAATTCAGTCACTTGATTGCATAAGCTTTACCATCAATTTCGATCAGGCAACATAAATTCAGAATATCCTTCACATCTATAGCAATACAGGTACCAGTTTTCTCAAATGTGTACATAGTTGGAATAGGAGTATTTGTTAAAGCATTAGGAAACGCGTACTCCGGTGAACATTCTAAAATTATGGCATAAGTTCTACATGTATCAATGCATTGTCCACATTTGCCCACACATGCACAGTCACACAGAGTAAGGTTCAATAATGCCTATTCGGACTGTTTCATGAAACCTCAATTCTATGCATGAAGAATTAGTTTTCTTCTTGCGAGCATACAATTCAGTCTCAACATACATACTATTCAAGAGAATACTATGGAATAGGTGTACATTCTTTTGATGGAATTCAATCTGATTATCTCTTAAAATACTCATGATGTGCTCAGGAGCTGAAGCGCAAGATTTGAATAATCCCGGTGCAAATATTCCTTCTGAAATCAATTTAGTTTTTCTACGATGCGTACCACTCTTTTCCATTTTTTCACAGAATTTGAATACTTCACTACCAGGCCTGAGCACTTTATGTTTCAGCTCTTCGAACATCAAATATGTAACAACTGCTGAGCATATTTGTAATTCGGCTTTTTTTTATCCGTGTACATAACTCTTTAGAATGCCACTCAAGTTTTCAAAAGGGAAAGAAGACATTATCAGCCAGGTGAAGTAAGAGATGTATGACACAAGTCATATACTTTTTCCCGTAGAGATATTCAAACCTCAATACATACTCTTTCAGCAGTTTTCTGGCTTCCTCTATAGTTTTGTCAGTGACTATAGAAGAATTGAGAAGAGTGAGACCATGTCCCAATAGCAAGTGATGTTTGTAGTATTCTTTTGGCATTATCCTATTTAAAATGATTGGACTATAAATGAGAAGGAAAGTTTTCAGTTCAGAAGCTTTCCAGTATTTATAGTCTGATACATCTCGAGGCAATCTTTGGATGAATGATGGTAGCTTGAGCTTCTTTATACGCTCATTAATCAGTGCAATGTAATTGAATAGAGAACCTGGGTGTGTTCGGAATTTGATATCAAACCAAATCATCATGACTTTTTTTGTAGTACCTTGGAAAGCGCAATGCATTTGATCAATCGCCAATTATATCAAGTAATTGAGCATAATCAATCTCAAAAAAGAAGGACCTTTGATTCCAACCACAGCCTCTTTTGTTTCACAAGCTTGCTGAGCGCGAATTTCTGTTTCTTTGGTAGTCCTTAGACTAGGATTTTCAGCAAAGGGATATGTGTCAGTTCTCCCAACTTTAACTGTATCAATTTTGCAATTAGGGCATCCATTCTTCGAGTTGTATTGTTTGATATTAGCAAAAATTGCTTTGGCAGGCAAGTCACATGTTCCTGCAATCATCATACCATGTACTTTCACTGATGAAGGAAGATCAGGTACTTGAAATTCAACACCCGTGTACAACTTTTTCAAATCATCTAGAAATACTGATAGAAAAAGTTCTGGTAATGGTTTCACTGGCCCAATCCATAATCCAGCTAATATCATATTTTCTCTATTTATCCTTAGTTTATAAGGTAGTTCATTGATTATCAGAAAAAGAGGCCAAATACTGATTTTTGACGATTTGAACAAAGGAACTCCATCTGAGTTCCATGTGAATGTTAGTCTGTTGGGATCCGCTGAAAAATCTCTTGGAAGAAATTTGTAGACTAATCCATCTTGAATATCCTCGAAATATCTCTGATTGTGTCTAATTTTGTGATCCAAGCTTTTGAAGAGACCAAGTCTCTTGCACATAGATTTTAACTGTTTGAGTATAGGAATTTCTAGAAAATAATTCAAATCATGGTTGTGGCATTTTGGAGAAAATCTAATGTCCAACTTTGAAAAGCATATTGGACAGAAATGATGCTTAATGAGGGGTGTCTTTATCTTTGAAAAAAACTTCTTAAATTTATAGAGTGTTTTCACGCAGTTGTGGGGGCGGATGCAATGCAGAGAAATCAGTGATAGAATTGCAGAGAGAAGGACACCAGTGACTTTGAACCTGGTAGTGAGTGTAAATATTGCTATAATACTTTCTAACACAGTCAGGGGAGCACCCGGATACAGTGGCTTCTCAGCTGCATCAAACGTAGATTCATCTTCTGAATCCTCGCTGTCATCGTCACTTTCAGAATCTTCAGTTTCGCTTTCACTTGAGCTTGACTCAGAGTCGGAACTGGTGGAATCAGAGTCTGATGAAGTATCTATCTGGCTTGGTTCTCCATCACTGAGATCTAAATGGAAATCAGAGTGATATTTCATGAGAGAATAAGGCTCGCAGTCGAGGAAAACATTGATTGAATGGATTGATATTGCGAGTCAACACCGAACATTCAATTCAATTAGGTTGACTTTTGGGTATATTCCAGCAATGTAGAACTTAAAAAATGTTGTGAGAAAAGCTTCATTCAAATTGTGCTTTGTACTGAAATGTTTTTCACTGGCCACATGCTGCCAAATGTAAACTTGCCACCAGCTGCTCATATGATCAATACTTCCATCCCCCAAAGTTGTTCAAGTCAGCCTAGACAATCTTATCTCTTACAGTATACACCTGAGCCAATGTAGAATGAGATCTTATGTCGCATCAGATTCCATCGAAAATCTCATTCATGACTTTGAATTGGCACTTCCTTAGTCTTTCTTGAAATTTGATAACATTTTCATCTGCAAGGAAACTTGCAAGAAACTTTAAAGCTATACTCATCCTTTAATGATGTCATACTATCCTCCTCATTCTTGCAATATATGAACCCTCCACTGAAATTTCTGAGTGGATAATTAGCAACAAAGAGCAAGAAGAATCAGTCTACCAGTGATGGTCTTCAAATAGGACTGGTGGACGTTGATTCTTTTCAGAGGGTATAAGTATATACCGCGAGCCGGGGAAATTTTCTTTCTCAGGCAAGGGTTGGCTAGGTTACTCAATGATGGTGGCTTATGGGTAAAGAGCGAGCCACGACTGGCCCACGAGCCTCTGCCGTCTTTGGAAAAAACCGACAAGTGTATATATGTACATAATACCCACTACCCACCACACACACACACACACACACACACACACACACACACACACACACACACACACATACACACACACTCACACAGTATTATGTACATATACACTTGGGGCAAGTTGATTTTTACCAAACACGGCAAAGGCTCGTGGCTCGCTCTTTTCCCTCCGAAGCCGCCATCATTGAGTAACCTAGCCTTTCCACTAGAAAAAAAAAGCTCATGATAGATGAGCAGACGCGACGGACGGTGCTTATACTCGAAATGAGAGATTTTCCTGATTCTATTCTAATTTCCAAGTGTCAGAAAGTCGATAGTAGAAATAGAAGTATACATGGGCGAAAATGTGTTTTGATCTCGTTTTCGACAATATTTTGACATCAGTGCACTGTAAATATAGTGCAATCCAGTTCTATGAGACACTTCACTTGACGTTGCTGCTGCAAACTACAAGTACTGTTGGCCACTCATTTGTATAGCTGATGATCCGACTCACAATTATATGTGTGAATAGCTACGAATTCCATCCCCTGGTCGTCAGGAGAAATGTGACAGAATTTGAACTAATAGCGTCTAGCATCACCATCAAATGAGTATATAACCTCAAAACTGCTGACAAGCCTTGAGAATACTGTGAGGAAGCAAAACAATGATATTTGGTGATGCAGTTCATGCCAAAATCTGATTGGATATCCGGGTGAAAGAATGCTGCTTCTGATGGAATTCATAAGGAGTCGTGGGAATGTAATGCTCTCATAGAAAGTGTGCTAGGAGGAGACACTATCAGGGGTGGCTGTTATCCAAATTTTTGAGAAATAGAATCACCTTGTAATTGGGATCAATGAATAGAGATACTCTGCAATGATTCAATAATAATCTACGTTTGTCTTTCTGATGAGTTGATAGCACGGTGGCAAATTTTACGATACTGACATCACTTGATGGGTGAGAAATTGAGCAACAGTTCTTCATCTATGGTCATCAAGTTGCTAATGCCATCATGTATTTGAATTGTCTCAATGATTGATCAAACTTGATATTGAGGTAAGAACTTTTTTGGATCTGTTAAGCCCATTTGTGATGTTTCAAGTGAAGGATATGTTTCAAGTCTCGGTTCAAGCATTGAATCACTGAATTCTCTCCTACCTAATGGTGGTCAGTGAATGCAGTATTAAACTTCATTTTACTTCTGAAAATCAATGCTAAAAATGGTATCATTCCATTGTTGAAATGTCACTTTGAGCAAAGTTTGCCAACATTTGCAATTGCAAACCTGATATATTGATCAAGATTTTCATTAGTCTAGATCTGAATTCTCATATTCACAGTGGATTTGATAGCATTCATTTCACTTGAAAACCTTAATCTTGCAGTTGAATGTATATACCATGTCGAGAATTAGATCTGTATAAGCTTCAATCCAAAGCGCTGGCCCCACAAGAATGAATAATATCAAGTAACATTGATTTGAACTGATGGATGATAATACCTCGTGGACCAAGATCTTCACCAGAATTGTTGCCACCTTCGTCAGACGGGCATTGTCTGTCATCAGATGCTTCAGGACCAAGTTCCATCGAGTCCTCATCAGGGAGACTTGTTTCTTGGTCAGTCTGATCCATCTCAGAATTATTTTGGGGTTCGTTGCTTGAGGAGCTTTCAGTGTCATCTCCATCAGAAGATGTATCGTCTGCGAGAAATGAATTAATTTTGCATCAGAATCGAACAAATCGATTCCATTATTTTAATTCAGCTACGCAATCCAATTGTATGAAAGATGTGTGATCAGTCAGAATTGAATTATGAATGGAAAAATGAGCCAAATTCTGAGAAAAAATTCAAGAAGCGAACGAGAAGAAAAAATTTAGGAGAAAACGGGCGGAAGTTTACTTGCAAGATAATAAGAAAGAAGATTTTACCACAACAGCTCTGGTCGTCACTGGAACTTTCTGCAGTAGAAGAATCAGTCCCATCATCGTCGGGAAAATCATTCAGCTTTTTGATATGCCGATATTTAGTAGCTCTCGAGCAGTCATCGAGTTCTCGCTCTTCGGTGCTCATCCTCTGGATCACGGAATTTCATGAAACTCCGGGTGAGAAATCTAGTCCGTCGAGAAAAGATTGTGATCAGCCATCAGAGAGTGATAGAAAAATATTATCAGTTTATTTTTAACTTACCTGTGAGCTTCTAGGAAAGGTAACCAATAATTTGCGCGATGAGAGATACTAGCTCGCGACATCAATTGAAGGTCGAGTATGGATTTTCGCAAATGGCGCGTGGTTACCATGGCATCAAAAAACAGTCTATGTAATTTTCCACTTATTTCTTTGTGCCGAAAAAAACAGACCCTGTGATTCTCAAGTACAATTATGATGTATGCTCTCGTATTGTGGCTTGAAGCGCAGCAATTCAGTGTTTTACCCGATGGTGATATCAGAGGCGACGAAGAAAAAGAAGCCAAGTGGGGCAATGACTATTATCCTGTCAAGGTCATAATCCGGAGCAGTAAGTTGTACATCATCATTATAACCTATACTTATGGCTCCAGTGCATACATAACCTCGCTTCGCTTCGAGTGCTCCGGGTCGAATCGACAATCAGATTGCAATCAAACAATTCTAAGAGCCCACGAGAAATCCATTCAATGAGATTACTGAACCATAAAAATTTGTCTTGTTTATAGTGAACAAAGAGTGGTTAGAATCGTTGCGAGTTACTGTTGATGGTGAAATCATTCCGGACGGTGATTCAGTCGCTCAGTCACAAGAATTGATGTTCAGAAGAGTTGCTGATCGCCAAACCCAGAACGCTACTAACAAAACGCTGGCTGCGTCCAAAAGAGCGTACCAACAAAGACTTCTGAGATCCTCGACCATATTTGGAATTGGGAACGATCTACTCAATGATCCACCAAATAACGAGTATGTATTATTAGCATTCTTTTGTACTTAATTGTGAGGAAATCTGTTCAGCATTCATTCAATAATGGTAAATGTGAGCCCAGAAACAAGTAAATTTAGAACAACAACAGCCCACTCGATGCTATAATTTTGATCATAATCGATAGTACAAACAATTGTTTCATAATTGAAGCTTGATACTCATGGCAGTTACTTTGGAAGCTTTCATGAGTTCTGATGAATGAACATCTCATTATATTTCGAAAACAATTTTTCCTGGAATCGAATGGATAAGTGGATCATTCATCGTCAAGCAGAATCACCCCCTTTTTTTGAATTGTGATTGATACAAAAATGCCTTCTTTGTAGGGGATCTACTGAGGATGAGGATATTGAGAATCCTCCTACTCAGACCAATAATGCACTCCCTGGAAGAGCTGGATCGAATGGAACTGGCAGCCCGGACACAAGTTCTGATGGAGTTCAAGATGCTATTCATAGGGCTCAAGATGATGTTCGTGGGACTGAAGATTCTCCTGATAGGACTGAAGGTGCTACTGGAGGGATTCAGAACGCTTCTAATGAATCTCAACAGGCTAATAGTGCGTGCTTATGTTCTAAGTTACCAAAAGGTGTGTGCGATGAAATCAAATTTTGCCTATCTAGGTTTCCCCTTGATTTTAAAACATGAGATCTGTTTGAAGTTCATGGATGAATCAAATTCCATTTTCTTCTTTGATGATATATTCTCATTTCTCATGATCAAAGTCATGGTACTATTCTCTGGGTGAAATAACTCAGATTCGTTCTAAAATTATTTATGCAGTGACTTCTCAAGATTTGGATCTGCTCACAAAGATGCTAGACTTGGCACGCTGAATATTCATGAAAAAGCAACTTGAAGACGCTTCATTGACAGAACAGGTATGCATACTTGCATCATTCCATGATGAATACCTCTAACGATGCTTAATTCAACGTTTCTCTTCTAGACACTGCAGCCAGCCAAAATTGGTCTCTCGGAAACCAAAAATGTAAGGAGTTGACTAAGATATTGATTTCTATCTAGCTATGAATTATGGAGATTGCAAGATTTAGGGATCAAGTTCTTATGAATTATTTTTCTATCATATGCAGGTGCCACTTTTTGAGGGCTCAGCCATTCGTCTTCCTCAATGAAAAATTGCGGTAATTCTTGACACTTACCGAAAAAATGCGGGAGGCATGGTCAGAAAGTTGATGATCGAAATTTTGAGCAAAGAGACATTGAAGAAATCATCTTCGACTGGCAAAGGAGGCTGGACACCCATACCTGCAGATGCTTTCGATGACGTTGAGAGTAAGAACTAATTTTTTGCCTCAACTCCATTCCAACTCAATGCCTTCTCTGGAGTCTCTTTTCGACCGGTCCATTATCTTTGATTACTCTTAATTACTCTTTTGATCATTTTTTCGGGATGTTAATCCATCCAGTTCAATGTGCAACCTCTTATTCGATCATCGAAATTTCGTGACGATTGGATGAAAATCCAACAACACATTGATGAATATTCTTCTAAAAAGTAACCTTTGTGATTTTCAGTGTTTTTCCAGAACAATGTTAAAAAGCGGTACAGGCTCACTCACGATGAATATATGGAATGTCTAACATCCCAGTGCGCAACTCTCCGAAATCCCAAGCCTCCTACTGGATCCGGGACAGTCAAAGGACTCAAAATGAACAAAAAAATAGGAACGAAGCAAAATGAGATAGGAAACCAAAGGAAAAACGAACCGGTTGAAAGTGACAGGAAAGGACAAAAACAGCGTAAAGATGTGCAGAAATCCAACCCTAAGGAAGTGCTGGCTACACAAGATCGTGGTAGTTCGGAGGATGAAGAGGAGGAGACATATGGGAATGAAGAAGAGGGTAGCAGAGAAAACAGTATTATGCATGGAGAAGCAAGTTCGAGCGAATCTGGGGATCCGAGCGACAATAAAGCAACATCTGGAGACAATTTGCGCAGCCTAAACGGGAAAAATGATGTCCAGTTGGTTGAGAGTGATAGGAGAAGAGGAAGAGGAAATCAGCAAACCTCAAGATATCGTAGGAAGGTTCCAACCCGTCAAAATGATATCGTCTCGACAGATAATGAAGTACCAAATGCGAGTCTGAACGAGAACGCGCTGGCATTGTTAGATTCTCCTCAAACAATCTTTCGTCAGTCAAATCCGCATTCAAGGACTTCTTCTACTGAAGTTGGAGCAGCCATTACAAATTCAACACCAGAAAAATCCAGCGTGTATGAGCGTGGTGGCAGTGTCCCTCTGTCTCCTGGATCCTCACCACAGAGGAATAATGATTCTTCGAAATGTGCCTCCGAAGTCTCTGACATTGGACGGATGAGGACATCCAAATCAGATGAAAAGTTGCCCTCTAATGAAAGTGAGTGTAATCTTCAAGAAATCAGCAAAAGGGTATCAGGTTATTTGGTCAGGATTAAAGAGTTGGAAAAGATGTTAGCAGATGAATCCAAACAGAATAATGCCGATACTACGGGAGAAAACGGATCACGCTCTAAGGAGTCACCTGGAGAGAAGATATGTCAGAGTATTGATGATGATTCGCCGATTCCAAAGAAGAAGCTCAAGACTTAGACCTTCATCTCTCGTTTGCTCTATTGACTGATGCTTCCGCTGCTATTATCAATTATTCATATATATTTCTATTTTTTCATGTTACTTATCCATCACGTACTTTAAGAACTATTAACAAAATAAAAAACGTTCGCCGAAAGACAGCTGGATCCATGTAAAATGTATCTACGGTGTAAGTGAAATAGCAAAAATGTTACGTGCATTCTGATCTGATTACTAAAGATATTCATATTACAACCAGATCATATTTTAGCAAATGTTGATTAAATGATGAAAATGAGTCTATTTTGTTGTATGTATTCGAGAACAAAGTTTTGAAACAAATTTCGCATGACGTAATTCTTTGTTCTGAAAATCCAGCCAGACTTTAGTAGAATACCAATAGTATTTGTTAACCATCCGCTTACGTATGAAGGGTATGAATGTGAAATCGATGACTGATAATGAGTGTTATCATACTCCTCTGGAACAGACTTATTGCTCATCGAAATAGTAGAGATCTTCAGAATGCTGACAGTCAATAAGATTGCAAGGAATCAGAAAGCAGTACATTTCCTCTAACCTCGATAAAAGTCATGCAAACTCACGCCAAATTTGGCGCAAATGTATTATCTTAAGGCTCCTTTCCCCTCGAATTTGGGAAAGGTTTTTTCGTGGAATTCAACTCGAAGCTTCTGGTCAAGTTTCTGCAGTATTTTTCAAAGTTGACCCTTACTCACTGAGCAATTTGATTACTACTATTTGCAAGTGTGGGAGGTAAAAGTTTTGCTAAATTTCTGGAACTACAAACTTCCCCCAAACTTTCCCTGGAGTTGTGATAAGTTTTAGGCGCCAAATTTGAAATTTGGGAGGCAACATTTCTGCTGAATTCTCGAGAATATAAGATTCTCTCAAAGTATCCAAAACTGCCCCCAAAGTTTTTCCAAAGTTTCCTCAAAGTTTCTCCAAAATTTCCCCAAAGTTTCTCCAAAGTTTCTCTCGAGTTTTCCCGAAGTTTCCCCAAAGTTGTTATAAGTTTGAGGCGCTAAATTTGAATCTGAGCAATCAAGTTTGGGGATGTCTCACTCACAAACTTTGGCCCAAAGTTTGGAGGGAGAAGAGTTTTCCCAAAGAAATGCCAAACCAAATTATTTTTACGCGGGGAGGCATTCCAAATACTCAGAGAATCCCGATAGTACACATCAAGTCTAAGTCTAACGAACAGTCACCAAATAAAACAGGTCTTGGGTTAATATGATGCATTTTCTTTCCGTATTTGCTATCCATTCGCCAACGAGCCCACACTCACGTCAAAAATCTATCAACATGCTATCAGCACACCATATAAGGCAGCATTAGGGTAGTATGAAAATCGATGGTCGATATGGGTATATTGTTTGGCATACGGAATCTTGAGGTAGAAGGGCTATACATCATGAGAACATTTATGCTTCAAGCAGAATAATCGCTATAGAAGATAAAATATGGGGCGTTTTCTTTGGAATGATATACGTTGCGGTTGGTTAAAGCTATATTTCTCAGTTCCATGAACGAGAGATGCTTCAGCGCTTTTGAAGGCCATATTCGAAGATGAAGCTCTTTATAATGAGTAGATCTCTCCAACAATGATCAACTCTATCCTTCAATGGAGCTAAACAGTTAACCTAAGATTGATACTTCCACAATTTTTGAATCTATGATAGACGAAAGTCGATTAACATCTTGGGCAGATTGTAATCATGAGTGAGAGGGAATTGACGGACCCATTCCATTCTATAGTTATATTCGGAGCACTCACATAATATCTTGAAATTTTAGGAGGACATATTCTGGGTATATGTTTGGGATACAATTTATTCGAATTTCATTACCATTGCGTGGAGCGCATTCGAGGCATTGTCTATAGGAATGAGAGATATCTGATTCTGAGCCAGATCCGATGCGCTTTGTGGGCCGAGAGAAATATCAAGTCGAACTTGAGATTCTCAGACCAGTCGGCATCCAGGTCTGGCATGATAAATATCAGGGAGGAACGGCACTAAGTTGGCGTCTGCAACTGCTACTTCCTCAGCCTTTTCAAGGAAAACTTCTACTAAGTCGACAGCGATTGGAAAACATCGTAAATTTAACATTGAACTGACTCTCATCGAGAGCAGAGCGAGATATTATTCCACGATCACTCCGGAGTTAGTGATAAAATTTGCTTCTGCGGTATAATATATCAGAACGATGTGAGATTCTCACAATTCGGTGAGTCCAACATGATGCCTTCGAACGTCAACTATTCAGCAATTATATCACCTGATTGTCAGGTGAAGTATGCTCTCTCATGATCGAATCCTACAGATGGTGGATTGTTTTTGAGTGGATGGCTTTCATAGCTGTAGACATCACAATTGTGAGATGTCATCCCATTCATTACTTGCTATAGGATTTGATACTATAATAGTTGATCAATGCAAATGACAGATTTATCTCAAATTCATGATCATGACCATATATTTTGGTGTTGATGCTCGAGTCCTCGTAAGAATTGCTGCATCAAATTAAAGTCAGGAAATTAAATTCCAATTCCTCGATTTTCGATAATTCCACAGACTTGGGACTCAAGGTGTCCAAATTCTCTCTCTCTTCAGAATAGCATCGTCGAAGTATATAAAATGATGTGATGTGGCACAACTAGTTCACTATTCCGAACCTACTCGGCTATATCGGTGTGAAGGATACAACAGATACATCGATACGATACATCTAGATCCCAGAGGCACAATACTAATAATTCAACGGGAATCCACCATAATGATTCCTTTACAGGATCTTAATCGCAGAGTTTTTGAGAGATTCAAAGTAAGACTTGACAGTGAGAGATTCATGACTCACTGATTTCGTAAGTTATCGGTGGGTTTAGGTGAGAAATGAAGATAGTGAGCCGTTTGAAGATATGGACAACCACGTTTAATACTTAGTATCAGAGAATTGGCATTTGATACCGCTTAGAAAAGGGGAGATCAGAATATCTTCCATCGAAGATTGACATCAGGACCATTATCGATCATAACATTTACTGTGAATGTGTCCCACTATTGTGGCCCAGTATGATCCACAATTTCTCATGCTTCGATCATTGTTGTTCATAACCGATTCCACAAAGTAGCCGTTGAACGTCTAAAGGAACAATTCACACTGCTGAGGACATCCAAATGGGGAAAGAGAAATCCACTCCCATGCAGAGCTCTGCCACAATGCAAAAATTCAGCTGATGGCCAAACTCAAACTGCAGAGAATCTTCCTCGCAGTAGAGCTATTGATATAGAATTTTAGCTTCTCGCTCTAGTTTTCGATGAGTTATGATCTCGCAATACAGTTTATGGTGGAACATTCTGAAACGATGCTTCCTGGGTTCGTGCATATGATATTTGTTTGAAGAGAGTCCCGTACACATCAGCCAATTAAACAAAACTGTAGCAGCGATCAAGGCAAGGCGATGCAAACGCTGAACTATTTCAACTTCCTCACTCCGTGAGAGTATCATCCAGCATCAGAAATATATCCGTGTAAATTTATTTCGAGTTAGTTGCTTCGCGAATCTCATCAGTCTATTTGCTCCTATTCACTTTGTAAACTCCAATTTCAGCTTTGCGTCAATCATTTCCCTCTACCGAATGTTTCAAAACGACCTGAATTGCGTCGGGTGAATCGTAGGATTTGTGATTTTTTGGTTTATACTCGAGGCCTGAATTCTGTCACGTAGTTTGTACGAGGTAGGTCATCTTTAAAAATATCAGGCCACCACACGTATCTTGTAGAAACTCCTCATGTTTGACTGACTCAGCAATTGCTCAAAATCAATCATATAGGGAAATATTCTTATATATCTCGTCATATCAAGTATCGCAGCACGTACACGGGGACAGATTTCAAGAAAGCTCGAGAACTTCGTGAACACATACGGCCAATTTCCGGCGAGGCTTTCGAAACCGGGTGTGCTGCAATTTCGCGTTGAATTGATAGAGTTTGCTAGCTTAAGCCCGACCAACACTTACGTGATACTTCAAGAGGAAGTTACGGGTGATATAAGTATCGTCCTAGGTGCGGCAATTTATGTTTGCCTCTGCGCAGAAACTATGGCGGAAGCATATCCCGTTCATTATGTTAGGAAGTTTGTATCACGGTGTAAGTATTTTGATGACCACATGACTTGTGCGATGCGAATTACGAAAAAGTTCGTAGTAGTTCAGAAAATTGGACTAGGGTAGATGTACAGAGGAGATGGGATATTTTGAGTTGACAACGACGTCAGATTATTCGACTCAAATCGAGAATCGAATGAAATGTTCGAGTTTGTGAAGATCATTTGAAGAATCGAAATCATTCCTTTTAATTCAGTCAATACCTCAATGAAAGCCTATGTAGTTCAAGGATCTGAGTTGCATCTCAGAAAAAATACACAGTCATTTAAATAAGCCTGGCAAGAGAGTCAGAAAGAATTCAAAGCAGAAGACTATTATGTGGAACATCTTCGGAATACTGTGGCGACTAGAGAACGTCATTATGTGGTGCGCCTGAACCAAATTTTAATGCGACCAAAGATCATTTCAAAAGAACCAATGGGTTCTTGGAGAACATGGAAGAAGCAGCCTATAAAATAATTTTTGTCGTATCTCATTGACCGGTATTGGAGTACGTGCAATTTTTTTGTCACTCTTCAGTCTTCTACCTTTGGGAACACCGATCTCTACCCATAAGAAAGATTCTCACAGCTATTGACTCGTTTTGGGATCAATTCCACGGAGAAAGTTATCATCATGATGGGGAATGTTTTGATAAATTCTCGTTGAACTGGCGAGAACTTGATTTGACAATCACTTCATCAGATATCAGAGAAAGGAATCACTGATTCATGTCGCAAGGGTGGAAAAATTCATCTGAACAGTCAACCTGAGTATGAGTTCCACAAAACCTTATGTTTTCCGGGAATTTTTCCTCTTCCAAGAATGTCGAAAGTTATCCCCACACTTTGATGTCGACACAAGTGACGATATGAGTCTTGTATGTGTTAGTATTCCAATAGGTTTGTTCAGCAAGCGGATCGAAGTATTTCGTTAATAAATTGTATTCAAAACCGTCACAAATATTTCTATGCGCTCCCAGCCCACATCTTGCATTTCAGCTTGATAGTCAAAATGAAGAAGGGTCCACAGGACCCATGAATACAATGTATCATCCAAATAGTTGCTCGTGTGGTCTTTCTGTCAAATTTGTTCGGAAATATAATTCGTGGAGCGCCGTATAAGGATTTTGATCCATATAAAAAAATGACACTGGTCTCTAACTGTTTTATGAGATCACAACATCGTCAAAAAGTAGTGATAGAGATTCAGTCGTCCGCCGTAATCCACTCGAGGCTTTGTCTCGGAGTATTCATACTAATGTTCAAAAGATTGAGACTGATTGAGTTTGAAACTGCTTACTCGAGGAACTGTGAATGTACAATAGCAGAAAAATCAGAGAGATTGTTGAAAGATCGCGAGGGAACGGAAGGCTCCTAATGGTGAAAATTGAATGAGTAAAACTTCACAAATTGAAATTTTCGCCTCGGCTACGACAATGCCAACAGAATAATATGAGTGGATAATCCCTTCCATTAACGGCTTAATTCCTTCACAGTTAAAATTGAGGGGGGGGGGGTTATGTCACGATATAGAAGATGGCAAACATTGCACAAGCTCAGATGACGAGTTGTGTGGAATTCTCGAGTAGCAAACGGTTTGAGTTTGCTATGGCTAAGCGGGTAGATCTATTGGAGAGTCTCTTACATCCTCCACGGTCCTCTTTGTCGTCCCTGATGCGCAGTGATTCTCGCAGTAGGATCTCTCACTACTCTCGAAGTTTTGCGAATCTCTTTGGCACTGCATACAGTCCAGTGTATCTCTCTCAAACTTGCTTTGAGTTACGAGAGTCACCTCAACAGCGAGTGCAAATATTCGACGGAGAACCAATCCAGTTCTTGGCGTGGCTTGTCCTGATGTTTCTGGAGAGATCTAGACTATTTTGGATCTTTTGACTTTTGGAGTTTGACATCTTTTGAATGTAGGACTGGCCTCTGGTGAAGTTGTAAAGTAATTTTGATTCAAAAGTATAGTCATTCGGAACTATGATTGTATCCATAGTATCGAAAGTCAATTATCATTTCTTCACAATATCTAGTGAAGAACACTCTAAAGGAGGAAATTCCAAGGTCAGCGGATTGTATAGTTCGAAGTGTAGTTAATAAGTGTTGATCATAGTTGACTCAATCAGGGAAATTCTGAATTCATCCATATTTCCCAGATGATTAGATCTTCGACTGTTGAGATTTTCATAAAATTCGTTCTTGGATATATTCAGGACCTGATTACAAAGTGAGACACGGAGCAAACTTTTTCTCAAAGTCTAACTTGGCGAGTATGGCCATCCTTTCCCCCTATCACTTCATCTGGGATCAAAAATTGAATTTCAACTCTTGAGGGTCATGAGATCAGGAGAAACATGTCGAGTAATTATTCAGCAGAATCTAAACGTGAAACAAATCAAAAGAGAATGAAAAGTACTAATTTCAGCTCTTGAGAGTCATGAGATCAAGAAAAGTATGTGGAGTAATTATTTCGCAGAATCTTAATGTGGAACGCATGGATAAGGATTGATAGAATTACAGTTTGATTCTTTCGGTAATTTTGACTCAACTTGAGTTACTCACCATCTCTTCTATCTACAGATATATTGAGAATGATTATCTATTTAGACCCATGAGAAGAGACCGGATACCAGAAGATCCAATCCAGCACTGATCGCTTTAGTTCGAGAATCAGTAGAGATGGTGAGTAACTCAAGTTGAGTCAAAATTACCGAAAAAATCAAATTGTCATTCTATTAATCCTCATCCATGCGTTTCACATTAAGATTCTGCAAAATAATTACTCCACATACTTTTCTTGATCCCACGACTCTCAAGAGTTGAAATTAGTATTTTTCATTCTCTCTTCATTTGTTTCACGTTTAGATTCTGCTGAATAGTTACTCGACATGTTTCTCCTAGATCAGCTGATCTCATGACCCTGAAGAGTTGAAATTCAATTTTTGATCCCAGATGAAGTGATAGGGGGAAAGGATAGCCATACTCGCCGAGTTAGACTTTTGGAAAAAGTGAAGAAGGGGGGGGGGTTCATTCCTCTTTCAAAATCCTGGTACTTAGAAATTGTGGATCCAGCTATCCATTGTCACAATTGTGAGGATACTTGCTGGAAATCAAGATTGAGGATCCAAACAAGTTTATCCCAGATTGTACTCGTCAATCTCGTTTTTGCACGATTACAGGCTTTGCGGAGCGCGGGATATCTCAGATTCACCCTCACTGTCCTTCAATGCAGATAGTTTCCTTAAACTTTCTCAAAAGCATGAGCGGTGGCAGCATTGATGATATGGCGAGATGAGGAAGTATATCTACGTGTTCTTCCAATGTACAAATATGAATTGAAGTATAACATATATACGGGAGCAAGGATTGTAGGGAGAGTCTCCACTCGACTATAAGCTCAAGTTTGTTCTCAGATATCAAGCTCGGGGAACGTTGGGGTATGAGAAATAATAGACTGCGAGACAACTGTGGAAAACCCGTTTGAAGTTTCAAGTGAGAATGGTATGCACGAATTTTTGCAAGCCATAGCAGCGTGGGAGTCTGCATGCGTGCGTTCAGAAGACGGGGCAAGAATTGTGGAGCCAATTGCACTCGTACATATCCGAGAATCGAATACTGACAGAAACAGATCACTCGAGTTTACGCGAGAGAGCTTTTGTACGTTGGAAAGATGGAAACCTTGCGTTGCGTTTTTGTTCTTTCTCTATATACAGAGGGAAGGAAGATGGGAGTAATTCACAAGCGTTGGAAAAAGCGTATCGGGATAATATCTTTCCAACGGCGTCACTCAACCATTACTCAAGGATACGATGAGATATGCCATGCTAAGGGATGCGCATATGCGGAAAAAGAAGTCTGTTGGGTCGAGATGAAGTGAAAAGTTCCATGTGCTGAGACTCATTCTTGGAGAGTGGAATAGACGGGTCGTCCGGACTCTTTATTCCGAGATCGAAAGTGAACTCCAGCGATGTTTGTGATGATCCGAGGACCTTGTCGATTGCCTGGTCGTTTTGCACCTTCGGCCAGATGAGATTAGAGGGGATTGCTGATTTTCCATAGAATTTTGATCAAATTTTTGCTATTAGCCTCAGAAAATTCTTTCCGACGCACACTGGGGCGAAAAAGTCGAATCTGGGCACGGGCCAGCCACTCGCGAATTCTTGATGGATTGGGATGATTGAACCGCGATTTTCATCCTCTTTCCAGCTCTGCAAAATGCCTCTGCCAGAATTTTGATTTGGATTTCTTTCTGCGATTTAAACTGGGCGAAGTGTGGAACAGTAGACAAAGAGACCCGTGGATACTCAGTCGATGTGATAGGGTGGGTTTTTATACGCCGAATAATCCGCGAAACGTTTTCGTCCCCGGATTCAAGTATGTAAAGGCTGGGAAAATAGCTATCCATTAACTATTCCAATCGTATCGAAATATACGCGCTCAGAGTTCTGTGGAATTGCGGGAATCTGTATGAATAGGGAGACACGCCCATTCTCCTCCTAAAGTCAAATGCTACGTCCTCATGTGAAAATCCTAATACGGGATAGCAATCAGCACTTATACATGATATTCTATCGAATTTGACTTGGCTGATATGATTCTGCTCGTGTTCCCCTAAATCCCGTTGGCAAAGTTCATGGAAGCTCGTAAAATCAAATCAGAGGAAGACAGAATATGTCCAATTCCAAGAGTCTTGGATTTTTTGCACATTTTTTTTAGGGATCCTCACCTGCAATGTGACACATGGTCAACACGTATCACTGAGTTTGACTATACTACCTTGGATGAATCTTCAAGACCAACTCCGTACACAGCAGTATTGTACGTCAAACGAGAAATTGATAGAGCCTCTCGTCTCCAACACCACTCAGATGTTTTCAATGACACTCAGGAAGAAAGAGAATTTGGCCCACGCCTTCTGTTGGACTTGCCACGAGTACTGTAAGAACCTCACCGCTACCAAATTACCACTCTTGCGTGTATGAGAGAGCTGACAGCGGCACGCTTGACGGAGTCGATGAGGTTTTATCTTTGTAGAAACCACCTGGAGAGATTTCCTGTTCACCTCAGAAGTTATACGAGGACATATCAAACTCCTCTCATTGGGGCTATGTAGTTTGGCTCTGTTGACTTTTGAAGTTGTTCACATACAGCGTATAGTCTGGGATTCCACTTCAAGATTGGGATACCAGTCATATCACTATCTCCATCTAAAGTAGCGTACAATTATCACGGAGTAACGCTGTCAAGAAAAGACATTTCTATTTTCATCTAATATGAAGATTCAGTAAATTTGAATGAAACTCGGGCGAATGTTTCTTTATCATTCAGCATGTGCGAGGGGATGGAAATCCCCCTGTACCCAGGTTGAGAAGTAGGAACGGACTATCGGTTCAAAAAAGATTGACACCTCGAGAAATTTTGTTCTCCTGGCTCCAAAAGAATTCGGTAATTTTTTGAATGGGATAATATCGAAGCACATTCAGTTGCGGCCATGATACAATTTTTCCGAAGTCGATCAGATGAAATCTGCGGCCGTAGTTGTTATCAGAATGTAAGAGAACGCAGGTATAAGGCCTATTTCAAAGGTAGCGCGACTTTCGGATGCTGTAGCTCTGCCAAAAAAAATTTCACCGCGCTGCAATAAATTAAGGTAATAGATATTCGATTTATCAACAACCTCCAACAAGGATCAGCCGAAAAAGCCTATAACTTTTGGAGATAATCCAGTTTTTGGTAACTCGAGATCCACTGGAGTTAGAGACTTGATTCAAGAACAGAAAAATCATGAAAAAATTCTGGACATCAAAAATGATAACGCAATATCAGAAATCAGAAGAACAAACGAGAGGCGAGGCCGCAAAGTTTCGAAAAGATGAAGTCTACGCTCGTTGTGAGGCCTTTATTGTCCTCCATGGCCGAGGCTCTTCAAATCGCCGATAGGCGGGATTACCTGACCGCGAACCATAAAAGTCATAAACTTGCAGTCCCGAAGTCTATTGGGGTACCATCAGTTTGCTGCAATGAGTCTGAATTCTCTACAAAGGGAACAATAAAAGTATTATGAGGACGATTTGGGCCTTGCGTCGAAAGCAAATGTCTTTGATCATTAATGCGAAGATCATTATCAGCGAAGATGACGATAATCCACAGTTGTTCTTTGCATCATCAAAGTTCCACAATCACTGCTTTACAGTATTTTTTCCGAGGATCTTTCATGAATGATTGAAAACATATGACCAATCCCTTATTCTTATTATCTCAATGCGCTATATCATTCGGACTGATGAGATGATAATCAATTGTTATATGTTTGATCTATTATCTTCTTTGATGAATTATAATTGACCAAAGACTCAAAGAAAGATCAAGACCAACAATTATTGGTCTTCACCGATTGTTGACAAAGCGTCAATCACACGGAGATACATTCATGTTCATCATGTTATCAACAATCTATGGAAAGAAATCATAACATGATGAATATGAATGTATCTCCGTGTAATGAACGCTTTGACAACAATCAGTGAAGACCAATAAGTGATCAAAGAAGATAATAGATCAAACATATAACCATTGATTGTCATCTCATCAGTCTCAATGATTTACAATTGTAGCACATTGAGATGATAAGAATAAGGAATTGGTCATATGTTATCAATCATTCGTGAGAGATCCTCGGAAAAAAATACTCATAAGCAGTGATCGTGGAACTCTAATGATGCAGAGGACAACTGTGGATTATCGTCAATCTTGTCCATTGCTGATAATAATCTTCGCATTAAGGCGATGCGGTCACCGTGCATGCTGATTTTTGTTCACAGAAATCTCAAAATCTTTCCGAATTCGGGCTAAACGGCGAGTTATCCAGGCTTTGTAATCATCTAACTTGGCCTGGATAACTCTTCGTTTAGGCCAAATTGGAAAAGATTTCGAGATTTCTGTAAACAAAAATGTGCCAATTTGTAGGTTAGGAAGTACCCGCGTGCAAGTTATTCTCGTTCATCACCGATAGTCTTGGGATTAATGAAAAATGACGAGTTATCCACCACAATTCAGATGATAATACGTAATGGACAACTGGTCTCAAACTTCATATCGTCAAAATTTTGAGGTACATCTAAATGAAATATAATTCCCGGGTTGCACGGCGACCGCATCGCCTTAATGATCAAAGACATTCGCTATCGACGCAAGGCCCAAATCGTTCTCGAGTTACTTCTATTGTTCCCTTTGTATAAACCTTTGTGAACTTTTAACCAACTTTTCCCAGTTTATTGGTTGAACGGTTTCATGCACATACGCAAAAAATCGGCAACTTATCTTGGAATTAGCATGTGTCTGTGAAATTTATTGAAATTGCTACGGAAGAAACGTGATTTTCGATTATTCTATGCACTCTTCTGGAACAATAATTAATACAAAATATTTTCATGAGAGTTTGGTATCCTCATCGGTCATTTTTAGATCAATTCTTCAAAGTTCATGTAAGCTTGTAGTAATCACTGCCTGATACAGCTCACTCAAAAATATTCTCGTCCTATCCGGTTTCTAGGTTATACTGCGCCAAATTGGTCGTTGGCAAACAATTTTGACGCCTCACATCAACAGCCACATCACTTTAACTTTCATCAGAATTATTATCAGCCTTCAACTGTGGCATATAAGCACAATAGCATGGCATCTCCACAGTCCAATGGTTACATTCAACCAGCTCTTTTTTCACAACAATGGCGGTCACATGACATACAGAACTCCACACCAAGCCTATCCGAAACCCAATCTTTAGGGTCTTCTTATTCTGATGATCCGAAGAGGCGGAGAATCGAAGAAATAGCTGTTCCAGCTGTTGATCATGTCAGTAGCAGACCATCGAGCACCATTCGGATCATAGATACGCCCAATCAGTCTTCTTCTTCTAATCAAAACACCAGTCAAGTAATAGCACCTTCGAGGCCTATGCACCGTTCGTATCATCAATTTTGTCTCAATAAACCAGGCTCGACTGAATTGTTTCCGTGAACAGCTGTTATGGAGGTATTTATATACTATCTCAACTCGCAGAGATTGAGTAGAATTGGATTCTCTCTGTGTAACAAGTTCATATTAAACTCTTTGACAGACGTGATTATTCAGTTTCCACATATGCGCGTAATTGTCAGTGTATTAACTTATTTCAAAAATTTGATCTAGCCTGGGTTATTTTCGGTCATTGCATGAACAAAAAGTTCATATCCCATTTCAATTTTTAATTGAAGGGAATCTAGTGGAAATAAGAAGTGGCAAATACATGTATCATCGTTTGGAAATGCAAGGAATCGTCGCAAAACAAATTTTCGCAGCGTATGATAAATGGGAGAGAGAGGACGATGATACGATTTTTGCTCATTTTCGGTCGGAAAATTGCCCGAATTGTTATGAGTCAAGCCATGGACAACGGCGAGTGAGTGAAGATACACTCTATTTCTGCACAATGGTTATAGGGGAATTTTCGCTGTAGCTTAAAAGCTGAACAGTATACTGTTCTCTCCGTCATGGGAACTTTTCAGTCACTTGTTCTAAGATGAATTTTGTTCTCACCATCAATAATGAATCAGAAAGGATTCTTCTACGCTTTTTTTCCTTTCCTATACGTTATAAAATATGTCAGAACATTATCACAATCTACCAATAATTCAACTATATGAAATTTTTGCTTACAGCATGAAGAGGGACAGATTCTTGTATATAAGAACGAGTTGGGGCGAATGCTTCCCCAAAGACGCAGAAGGTGATAACCCAACAATTGTGTATGAACCATCGAGCACCGGTGTTGACGCAAAGGGTCATCTTTATGTTGCTTACATACACTACAACGGGAATAGTTATGAAACTGGTCTTCTTGAAAAACCCAAGCGAAAGTCCAATATAACAGGTAAATTTATTACTAAAAACAGATAGAATGCGTGAATGCTCGAGTATTCTCTATAAACTTTCGATATCACAGCAACATTAGGAATAACTGACAATTATATTCGTATTTGCAGATACCGATGCATTCGTAGTTACTCAGAGAGCAGAACTGCAAATATTAAGAGCATTGAAGCTCGTAACTGATGAGAACACACAGACATGGATACCGCGGCTTTCCGTGCGACTCGATTTCTACCTAAAATTGACACTGGACGAAATGTTGAATGACCTAATTATCCTGGAAGCTGATAACGCGGCAGACTTGGTAAGACTGAATCGATTTTTATAGTATCAAACGATATTGTGACGAATTACGAATTATTGTTCCATAAGATCAAGTCAATCAACTATTGCTTCCATTTACAGACTCAAGCAAACTTTGGAGTCATTTACAACGGCAAAGAGAATGCCTCGCTCAACGCATGGCCAACTTTGAGTTCAGCTTTGATAGACCTAGCAAGGTTCAAGTCGAAGACTGTCAAAGACAAGCAGGACATCTTAAATTGCTTGACAACTTGGGGAGATGAACCAGAAGGTGAGCACTCAGTCACATACTCGCATAAATGTTGTAGAAACCATAATTTGTTGCACGGAACATTTTCTAACAAAGATACTAAACTCATTGAGTAGCATTTCAGACACGATCAGATATACATTCAAAATTCATAAAATCGATCACTCTTTGCTCTTGAAGACGTGATTATGATATATCCGTTCGTCTTGACTTGCTTGAATTGATGGGTTACTCGCGCAATGTTGGGAATAACAACAAATCAATGAGAAGCAATCTGACACTGCCATTTGCTAGTCTCGTCAACGAGGCCCACAATGTCATAGAATTCTATCTTGCAGAATCACGCACTCATATATATCTTATACAAATGTCCTCAAATGATCATTTATCATATTTGCAGTTGTCGCATGGTTCGTGCTGGGCCTCTTGTTCAACGCATCATCATTGCCGAACAAGAAATTAACGAAAATTGAAGCAACGACGTACTTCATTAAAGTAATTCAGGTAGATACGCGGTTATTGAAAAACTCCATCACTGATGAAATTTTGAATATATTGATACAATATCTACTCATTCAGTCTGTTCGTTCTCAGAGAAGGCAATTTTCCTAGCAATTATGAGAAGATTATCAACTCAGCTTATTTTTTCATAACAGATAGTTCTGATGAATATAAATCTCCCATTTTCCAACCAGAGCTCGAAGTATATATATTTAATATGATCAATTCCTTAATTTCATCAGATTTTGCACGGAGAGAGGGATCACGACTGGCTATAACTTTGAAATTAGTCAAAATATTCACATGACTATCGTACGATAGAAAATCGACTGCCATATGATGCCACGATATAGTAGCACCCTATAATCACTCGAATTTCTTGTTACAGGTCAGAGATTAAGGAAACGCCAGTGATAAGCTGAGAGCTTTGCAGAGAAAATTGGCCACCGACATCGCCAAGTGAATGACGAACTGATACCTAGAGTTATCCTCTGCTGTTGCGCAACATCAAGAAGATTCTCCGTGGTTCTTAGCGAGAGTTTTCACTATGAGGTAAATAATTTGAATGAAGCTGTGGATTTATGCTATAAGTGCTTAGCCGTATTTCCGATGTCCAATGGATTCAGTAAGACCGTCCGTCATATTTGGGGCTTCATTGAGATTTACATATTCAATATTAAGATTGCGCAACATAACAAAACTATGATTTGAAATTTGATATCTGAGTTGATTCGATCGATGAAACGTACTGAGCGAGAGGTTCGGGTGTGGATCGACACGTTTACTTGTTTTTCCACGTGTATACATGTATGATTGATTAACATAATAGTCGGTAGAACTTTTTTGGAGTATCGCAATGTCATAACTTTGCTCTCTATAACTTTTCCACAACACTTTGATAACAATTTTGAGAGTCCGGAGAAACGTAACGCAACAGAGGTGATTATTCTCTGATCCTGACATTTTGAGAAGAATGAGGCTTCCAATCAGTTTCACGTTTATGATTCTACTTTCTTATTTCGTCTTTTCGCAACTTGTCATTAATATTTCTCGTACTGAAAAATCCTTCTTAAGCTCAAGTAAGGGTTCCAGACTGAACCAATTCAATCGATCGACACATAATTGGATCACGATGAAGAATTTTCAAAATCATCCAAACATGATTTCTTCCGGAGGATTCAAAGACAGATTTGTGCAGTTCACGTTAGAAATGTATAATGTACATGATACGCCAAGATCAGTGGTTCAAGATTGTTTGCATAAGCTTCATGCTCTCCTCACTGATACAGTCATTTCGTATTACAAGGATGGAGTCAAAGAAATTATCATCGATTCAAAGAATTAGAGTCAAAGAATTTATCAGCGAATGGTATTCCTTCAGAGCAGTGACTTGAATCCCCTATTGTGGAAGAACTTCAAGGAAAATTCCCAGGGATGGAAACAACGGTTTGATACCCTACCAAAGGTGAAATTTTACCCTGCCATTTTATAGCATAAGTTTGTGGATGCCCTTTGCAGGACTAGTCGTCAAGGGAAATAAAATTCAAGTTGACAGAGTAGATGATGGAGAAAACTTCCCCAGAGTCTCACTCCTAGGGACCTTCTACAAAGTGGCCACATCAGCAAAACTTTCGGCCATGAATTCTAATCAATAAATCTTCCATCAGACATGTTGAATATTTCATGAGGTACGCTTGTAAAATATTCCAGTCTTGGTCAACCACTCTATTTTCTACGAGGTGAATTTTTGAAATGGTTTGAGATCTCATCCCATGGATGGAGATGCATCTCCCCGTTTGGAAGCGTGTCATTTGAATAGATCCTCGAAAAGTCTTTTGATACATCATGTACATGGAAACTTCATGTTGGCTCACATTTTACCTACCGGACGCCCGCTTTTGTGGTATGAAGTTCAAAAACAGCCCACAGCTAGAGTTCAAGATTCACAGTTATTCAAGCCGAGCAAGAGAATGTGACTTACGAGGAGAGCATCAGTTCTGCGGAGCACGGATCTCAATGAAACTCGGAATTATCTTGTTTCGATGAGAAATGAAGGTATCTCCAAGGGTTTAGTCCAATGGGCCTCCAATCCCATGGTACAGCCATGAAGATAAGCATTGTCCATATAGGGTCATGTTGAAAAGACACATATATAGATATACTAACAGTGCTAACTTCCATAGCTGTATCTCGGGATAGAAGACCCATTGGACTTAACCCTTGGAGATACCCTCATTTTTTACCAAAACAAGACGATTCCCAAAGTTTCATCAAGATCCGTGTTCCGCAGACCTGATGCTCTCCTTGTTAATTATACTTTGTTCAATCAAAAGGCGCGGTAGCACCTTGCTGGCGAGTATATGAAAGAGAAAAACATGTTAGAAAGAGAGAGAGCGCGCGCAAGGCCACTCTGCCTTATATACGCTGAGTTGGGCCGTTTTAACCTCACACATTTTTTCGAACTTACTTATTCCATGCTACTCTGAATTCAGGGGGGTCTTAATCCCTCTGAACCCGTTATTTCGATCCTCAACAAGGATATTGGGGAGTCATTCCATCGCTGACAACGTTTAGTGCCAAAATATCTTGCTCACTAATTTCGACCCTTCCGAATTTTTTCGCGTCAGGATTTCAGCCGCGTCAAGACACTCGAAGTCGAACACAATCGATTGTTGATGTCGACCACGCGGGATGGTCGACCGCGAGATCGCAGGTGATATTTTGATGCGGCCGCGTGTATGTACCAGACGGCGTTATTCCGCTCCAGCAGTAACATCGAGTAACATGCTGTAACTTTTTTTATTACCATTCTGATTATATTATGTAGAGATAACAACAGAGATTGAATTTCGATTGATGCCAATCATAGCACCACCTGCAGCGAGTTTGTAGAAATCAGCTCTCATTGTTGGAGGAATAAGAGCCACCAATTGTTGTGGGTTTTTTTGTCTGGAGTGATATACGAATAATCCAATGAGTGTGTCATTCTCGCTATTGTGCAGTGTCCAGAGTTGATCTTCAAAAATGTTTGGAGAATTTAGGATTCGGTCGTGAGAAAAAATGAGTGCTAGTATCAACCTACATTTTACAGCAACGTATTGACTTTCAGTCTCCTCTACTTCAGACAGACCCAACTCTGGAGCTATAAATTGTGCGTCTCAAAGAAAAGTTCACCATAAACCACTCTAGTTGAAGAAGAGTGCAACCAATAGAATATTCTTCGAAGTGCTTTTCGTGTCTCAACATAAACCTGTCAATCTCCAACACATGAAGAGGGATCGTCTCTCGCATTTAGATGTTGTGAGACAGGTCAGTTCAATTGACGACTGCACAAGAACAGTTGTTGTGGTATATAAGCACTGATCTCTGGTGCTGCTCTGGTTACTTTTGAATATTATACTTCCATTGCGTAATACTCTAATCCAAAGGTCTCAGCTAGACTCTTACTCATATGTTATATGGATTTTACTTTCTTGGCGTATAACTCACATTCTTGCCATATACTTTGTGAGCGTGATGGCATAGGTTAATTTCTGAATGGGATTAGAAAGTTTTACAGGGTTCTCCTGTTTCATCAAAAATATTATAGAGAAAGAAAGGCACGTGTACGCTCTTGGTGGGAAGTGGTGAGTTCAAATTGAAAGAATGGTTGGTTGAGAAGTCAATCACTGAACAAACTGGATCCATACATCAATCTGGAAGTATCTTGAGGATCATTTCATCAGAAATCTAAACACATCACATATCGATATTGGACCCTGATTTCCCTCAGAACGAGTTTGCACGGATTGCTCCAACTTCTTGATGTGTTACGAATTAGCAATGTGCTACATGGGATTTGTTTCAGTATTTGGTTCTTGAAAAATGTTGGATAATAGATGTAGTGTCATAATTCTATGTTTCATTCATTAATTAGTTATTAGTTATTCACTTTGATAGTTAGCATCCTGTTTTGCTGAAGAGTGGATGTGATTCGTCTTGTGGGGAATCTCCACAATCTAGAAATTCCTCGTGATCCAAAATATTCTCTTGCAAGCACCATCACGAGTGGAGTTAGAAATCTTTGATCAAGTCAATTCCATGAACTAGTTCCAAGAGTCTTGTGACAAAAATACAAAGTTGTACTTTTCCAAATTTTTCTTCGCTCATGATCAAAAAATGTTCATCTTGGACTGAAGAACACTAGTGTCAATAAGGAGAACGATTCTTATGGGTGAGCTATATCGAAGTTTTCTGTGTTCTCCTACATGCTACTATCCACAGCATGTTTTCCAATCTGAGAATATTCAGTCATTACCATAACCAAGTGCTGAAATCTCCCCTCCCCCCCCCACTTCACTTTTTCCAAAAGTCTAACTTGGCGAGTAAGGCCATCCTTTTCCCCTATAACTTCATCTGAGATCAAGAATTGAATTTCAACTCTTGAGGGTCGTGAGATCAGGGGAAACATGTCGAGTAACTATTTAGCAAAATTGAGCAGAATTTAAACATGATAAAAATGGGAAGAGAATCAAATATATCAATTTTAACTCTTGAGAATCGTGAGATCAAGAAAAGTATGTCAAGTAATTGTTCTGCAAAATCTGAACGTGAAACGCATGGAAAAGGATTGATTACAATACGATTTGACTTTCTTGGTAAATTTGATTCAACTTGAGTTACTCACCATCTAAACTGATTTTTAAACCAAACCGATCAAGGCTAGATTGAATTTCTGGTTTCTTTTTCTTCTCAATGGTCTGAATGAATTATCATTTTCATTACATTTCGTAGATAAAGGAGATGGTGAGTAACTCAAGTTGAGTCAAAATTACCGAGAAAGTCAAATCGTAATGTGATCAATCCTTTTCCATGCGTTTCACGTTCAGATTTTGCAAAACAATTACTTGACATACTTTTCTTGATCTCACGACTCTCAAAAGTTAAAATTAATATTTTTGATTCTCTTCTCATCTCTATCATGTTTAAATCCTTCTCAATCTTGCTAAATAGTTACTCGACATGTTTCCCCATATCTCATGACCCTCAAGAGTTGAAATTCAATTTTTCATCCCAGATGAAGTGATAGGGGGGAAGGATGGCCATACTCGCCAAGTTAGACTTTTGGAAAAAGTGAAGTGGAGGGGGGGATCAGAGTTACACGGGTTTCTAGCTAAAGTTTGCCCATGTCCGAATAGATTATTCAGCGTTGAGGGCGAAAGGTGAATTTTCTGGTGAGGGACAAAACAGGTCGAGAGGAAACTTGTCATGTAAGATGTAAGTAGAACAGAGGCAAACTACTTCATATACATAAAAAGTACTCATACTCACCCGGAGTGTATATTATAAATGAAGAATCTGAGCACTCCATTGTTTTTGGAACAATATTTGCTATAATCAAAGTTTTATGGAGTGAGCAATTTTTTTGGATAATATGAAGAAGTGAAAAACGAAGTTTGTCTCAGATTGTTTGTATTTTGCGAAAATTCCTACAGTTCTCTCAGAGAATGGAAAACAGTTTTCGAGCTGAAAGTCAGAGAGACGGAATGAATTAAGTCCGACTGGCGAAAAGTAACAAGAGTTCAAGCTTGGCTACATCTTGTTGGGGAACTAAGGGTGGTACGGAGCTTGAATAAAATTTCTCTCCTTCGCCAGGCTACCTTGCTACATCATGTGATAGAATTTCGATTCGTTTCCTCCGCTGCTTGCTTTGCAAGTCATCGCTCTAGCCGATTCTTTTGCAATTGTACGTGGAATTTGTAAATATGAAGGAGAATAAGGCAACGAGGTTTTGAAATTTTGCACTTAGACGGACGATTTCGAGTCCCATCGAATTTTTCAATTATCTGTATCAAATATGAGTGTGTTGCCATTTTCATGCTAAGTTTTTTGATAAGAGTTCAGTCTATTCTTGATTTTTCATGAGAATACGGACCAAATGACAGGGAGCCGTATTTCAGGACGTTGACCTATGTTGAGATATCAGATCATCTGATGGCACAGAATTGGTTTGAAGCCATGTTACCGTTAATGATCATACTTCGTAGAAGTTTCATCTTCAAACGGAATTCGATTGAAACGAGATATTGGCATCATCTATAATTCAGTGATGCTCTGACATCATTTTCACGCTTCAGTAGAAAAAGCAGACCTGTTTTAGAGAATTTCGAGTTACCAAATGCCTATGTTGGGTACGCAGACATGCTGTCAGTCGCTCGGATTCTACAATTTTTGGATATTCGAGGCGGTGAAATTTGAAGTCCTTCAATAGGAATTATGTATGTGACATTATTATGTTCGACAAGAGGCAAGAATGCGCCCAACTTAGACAGGTGCTCAACATATAGAGTGCCCAATATATAGAACAAAATTCCCATAAGAGCTAATGTAATTTTGCGCGTTCCGCGGAAAAGTGCCCAATTTAGGCGGGTGTCCAACTTACAGAGGTACCTAACTCAACAAGTTTCACTGCACGCGTCTTTGCTGGATAGAGGAAACACTTCAGAGATGTTTGCGACTATATTGGATACAAAATCTATGGCTAACATTGTGAATTCAATCCCAAACCGTTTCTGATGCTCACCAATACTAAAGTGAAAGAATAATAGAGAATCCTAGGAAAAGTATCGAGAACTACGACGGATATTATACACTGTTTTTGATGTGACGAGCTCGTTTAGAGCCACAAAATTGAGATTTTTCGACAACTACATGATCACAACACAAGAATGCTAGAATACCTCGACCGGAGTGTGTTTCCCGGATTCAAATCTGGAAACCTTCCTCATGTAGTAGTTTGAGATCTACAAAAGATGCTCGTACACATTTTCCGTTGAAAAAAGTCATTTTCGAGTTATTCGAGGAGAGAATCGAAAAGAGGATGGAAAATACGTTTCTGGGCTACTATGAAAAACGGTGCAGATGCTAATTTTGATCCTTATCAGAGAATGAACCGTAAAGGCCCTAGGAGTTTATTCAACAACAATCCCGTTGGTGGTCGTCTCGCTCCGAGACGCGCGCTTTTGAAATTCAAAACGGGCGATTGTGCGCGAGCCGTGGCCGCCGCATTCACTACAACTGGAGTACTGTGCAGCAGACGGCGAATCTTCGTAAGCAACAAACTCGAAAACCATCGCTCAAATGTGGCAACAATAAGCGGGTCAGTTGTAGAACTTGTAAAAACGAAGAGTTTGAGCGGTCGTGAGCCCAAATCCGAGCAAATTTGAGCTAGTCGAGGCGAGATTTGGCGTGTTTTTAGCATAAGCGTCGCAGCCACCACTCAAGCCGCGGGTTCGCATCCATTCTTTCGAGCTCCGTGAATCTTTCAATATTGCTCTGATTGATATCCACAACAGCTCAAAATCTTCGTAATTGAATTTCCAACAACTTTGTCGCTTACTGTTAGCAGGTTCAAGCTCCGGTTTTTTCCCAATATCATGAAAACCCCGTCTGCGTCTATACTGTGCCTCGCTGTGCACTGCTGTCCACGCTCTATATTGTCATTGGCATGTATCGCAGCATGGCGTCACCCTGCAGTACGCCAGATGTACTTCCAAAGTCAGCCACTACGTGGCGCTACGCTGAATCTTGGAGCAAATAAACGTATTTCAAGAACACCGTATGGGAGAAACACCACGCGCAGTTGGCGAGGCAGATAATCCTGAGACATCAATACCGGTTCCCTCTACTTGGGACAAGAATAGGCAATGCTTTGCACCAGCGCGAGAGCTTCCATGAGCTTTGTGTTCGTTCATTTATAGACTCTTTCAGAAGTATGTTTTTAATCTAACAAACAGTGTCTCGGAAAATGGAGTGTGGTTCCGACTATTGCAGAACGATTCCAAGGTAGCTGAGGTAGATTCCACTTGTCTGTGAAGATATTTCGACAAATCCATCGTTTCATTGGTGTATCTCTTCTCAGTTCCAATTCTGTAGCGTAAAAACTAAAAAGAATGTATCATTCTCTTAACCGGGGTAACTTTGAGACACTTTTTCAGGCAACCCTCTAATCAGAGACGTCCGAATATAACTTCAGAACCTGTCAATCGAGAGCTGAAAATGAAATCTTCCGACTAACCACAGACACAATGCAATTCTGATGCAACTGGTGCGAGAGATACAAGTTGAATGAGATTGCAGATGAACAATGCAACTTTTGTTCCAGCGTTACCCCACTTCATGGAGCCTGTAGAATTCTCTATGTAATGTATGCTCTCAAAAAGTTATCCCAAACAGGTTTAACTTTAGGACACGACTTCGAGCGCTCATAGCTCCACCCAGAGATGTCCGAATGGACTCTCAAAATCCTGCAATAGAAAGCCAATACTGTGAGCTTTCGATTGACTACAAACATAATGCGATTCCGATGCAAATTTTTCAAGTTACACGAGTGCGATTTTTGTCCCAAAGTTACCTCGGTTGACGGTATCTCAACAAGTCAGGTTTACTTACCAAGTCGAATTCAATATTTCTGTTGAATTCATGTTTCACGGTTGCGTGACCAGCTGAAAATTGGAACATCCTAATTTTCAGCTGGGAATTTCGCAGTCTCAAAGTCTCAATTTTGACATCCGGCTTCCACGAGTGGTCATGGGAGACGATGAGTGGCACGACAGGATATGGGTCATTGAGCTCACATGGCCACACTGGTAGGCATAGTGGAGTTTTCATTTCCCGATGTGGACTGCACGGGAATCAAACCAGAACCATGCCATTTCCAAGAGAAGTCTTATCAGGGAATCAAAGATTAAAACTGGTTTGCTAGCTGGATAGGTTCTTGAATCACGCAACCTTAAGTTCTAGATTGCATTTCAACTCGCCTGAACTACTATTGCACAAGAGGGGTTAATCCTCTCATTGACAGCTCGAACAAATTGATTTGAGCATTCATCAAAATCGGGCCTACCCTCATGGAATATTTCTCTTTTCCTTACTTTTTACATCATTAGAATTTGAAGATCGACCTTTCTATCTCGTCGAGTGAATCCACATCAAAGTTCCATGAATATTAGAGGTATCAGGGATTTAACTTGTTATTATGGAAAACATAAGCATAAGAGCTGACGCGACAGAGGAATGGCTCTTCGCGCATTCAGACAGCTACGTTTATTATCCTTCATGTTAAAACCTTGCCTGTACAAGACTCAACCATAACACACAAAACGTATATAAGCTTTGTATATGACATTACCGCATTATGCAGTGCCCTTTAGCTCACTACGGGAAGCAATAAAATATGCGCTCGCCGAGTTCATTGCTTCGAGCTCAGTGCAGTGTAACGATAACCATCGGGCCTTTTTGATGTGGGATTGGATCGAACAGGAAGTGAGTATAGTATAGAGTTTGTAACCATTATCCAGCAATAATTACGAATTCAATATTCCTGGGTGCCATTGCTACTTATGACGATCATGGAGGATGTTTTGGACGATGGCTTTGCTGATAGTTCATTGAATTCCCAACCATTTGGTTGAATTTTCCTTTCCACCGGCTGGTTGAATTTCTTCAACAAGTGATGGAATTCCGAGTCACGTCGAGCGAAAATCCATGTTGAAGAACGTATTGACAGCGATCTCATCCGGATGGGTGACCACCGGTTCAGGTTTGTCACGCCTAGGTCGCGAAAATAATACTCCGACGACTTTACTATGGGTATATATACGGGATCCATGAGATTGGTGAATGGTAGTATCCGAACGACATGTTTGCGTCAGAAGAATGAATTATTTCATGTTTTCTCATGAACAAATAGGAAGATACATCGATGGTGGCCACGCGAACTTTTTCGGTTTGAGATCCAGGTTAAGAAACGTTTTCGTGATCTATCATCCGGATCGGCAACTGGTAGAGTAGGGCTGCCAGCTCACCCAAGAAAGCCCATGATCAACACCCATCTGGCAGCCTCACCCACGTGATCACCGATCCGGATCATGGATCGACGTTGGTTTATCTGAATTTTCTACGGACAGGCTTGCGTGGCCGGCGCTGGTAATTATTTTTATTCGTTGATGGGGAATCATGAAGAAACTTGTGTTCCTGGGCCAAAAATGTTATCCGGGAACCACAATCTACTTATCTAATGGGTCTCTGATTTTTCCCATAATCGAAAAGTTGGTGAGTTTTTCGGTCGAACTAAGCATGGCAGGTCCCAGTCGGGTGGTCACCAATCTAGATACTAAATCGCTGCAACGCTGCTCAACCTAGGTTTCGAACGAAGAAAGCTCGCGTGGCCACCGCTTATGATTTTTCTTATTTCTTCCACAAGAGAACATAAAATTATTTGTTCTTCTGAGGTCAAAATGTTGTCCGGAGATCACCACCTGCGAGAAAAGGAAAGTAGAAAGAGTTCGAGACTCAAGCAGAATCTGCTTGGCTCGTCACGTACTCAGTAGCTCCGCCTGAGCGCATGCCTTGTACTAATCATACGATTACTGTGAGACCACTCTATGAAATGATCTAAGAATTTGTATGTACATATTTGAATAGCACTGCTTGCACACTGTGGGAGATTTGTGCCGAGAAACAGCTACAGAGAAGTTCGAGAAATCAGAAGATTTGCCTTCATTATTGCAGATTAACAATGAAAAACATAGTTTTCGACATGCAAGGAAATTTTTCATCCTTCATTCATACCAAAACTCGAAGCGAAAAAGTTTTTCCAGAATCGTCTGGATATTGTTGATCTCCAAAGTTTAGATCTAATGGTGCGATGAGGAAAAAGTAACAGTAGTTCTTGTACTCGGCTCCTTAGCATCTGCCGAATACAAGTCTGAGTTCACCACGCCTCGACAAACAATCTCAAAAGAAGTCTCATAAATATTTCAAAATCGCCTCAATCGTTCTAAACCTCAAAGATGGATATTCTTCTGACAATATTGGACGACTTTCTCATTTTGAGTTCTAGTATGGATAAAAACTGGAGAATTTCCTCGCATGTTGAAAATGATGATTTTCATTGTCAATTCGCAACGATGAAGGCAAATATCCTGATTTTTCTAATTTTTATAAGGCTGTTTTTCGGCACAAGTTCTCCACAGAATAGAAGCAGTGCTACTCAATTATGCATATATGAATTTCCAGATCATTCCATCGAGTGGTTTTACAGTAGAGATATGATTTGTACAGGGCATGCACTCGGGCGGAGGGAGCTATAATGAATACCGGACGAGTCAAGCAGGTTCTGCTTGAGGCTCGAGCTTTCTCCAGTTTTTTCTCTTCTCAGTGTACTTACATTACAGTTTTCATCCCATGGGTATTGTATCTATCACCATATTCACAGCTGTCGAATATTCAACCGCTAGGAAGAACATTCAACCAGCTGATCGAGTTTTTCATTCAACTACTTGGTTGTAGTTTCTCGAAATGATTTGAACAACGTGGTAAGGGGATTGAATGTATGATAGAATACGTGAATGCTGTCAATGACGCACGTAACTTAATTCCAACCACGTGGTTGAAATTTTGCTTCAAGTATGTGCTTAGAGCCTGATTCGTGAAACTGTATCTAAGCATCGTGGTTGAAAAATCTGTCCACCCATGCACGATGGCTGTCGATGAGATTCAGCCACTGCCTGAACATTTGTTTGTAAACTGCCTACAAGGTATCCGGTTAACTAGTATCGAAGCTGCCTCGAAACTTTAGTTTTCATATCGACTGTTGACGTATTTCTGCTAATATAATTCACTCTTAGCTGTGGTTTTGATCAGTTATCAATTCGAACGCGTATATGGAACAGTTGTGAAGTTTTGCGGTTTTCGCACATTCGTGTAATTACTCTGGGGGTGTAGTTATGATCAATTTTGATGCGTATGAAGTACTGCTGTGATTGGGTCATATAATTCGTTATGATAGTGTACTATAAGGTTGAAAACTGTGAATCGTTTGGATTCGGAAAGGTTTTTGATTGAATTAGCATGATAAACAATGTGGAAAACTAATGACGGGGCTACTGTTCCATTAAATCGTCAACGATTGATGAGAAATTTTGATATCTGACTCTGTTCAAGTTGTCAGACCATCCCACGTGGGGGCATAGTTTCCAATGATTTCCGGAAAGTTCTGCAATTAGCAGTTTCAGTGACTCTTGTAGATAGAAGTTAGGATAACAAAGTTGATATAAGAATCGATCGATTCATCTAAGCAAAAAATTCGTCCCTATCGATACGTTTGTAATCATATTTTCGCTCTCATTGGCGATTCGATGAACCACCCAAATTTTGCTGATACCAATCGTCATCGTTTACGAGGAAACTTCAATCCCCCTGAGTGACCTCGATCTTGAAACATTCATCACAGCATATTGAATCCATTCCATTGTATACGGAGCACGTGATATGCAGGACACTGCAGATATCAATCATCGAGGAAAAACCTTTGCTTTCGTGGAGGTTCAAACGTTGATTAATATTGGATAGAAGTCAAATATTCATCCGAATCGATTTGCTGATTGGCATTCATATTCGTGTGTATTCGATGGTAACGAATGAAATTCTATTCTCTGCAGACCATCACGTTTGGTGTTCACATGAAAATATAGATGAAAAAAGCTTTTGGCAAAGAGTGAAATATCAAAACAGTACTAAAAAATGGAAAAATCAGCCGCAGGGGTACTCAAATGAGCATATACATGACGAGGGTTGAATCTACTCTGAAGAAGTGACACACGAGGCTATTTTTGCATACTCACCTGAAATAATTTCCGAAATGGTACACTCTGACATCCACGAGATCAGGCGCTGCTGTAGACAATTAGTGAGAAAATGAGATCCTATTTGGGTAAGAACTGGGTCCGAGAGATGTATCTTTTCTAGGACTGTAATTTGTAACGAATGATCGCCTGATGGTAGTGGTTAGCTGGGATCAGAATAGGTCCTCCGCAATTAAAATATTGAGTTACCTCATTATACAGTATTGTCTCATATGTTGAGAATTGTTGTGGGATTCTCAGTCTGGGAAAGTACACGAATTTTCCACAAAAATTTGAGCTGAAGCTGCCAATAACGAGCAGAGTGAGTGTAACGAATTCACTTCTCTCGACTGCAAAATCTCCGTGACGTAGGAATCAAAACCACTGAAGACAAAATGTCAAATTTTAATGTACGAGAACTAACTCTCTTCGGTTAGTAGACGAAGGTTACCAAGGCTTTTGGGGTGACTAATTTCCTTCTTGTTCAAGCTATTGCATCTCTAAATCACTCTGATTATCAAATTACTGGAATGCATAGGTACATTCACGTCATTGTGTACTCACAAGATGTCTTAAAGGATGGGTGTACGTAATTTACTATTGTTCCAACTTTTTTGGAATCCAAGTTCCTCGTTTCTATGTCGATTTTGTACGTGAAAGCTGGTTCAATATCACATGAATATCTCAATTAAATTACAACATTATTGATAATATGCCAACAAAAACCGAATCGTGAATGCCCGTGAAGCGTTTGAATGTTTTTCGATGGATGGATGACTGTAAAGTTTCGGCAACGCGTACTCCGCAAATAGTGCGACCAAAATTCCAATTCGCTCAAATCAAAGCCAGGAAATCAATATTCGAGGATGAATTGAAAACATCATGCACCGAATCTTCATGTAAATGAATTGGCAGTCTCCCTAAGAGAGTTTTGAATGTGCGCGCCCGAACCGGAGTTACTGTGGACATGGCCTATCCGAGCGTGCACGCTGATCACTTCTTTGCACGTCGATTAACCCTTTCGGTAGGGGCGATCCATCGATTACGACCACGATTTTCAGCCCACATGTACACCTTTGATGACGTCGTTTTTCAACTAAAATGGTTTCCATTTGTCTTTCACAGAATTTCAATGATGTATCACAGTGACCTTGATTGTAAAATTTCAGATTTATCATTTTTTTCTACGATACCGAAATGATTTCGTGAACAAACCCTAAAAAGGTCCTTGATGGGGGATTCAAAGACGACCACAAACACGATTTGAGCCAACAGCTGATTGCGTTCGACTTCGATTTGATACATGAGACTGATGGAGATTAAGATAGAGGATTCATCAGATTGATGAAGGCTGACATTGCATTGGAGGTACATTTTGCTTCATGTATTGAATTTCACATGCAGCATACAGTAACGAGCGGGAAATGAATCGGTCCCACGTGGTTGAATCTGCTTGGAACTCGTCCACAGCTCATGAAGAGTATTGGGTCATCCCATACGATTTCCACCGCTTTTCCCTCTTGTGCCAGTGGTTTTCGGTGGAAAAGCTTAATCATGGACTCACTCACTCTTCCATCCTCTCTCTCTTCCTCTCTTGAGTTGATTTGCAGCCAACTGTGGATTCCACGTCAACGTAATAGTTCAATTATCTCAACGAAGAGTCATTCGTCATGGTGCAGTACAAATTCTCCCGAAGATGAACATACAAGAAAAACGTTAGAAGTATGTATGTGCACTGAGTTTAGTCTCACATCTATGTGTGTTTCGATCTTGTCGGAGCTGAACGAAACATTTTCAAGCTCACAAAGAATAGAGGATGGGAACGAGACTGGCAATGGTTTGAGGCTTTTTGGTTGTGTCTGAAAATTTAATCAGTTGCTCGAACAATTTCGCACACCGATGGACCGAGAGACCTCGAGCGCTAATTTGTTTTGATAGAGGGTTTTTACCAGAAATTTTATGTTGCAGGAATTGGTTGGATGAGGAATCCATGAATGGCATTCATGGATACTTGTTCTAGTTGGATGGAGCGAAATGAAATGATTTACATAGAAATTGTCTCAGGTCTCGCCGATCGTGAATGCTGGTAGGGATTTGACTCAATATCCTATTGACCTCCCAAATTGACGAGACTCGAGACAACTTTTATATTCACCATCAAGGATGGAATAGCTACCAACTCATGGAGGAGGTCCGCCTTTCGAGATAGAATCTAGAATAATTGGACAAATAGTGTTCAATTCTCTAAATTAATCTCCAAACCTCTAGAGCACTGGAATAAGTACACTCATTCAGAAAATACGAAATCTCCATAGATACCAAGTTCCAGAAAATCAATATCAATGACTTCCGGGAATTTATACCAGAGTCATTATTCGTAGTTCATCATTCGTGGTTATAAGTCAAACTCAGCAAAATTCAAGTTCAATTGGACGGCAAAATTGCACCATGATCTCGTGAGTTTCTCCAGAACTTTGGATATCATTCCTCTAAAACGATTGTACAGTATTTGCAGATTGAGTTCTGGAATCTATAAGATCCGCTCTCGGTAGAGCTATTTGAGCTCATTTTAGAGACGATCATGCGGATCCCACAGTTTTAGGTGGGTTTCAAACCACCACAGGTACCGAAGAGGCCATTACGACCCCTTCGCCACTCGAACCTGCCAAAGCCCAATCGGCGAATCAATCCTGTATCATGTCTCTCCATTTATTATTAACTATTTCCATCATCAAGAATATCGATGGTGTAGGACATTCACTCAGAACTTACTGAAATTTTAATGAATTGAACGAGAATTTCCTTTTGATTGTTCAGAAGCTGATCAATGCCAAAATTACAAATACTTCCCCTCTTGGTTGTGGGAGAGTGATGAGATGTGGAATCAAAATCCCAAAAAATTTTCGTTTCTAATATCTCATCCACATATTATTCAATATAGACTCTCCGTGGATACCTCATTGAGTATTCTGTATTGACAGAAATTTCATAAGTTTTCCAGACATCTCCGATGCATTCTGGAAACAAATTCACATGTTATCAAGGATCGGAATGTTTGGGACAATACACTGATTAGCTGGTAATGTTTCTCCTAGTTGGAGGGAATGTTTTGACCCGTTTAGGTTTCACTCACAATAATTGATTGCGAAAGAGTTTCACAGATGGTGAACGATGAATTTGATATAGAACGCACGTTTTCTCTTCTTTCTCCGCTGAGTTACAGATACATTTCCATATATTTGTAAGCGATTATCTTATGGGAAAGTCAATGCAAAACGAGAGAATGGGCATACACTCCACGCCAATGTTCCCGAAAAAGTATGGTGAGGTGCATGATCGCAGTCCGTAGAAGATGTGATTTCCAAGTTGTTCACAGTGCTTCTGTAATCTGCGTGCATCACAAGAGGAAGATTCATTCACATTTCAAGCCTCATGCTAAACCTTCTGGACTCGATCGATGACAATACCATTCCTTGATTTATAGAAATCCTCATCGTATCCAAGAGATAGTCTGATTTGAAAATAATCATCTGATAGATCTCCATGGTTTTGAGAGATTCAAGGATTCCCATCTTGCTTGAAATTTCATGTACCATCAGATCCCCCTTGTCAGCGCGATGATGACAGTATACAACTCACTTCTCCCATCGATGATCTGCTTGGATCTGAGTACACCCGAGGCCTGATACGAAATATCGAGAATGAAGCTCATTCTCATAAAAAACACACTCACGACTCACCAATCATCTGCACTCCTGTCTACACGGACCATTAACACTTTTAACACGAGTCATTCTCACGTGGCTTGAATAGTTTGAGTACATCTTTGACGAATTCAACCACCTTCATCGATCATCTTCCATCTATCAATAATAATACTACATAATTTCCTCCTTGGTTCCAGAGCTTTGTAGTTTAAGGCTGGAATTAATAGTCGTTGCCCTTATCCAAAATCCTTACGGCTTCCCTTATGCTACACCTTACGGACGGTTTTCAATAACATGTCGCGACTATCTATGCATTTTTCCATTCAATCCATTAAGGCCATTCGGGAGTCGTGCAACACTTCCGTAGAGTTTTATTCACATTTCATGTTAAAATTTCGATGAGACAAAAGTTTAAATGATTTGTCCAGTTATTGTCATTGACTGAATTATACTGTACAACTCGCTGTTCAGTTTGAGTTATCAGAGTGTAGTGAAAAAAAGGGAACAACTGGACCGCTGGTACCTCCTAACCTATAGAATGAGCGCATTTTTGTTCCCATTTTACTCAAATCTTCTTGCGATTTGGGCTAAACGACGAGAACACGCATTCAAGTTAGATGATAAGAAATGTGCGTCTTCTCGTCGTTTAGCCCAAATCGCAAGAAAATTTGAGTAAAATGAAAACAAAATTCAGCTTGCACGGCTCCCGCATGGCCTTAATGGAATTCCATATTATAGATGAGCGGGTCATATTTGATAACTTTTTGGCCCATAACTGCATTTAGTCTGTTCTGCCGGTCCCAAATAATTTAATACTGCACATAATGTCACGACAAATTGTTAGAAACCAGCCATAAGGTGTCGGATAAGGAGAACGACTATAAATTCCAGCGTAACTATCAAAAATCTCACTAGTCGTCGTATTTCAAAATTCACGAAGTAGGGAAAGTAGCGGAGTAGTGCCCGGTTCAGACGCGCGTGGCAATCTGCCGGTAATGCGGGAGAGCGAATTCTCTTTTGGTGTTCCGCTACTGCTGCTTCCCTCGTGAATGTAGACGGCAAATATAGATACAGGATCAGCTGTTACTATTACTGCATCGGGTAATATTTGCGTCTGCGCGTATTCTGTCTGTCTGGTGGTGGTATGTACACTATATAGTTAGGTGAGAATGCGCTCCCGTGGCCCGGCTCGGTATGCCACTCTCCCTATAGCCCCAAGGATCATCTTATTAAAGGCGATACCAGATAACATATATATATATATATTATGTGCAGAAATGAGGAGTGTGGAGAGAAACTTGAGATATGGATTTGATAAGTTCGGAATTGTGAGTGAAGAGATTGTGCTAACGTGGGTGATGTTTAGAATTGGGATAAGGATGAAGATGTGCACCCCTGACCAAAATCGGGCTACACCACTGATTTCGTATCGAGCTTCAAATAATGTGGGAAGATAGAAAATTTGTGAGAGAGTTTGTCGACGTTGATGATGTTGAGAGTCGAGATGAAGGATCAGAATACGTCTATATGTCTGACTAGACTCGGGCTAAACTACTGATTCTCGATTGATACGTTGCAAGGATACTAGAGAGATGAGAAATGAGAAATCTTGGTTGATACAACGGGTATTTGGACGTCATCTCGTGGATTGGAATGGAGATCGTCTCTCCACTTCTCTTGATAGGAACCAAGTCTTAACATTCCAGCTCCGATAGTATTCAAATCTCACTCAACTGGAGATGGAATAATCAGATGGTGAGTCGACAGAATTTTCAGCGCAAAACAACGTAGACACTTCCAATGACTTATGTTGCGGATTAGACTTATTACGACAACAAGAGGATATGTGCTCGCCAGTTTTAGTATCGGACTTGTATTGTATGAGTTACTCGATCAAAACCCAGTCTCTTTACAAATTCCGATAGATAACATAAAAATAGCCAGTAAATTGTAAATTCATCAAGTCCTTCCGAATTAATCACAACGTCGCTTGACTCATTCGGAAACTCATGTCTAAAACTTCAAAATGAGCCCACATACGCGTGATTTGAGCGATATGGAGCCGAGTTATATGAAATTCAGACGCGAAGTAATCATGAGGCGAACCGAGTAGTCTTTTCTGCCGACTTTGCGGGTGAGTTTCGTAGAGTGATTCTCCGTGAATCAGTTCATTTGGGCCATCTCTCGATAGAGGTACTTCAAATTTTTATAACTTTCCCGGCTGTATATATCATTGTTGTTGTGGAAATGGAGCTGAACAACGAACAGGTCAACGCAAGTATGGCATAATCTCGTGAACTTAACACCCGGTTCCTCGAGGTTCATTTCTTTTTTTATTCCTCCAGGTTGATCTTTCTCAGTTCAAGGACTTATAGAAAACGAAGATGTATCCGTCGCTACGGGGAGAGCCATTATTGGTTGTGTAGTGAGACTTTTTCGATTGCACCAAGAAAAAATTTGGAATCAAAAATGGGACAGTGTAGAGAGATATGACATAACGAGAGCCATCGCTGGTCATTTATACCGATTCCGAAAACGAATTGGGCACAAGTATTAAATAATCGGTATTTGAATCATTATCTTCCTATCGAGTATTAGCTATTTGGTATGGCGTTAAATGGTCTAATAAGAAGATCTGCGTTCCAATTCGAGAGTGCAGACAGATAACAGATTCGTGTTCATCTCACTACGAGTTATTTTAATTTCTGATCTACTCTCGAGGATGGCACTGTAATTGGTGCAGATATATTATGAATGTCAGCTTCAGCAGCATGAACGGACGTATATCTTGAGGTTTTCATCTTGATTCCTCATCATCGAAAGCGAGATCCTAGAAAATGTGTCGGTCAGAGTGCATTGAAGTTGTTGTCACTCGGACTCGCGAATTCCTTTTCATAGGGCCAGATTCATAGCGAAAAGTCATCTCATCTCGAGGGCTTATGGATTGCCTCGTTCTTACAGTGATATAGTGCCCATCCTTGTTTTTGTCCCGTGAGCTATACGCCAACAAATTTTGAGAAAGCATGAAAACCTCCTGAAAGTATCACGTGCTCACCTCTGCCCCAGACTAGCTCGCCCCATTTTCCCACCAAATGAGCTCGCAGTGAATCGGAGTAATATTGCGCCGGAAAGGAGCTCGACTGATTCTTTCGACGAATTGCTCTCGGATCACTTTGCAGGAACTCTACGAGAAAAATATGGTCCATTGTCTATTGCAATGAAGACAATAGCCCAGTAATCCTCGTAGGCTCGTACAATTTCGGCAGAACACTTGTTACAGCCTCATCATTCGTGGCCAATGATCCGGTCGCACAGTTTTTTAATTTCTCCAACCTCTACCAACTCTTGTTCGCTAAGAAGCTCTTGCAAATAACAATCTATCATCGTGAATTACTTCAACATGGATATGAGTGACTATCCCTAAGAACTTCATCCTCATCGAGTCGTATTCCACCAGAATAATGCGGAAGCTCAGTCCATTCGCAGTGATGGAAGCGATGACAAGCTGAACAACTCGATGATGATTCACCGTACTCGCGAAGCCTCAGGCATTGTCGACGATGCCCGGGCAATGTCCGAGAAATATGATAATCATTGACATTGCACGATACGGCCGGGCATTGTCGACAATGCCCGCATTTCGGACATTGCCCGTAACTTATATCCGTGTATTTTTCAAAAGAGATCGGCCACATTCATATCTCTATCTCCTGATGAAACTATTCAGAGGATTACTCAATACCCACTCTCAACAATGGAAAATTATTATAGAAACCAATGTGTTAATCTCTATCACGTCATATATTCTCTGAGAATTCCATTGGAACATCCACCGATCGTCGCTCGAACCTGCTTAGTAACACTATCAAGTATTGGACAAAGTTTGGAAAGGATTCCTCATCAAGAATCAATACGTACTTCGATCACATCTCTCTACATTTCTGTTCAATAGGGAGTTGTTAGCCACCCTCAAGATCCTTAGTTTGAGTCGAGACTGACTCAAACGCAGCTCTTCAGAGATTGAATGATTTTGTGAGTATATATAAGTCTAGAATTAGCAAACGCGACAAATTTTATATACGACTCTTATGGTCCGGAATCGCACCAAAACTGTATCGGGGGTACTTCATGCTAATATCAGTCAAAGACGAACTCTATGATGAAAATATTAATCACTCCGTAACGTAGTGAGATAGAGTAGATGTCTGTAGTATGGCACACTTCTCAATGGGGTCCGAAAGATTTCAGCTTTAATTCACGCTCATATCATCAAAGAGGTTATTTTTCTCCATAATCAACAAATTCTCGTTAACAGATATAGAGGACTCCTGCACGGCTTCCTGCATGAGATAAATGTGTAAGAGACATATAATCTGTTGGAACTGAGATGGTCTACTGGCACACGAGATAGCACTTTCGAAGCGCAATGGCTGACTAGTCCATAAGTATCTAGTAAACTATGCTTTGTTAAACTTTGTAATGGGCTAGATAGCCCGAATATTGATAAAGTAAAATAAAAATAAAAACGTTCTTCTCGGTAACGGAAGCATGGGCACTTGTAGCGTAAGTGTTATATACATGTGCCTCTATATCGAGGCGGGCTCTCGAAGGCAAGGCGCGTGGAGCATACGTGGAGCAATCCATATTAAACCGTTTGTGGTTTTGATATGCGGCGTGCTTGGGCCGAATACGTTTGCCTTCTTACTTGCGCTAGAAATAATTTCAGGACTAAGCGGCAGGTTGTTGGGAATTCGAAAGTATATGATAATTCGTGAAACGAATTAATTCAGTGATTGTCAGCTTATCGTATTCATGTGATCATCCTAATGATTGAATAATTCCATGCAAAATTTTCAGATTTATTTGAAATGTAGGTCACTCAACTTCACATAGACAAGTTGAAATAGCTTATGTAATCAGCTGTGTGCTGTATTTTCCCCCATGGTTGCCCTGACACCTCATATGCTCTGCACCTGATTATATAATTATCTCACATGATAGTGGTTATTGGGTTTGATATCGTTATGTCGTTGGAATGCTTCAGTAACTCGCCCAGTAGATGATTCTTTATCAAAAGTATCAAGTACAGGTGAAACCGTTATACAAGGTTGGTGCTTGGGAAAGAGCTATCAGGATCCATGATGCAGTTGGAATTTTACAGAATAGATTCAAGTCATACTCACCGAGGGAACTTACCATATATTTATTAGCTAGCAATGAGAATTCTCTTGGGAATTGTAATGGTAATCAACCAACGTGCAAACTCAGAGAAATTGAACCATCAAATTCAGCACTGAACCCGGCAGTGAGATTTATACCATATGTTCGAATCATCACCACAGTCAATTAGGTGGTTTCTGCGTGGCTCTGTGCTCACTTACCATGCTGATTTAAAACAAGATCTCCTCCTTTGCCGACATCACAGAGTAGCAGTCAGGGTGCTTGATTATTCCAGAATGGATGCATAAATAAAATTTACAATAAGGTATGATTTTTGGTCACTTTGGTTAGAATTTCTAAGTATTCAATAATTGATGTAAGGGATTTATACTATGATTATTGGCTCTGCATCGTGTCATGGGCATACAGCTCAGAACTAATTCAGTATCGGATGATAAAATCATCAACTTTCATAGAACGAAAAGGGTAAGATTCCTCAAAGGAGAGAGTCGATACATGGCTGTACCTATTGAGCTATGAGCTTCAATCATTGAGCTCAAAGAATTCTAGACCTACTTCAGATATTTTGGAATCATTAATTCTCTCACATCGACATCGAGACGAGCACATCGACCCGTTCAGGGAGCGTTTGGGTTGGTTACGTACTGATTCGCGGAGAATTTACTTCGCAGCTCTGTTAATGCACTAGATCATACATTTAGGAGAGCCTGGCTACCTAGCTGCGATGTTCACCAGGTACCAATCTGAACGTCCCGCACGCGGTGATGCAGAAGAGCGGGTACTCGAAGTTCCCAATATGAAACTTGAAGATGGAAGAAGATCTTTCCAGCGTCAATGTGCTCATTTGTGGAACTTTCTCCCTCCGGGCTTTCGGCGGCTGGGGAAAATGTCATTATTTGAAGAGGCTATGAAGGATTGTTTGCTCACACAGTCTCCCCAGAGGATTGATGTGGAGAAGAAGCATTACTTCAATTTCTAAACTTTGAAAGGCTTGGGCTGACTTTTTGCTTGATTCGTTCATCTAGAATAAAATCATAAGTATACGTGTGACTTTTCGTCAGTCGACTGAACTTTTCTGTAATATGATTGTGAGCCCTGCCATTTTTTTCGTATTCCTCTATTATTCTATGGAGTTTGTGAATCTTCTGAGTGCTACCCGACTTGTCACAAATCGTGATATACTGAAGATTTGTCCTTGACCAAATGACTTCATTATCTTGATTAATGTCCACTATTGATCTGTGATATATATTTTCGATACACTGTGCGTAAAAGTGCACTTCGCGCACAGTTTGTCGACTTTTACTCACAGTTTATCGAAAAGTATAGTTAGATACACGGCCGTAAAACCTATTATCCGCATCCTCGTGATGATTCCGACCCTCGCCTGTGGCTCGGGCCGGAAACCCATCACTCGGACGTGGATAAAACGTTTTGCGCCCTTGTATCGAAATGTACTATACCATATGTAACTGATTATTTTCTTTTTTTGGACGAATAAACGGGCATCAATCAATCAATCAATCGACAATGATACTGTCAAATATAAGCAGGCCCCAGAATGTTTTGATTCGAGAATTGTCAAGAGTGGAGTTGACTCTGGACTGAATTCACAAAAGTTCAGCGGGTACATAAACCCTTGCATTGCTTATTAACTCATTTAAACACAAAAGATTATCTTTCAGACTTGATACAAACCCTCTGTACTATTCTTAGGCCTCTTTTCAACACTCCATTGGTAAAAGTAGAAGGCTATGAATCTGACGATGTGAGCTCATGTGCCAGGATGAATGTTTGAGGCATGGCTATAGAGGCTCGAAAGACATCTTAGATACTGCCCAAAGATGACAATCGCTCACAATAATAATCCACCACTATTCTAGGGTATGATGTGTAATTCAAATGCAATGCGTCTATTGAGCGGTAATTCATAAGAATTTCAAGATTGGACTCTATTGTTTTCTCGCTCCAATAGTTGAAACCATTCCAAGAACCCCTCGTCTCTGCGAGATATAATACAAGGAAGGTTACGATCGTAAAATCGCAGTCAAAATATAATTCAAAAATTAAGTTCTGTTTCTGTGAAATTCGTCTGTTCAAGGCACCAAGAGGGGCACTGATGAGATGGCTCTGGTGCTGCTGCACCGAAACGCTCAATTCTTGAATTATTTTTTGACTGCGATCTTACAATCGCAACCTTCCTTGTATCATGCCTCGCAGAGACGAGGTGTTCTTGGAATGGTTTTGAATATTGGAGTTGGGAAGCATTAGAGTCCTCCCGTGTAAAACGGATAGGGACGCGGTTGCGCGCGATCGCTTCCCCGGGGAAGGACGCGGTCGCGTCCCTCTTGGGGGATGTGATCACGCTCGGTAGCGATGATCCCGTGAGTTGTAGTCCCCCCCCCCCTCTCACCCAATCGAGCACAAGTGCATGCCAGAACAGACGGCCAGATTGTGGAACAAGGAGTCCTATGGGTGAGGTATCTTAACGAGTAGGAATAATTCCAACCTAATACATCTAAAACCAACAATTTAATCAGGATTTGACTATTCAAGTGACGAAACAAATTACATAGAATTACAAAAATGAACGATCTGATTAGAATATGAATTTCAAATCAATAAGTCACATGGAATCATGAAGAAGAACTGTGGAGGAAAAAACTGCAGAGTCACAGAACCTATATGATAGAATTTGAATTTTTGAATAAAAATTCAAAGGAAGAGTAAAATGCAACTTGGTTCAAATACTATACAATGATTTAGGTCATAGTGAATAGAACTAAGATACATTTAAAGTACCGCAAGTTAACGTGAATTGATCTTGATAAAGTTGTTTACAATCTCGGTAGTTGAGAATCGTGAGGATATTGATGACTATTTGAAAAATAAAAATGATGAGTATGTTGATTTCACTTATACACCGAATCCATACTCATATGGAATTCCCAACTCGGTCGCTCTTTTCCTAGCTTTTCTGACGTCCCTGCAAAGGTGCTGCATCTCTGATCGGATTTTTGAGGTGGGCGTGTTTGGCCACTTTGCTGACTCCTCTGCCACACGTTTCTCTGTGGAAGCTGAAAGGGAATCATTTTTCAGAAACTGATTTCGAAGACCATGCCAAATGTGCACTTTGGGATGTTACCTATGAGCTAGAGCTCTAGGATAACCTCCTCGGATAGCCAAAAAGGATATCTCTCCAGTTCCAGTACTGCGTGTGAAGATCTGTGTTGAGTTTGTGAAAGATAAGCAAAAAGAACAGGCTTTTTTATGGAGAGTTTCTGGCTCTTGGACACAAACATTCTTTGTGAATCAATCAAAAGTAAACCAATTGATTCTAGATTCTTGGAACAACCTTTTCCGAGACGAAGAAAAAAGACTCTTTGCCTTTACTATCAATAATAAGAGCTGTCTGTTTTGTTGGAGATAAATGACAACCAGATTGTCGTCTCAAATAATTTTCATCCCTTGTCGAAATCCTTCCCAAGCAAATGGCTTCATCAGAATTCATTCGTTTCGGGAAATATTTCTAAAAAAGTGTAATCCAAAATCAGTATCTAACTTGAATTTAGCGACTCCCTAAACCCTTCTTTTTCCCGAGGACGTAAGACGTCAACAAATTCAAAAAACACTAACTAGAATTTTGAGTAACGCCTGATTGATTGAGAGTCAAACTCGATAATTACTAGAAATCATTGACTATTATACCATGCACCGTGCGATGTTGGCACGTCTTGCCGTGCCCGAGCGTGGCGCGATGATATCGGTATTATGCCACCAGCATAATACCAAGATAATACTTTCAGTATATTCTAGTGCCAACTCCGCTCACCTGTTGTTTCAGAATTTCTGTGGACGACTTTACAGGAACAGATTTTTTTGTCTTCTCGTTTTTAATTTTCGGCAAGTTCTGTTTGGATTTGCGTTTTTTCTTAGGACTTGTTGCTTCTTTCTCAATAGTATACTGAACTTCAGTGCAAGATTTATAGTCATGGTACATCTCTTCGGGATCATCTTGGGAAAAAATTGTCATATAATGTCATAATGGTACTTTCAGTCGGAATGATAAATAATGGTTCTGCACTCACCTCCAATCTTCTTGACTACTCCTCGGTAAGTTTTACCTCCATACAAGAAAGCGACGCAATCCTCCAGCTTGACGGTGTTATGGTCGCATATAACATATTTATAGTCAAGCAAAATAAAGTGTTTGTCTTCCTTGCATTGTACGATGTACATATTTCGAGTGCCAGAGGCTCGTTCCCTAACGAAGAAAAAACGTGATTTCGTCACACCCGCCGATCACGAACAACTCTGGGAAGCACACATTTTAGATAATACGCCGGTACTTGACACTTGTTACTCGTGGTGGAGCACGAGGTATGAAACCCGACGGGTGACTGGACGATGGCCGCGCGCAAGACAAAGACAAGGCTTGTCGAGCGTTTTCTCTTTTATCGACGGTCGATTTCCCGCTCAATCTGAATAAATTCTTGCTTCGGATACGATATTATATACTACTCGATGAGGAACAAGTATATTCTTCAAAAGAATCGCGCAGAAAAAACTATGAGGCTATTCCAAAAATTATTCGAAGAAGAGCTTGATGAGTTGGTAACTGGGAGCTGCGAGCTCATTCAAACTGAGCGAGTACCACCGCTGACCCGGGTCCACCGCTGACCGATAAAGGCACTGTGCCGTCCGCCATTGCTGTTTTGAAACGTTCGAGAAAGCGACTGCTAACGTGCGGTGTTGGTGGTTGGATCGAACGATTGCTCCCGATTCAAAGTTTTGCTCAGGCAAATTGCGAAGTTTGCACTTGTTCGTTACTTCTCTCGTTGCGGATTTCTCTATCTGTGCGTGTGATTCCACGATGATGTTGGAAGTTCGTCAACTACCGGCAACAACCTAAGTCAATCTTCTGAAGTATACCATAGCAGTCACTCGACGTATTCGTCGCTGCTCATGCATCTCCAGTGAGTGTGTATCTTAAATGACGATATGATATAGAGAATCGCTTCGATGGACCCAGATTATTTGCTGCGTGAAGCTGTTCGTCGACAACTATTGGCATCTTTACGTTCTCTGCAGGAAATATTTTTTCTTGCTTCCAAAAGAGAAAACGCCATTTTCAAGCGCGAGAACGGCTCGAAAAGGCATTTCCTCCGTTTCCATCAAGAAAATACTGTATGCACCTCGTTCGGAAAAGCGTCTTTTCCGCAACTCAGTACATAATATACTATTGAGCTGAACTCAAAGATATTCCCATACCTTTTACTGAAACCTAGCAGCAGTCGCGGTTGTGATGATGTTGTCTTCCGAGGAAACCGACGAGAGACCTGCGAAGCGCCAAAATATTGCTCACGTGAGTTGTGCCGAGTATCATCCAACCTTTTCATTGTATGATTGACATTTCGCCTTGTAAGGTTGTTGATATTGATTATATCATTATCTCAATACTTTACTGCTAATCTTCATTTTAACCTCCATCCTCTCTCACTCTCATTCTCTTCAAACTCTCGCAAACTAGATTTACTAATTCCTAGTACTTCTCGATGATGTAGACAATTAGAAAATGTTGTAAGCACCCTCGATTATGGAAAAAGTACTTGAGCGATCATGTTGCAACTTGCAAATGGTTGATCAAAATGATCTCTCCTTGTGCAATGAGATTAATGTACTCAACAGTTGTTTTCCAAGGTACGTAATTGAATCAGATTACTGCATGCAACATTTTCTTAATTCATTGACAAAACCTCATTCTTCAAGCATGTTTTCTTCTACGATATCATTGTGAACCTTTCCATCCATTATCTAGGTATGTTGACACACTTTGTAGGTTGAACCTTGGATTCATTTCAAGAAAACATGTTTGATCTATAGGTCAGTGTGCAGAAATTTTATCCAAGCAGAAACGGATGCCAACATGCAGAATTAGCCTCAAAACAAGAATTCAGGGTTCGAATTCAGAATATTCTCGAAAAACTCCAACTGATCCTTGGCTGGAGCTCAATCACCTCGAGCTGGAAGCTACACCTAGCACGATCAAGGTCTGTGCTGCAATGGAGTTGCATGCGGTGTTCCTGAAACTCATTCTGATTGACACGCTTCACATACATCCAGGTTGTTATAAATTTCATTCCAATATGCAATTATTTTAAAATTTAGAATTCGATTGCCATTGGAAAGAACTGTCATCAGTGAATGCATCTTTTTGGCTTCTCCCTCAGATCAATGACTTATCAATTGAATGATATAAATAATTCTAACATGATTAAATATTAAGGAGTAAATCAAAAATATCAAATTCGAGTAATTTGAACTGGAGGGATTAAAATTCTCATTATTCAAGTGTAAAGTCTTTTTCATAAAATATTCTAATCAATTTTCATCAGAAATTTTCATATAAAATTTCCTATAATTCAGTATATTCAAATTCGAAAGATGTGATGTGTGGCACGACATGTCCTTGTATGAAAAATCCCAGATTGGCTATGCACCGAAGATGGAGTAATGTCCAGTTTGCGTAAAAATTCTAACATAAATTTCTCAATGTAGTCAGTTTGTCTACGTTGCATCTTATTTTGATGGAATTACCCAAGTTCACGTCTCTCATTCAGTAAGGTTTAAAACTCTAATTAGTTGATACATATCACCATCTACATACGATAGGTGACATTAGTCATTCGCAAGCAAATATCGAGAACACTTCTTATTTTCATTCGGTATTTTTAAATTGTTGCTCCACAGTTCATGCATCATCATGTATATATGCATCATATCATCGAAAGCTACTACTTCATCCAACAAAGTTATAGTTTGTTCATTTTTTGAATTGTAGAATAGGTGAAAAAATAGTGCGCAAACGAATTCATGTAACTTATTTCATTATTTTATACAAGCAATCTCATGGATGAATATTCCAAAATTATCTTTTCTCGAATGGTTAGGACTTTCACTGTCACTTATTTTGCAACCATTACACTGTTAGTCATGCAGATTTTTGAGAGGGCATTTCATATTCGACAATATGTCAATTATAGATTTCAACACACGAGAGGGAGATTCATTCGAAAGGATCCAAGAGTGAATGACCAGAGGACTTCACAAAATTCAAGGGTCATCCAAAGAAAGATGGATTTTTCTAATCAACGGTCACCTAATGACAAAATCGAAGAATCGAGTCTCGGGCTTGAGAAAAATTGACGGTATCAGATCGATCAACTTTATTCTTGATGCGAATCGATCACGCGAACGATTTTGCACAATAGATTCGCTCATTTTTCAAATCTTCGATTCTATATACTAAATGTCTTTCTGTTTACTTTTCAATGCTCTGACTTGGAGATATGCAATTTTTTTAGACGAATATAAACCATAGCACTGTCGGAGTCATTGGATCGCAAGTGAGGAGTTGAGAGCCCTGCC